>OY982563.1:4127026-5327026 GCA_963859945.1 Euplagia quadripunctaria | reverse complement strand
CTAACCATAATTGCTGTAATTATCTATTCAGTTTGGCAAGAGGTTGCTAAGTGGCCGCTGTTTTGAACTTAGCTTTGCCTCTTCACGTAGTTGTCTACTACCAAGTTTTTATCTTACTGAACATTCGGTCAACTACCTGCACTTACTCAACAATGGCACATTAGTGATATATAATATGTTTAAAATAAATCTAGATTAGACTTTATATAAGTTAACATGCGTTAACGTTACGTCTTTCGTCGTTTCTTAAAATATTTGCTATGGTGGAATATATAATGGCCACTTGTAGAATTTTCCACAAAAACGCTGTGTATTCCATAATGTAAATGAATTATCCATTATTTTTGTGAAACGCATCTGATTTTAATCTCGCTCCCAATAAAAACCTTAAACGTGCGTCACTTGCTGTAAGACGATTTTTAACAGCTCAGGAATTTGTTATGATGGTTTTCTTTTCTCAATTTGTTTAATGTTTTGTTAAGCTTACCCCCATTCCTAAACAAGTCTTTAATTGTACTATGTCAGAACTAGTTATCCGGTACATGTCTTACAACCGTGATTTTTATTATATTAAGACGTAGTAATCATATACCTACCTAGTATACTTAAATAAATACACTACAAGTCTTCTACATGCACTAGCAAGTGAAATGTATATAATGGAAATATCTGCAGTTAGTATAATTATGTATTTATACGGGAATTACCGCGATCACGAAAAGGTATTACATTTTAATTACCTCTTAATTCCCGTATAACTACATAACTATATCATGGAACGCGAAAGTTTAAAAGTTAGCCTGCAGTTAGTGCATGCAATGAGGTCAGCACGTGGATACGATGTGGGATGGTGTGTCGTAATAGGGTAACTAAAATCACACGGAGTAGCTTACAGCTCCCCATACTTAAGAGGGAGGCCTTGGAACGGCTTTTGTTAGCATACACACTTCAGGTTCTCCACCTATGCTACACTTGCTTGTAATGGATAAGGATACACACAGACGTCGCCTCTCCGCTGGCGGCCATACTGGTGGAAGGGAAAACTGGACTCATCTGCCTGTGACCTCACTCAGGACGTCATGAGACGAGGTTCACAGGATGCCGCGCGGTGGCGGTTTAGATCCTATGGATCTTCAGCCGTAACTACTCATGAGAAACCGAAGCTCTTATTTTAACGGTCGCCTACTACCCGGACAACCATTATAGTTATCTACAGATCGAGAATATCGACACACTGGTTAAGCATTTTGGCGCTCTGTCCACTTTGCTTTTTTTTCATAACGTTGAAAAATATTAGTATTAGCGACTAATATTTTCGCAATTATGTATCGCATGCTCTTATGCGTGTTTGTGTTTGTGACTGATATTTTTAGAAATGTTTAAATAGAGACATAATTTCATATCACTGCCCAAGTGATTTGTCAGATATTTTATAAGTCACTATCATTGATCACTGTCAAAAAGTCAACTAGCTCCGACGATGTATAAATTGTTATCAATTAACTACAAAAAACAACTACAAGGTCAATAGAATTTTCGTCTACGTAAAAATCAGCCAATGCATCAACATACCGGGTAATAAAGGTTGTGATTATTGCTTGTGACTTTAAATTTAGGTAGGTCGAATCGGCAATGGTTTTGTCATATGCGAAAGAAAAATTCGAAATCGATCCCAGATTAGCAATAACTTTGTTTTGAATACATATTAGGGTTCAAAGGCAGTGCTTGGAACGTATTGTCTGTACACTGATACACAACTGACAACAACCAGACAGAAAACAATCAATCAAATATTAAAAACCATTCGTGAGCCACAATTCGTGCTAGAGGAGGCAACACACGTAAAACAACAATTGCAGAAACTGACACTAAAAATGTATAAAAGATACACAAAAAGTATGACAAATATTTTTATTACATGCACTTTTCAGTTTGTACGGAGAAGTGGAGCATAAAATGTAAAAGGAGACAAACAAAAAAGCAAAACAATACTCGAGTTATTTTTGAATCGCCTGGTGCTATCGCGCTGAACTTGTCCCGACCGGACGAACACGACCGCAGTATTTGTATGAAGTACTCGTATGATATTTATTTGGCGACTGATTTTGAAACCGACTTGAAAATAAGATTTCAAGTACGAATGTTTTATTATGAATATATGGTAGGTATATGTACGCAACATCTTTACCAATTGTGATTAATAACTAACTTTATTTTATACTTTATATCTACAGACTCCTCACATAAAATTTCAACAAAAAATTCTAACCTCAAGGGTGACACAGTAGCTAGTGAATGTTGAATTAAAAATAAACATTTCCACTGCCTGAGATTTCCAATTAGAGTACTAAAATCACAAGTTTTTTTATGGTATAGGTGGCAAACGAGCAGACGGGGCACCTGACAGTGTGAACTGACTGACTGAAGTGACTTCCGCCATCCATGGGGATCTCCTACTCAAGAGTCACAAGTGCGTTGCCGACCGTTAAGGTGGGAATAGGGGAAGGGAGTGAAGGTTTTAAAAGTTTCTTTTGAAATAGATTTATAATTAATTTATAAATATGGGTTTAATTAGCAAGGTTTCTCAGGATGCTAACACGAAAATAATATGCATGTTCAAATTAATGATTCTGAGATCCTTGTATTTGATCAAATGTCAACATTTTCGATTTACTCAAAAATGACCATTTTAGTTTAAACAAATGACAGCCTCTGAACTCAAAAAGTGGAACCATCGACAGATCCTTGCCAGATTCGCTATTTATAAAACTGTCTTCAAAAAGAATTCTGTGTGTATTCTAAAAATATGTCTGTATTTCCACAAAGCACTAAGTACTAATATTTAGGACATTTCTATATATTTTATAAAATTATGGGTAGGTACTAGAGATCGTGTGGTGGTCGAATTTTGACCATGGTTTTTTCATTGACCAGTATAACTTGAGCTGTCATTGTATAGACCTACTTACCATGACAGGTAATCCCATATACTGGACGCGTGTAATTTCATTAAGCCATTTTCACGTAGGTAATTTTTTAAGTTTAAAAATTTTAGCTGTAAATATTCCAAAATTCACGTTACTACGTTCGCGAAATTTTCTTAAAAAGGGGTACAAAGAATTCTCTTCACGCATTAATATAATTATATTAACTAAAAATTAGTTCACGGGAAAAACTTCAAAGTATAATGCAAATTTTGATAATTAAAAGGTGTAGTTATTTCAACCAACTAATGGATCAGATACGAGGCGCTGTGCCATGTGCAGAACCCTTGCCGTATCAAGTACATGGGGCGTGGGCGACAAAAACTAGTTTCCGGGACTTGCCAGAAGCTAGTTGATACAATCACGCTGTGGCGATACCGAAGCTACCAACAAATGGTGTGATGTCGGAGACAGCACCGTCTTATGGTTTTAGTTGTTTCGTTTCCAAAATAAGTAGGTGGTGTAACTGAATTGTTGTGGAGATTAAAAGATTGTTTGGTGGGGTTAGACCGTAATAGTGGTTCGAGCTTTCTACATGATACAAAATTAAAAGCTTTCCTAGCACACATTTTAAGTGTTATGAGTACCGTGTAGTCGTGGTGCAGTGTAAATAATAGCAAATGCAGCATTATTACGAAAAGGCCACCATCAACTAACAAAACAACGCTTTTCTGTATTCAGTCGTCCACGTTTAAAATAAAGATCTCCGTCGAAAACAGACAGAAAGTTGTTGTTACGAAATCAAATCAGTTTATTATTACAATTATTATTTATATGGGCTACCGTTTTGTTGACGTACCTATCTATACTAATATAATAAAACTGCAGAGTTTTTTTTTTTTTTTCTTTGGTTTAAATGTGCTAAACTCTGAAACTATCAGTCAGATTTCAATAATTCTTTTTTGTATTGGATAGATTATTAGTTGAGGAAGGTGATGGACTATGTAACATCACGCTATGACCTTTAAGAGCGGAGCAGTAACCCTAAATGCAGGTGAAACTGCTTGGAACGGCTAGTAAGAATCAATTTAGCTGAAGAGTTTTTTGTTTGATTGTTTGTCGGTTTAATTACACTAATCTCTGGAACTAACAATCGGATTGGAACAATTATGGAAGAATTGGAAGAATGTGATTGATGAAATAATATCGAAATCTCAACATGCAACCGCCAGTCACTACATTAGACGATAGATTATTCGTCAATCGGAACAGTGAAACTGCGGGGCACAGCTAATTGATCAATAATCCCAAAGCAAATGTTTTTAGACCAATAAATCCCGTATCTCAGACTACATTACAACAAAAAAAGAATTTAAATAACATCAGCTTGCGTAATAGGAATACTGTTTCTAATACATAATTGTATTTACATATTTAATATGGTGAAAATCATGTCAGGGCATGTGTTATAAATTACCTTTACGAACCATTACGAAATCACAGTACAGCAATCCCCAAACTTATTGGCCATAATGCAAAATTAAGGTATTCAATTAATTATAGGTAGTTAATTAATCTATTTAGGAACTTTGATCTAATCCTTTTTTTTTTGCGTGTGGAAACCCCCTCGGGCCGTCACCCCACTGGGGTTTTCGGTGGGGCGGTGTGTTGGAACCGAACCGATTAAAACCACACGGTGTGCCGCGCTGCGCCGTAAGTAGGAGGGATCCGGGACCAGCTTTTATTAAGACATCCGGAACCCTCATCGGTGGTGCGCGCAAAAGCGCGGGCACCACCTTCGGGTAACAGCCTCTCAATTAGGCGACATCCAGGTACACGCGGACCCCGCCTCCTCGCGGGGGGCCACTATAGCGGGTGGAGAGGAAAACCCGTCCGGTCCACCCGCGGCCACACTCAGGGCGGCATGAGGCGCTGGTGCGCCTCCGCCGCCCGGTTCGCCGGCGGCGAATTAGGTCCGAATGGAGATCGTCCTCCTGGACCCTTTCCGCCGCCTCCTTCTGCGAGATGACGTCCTCACAGAAGGTCGCGACCGCGGTAAAATTCCTGTCGCTGCCGGCCATGGAGCGTATGACGGCCGGTAGCGAGACGGTGCGTCGCCCAGGCGAAGCAAACCGATAGCGTGTGCTGAGCCGAGTCCTCACTGCAGTCGCAGTGGTGACAGGCGGGACTCAATTCCCTCCTAGTGACCGAGTGCAGGTACTTTCCGAAGCAGCCGTGCCCGGAAAGAACCTGCGTCAGTCGGAAGGAAAGAGGTGCGCTCTATTCTGGGCGGTCAGAGCTCCCGCCCACACCGGTGCACCGTACGACTTTGATCTAATCCTATATTAACATCGAAGTCATATTTGGGTTAATAATTTTCCACTGGATTGTACCATGCGCGAGATGGCGTTTGCGCCAACTTCAGGCCGGCCAATAAGTTTGGAGAGTACTGTACAATATTTTAATGAACGTAAATCCTAGGGCTGACGCGATTACGATGATGTTGATAAAGGTGGCAAACAAGCATAGCGGCAATGGTACTTCGAAAATTTCATAAGTAAATAATTAAATTAAATATACTTAACACTCAATATTTAACAAACTCAAACAACTTTTAAATAAACAAGCTGACTTCAGTAATTAATAATTTGTTTGATTGTTATACTCATGTTTATCATCATAATTATAATAATCTTAGATCTTAGATCTTCAATATAAAAATTCATGCAGTGTGAAGAGATGAAAGTCTAAATTACTAATTACTGTGCAGAGACGGTGCTAAACAACGAAATGTAATCAGAGGCGAATATTAGATTTTTAGAGTTCTGAATATCTTTTTCAATCAATCAATCAATCAGCTTATCGTAGTCCACTGCTGGACATAGGCCCCTCCCAAAAATATTTAACTACATGTAATAGGTATGTAATAACTGTTTGATGTATAGAAATAAATCTCCAATATTCAGTACTAATGTCTTTTCAATTATGAATTTATTTAAAATGTCTTACCAACCAGTGATCTACTTGAAACAGTGATTACTATACAATCGCTTACGGGTAAGAAAAAACTTGTCACTTCAGTGTTCGCTAAACTTGTTTTAACTTATTTCAATACCTGTTACTTATCAAACATCCATGAGTATAAAGTTAAGTAAGTTAAAACTAAGTTTTAGTACCTCACCTATATTTTTCACCAAGAATACTCACTCTATCAACACTCAGTTAAAAATGTAGGCCCAACACCGGTTATCTTTGAATAAAAGATAATCAACGGTAAGTTAATACACTATTTATAGTATGAACATATAAGTAATAGTTTAGTCATAGACTAAAGGGATGTGCAATATTATGTGCATAAATTAAGTAAGATGTAAGGTCAATTTGACCAGTATGCCTGGCTGAAAATTCTGACTCACCTGAAAGTACTTAGCACTAGGAGTTTCTCCTTCCAACTTATTTCTATATGCAGACAGCAGTCTCTCAAATGGGTTTCTTACTATGATCATCTTGTGATAATTCTCTAACATATAATCTCTCTCCGGTCCGCTGACTGAGCTTAGGTTTGGGAACACTCCAGGTGCATGGGCCAAGTTACCTGGTATAGATAATACATCTGTACCATTCCATTTTCCAGCCAGGATCATTAAGATTCTTTTCCAATTTGTGCATGCTACCTAGATAAAAAGATAAAACTAATTGGTTAATATGTAATTTTAAAGTATTTAAAATAGAAAATCTAAATATTAGAAAACACTCAACTGTATGTTAGTTAAATTAACTACAATTTCAAATTTAAATTAATAAACTATGTGAAAAACAAAATATGCTAGTGAATTATGGACTTTTATTCTATTATGTTATTTTTAATATATGTATTTAGGGCAAAGAACCACATTCGTGATGGTTCCTCTAAGTACCTACAGTTCTATTTATTTATAAAATACAATATATAATTTATTTAAGTAAACGATTTGATTAGTGTTTATAAGAATCAAATTTCTATTGAAATAACCAATGTTTAAAATATAAAATAGGTATTCAAAGTTATCAAGTAAATCTCATCAAATTACGTAGGTTTTTTATATTGCAAAGATATTACCGAAGCTTATAAATCATTAGTAGGTAAGTAATAACTCAGATTTTTCGGTACGACAATCCGGTTTACCTTGAAAAATAAAGACTCACCTTTGGCACGTAGCAGTATAATAGTTTGCGCTGCACGTCTATCAGTATATGTTCCAATAGACTCTTCGGTAACTGATCTATCCCATACCTTGGAGGAAACCGTCTACAAGTTTCTTGAATCAATTCTTGTCTGGCTAAGTTCAAGGACTGGGTCAACTCTAACGAATGTTCACTAACTTCGTTATCATACACATCTCCACTGACGAACCACAAGTTCAAAATCAACACCAATTCAAACTTCAATACACTCATTTTCCACATTTCACATCATACAACAAACCAAACTTTCTTTTGAAAATCTTCAACCTAAGTTTTTAATGTAGGGCACGCGACTATACGCATCGTTATGTTAGAATGTAGTAACATACAAAATACTAACTGAATATCTCATTTACTTTTAGTAATGATAATAACTTTAATTGTACAAATTCAATGTCAAATGTATTTTCAACGAAATTATTCACGATATAACATGAACGCAATGTACGTGCGACGCAGTGCACGTTGACAAGAATACTGAATGAAATTTAAATAGAGTGTTGCCAAGCTGTAATGTTATTGTACCCCGTGCTAATTCTGAATTTACCCTTTATTTTGCTGTTTTGCTAAACAGTACTCAAATTTTAGGATAC
The DNA here is from genome assembly GCA_963859945.1 of Euplagia quadripunctaria. NCBI lineage: Eukaryota > Metazoa > Arthropoda > Insecta > Lepidoptera > Erebidae > Euplagia > Euplagia quadripunctaria. Next base: position 5,319,285 of record OY982563.1, on the reverse strand, counting down.
AAATTAGTTATTTTGAAATTATCGTGTTGCATTTTAATCCTTTTAATGTTATCGACCGCAAATTTTGAATGTTTCTAATTTAATCACACTTGACCAAACTTCAATGAAAAACTCAAGATAGATTGTATTCCTATAGTACCCATCCTCGATTAAAACGTATGCTAGGTTTTTAAATGTACGCTAGCTGAAAAGGAGAATCAAATTTAAAAAACATAAAAATTGTTTGCCAGTGGCTTGACGTGATCTTATGAGAGATCTCATTCTAATTTTAATCATATTACATCTTTCAAAAAATATTAATGCATGATGTGCTTACCTGTACGAATTGTTATTCGAGGTTGAAGTCTACTGGATGTATCTCATATATTTGTATATGTGTATTCAATTGCAGGTGAGCCAAATTAATAAAATAAAATAAGAGAACTTTGATATTTGTACCTCTACAAAAAATATTTAAAAAATAATAGGTGTAAAAATAATTGTTCTATAGATACGATCAGAGATAATATTATTATCTTAGTAACAATTACTCAAGGTAATTCGTTTTTTCCATAACTCCAGGGTAAAAATCTAGGTTGACTAGTTCTAGTATTTAAATGTAAGTAGGTACATAAAAGATGAATTGACAAACTAAATATGGTTATTTAATCATTATTTTTAGCATGGAATAATGTCAACACAGTATTAATACTTGCCTAAAATATAATGTGCTAGTAGTATTTTTTTCAGTTACAAATCGATGAGTTATAATATAGGTAGGCCTAATTTTACGCACTTTTTCGTGAAACAACATTTAGGTAGGTATTAATTTAATAAATCTACATATAACGTGTGAGGTGTCTTCGGGACACCCGGTTGGAGCGAAATTGTATCAAATTTAAAAAACTCGAAATATGGATAATTAGTAAACAACCAACATCAAATTACAGGAGTATCGCGCAGAATACACAGATAGAGTAAAAAAACAAGGTCAGCATTCTTCATTGCGTTAACTCTTTTTTCCGGTTAGCCCCTATCCGCTGAGCGTCTGAAGTGTAAGGTGCAATAAGGTACCTACTTCGTTCCAAAAAAATAAAAAGACGATGAGTTATATATATTATATGCATTTAATATTCTCAATAAATAAGTCTTATTTTATAAGTACATTTGTAACACTAGGTTATTAATTGTTGGTCTTTGATGTCCATATAATAGCTCTAGATAGACGCTTGATAATCATAATTAAATGCGCAATCTAACTTCTTAAGTCATCAGTTTCTCCGGTATATTACTCTGGAATAGATCAAGAAACAGGTATTAAGAGAAGGCCAAAGATACGTCACAGGATTGGAGGCAAGTTACTGAAATACATTTCTCATCACCCACCCTGAGATGTTGTATGTAATAAACTTGGTGGTACTGACGTATCAATGCAAATGCTTCTTCAGCTACTGGTAATTGATGATGCTGCCATGCAAGAACGGCTAAGCAAGCCCATAGTGTTTCATCTTCCACCGTACGACAAAGCTGAAAGAAGTTCTTAGATTAGTAGTAGAAGGATCTTTTGTAAATTGCAGTTGTGCGTGAAACATATGAAAATACCTGAAGAGCGGCTTGCCATATATTAGCAGCTACGTGTTTTAAAAGCTTTTCAGGGAAAGCGGCGATAGATAGGTGTAGAATGGAGCCATTGCCGCGGCAGACGCGCGCCACTCCATCTTCTACGGCCAAAATCGTTGGATTTCTTCCTAAATCCCTATAAGTTCATCGACATTGTTGAGTAAATTATTTTCTTTCAGAAATTTTGAATTCTAATAGTTAGGGAACCCTCCAGATGCCAGGACCGATTTGAACAGCTCTCCCAGGAGATCTTTCATGTGGTCGAGGGCCAGGAAAAGTACTTGGTCAGGTATTCCGTCAAGTCCGGGACCTGTGTTATTTTGAGGGTATACCTACGTAGAGCAGCCAGCCACATAGGTCAGAACTTGGGACGAGGACGGGCGAAACATCCTCCTCCATTGCCATAGTCCATGGATAAAGGAGGCTACGGACGCTCAAACTCCGTCTGTTACAGGAAAATTTGTCAAACAATTCTTGAAGGCTAATCTGGAGAGTTGAATATAAAAAGGAATTTGAGTGTGACACACTATATTAAGACGAGAGGTCCCCATTACCTCACTTTCTCTACTTTCATAGCTATATAATCCAATTTAAATTCCTTTCTTGATGCCCAGACAGGGAAGGGCGGCGTTGTCAGTTTTGAACGCTGAACTAAAAATACTATATTTTATTTAAATAAATACTTGGAAACCATTAAACCATTAACTCACGCCACATCCTTGCTAACTGTTGTCAAAGCTAGCCAGTCGGGTTGCGTGGCAGCTCTAGGACAACACCATGCCACCACTGAACTAGCTCGTAATCCAACAAGTAACTCTGTCTCGTAACTCCACGCTATGCTGAGAATTTGTGACCCTGGAAGAAATGTACATCAAAAACAATGAGGGAGGAACGGGTGTTATGATCAGGCTAGATGGTCCTGCCTGACGGACCGCGGCCCAACGGTTGAAGTTGATAAGTTGTATATATACGAGTGTGTTACTGCGAATGTCCGAAACGCAGTGTATGTTGGCTAGCTTGGATGTTAACAGACACCAGTACATCTTGTACTGGTGTCTGTTAACATCCAAGCTCCCTAGTGAATGACCGTTATTTATTCTTTTCATGTCGATTTTGGTGTTATTTGAGAATATTAACAGGCAGTCCTAAATTAAAGAGAATGTTGACTATTACTATTGTTTGTTGTAATTAATTGTAATTTTTCTGTAAAATTGCAGCACTTATACCTTTTTCCTCCAAATTTGGATTCCAAACCAACGATTTCACGAAATAATATTATTGTGGAAGTCGCAGGTACCCGTTATTTTGATAAAATTTTACTCGCATCGCGTATAGGGTAAATCGGGTGTATAATCGGCGTGTAAACATTCACTGATGTATGTTCGATTCAAATAAATTAATGAAACAATTTTGGACTACCACCACCGGATTGGATTGTCCACATTCACCGATGCATCTTGAAATTCGCTAATATCGGACATTGACAGTAACATAATTTTATACGAATCGGCGCGAGAATATATAGTTCGGCATGTTTTCGCTAGATGGCGCTAAAGTATGTTTTTTGGATGTGCAAGGTGCCACAGGAAATTTTATTTTATTTACAGAACCTTCTAGGTAAAAGTATATTATTATTAATATCTTACCCAATTTAACAAACTTTGGCTTGGTATCCTTCACAGTGACCACATACAGATCTCTATTATAGTCCAACAAAGCCAATTGTCTCTCATTGATAAGCCCTGTTTGACTGAGTGCGATGCTTGATACCGTCATCTTGTGGGTAAGTTTAGTTACTGTATTATCAGCTGAACTTCGAACAATAAGTCCAGTGGGGAGATCGAATACATGAATCACTGGTAGCAAAAGAAAATATTGAATAAGTATCATTATATTAATACGTGAAGAGAATTCTTTGTGCCCGTTTTTAAGAAAATTTCGCGAAAATATTTATAGTTTATATAGAAGTGCAGAAACTTAAACTTTTGGATAATATGTCTTACAACTTTAAAAATTACGTGAAAACGGCTTAATGAAATTACACTCGTCCAGTATATGCGTTGACCTGTCATGGTAGGTAGGTAAGGAAGGTAGGTAAGTAAGTCCGTAAGGACAGCTCAAGTTATACTGGCCAATGAAAAAACTATGGTCGAAATTCAACCACCACGCGATCTCTAGTGTAGCATAAATCCCTTAGATTACCTACATGACTATCAACAGTATCCACACAGATTGCTTACTTGTTAGGTTCTAACTTTTAAGAAAAATTACTGCGTACCTACGTCACTATCAAAGTAAATTGTATAATAAGTAATAGGTTTTGCCCACGACTTTGCTCACGTTAAAGTTAGTTTCCTAAGCTTTGGGAACAGAACTTTTTCTAGATAAAACGTAGGTAGGGTACCTACGTATACCTCTGACGTATGTCTCATTCATCATACCTGCGATTCTTAGGATCGGAGCAATAGCCATAAACGCGAACGGCTAGTTTAAACATAAATATATATGTAGGTGCAGATCGTGTTTATTGAAGTCTGGGTACTTACATTTTCTATCAGCCTGATCTATGGCTGCCAAAGCATCAGGTCCTAGTGAAATGGCCGCTCGCCCTAGAGATTCAGGTCTAGCGCCCCATCGGGGACTTGCGAGCAAACGACCCATGTAGCTGTATACTGAGAGACCTGCCCTTTCTACTATGCAAAGACATCTGCAATTGTGAAAACATGCAAAATTCAAACCTATTTGGTTCTATATTCAATCTTAAGAAGACCAAAACGAGAAATTATCAGAATTAAATATAGTTTAATATTATTCTAACGATGGTAGATTAGGTATCGTATATGGTAGATATCGTGGGAGAGCCATGCTTCGGCACGTATGGCCGGCTCGAATGGAGTGATACCACGGCCTCACAGAAAACCAGCAGTGAAGCAATGCTTGCATTGCTTTTCTCCGAGTGAGTGCGGTTACCGGAGGACCCAACCCTTCCCTCCCCCCTCTCCTCCTCTTCCACCCTTCCCCTACATCCACCTTATAGGAAGGCAACGCACTTGTGACTCTTGAGTTGCAGGTGCCCATGGGCGGCGGTAGTCATTTACCCATCAGGTGACCCGTCTGCTCGTTTGTCCCCTATACTTACCACAAAAAAGAAACTAGTAATATACGGTTGGTTAATTCTCATCTTAATATCGGTTTCTTAACGGGCGGTGGTGCGGCGGTAGTCGCGGTGCAGTGGCGGATTTACCAGCAGGCTGAGTAGGCTGAAGCCTAGGGCGGCAGATTATAGTGTGGTAAATTTGAGAGATTTTTTTCATGTTTTACAGAAATTAAAAACATTCATAGTAATCCGGAAAAATGTGGTGTAATTAGGACGATAGTGCACAGATCATAAACTTACAATTGCATTGCCAAAAAAACTGTTATTAATATGATCGTGAATTAGGGTATCGAATCATACTTGAGGTCGGTAGGGGCGGTAAAATTTAAATAGACTACTGGTGGCAAAGTTGTAAATCCGCCACTGGTAGCATGTATAATATATATGAATTAACGTTCTACGTATCTGTGTTCTACGCTTGGTTCGAGTCAAGATGGCGTTGTTAACTTAACAAACCACAATTTGTTATTCTTCCTAGGACGACGGTATTAAAAACAAAAAAAAACGCGTGAGGTGTCTTTCGGACACCCGGTTGAAACGAAGTTCCTTTCGCTATATACAAATATATTTAATGGATTGAATAAATTGTATCAAAATATAGTAAATATAGTAAAAACTCGAAATTAAAATTTGGCCATCTGTGAAAGTTGCCCGAACTAATATATAAAATTAGTGTAGGTGTAACAAACATCAAAGTTATAGTAGTACACATTACAGAAGCGAAGAATTCGCAGATGGCGTAAATAAAATACATCAACTTGCGGTCAGCATATTTCGTTGCGCTAACACTTTCATTTCCGCTAGCCCTCATCTGCGTCTGAAGTGTAAGGAACTTCGTTCCACTAATATTTTCTTGGCCTATTTTTCCCTTCCTAAAACCGCTTTGGTTAAGCATTAGCTAAACAGACAGACTTTATAAGAATGTAGTCTTTAACTTTGTATTTTTACTATAAACAAACCGCGTTCCAGGTCAGTGTCTTTCTTAATTAATGTATCTATGTTTTTTATTTTTATTTTTTAATGTTCATTTACCATAGACAGTTATTTTCGAATTTTCTGTATTAACTCCATCTGTTGTCCGTATTCGTCATTACATCCGGTCTTAGCGGAATATCAGCGTCGCCTCTTTAATAAAAAATGGCTCAATGCTGAGGTAAGAACCGTTTTTGTCTCCTTTTAGTTTTAAGTGCCATAGTGTTTTAGAGTGTATTTAAGTACTATGTGCACTGTTGTATTTCATAGGAGTACGAAATAAATTTATTTCTTTCTTTCCTTCTTTTCTTAAAAACATTAAATAGTACATACCTTTCAGCCAACAATATCATGCTTATAGTTCCTTCTTTCAAATCGAATGTCACCGGCGTATTCCACGACGTAAGCTTATGAATGAAGCACTGCTTCACCGTAGCTATCACCAAATGGTTGAACCCCAGGGCTATTTGTATAACCCTATCTGGGTAGTCCAGTTGGTCATTCTGGTCGGTTATGATGTCTTTTATGTAAATTACTTTCCGACCTATTTGTGTGCACGAGTAGTTTTTCCAAGTGTATTCTCTGTAAAGCATACGTGAAAATTAGAGATGCGCCGAATATTCGTTTGGTATTCGATATTTGGCGTATTCGGCATCTTTTCCAATATTTGTATTCGGCCGAATTATTCGGTTTTGTTGCCGAATATATTCGGTTCAAGCTTTTCCTATTTTCTTGGCTCATGTAGCCAAGGTGTAGGACTAAAAGACAAGACTTCTTATGTAAGATTTATGTTATATTATAAGTCAAAGAAAATATATTTATTTCTTAACCTATAGTTAGTATAGTCAACATTTATTTTAAACCTTAAATCAACATTTAATTTAAACCTCAAAAAATATTTTTTTTTTTAAACTTTACATCAACATTTATACGCAGCAAAACAATGTAATGGTAAACCGAATAATTCGGCCGAATATCCGGTTCGGTAAAAGTTAAACCGAATAATATTCGGTATTTGGTTATTCGGTGAAACCACTATTCGGCGCATCTCTAGTGAAAATGATTACTTTTATTTCGATAGGATAGTGGGTTAAAATAAATTAATTATTTAACAGTCTTCATTAAAATAAATGTTATAAATATGACTTTAAACAAACAATAATTAAAAAAAATTAATAACACTACTGCCCTGCCAAAAAAGCAAACTAAAATGGCGCAACAGAGCCGCCATATTGTTTTTTTTTTTTGTAAATTATAGCCAGTCCTCAATTATCAGCCATTTTAACGATACCATCTAAATTTAGTTATGGTGGAATAAAGAAAATTACATTATGTAAATACATACGAGTATATGAACCCTTAAAACATTACACTTCTTTTTTGGGCAGTCATGTAAAAATTAAAATCTTTAATATTTTTAGCTTTATTTATTACTTTAATTTATTTTCAAACCAAACACTCACTTATTGTAAACTAGCAACTCGCCCCGGCTTCGCACGGGTAGCAGAGACATCTTCAACAATCATCATCATATTTCAACCAATTTACATAAAACCTTAACAAATTATACACCTAAACCTTCCTCATGAATCGCTCTATCTATTGGTGAAAATCCGTTCAGTATTTTTTTGAGTTTATCGCGAACAGACAGACAGACAGACGCGGTGGATGACTTTGTTTTATAATATGTAATGATGATAATTTGACGATAGCAAACTATGACGTCACAAGTTGTTATTCCATACAAGTTTTTACAGAACCTACCGTTTGACGTGGGATATAGATAAATTGATATTGTTTTGCATTTCAATATTATAAAATTTAATATGTAAAATAAGTAAACAGCATTACCGATCAATAATATGAGCAAAGAGGACATGCCCATTAGCACATGCTGATGCCAATTGTGTGCCATCTGAAGACCACGCTATGTTGTAAATGCTTCCTGTCGTAGGTCGATCTAGACAATGAGACCACTAAAATATAAATTTATTATGTGTTATTTTTAGATATTGCATTGTAATAACAAGTTAGCAACTACATACATGACCTGCCCGTGGATTAGGGGTTTATTGGTACTTAGATACAGTCACAAACCTGCCTTTATTCTAAACTTTCGTTTTCCGTCATATACGATTACATTTATCGCAATTACACGAGTATTTACTTACGCATGGGCTAGGGGGGAGGCCTCCTTCGCTTAAGTGTATGTAAGTGTATTAAGTTTATTAAAGTAAAAAATGTTTTGCTCCAAACTGGGCCGTCAAATTTTTGATTTGCCCCGTAGGTCCTCAAAACTGACTTTTGCCCCCGCCCTGGGCCAAAAGATGGGTACGCCCATGTACATACGTATGAAATTCGTTACTTACAGAATAGGGACACCGATAGTACCTATTGTATGTGTCAGGACATGGTTAAATAATAGCTTGGAAAATGTGCAGCTGGATGAAGAAACTTCCTTTGTGGGAGAGCCATGCACGTATGGGCCGGCTCGACCGGAGTGATACTACGGCCTTACAGAAAACCGGCAGTGAAGCAATGCCTGCATTACTTTTCGCCCTGTGAGTGAGGTTGGTTACCGCAAGCCCTAACCCTTCCCTCTCGCCCCTCTCCGTTCTTCCCGCTCTTCCTCCCTCTCCCTCCTCTTTCCCTACTCCCACCTTAAAGGCAACGCACTTGTGACTCTTGAGTTGCAGGTGCCCATGGGCGGCGGTAGTCATTTACCATCAGGTGACCCATCTGCTCGTTTGCCCCTTATATCATAAAAAAAAATCCTTTCATCATTCCTTCATGAAGGGGGAACATTGCTGTACTAGTTACCCTCCTAGCTAGGGTACCTGACTTTTCGACCACGTTACTGGGTGTCGCCATTAACGTGGTCGAAGCGTCAGACAATGCAAAGCTTGTGCATATCAAAACCATAACGTTTATTGCCGCTATGGAGTCACTCTACCTATATATACATTGATTAGGCTTGCCATCACTTAAACTGCCGACGCCGGACAAAAACTTAAAAAATTCTAGACACATGGGTGAAATCGAGATTCTTTCCCGGAGACCTTAAAAAAAAGCTGATTTGATTTAAATATTTAGCTTCTTAACGATTCATCTAACAATTATAATTGTCCCTTGGCACAGAGTGTCCGGGTTTTACCTGCACACTTTGTGAAAACCCCGCCCGGACGTTCCTCGGGCGCTCTCTAAATTAGGACAAATCCGGGGGAACCCGGATGGATGGCAGCCCTAACATAGACTAACATAGAACAGTTCATGTTACTAGTATTATTTAATCATTCTTCTGTAGGGTGAAGGTACCTACTGGATGAGAAGGGACAAATTTAGATTTATTTTATTACATTAAGTATTTTAGATTTAGATATCTTTTGTGCAAAAAGTTAACTTAATAAAAAAAATTCTATCAACTCAGGTACCCATAATTAACAACTAACAAGGATTAATACATTTAATTAACAAAACAATACGAAAACCTTTTAACACAAAATATTACGTAACTGTTATCGTATAATTAAAAAAACATACATAGTGGCAATGGTAATGATGTCTGTTCAATGTTTTTTCAAACGTTAATGTGTTTGGCCTTATAATTCTACTGTGTAGGGATTCACATTTACTAAGATATTTAAAATACACCAGGTTACAACCTAACCACGGAACTAATTAAACTAATATCATATATAGCGTTACTGCTAGCTTACATTATAGGCCAGTGGAATTAGAACAAAACGCGTATGTACACCTATACGATAAAAAAAAAGTTTGATATGCGCAACTACAATACGGTAGGAGAAAATTACAAAAACTGTGTGGTGTCGGGGGACACCAGATAGCAATCAAGTTCCTTATTATAAAAATATTAACTTCAAGTTCTATCGAGGTATAAAGAAAATAATTATTCGGGTATACATTTTTTATTATGATTTTTTATCGATAAAAATAAAAAAAACTACTTTACAAAATTATCTTACTTAACACCTTTATTTTATTTACAATGATTTATAAAAATATATAATAATAATAACAGTCATCACGTAGACTATACATTAGACACTGTATAGCCATCATACATAAAAATCTTACGCTTTTTTTAACGTTACGGACGTTTTTGCCGGCTAGGGTACCCCTCCGCAACGCCCCATAAGGAACTTCGTTCCAAAAACTAAATTTTTGGCGATTTTTTAGCATTAAAACGTTATTTTGGCAATGTTCCGAACGTCAAAAATGGGATAAAATTTAGGACCATGTTCCTGATAGACCAAAGAAAAAGTTTTACTATGTCATAACCTGTGCGTAATTAAGTGAAAAATTAGCCTATTATGAATCTATCGCTAGAGCAAGGTTATTTTCAAGAGGACCTAAAACTACACACGACCAAACAGATAAAAATAACTAACGAACCATATCGTTAGCCCCTATACTATCCAAGGCCTTTGAAAAAGTCATGAATTCGTGTCTTAAGTTTTTTGGATAATTATGAAGTATTGGCTAAAGAATAATTTGGATTCAGGAGAAATACATCGACTAAACTTGTCACATTTGTGTTAGTAAGATCTATAATAATTAATATAATTGCCTTCCCGTTCGACCGTCCCTTGTATATTTACGAAATAACAACACTGTTTGAAATATCAAAAAATAAAAATCTCTTTTTGTAGGTACCTAATATTTGCATGCCACTATGTATGGCGAAATGTGTCTTATGCTCATAGTTCATTTGTCATCCTTTGTACCGCATTTTAAGCAATTAAAGATATTATTATTACTATTATTATACATATTCGACGTACTTACCCCATTTGAGTTACACAGTCGTATGAGGTTGTAGCTACCTATAACGAACATGTCTCCAGCGGGGGACCAACTGACACTGGTTATAGGCTGATCATGTTTAACGCTTACTGATATTTGCTGTCCAAAAGTATCCCAAATCTAGGAACAATATTTAAAAAAAATACTTAGAACATCACACCTAATTATCGGCAAAATTTTGAATTTCGAACTAGATCGGTAACTAAAATCTATGAATTTTCTTTTTTTTTAAGCATTCTTGTTAACCCGTCCAGAAAAGCTCAATGCTTGTGTTTGGGGCTGGGTTCACATCGGTAGTTTCCTGGGTGGGGCTCGAACCCGCAATCACTTGATTGAATTGAATTGAAATGTTTGAATTTATTAAAAAATGGCGTAAAGCCATAATTTTGCCCGCGGCTCCGATCGGGATAATATAGATATTGGTGTCGATTCTATTGTCAGACTCACTAAACTAAAACCTAACTTAATTTCTTCATATGAAATGAACTTTGTCTTCTTCGCAACAAGGTCCATTTGTTACTGGCATCTATTTCTCAGCGCCAATAAATTTCACTAAAACCTGTCAACGTATACTCAAATTTATTTCCACGCAGCGAGAGTCCCCATTTATTCAAATGCCGTATAATTGCCGTACAAAAACTTGTTCAAAACGAACTAAGATGACGTTATTTTAATCGACACCTACGAATATGCTTACTAAAAACACAGAGCAAAAGAGATGGCATTCAACGGATAGCAGCTCTCGCTACGTGGTATTAAAGTTTATTTAAGCGTGTCAGACTTTAGTCGACAAATAAATTGCTTATTTCGATAGCGACGTATGTTACCTACTTGTTTATATTTGAAATAAGACCTTGTTTCGAAGAATACAAGGTTTACATCTTGTATGAAGAAAATTTAGTCAATTATAGTTAAGAGAGAAATACAAGAGAATTGACACCATTGTCAATCAATTCACTTTCCCTCCCGAACAGTGTTTTTTTCACTGTGTTCTTTTTTTGAACCCCTGAACAACAATGCGATTTTTTATTTTTTTTGCAATTGCATGATGATCGATCGAGTAGGGTGTGAAAGCGTAACAAAGTGGCAAGTCCAGTCGTTTGTCGTCAAGACAAGAAAAAGTCACATTCGTATTTATAATATTAGTAAGAATTAGTTAGATTTGTAATGATTTATGATATTACTTAGTGTACCTTGGAAAATCCATCTTCAGATCCTGATAGTATCATGTTATTATTAGCATTCCAAGCTATACATAATATGAGTCCTTCATGCGCTTTCCACTGTGAAGTTAATCGATATTAGGTCATTAATCCATTATACATTTGGCCTTACGGTCATATAATAGATAATAAAAAATGTGAGTTTTTTATAATCACAGTCTATATATTTTAGGATCTAGAATATTAGGATAAATTTTAATTTTTATCCTATACTTAGGCACCTTTCCATTCCACTGTATGGTTCAGCTTTATTGTCCAAAAAATGTATAGTAACAAGTTACTATACATTTTATGGACAATGTCAAGACACATCTCACACACGGTCGTCTGATCTCAAACTAGACAGAGATGGTAACCAGATTGCTGATAAACATACTTATATATTTCTAAATACCTACATATTATACATAAATTACACCCAGATACAGAACAAATTATCGTGCTCATCACACAATAATTTGTCCTCGGTTGGAATCGAACCCACGACCACTGGCTCAGCAGATCACCAACCACTAAACCGCAAGGCCAGTCGTTTATAATTAACTTGCTGACCCGCGCAGCTTCGCAAATTTTCCCCGTTTTGGCAAAATTTTTCATTGATGCTCCGCTCCTATTATTTGTAGCGTGATGTTATATAGCCTATAGCCTTGATCGATAAATGGGCTATCCAAAACTAAAATAATTTTTCAATTCGAACCAGTAGTTCCTGAGATTAGCGCGTTCAACCAAACAAATAAACAAACTCTTCAGCTTTATAATATTATAGTATTACTCTAATATACTATATTGCAGTAAGAAGGATCGAAGTTCGAGTTACCGGTAGTTCGAGGTACCTTGACCTTCTCGAGCAATTTCCCTTTAAATATTCTCCCAATTTTCCTAACTCCCTTTCCCAAAGTGCCCGGTTGACGGCAAAAAGCTTGTCCCCTTTACGTTAGCGGGACCAAATCATGGTTTGCTACCCCTGTGTGTATGTTTGCTCTTTATTGTACAGCAGGAAATATCTCGAAATGATTTTTTTACAGACACGTTACAAATGGCGATCGCACAGCTCAAGGTTACCTTTTAAAGTATACTCGTATTTGATAATCATTTGCAATACCAATTAACGGTAGACTTTGACATGTAATAAAGTTGAAATTATTTAGATTTAAATTATCATGTCTGGTTTTATAACGTATACGTCAATCAAATTGTTTGACAAACATGAAGTTATTAATTTTTAGATAACGGATTAAACTGTTTTTTTTTGAGGTGCAAACTTCTTTAGGCACGTTGGGCACATTTGGTATGGGGAAAAAGCACTGAATTCGCGTAACCATCACGCTCAGATGCATATATACCGATGTGTTGTTAAAACTTGTTAATGCACGTTGGGCACTTTTGGTATAGGGAAAAGCACTGAACTCGCGTACCGCCACGCTCAGATATATGTATCTGAGCGTGGCGGTACGCGAGTTCAGTGCTTTCAGTGCTTTATACATATATGTGTGTATATGTACATAAGTATACATGTAAGTTATGTTTTCACTTCTGACGTCCAGTCCTACGACTGACAGGTTTATTTTTATTTGAAACTTCTTCGTCATATCTCCAAATCAATAAAGAAGTGTTTCGCTACATATTATATTCTTCGTCTTATGCAAAACGTATGACTTACTTTCGTAATTTTATTGCTTGAGTTAAAATACTTTATAACCAAAAAGTTTCCCTTTGTATGTAAAATAGCATTACTCTCTGGACTCCATACGGCATTGAAACATGGCACATCGGACTGGACGATGGTAGATCGGAGAAGTCCATTTCGAGACCAGACTTTAACAAAACCATCTTCACCGGCTATAAAAATGAACAATCACATATACAGTAACAATGAACATATTAACAGACAAGAAAGTATAAACCTAGTCTTAATAACGGGAATTAGTATCATACCTGTTAAAAGTCCAGCTCCGTCAGGGCTCCACTGAGCTGCTAGGCAAGCACCCTGATGTGCATTGACAGTTTTCTCTATACGACCGTTATGATTAACAATGTGAAACCTAAAGAAAAATACCGTAATTTTTAAATTAAATAACAATAACAGTCACTCTAAGTATATTGTAAATAACCGTTGCACACAGTGGTGTAACAATAAGGCAGAGCGGGCAAAATGCCACGGGCCCCCGGCTCGAGGGGGTCCCAGGCACCAAAGGCACTGAACACAGGAAGCACCAATAACAAAATGTATTGATGAGTTAGCCACGGGCCTCAGATGGTATATTTACACCACTGGTTGCATATCACTAACTTGCCATCCGCTGTTGAGATTAATATGACATCGTGCTGGTGTTTATTACCACCACCAACATTTATCTTCGGAAACAAATGCATTCCAGTTGGATAAAAATCATCCGGGAATGTTGTGACCACTATACATTCGCTGTTTACAAGATTCCATTTCAAAAGCTTATGATCATCCCTGAAATATAGGTACATATACACAGGTAATTAAGTAAGTATATAAACTTATCAAGTATTTTTGTTTTGTTTAGGCATTGAACCGTTATGAAGATTAACTATCCATAACTCATCATCCTCATCCTCCGCGGCTTTCTCCAATTAAGTCTAACTACGATACGGCCGAACTACGATACGGCCGAACTTCGATATCGATCGAGCGACTGCCATCAGACCTCCACAATCCAAGTACTAGGCGATATCGAAGTTCTGTAGTTAGACTAGGTTGTCGGATTTTTTAGGGCTCCAACTACCCGTAAGAATGCCACAGATGTTCGTATGGCAACCGAGACCGACGGCTTAACGTGCTCTCCTAGGCACGGAGGGGTCTCAATGTATTAAGAATGGTCACCCATCCTAAGACTGACTTGACTTAACCTTATAATGTGCCTTGTAATGTATTACTTAGCCCCTCTATAACTATTCAAAACTAACATGTCTTAAAAAAATCCTAAATGGAACAGCCATCTGTTCGTGTCTATAGTGCTAGGGTAGGGTAGATAAATAGATAGATAGATAACACTTCATTTGTACACACTTGATACAGTAGAAGTATCATACATACATTTGTCATACAGATAATGTACAATAAATGCAATCTCTTCCAGGCTATGTACACGGACAGATGGCTGTCCCTTAGGCTTCAAACTCCTGTTCTTCCTGTCTTTAAGGTTCAAGTAGATATCTTCTCGGCATAGGGTGCGTAGTAAGTTCGTTTATTGCTTATTCATTGTTATGATTATAAAGACTTACCCGCATGAAAACACATCTTCTGTATTATTCCAATTAACACAAATAACCACACCCACATGTTTTGGTTCTTTAAAGTTTGATATTTTTAATTTCATTGTATTCTATAATATTGTGATTGTGCTTAAAGTTTTTCTGTTTTACAGTTTGTTTCTTAAATTTTAGAAACCGTTGGCATAGCAACGATGGACAAATCGAATTTTGGCGCCTCAATGTGTTGCTTGATAAAAAAAACAATAAAAGATTCTTAGGTATTCGGTTGTATATTTTTTTTTTTTTATTAATAGTTTTCTAACAATAGCCCCTTCGATTATGAAATATTTATTTGATATTTACCCATTAACTCAAACTACACAAAACAAAGAATATGTTTAGAACTATTAACAATATTTTGAAAATGTAGGAATTACAGAACGACAATGTTTTTGTCATTAAACGTCAAATTTCTTATCAAGATGTAGTTTGTCATTTTGTCAAACTCTCACATGTTCTTATTTTGCATGGAGATACTTTAGTGCTTCCTTACTAATTGAATGTCATTTACCGTAAATATCTTAAATTAAAGACATTATGTCTGACGTGCCAGACCTCAGCAGTGATGAGGAGCATTTCGAAGACGAAGAATGGCAAGAAATGGAGAGCAGCAACACAATGGTAACATGCCTATTTTGTTCTAACACTCTATCAAATATAGAAGAAGGATTTTCGCATTGCGAGAGCGTACATAACTTTTATTTGAATAATCTAAAATCAAAATTTAATATGGACTGCTATTCTTATATAAAAATGATAAATTTCATCAAAACACATAAACCTGCTGCAGAGGTTATAACAAAAAGTACAACCATTCTTTGGGATGACGAGAAGTACTTGAAACCAGTAGATAATGATGATTGGTTAATGTACGATTTTGAGTCACTAACAGATAAACCTAGCTCGCCTAAAACTTACCATGCTAATGTCGAAAATGGATTAGTTACATTGTCACAAGCTCACTTTCTAGAACTTCAAAGAACCATCCAAACATTGACTCAACAATTAAACGAGAATCAGACTCGCTTACAACTGGCAAAGGAGGATATAAATACCATGCAACAATCAATGAAATCTATAGTTGAAGGTGGAAACTCAAGTATTAATAATGATTCTTCTGTGATTATGAATTGTGTTTCAAGCGTTCCTCTAGAAAGTGATGAAGGATATTTCAGTACCTATGCTCACTTTGGTATTCATCATGATATGCTGTCAGACAAGGTTCGTACAGAAACATATAGAAATGCAATACTGAACAACAAGGAAACAATGAAAGATAAAATCATTTTAGATCTTGGTTGTGGCACAGGAATTTTGTCTATGTTTGCTGCAACTGCAGGAGCCAAGAAGGTTTATGCTTTGGACCAGTCTGAAATAATCTATCATGCTATGGACATCATAAGAGAAAATAATTTACATAATGTTATAAAGACAGTTAAAGGTAGATTAGAAGATACTAAATTAGATGAAAAGGTTGACATTATTATTTCTGAATGGATGGGATATTTTCTCCTCTTTGAAGGAATGTTGGATAGTGTAATTTATGCAAGAAACCACTGCCTCAACCCTGGTGGCCTTCTCTTACCCAATAGATGCAATATAAGCCTTGTAGCAAATGGAGATATAGATACACATAAACGGTTAATTGATTTCTGGTCTGATGTCTATGGTTATAAAATGAACTGCATGAAGTCTGAAGTGGTAAGAGAAGCAAGTATAGACATAGTGCCATCTAAACATGTAATTTCAGAACCTTATGTTATAAAAGAAATAGATATCAACACTTGTAATATTGATGTGATGGACTTTACCGCAGAGTTTAAACTTCCAATAGTAAAAGACGGTGTATTGACATCTCTTGTAGGTTATTTTGATACATTTTTTGATCTGCCTAATTCAGTTGAGTTTTCTACCGGGCCTCAAACTACATCTACTCATTGGAAGCAAACTGTTTTCTATTTCAGAGATTGTAAAGAGGTTAAACAAGGAGATATTATTGAAGGTACTATAATTTGTAATCGTCAGAAAACTGATGTTAGAGCTTTGTCAGTCCAAATAAATATATTTGGTAAATGTCATAAATATATTCTTAGTTAAAATAATGTAATATTTGTTTGAATTGTATAGTTTATTATAAGCTTTGTGATGATGTCTGTTAATGATCATAGTTGCAATGCAATCAATGCAATAAAATGTCTGTTGTATAACAAATTTATTGCTCTGTAACAAACATTTAAATATGTAAACAATTACTAACTTTTAAACTTTCGCGTTCCATGATATAATTATGTACTTATATGGGAATTAACGCAATCACGAAAAGGTATTACATACCTCTGAATTGCCTGACGTTACGACCAGGTTGCACTGGCCGTGGTCACAGGCTGACTGGCTCAGCGGTGCACGCCCTCTGTCATCGAGATCGTGAGGTAGAAGGTTCTTCATCCACCTGCACATTTTCGATTTTCAATTCAGAGGTATGTAATACCTTTTCGTGATCGCGTTAATTTCCGTATAAGTACATAAATGTAAACAATTGTTGCAGTATTACAGAAATAGAAGTAGTCTCTATCATATGTTGATTACATAGTATATATCTCTCTTCAATTTGTCTGTTAATTGTACCCACAGAATTACAAAATCAAGAGGTCTTATCCTTAGTTTTTAAATATGTTGTTCGTTGCAAGAATCTATCGTATCTTAGTTGTCATGGGTTTGATTGTGATCAAACATCACATTGTATTTGAATTTGGAAGTGTCCAAATTCAAATACAATGTGACTTCAGAACTTATGACACAGCAGTGTATGTAAAGTGTCAATTGAGTTTTCTTGTTGCAGTTGGTATTTTTAAACTCCAGTTACATCCATGCTTTTAGTGATGATATGGCTAAAAAGTCTTAATATACTTGTGATTATTTTGAGGGACTTTTCTGAGTCTGGGCTGAAAAGAAAACTGTCAGTTCTTTTTAGTAAAAAGTATCTGGCTACAGTTGTCATTTGTTTAAACATAATTTGTGTAGTGCCTTACAAGTCAACATTAAAGTATTATGTAAGCAAGTGTAGGATGCAGGGCATTCATATTTTTTTTTTAATTGAAAATTGGAATAGACCCTTATCTTTCATCTCATGCAATCAAGCTACAATGAAGTTGACAATGGTGCATCCTATCCAAAAGAAGCCTATTCACTCTATAATTTCCTAATCCGTCAATTCAATCACAGCAAATTCATGACTACCCTACTACTTAGCCTTAACTTATAGACATTGGACAATAATACTAGTGACATGCACGCCACACTACTAATAGTTTTTAAAGTTCTAATACAAGGTAATAATTGTCTAATGGTGTTTAAAGGCTTTGAAAGTTACTCAGCATACTTATTGATTAATTAAATCTTGGACTGAGAAAATTGTTCACATATTTTTGTGTTATTCAGAGTATAATAATAAATATTATATAATTATGGATAAGTCAAATATTTGATTTCATTATTTGTTTGTTTTTATTTGTCCTTGACTATATAATATTCATTAATTAAAATGAATAATGTTCGTATATAACTAAGATATAGATATAAAATATGGCAGGATAGTCCTTTAAGAATACTTTTTTGTAATAACATTAAATTTAGTAAACTGAGATACTTAATCAGTCAGATGTTGTGTTCAACAATTGTAATAATCTTAGTACTTACTATTTTTAGGTACCTACTTCTATGATGGAGATTAGTGTGATTCCAAAGTATGTTGTGTACTTTTGGAATTTTATATGATAACTTAGTACCTAATTAATTATCACTATGCAGGTTAATGCAGGTTTGACAGTTTCCCATAAGTTTTCGAAGGTAAATAAGGTGCAATCAACTTGCTGATGCAGAACCTTCTATTGTTTCAATTAAAAAAAGATTTTAACACAAGGCTCGAATAAATTGATCATGATCAAACCCATTGTCTGTCTGAATTTACCAAGTGCATTCGATTGTCCCTCACACATGATTGCATGTGGTTAATTTCTTTTAGATTATATCATGCACTTCAAGTATTAATCCGATTACATACATACATACACTCATGGTCTCATGCCTGTCTCCCCGAAGGGGTAGGTAGAGATGTATTAAACACTATAACTTAATCCCACTTACTATTGCCGTCAACCATACACTTTGGGAAATTAAATTGGAAAATTGGGAGTATGTTGAAATGGAAAGGTAGGTAAGAGAAAGCAATGATAGGAAAGGGATATTGCTTGTACGGGTGGATTGGCGGTGTAAGCTATAGCTCGAACAGGTCAGGGTTGCATACGAACATTGTTCTTTCTTGGCAGGTTAACATTATAGATTTTTTTTTAAACAAATGTTTCATTTTACTTGGGGTTTGACTGTGTGGATGCAGATGCAGATGTACCTTCATCTACAATGGCGCCAATAGTTATCTGATGCTACTAATACACTAGTAATGATATATTTATTGGAGAAAATGGTAGGGATAAAGGTAAGTGGATAAAGGTAGCCAGTGGCGGCCTTAGGGGGTGGCAAGCAGGGCAACCGCCCGGGGCCTCGCTCTTGCAGGGCCCTCGCGCCCTCGCACAACTACCTACCCACGGAAAAAAATCTCTGCTGGCTCAAGTCAAAACTGCTATCTGAAACTAGGTGGGAATTCGGGGTAGAGTCGATAAGCCGTTGAATATCAACTAAGCGATATTATGTGATGCTTTGAAAGATTTAGCGGAAAATAAAACAGATCGTCAATTGGTTGTGACAATAGGGCCTCGCAAAGGTCTATCGCCCGGGGCCTCGCAATGCCTAAGGCCGTCTCTGAAGGTAGCGCAAAACAGCAATTGATTAAGTTTTTAGGACAGACCTATGTTTACCTTCACCTTGACCTCCCATGACAGATGATGATGATTGTATTACACATAAGATAAATGTCGGATTGTATCAAGACTTTTAATATTTCATCGACAATAACCTAATGCCGTCAAGTCAAGGGGCTCTCTTAATATACCTATCGACGGGCATAGACAAATGATGTAAATTAATTCTAAATTTAAAAACAAAACATTAAATGTTTTGTTCCGAAATAGCTACATTTGTAAGAATCTATAGGAACCTAGTTTTCTATGTCTTAGGTATATAAGAACATGCTTTCTGCCTCACTGTGTACAACTGTACGATACCTACCTATGTTAAGGATATTATAGTACTTTAATTACTACAAGTTTTTTCTTTACTATAAGTTTTTTCTTTGTTTATAACATCCATAACTATAAATTTACAATTTAAAATACCCCTGACTCAAAAATCTCTTCAACGATTAGAATAGAGCTGTTGATCTTTGAACGGCTGAACAGATTTTGTTGAATTATATCTAACACTCCCGACTAATTCACCTTTCAAACAAAAGAAACAAAATCAAAATCGGTTCATCCGTTCGGGAACTACGATGCCACAGACAGATACACACACACACACAGACACGTCAATCTTATAACACCGTAGTTTTTGCGTCGGGGGTTAAAAACGACCTGTTCTAAATAGTACCTACAGTTTGTTAGAATACGGTACATAGTTGATTCTAAAATCAGTTTCTTTTTATTAAAGGTCAAAACGGTAAGTATGTATGCTCTGTAGATAATTGTATGAAATAACACATTTGACGTCATACCGTCAAATCATTTAATTTTATGTTTGGTTTAACACTTTCAATGCCGCCTCAATGTACACTAAGTACCTATATCCTGCCTGCCTGGAAGCTGAAATAACTAGACACGCTAGGCGTGTTCACCGGCATTGTTTGATTGAATGATGAATTGAATTGATAATATTGTCATTTTCTGTGTTTTAAAAGAGATTTCTTGTTGGTGGAAAGGTATTTCGAATCTGTGGTAAGCCGCTTCTGATCTATTCCAGAGGGTTGAAAGAGAGCGAGAACATAGGACTCTCAGTCAACGGGGCGAAAACGAAGATCATGGTCTGCGATCGCTTCGATCGGTCCGGGATCTTATCATAAACTGGAAATATTATTCATGAATCAAGACGGTCGAACATTATAAATATCTCGGATTTCAAATTTCAAATGATGGTGTTGCGTCCTAGAGATCAGTATGGCTACAAAGACACGCTATCGCTCGCATTAAAAACAAATGGGTGTAGACCACCCACACAGACCCATGGGTGTCACCACCAAAATAGGCCTTATCAGAGCTTTAATATTCTCAATTTTCCTTTATGGTGTCGAGACGTGGACTACACTAGCTCAAGATAGACAAAGGATCGATGTGCATCAACGTGTCCATCCTCTCACAGCTGAATGTGAAGACGCGTTTGTCCAACATATGTTACCTACATTGAAGGTTGAGGTTGAAGGTCGAGAGGCTGATTACCAACCCGATGAACGGAACAGGTAAAGGACTTGTTTGTGAACAAGCTCCACAAGATCATCAGATATGTGATGGACATAAATAATATCGGCTAAGGAGCCAACTACAGAGAGGTAGATCCTGGGATAAACCGTTAAAATAAACTGACACATGTTTTCACCTATATCATATTACGTAGTATATTACCTCAGTGCTATTAATTTCAATTACTAATTTCATTGTTGCAAACTTCATTTGTAAATGCTAAAACGTGTTAATCAATGAAAACTGCGAATAGTTCGTTACAGATAAAGTAAAACTCGATTGCCACATAATGCCAGTATCTTTTATTAAATTATATTCTATTAATATATATTTTTATATAATTGCTCTTCATGGATATCACAATATTCAGCAAATGATTTCACCTAGGACATTTTGGTAGGACCTACATACACAAAGTGAAGACGTGCTAATCTACCCTAAATCAAATCCAACGATATTATTCAAATTATAATCAAACATTCTGTAGTCATTTTCGTACAGTTTATAAAGCTCCCTGATGAACGGCAGGTCGAGTTGTGAGAAGTACTCGTGTAGTTTTTCTGCAGTTCCTGACGTTCGGCTCAGGTGTGGTAACTGAATGTTAGTAACGTTAATCGTCTTTAACGCTAGTTGAGAATCGTCAAGCAGGGTCTCATATTTGCCTGAAATAAAACAATAGTTACAACCGTTATAAGCCGACAATAACGAGCGCCTGAACATATTAAGTAAGCAATCAGTGTATATGTTACTGTGAATGTCCGATATTAGTGAGTGTTAAGATGCACCGGTGTATGTCGACAATCACCAATTGCGATGGTGTTAAGTCCGAAATTGTTACATTAATTAATTTGAATCGATCATAGACCGGTGAATGTTAACATATACCAAGGCGATTCCCTGAATTTTAGATTCAGATTGTGTTTTATTGTAGGGCGTAGTCTGGTGAGCTAGAACGCTTTAACGGCTACGACACCCGCTGACATCAAGTAGACCATATGTTTATTTGCGACTTTCATCATCATTATCATTGGCACCCTGGGGAAAAATCTAGCAACGACTTAGGTACCTATATAACGATAGAGGATCAGAAGTATGTTTTTGCCATTTATTATGAACGGTGTTGCTCTGATGGCGTATTATCTACGCTGCACTTCTGTAGTCTATGGTCGTGTTTGCTCTGATTTAAAAGTGTTGAGGTTAATTACACTTACCCACTAAAGTGTAGTTGATAAGACATGGATGACACAGTTCCGTGATGGGCATCCAATGCTCATTATTGACCATATCAATGAAGTTCTCAGACTTGTTCGTCACGAACAACGCGAACTCCCTGAATGTGACATCGTTACCATTATTCAGTGATTCCTCCGTTGCATTTTTACGGAATGCTTTGATTATTTGTTTTCCTGCGCGTTCCTAAAAAAAGTGATTTAAATAAGATCATCTCTAAAAAGGTTACCTATGCTATGTTTATCAACGGTACTGCGTTGTTACCCTGGAACCGAAACCGCAATTAGTTTGCAGATTCTAAACTAAGAATATGTTGCCTCCTTAAACCTTAGCATGAAAGAAATTGTTTCGGTATATAGGGTATATCGCATTTTTTGGTTACTTCTAAATAAAGATCACGTGAGTTTTAGTAAAAATACATGGTAAAAACATTCCTCCTTCGTTATCATCCTCCGCGCCTTTTCCATTCTAAGTTGGGGTCGGCTTTCAGTCTTACTAACACGGCTATGATATTTTACATGAAGTGACTGCCATCAGACCTCCACAACCCAAGTATTAGGCGATATCGAAGTTTTGTAGTTAGACGTTTTAGGGCTCCAAGTACCCATAATGAATGCCACGGTATGGCACCCGGGACCGACGGTTTAACGTGCTCTCCGAGGCACGGAGGGGTCTCAATGTGTTAAGAATGGTCACCCATCCTAGACTGATCTGGCTAGTATTACTTAACTTTGTAATGTGCTAATCTACTCAGGTACCACTTAGCCACGAGCTACTTTCTTGATAATAAATCGTTAAAAATAGTTAAAAATACTACTATGAACCTAAATACTAAACTACAATATTTAAGTTTTAATTAGATGGGACCGATCATTGGACACGCAAAACTATTGAATAGGTAATCAATAATTTAAGTGTAAATATATTCGTTGACACAATTAAATATCAGTGCTATTGAACCTTTGTCTGTATGAATTCGGTTGAAAGTGTTGTCATAAGCTTAGGTATAAAATCTATATAGGCAAGATTCATTTTGATTTATAAGGACTGGTCATAAATAAAAAAGGAAGTCGGTTGTTGTGGATGTGCAACAGATGTGGACAGAGACGAACATTTTTAACGATTCCTTTTAGGCGTTTGACACGTTATATCATACAGTGCCGTTCTATTTTAATACACAAAAGATCAGTGTTCTTTTTAAGTTAACTGTTTAGACCCGACCGTGTAGAATTGCTGATTAAGAACCGCCTAAGGCATAATATTTTTCCAATAATTTCCAGAGGTCAATAAGTAGGTAAGTGCGTGTGTGTGGTCAAAAAATAAAAGTTTGAAAGCTAACCGTTTTTTTGCACTTATTGTTGTCCGTATGCAACCGCAATTTTATCATCAGACTACTAGAGTATTGATTGAAATGAGATAAGTAGATATATTATTAATTGTTTTACAACAAGCTCAGTTTTAACCAGATAATGATATCTTTGTATCTGATAAAAGTAAAAGTGCAGCTATTCATTCGTATCTTGTATCGCATCCGCAATCTAATATAATCTTGTCGTATTAAGGAATTAAGTAAATACAAAAGAACTAAGTATTCGTCTTGGAAAACATATCGTAATTAGGCTCATATATAGGTGTTGAAACTCTATGTGTGTGTGTGTGTGTGTGTGTATGTATTTTATGTGATTCTAAACTCTTTTTCTGTTTGAAGTGAAATTTAACTGAGTATCAATTACAATATTGAATAGTTCATATAGCTAATACTTAGTAACAATATAAAAAAATCTTAAGAAAAACTGAATAACCATAAGGTTGAAAGCGGACTGCCATGTACCTATCACCGTGTAATTTTTTTAAGTACCTATGTATATTAGCTTCGTACAAGGATTTATGATATGTTTACTTATGATGTTTGTTAAAAAGTGACGAAAATAGTATTACGGCTCTCACGTATATATATCTACCTAATTTTAATATTATTATGTTAACGGGAACTGCATTGGCCGTGGTCACAGCCAGTGCAACATGTTCGAAACGCCAGGCAAATTAAAGGCATGTAATACCTTTTAAATACGTGATGGTGTTAATTCCCGTTAACATAATAATATTGTCATGGAATGCGAAAGTTTTAAAGTTAGTATGTGTAATTTTAAGTCATCGAAATTTCTTTTTTTAATCTTAGTTTTTGGCTTAGTTTCGAGGGGTGCGCAATGTGCACCCCAGGTAATATTAGACTATTCGTAAAAAGGAACCACTTATCATGATAAGTGGTAAACAGCATACCTACAGCTCACTTCATG
Source organism: Euplagia quadripunctaria (assembly GCA_963859945.1). Lineage (NCBI taxonomy): Eukaryota > Metazoa > Arthropoda > Insecta > Lepidoptera > Erebidae > Euplagia > Euplagia quadripunctaria. Next base: position 5,294,294 of record OY982563.1, on the reverse strand, counting down.
AAGTGAGCTGTAGGTATGCTGTTTACCACCTATGCATATAATTCTCAATGAATTGTTAAGACCTGCTTACCTGGAAATATTTGGCGCTGGGTGTTGTCCCCTCGAACTTATTTCTATATGCAGACAGCAATCTTTCAAATGGATTCCTGACTATCATCATCTTGTTATAATTTTCTAACATATAGTCTCTTTCTTCTCGGCTCACGTCGCTTAAGTCTCGGAACACTCCAGCAGCTTGGGCCAAATGGCCCGGAACGGCCAATATATCTGTGCCATTCCACTTTCCAGCCACGATCATCAAAAGCCTTTTCCAGTTTGTGCATGCTACCTAAATCACAACAATATAAATTCAACGCTTGATTACTTGCAAATAGCAAACTCACAAGAGGTCCTAACGAAATTTAAATGTTATTTAGTGTTATATGAATGGTGTTTAGTGCATTTGAACTTTATTGTCTTACTTATAAAGTTGATCTTTTGCCAAAGAGAGCATTAAAACAGAGTTTATTGTCAATGTTCAAAATGGGACATGGCTGGCCTTTGAGAGTTGATTGTTTTCCAGTGAACTTTAATATTAAAATTTACTATAATACATAAAATATATATATATATATATATATAATAAATTTAAAGGTGAATTAGCCTAACAGTAAAGAATACAGGTATGCAGCTCTTTTATTGCCTTACTAAATGGTAAGTAAATTATGAGTTATATTTTTTTTTATAGGTAAGTGTAGTGTAGTACAATAAATGATTTTCACGATACATAAGAAAAAAATACACACGAACCTACAGATTGATTTTACAAGTAAAAGCCAAACCTTTTTTACTGAACGTAAACTTAATGTAAAAAAATCTCGATAAAACTGCGCGCTAGTCTGGATTCCATTGTTGATATTTCAAAAATGCAGTTGTATCAAGATTATATTTTAATTTAACTTTAGGCAATTGGCTAAGGAATTCTTTCCAAAAAAAATAGACTTACCTTTGGGACATAACAATAAAGAAGTTTGCGTTCATCGTCTACTATAATATGGTCCAGCTTACTCTGAGGCAACTCGTTTAATCCCATCTTTGGTGGGTAACGTTCACAAACATCTTGTATCCGATCCTGACGGGCCAAGTTCAATGTTTGGGTCATTTCTAATTGATGCTCCTCGTCTTTATTAGATACATCGCCACTCACCAACCACAAATTTAATACAAGCAGAACTTTTAACCTCAAAGAACTTGATGAAATCATTTTATAACTATATATTTAAATAATATGAACAAAGAGAAACAGCAATTTTTTTTTTATTGAAATTTGGAAATAGAATTGAATTCTTGTTATGATAACTAGTTACAATAATTACAAGTGTTCTATTTAAAACATATTGGGGACTTTGGGTTTGCGGACCACATGTACGTTAGAACGCACATTGGCAATTACTGACTGAATAAAATCTAATAAACACAGGCCCTATATTCACCGACTACGGTATCATCGATCTTGTTAGAGAGGAAAATTCGTGTATCGATAAGGTAATAAATGATATTGGTGGTGATACGACTATCACTTCTTGTATGTAACAATTGAGCTTGAAACCATAATGGATTCTAAATTTTTTATTAGTGATAATGATAAAACTACATATACCTATTTAGTATTATGCGTTTATACTTTTTTATGAGTGTTATTGTGTGTTATTTTATTGTCTAAAGTTACATGTATCAATCTTTTGAGTATGGAATAAGAGTAAAGCCCGGTACCATTCGAGGCCATTCCTTTGTGTTGCTCAAATTTATATGATATATTATAAACATTTTTATAACTAACTAGCATTTGCCTAACTACTATTGATGACATCTCTTCACTGAGACGATGATAAAGAAGGATTACAAAATTTATGTCCTGAACATTTCCTACGAGTGCTGTTTGTTCTGTTCAGAGATTGTATGTAGAATTGTTAAATATTTGAGGGTAGGTAATAAAAGAATTAAGTTTTCTACGAAAATCTTTATTTAATTTTACATATATAATTTACACATAACTAAAAGGTGTTTTATATCTATATACACACGTAGAAAAGAATATTAAGTTGATAAAAAAACATATCCATGAGTTTGAGATTTCATTTTATTAGAGAGAAATGCACTTTCATACAAAGATCTTTGTGTGGTTTACATTAAATTATTGTGATTATAGAAAAACATTCATAAATATTTTTAAGGTTGCATACTTACATTTTCTATAAGAAAAGTTTTCTCCCACTTATTTTGCATAAGAAGATGTGATGATAATAATAGTTTAGAAGTTTTATTTGGATTTTTTACAAATAAGATATACCTACATTTACTTAATAGGTTCAAATTATTTTTTTATAATATTTGCATGTAAAGTGGAGTAGAATAAGATGGTGACATTTACATACATAAAGCAGAATATTGAGTAAAATTATATAAAATCGTTGACGGTGTTTAAATTTTACAATCTTAAATGTAGCAGGTCTTTGATAAGCTATATAACACTCAAAACTTAACACATTCGGAATGTTATAATGTCACACTTAAAAGCGTTATGTATTTTGTATAAAAGTTTCTAATAAATTTTACGCTGAGAAAGATTATGTTATCGATGAAGGCCTTTGTACTGGCCGAAGCTATAATACAAGAACAACAATTAATAATCTCGTACATAAGGCTCGGTAATGCTAGAATCTACAATTGATAAAGCTATATCCCCAATCTGAATGGCATTACTAGACTACATTTCAAATTAAGTAGGTTCCTATGTCGATTATTCTTATAGTTTAAGTACCTAAACTATTAATAGGTACACTAAATGCACAATATACAGAATTTTATAAATTTCTATTGATTAAAATAGATGATAAATATATTAAAAAATCTATTGTTAAATTTGTCTACAATAAGCGTCACCAGTTGGTTTATAATCTATCCTTACCATCCCCGAAATCAAATAGGGACCTAATTTATCATGATTATGGTTTCATTTGATTTGATATTCAATGAGAATGGTCCCACGTACCTATCAGGAAAACTAGGCCTCAGATAAACTTTCAGAACATTACTGGATTTACACATCTTTTGTATGGATATAATAAAAACTATCAGTAGCGGTTCAGTTCAGATTTAAGATGAAAATTTGGCATCCGTGAGTAAACACTTGGCCTAAAATCTTTTAATATTTTTCACAATAATAAATTCAATTTGTTTTATCCTTCATTAATAGATATTTTACTTGAAGGACGGTACATTTACTTTGGGTCCTCCAAAAAGCTTGTTATGTTGATTCCTAATACCTACCTAAGTGTTTCCTGTTTGTCCCCAGGCTGTGACGCCCTTGCCGTACAGTCTAATAAATCTAATAGGTAGTTGGTTTTACAGAAAGCTGATCGACTCTGCCTGATTTGAGCACGAGCTTTAAATATTGATAAATATTTGAGATGTACTACATTATTCTTAGCCATGTTGTATAACAGAGACAAAATTCTTACGATGTATAGTGAAGTATAGGTACTAATGTACTATCTACATATTTACTAGAATTTGAGATGCCGTTTATCTTTAGAAAATAATTTCATATTAAATAACATTTGGTCAAGAATATCAAGACTCTCCAATTTAATCGGAAACATTAAAATTAATAAGCGTATTCATCATATCGGTTAAATTTACACTAATATTAAGCTACATACATATAAGTTATAGTTAAGTGTTTGATTGAAGAGAAGTGCACATGGGTTTATGATTAGGTTTATAACTTAATGTTGTTTGCTCCGTCACCAGCATTTGATAGTTACTTACAGATATATTTACCTTAAGGACTATATTTGAAATGAGTTCAGTACAGTTTTACACAATAATTTATTCCAATTACGAGTAGAAAATAGTGTCATCTATTGATATATTCTCAAATATACAGCCAAAGAATATATTGCGAGTCAGAAATTGTAGGTGTTCCACAGGGAGCAGTTTTAGCTCCTAATATGAAATTATACCCGCAATGAACTTCTGATAACATGAGAAATATTCAAAGCTTTATTACTTAATTTTAGGCTAGGTTTAAATCTTAGCAGCGAATAATAATGAATCATTTACACTACTGGCGCACCGCAATGCGGTCTGTCGCCGTTTCGAATTAGCTCACTATGTTGTCTTCCACATAGAGAAACTTTATACATCCAGGATTTTCGCATTGTGCTTACATGTCATAATAATTGTGCGTTACACACAACACCTTAATAAATTAGCAACATATATGAAGCTGGCACTCTTATGAATATCTTGAGTATGCTTTAGCTTTTTTTCAACAGTGAATAGAACATGTTGCAACAACTAGATCTAACGCTATTTACAAATGTGGCTAAATATTATTCTTCTGTAGTGGCCGGCACGCTGATGTTCTCCTCCTCCTGCTTAGCTCGAGCCTCAGCATCTAGATTTTTATTTCGTCATTTATTAACAGTAGGTACTTACACCAGTTTGTGTTCATCGAGTATTTTGTAAATAACTACACAAACTACAACATATTGGAAAAAAGCAAATTTAGATAAGTTTCAAAGAATCAAATTAATGTTCAAATTTGCATACAGAAGTATAAAATTGATATAACTACTGATAATATAGTTATGTTTGTAATAAAATAAATATAGATTATATTTATTATCACCTGTTTCAATCGTTTATTTGTTACGTATGTATAGGTCATGAAATTCTTATCCTTTTTATTTTAATATATATGGCTAGGAAGGCATTTCTGAGCTGATCACAAAAGTGACACATCCCTCTTTCACAACTGGTTGCGAAACTTAGTTGCCATAGCAGCAGAAAGTCTATGTAAAACATATTTTACAAACCTTTAGCAGCCTGCTCTTTCCATATCTTCTTATTGTCACTGAGGCAAGCCACCCAAGGCTTTCGAATTTTAAACTTGATACTGTTTTCATTACCTGAAATATTGTTAAAAACACGTTTCTTTTTAATAGTTCATGTAACTTGATGGACGTGGTTGTTTTTGGAGTTTACTCCTTAAAAACCGATTTTCATATAAGGCGCCCGGTATGAAAAAAATATGAAGAGTAAAATTTAGTGATCGGAGGGCAGCGTAACGCTTTAACGCTTTACTGTGCTTTTTGTGCTTTATTGGAGTCTACTCCTTATCCGCGACGCATGTAAGTAGATATGTGTATATATATACCTTTAAGATATATATATGTATTTATCCTTATAGAATATATACTGTACAGCGTCTACAATTCATGAGTGAGAGAGAGAGACGGAGACGGAGAGAGAGCAGGAGAGGGAGAGTGAAAGAGAGAGACGGAGATGGAGAGGGAGAGGGAGAGAGAGAGGGAGAGGAAGAGGGAGAGGGAGAGGGAGAGGGAGAGGGAGAGGGAGAGGGAGAGGGAGAGGGAGAGGGAGAGGGAGAGGGAGAGGGAGAGGGAGAGGGAGAGGGAGAGGGAGAGGGAGAGGGAGAGGGAGAGGGAGAGGGAGAAAGCTTCCAGTAAATTGTAAACTCCAGTCGTGGGTCGGAGCTCACACACACCTTTTTTTTTCAGCTCTAACGAGAGTTCTGTTTTCACGTAGGGCACTTTTTTTGGTATAAGGAGCAAACCAGCAGAAGTTTGCATTGTCTGTTGTTTAGAATTGTCAACCGATAAATTATTTGTGTTGTCCTATTTTCATATTCTAGTCAAAACTCTCAGCAAATGTAGTGTCACAAAAAATATTGTTCCATCTACCCAAACATTCTACATGTTTCAGCATTTGCCGTTGTAGATTTTGGCCATACGGCAGTTATAACTAAGGACGGTTAAGTAAATTGCAGCTAGACCAATATTAAGGCAATGATTTATGATTTATCTCTCATGCGGCCGTCTGATTTCAAACGAACCAGATTGCTGATGAACATGCATTATAGATAAATTACACCCAGAAACAGAACAAATGATCATGCTCATCACACAATTATTTGTCCTGGGTGGGAATCGAACCCACGACTTTTAGTTCAGGAGTCAGGATCACTAAACACTAGACCAACAGGCCTGTCATATATGTATTTATTATTGTAATGAATGTAATTATTCCATAATTAATAAAGTGGTTATTGCCTTACCTGTGCTTTCCTCTTTGATAGGTTGGGTAGAACTGTTGGAACTCTTGCTGCTAGAATGCATAGGTCCTAATATGCACTCAAGCATATCAGCGCACACTCCCATGCTAGGTTCAACAATGAACTCGATGAAACCGATCTGGGACTCTGCTACCAAGGTATTGTTCCTGTCACATAACGGGCTGAAGGGAAGGCCTAATTCTCGTTCTTTGTCGCCTTGCAGGAAGAACTCGTCTAAGAGACTCATCGTCCACCTGTGGTGTAGATCCCATCTCTGGAATATGTTAAACAAAAAAGTTATTGCAGTAACAAGTAGTAACAATTATTGCTCACTTCTATCAGTGTACCAGCCCCAATGTATTAACAAAGTCGTTTTATATTTTCTCAATTTGTTTTTATAATGGTCTGTCCTTTTTGTAGATCGGTCCCAAATCGGGGCACATTTAAAAAAGTGAATAGGTCAGGCTTGATATTTAATGTACGAGTGTAAGATTTAAGCACAATTGTCAGCGATTTGCGAATAGGAGACGGTGGACTATCTATGAAGACCACCGTCTCTAGCACGAACCTCCACAATACAAAAGACCGCGGCTACCAATCACTAATAGACTGCAGTCCTAGGTTAGCCACTGTTAATAGTGTAGTTTTTGTTTTTTTTTGCTGGTGAGAATAGTTAGATTAGCATAGCTCCATTGAGTTGTCAACGCACATGTGACATTACCGCTGTTGCGCATGTTTAGGCACTGGTAACCGCTTACAACCAAGCGGTCAGTGTGCTTGTTTGTAAACACAATAGAGTATTTTACTCTATGAAAAAAATAATCAAAAAAATAAAAAAACACTTTTTGCAGTAGGCATTCGGAAAATGTTAGTTTTAGTTCATAAATATAAAAAATAAATATTATAAGTGGTAACCGAGTAGATTAACATTAGAAGGTTAAGTAATACTAGCCAGGTCAGTCTTAGGATGGGTGACCATTTCGTAACACATTGAAACCCCTCCGTGCCTCGGACAGCACGTTAAGCCGTCGGTCTCGGTTGCCATACGAACAGTTGTTGCATTCATTACGGGTAGTTGGAGCCTTAAAAAAAGTTCGACAACCTGGTGTAACTACAGAACTTTGATATTGCCTAGTATTTGGGTTGTGGAGGTCTGATGCCAGTCATTTTACGTAAAATATCGAAGTTCGGCCGTATCGTAGTTAGACTAAAAGCCAACCCGAACTCAGTTGGGAAAAGACGCGGAGGATGATAATAATTTAATTTTTTTCACTTTTTTTATCTGTTCTGCGAATATGCGAAACGTAATCCGACATGACATTACGTCACACATTAATACAACTAATACAACGAAGTGTCATCAAGAATAAATGATGTTTCTGAAAATTTGTATCTTAGATATTACTATGAATGACGGTTTTTGTAAACGTAGAAAGTGCAAATCTGTCAAGAATAAGCTCTTTCATCATACGAAAATTCCACTAATCCGTATAGAATGTTAAAACATCGATGTAGAGTATTGTTATATCTCCATTACCAATCATAAGGATAGTACCCCACTAATTTTAAATTGCATTAATTTATGCTTTTACAAAGCATTTCGCCCTTGTTTACTACCATGATGACATCATGCCGAATGAGCAACATGGCGTCTTGCGTTTTCATCAATTTACGCGCCGAAACGTAAAATTGAAATGTATCGATTAAATAGATATTTTGTAGATTTTCTGATTGTTTACTATGACCTTAAAATCAAATAAAATCACTTTTCAAAAAGGGTGTAATACCCTATTGTATAAAAAATAGTAGTCCGTGCCTTTATTATTAAATGCCACAGCAAAACTTAAACGTACCCACATCACACGATGTGTTATAATAACGTCTACAACTCACTTTAGCTGGATGGGAGATATCACAACAATGTAGTATCAAAGATGCTGCCTTGGACTTGTCTACAGTGGGCTCAGCAAGTGTCAGCAGTGACCTCATGTTCTTCAGCTGCTGGAAGTGGAACGACATGTCAGTGGCGAGCACCATGTCGATGACTAGCGTACGGAACTCTCGGAACTCCTCCCTGGACAAGTTTTGGAGTATGTTGCATTCTTCGTCACGCAACAACCTGAAATAAATATAAGAGTGTCTCAACTTGTTGTTTTAAACTACAGGTAGATAGCCTCAAACTCTCAGAATTTTAATTTTATGTCTGGTTTGTAAAACAACAGGCAAAGCCGAGATAAGAGCCAGACATAGGCCAATCTTTACCTAACGCCAAATTATAATATTTTACAAATTAGGCGATATGTAAGGAGCTACAACAAAAGCTTTAAAAAAACATATAATCGAAAATAGTTTGAGTAACAATGTCGTAAACTATTTTTTTGAGTAAATCTTTCGATAACATTCAGACATGGTTTCCTTTCTTACTCATCACTAGCTGTCGGTTATTGCCGACTTTTGCGTGATGAACACGTCAAATATTGCATTTCGAAATTTAGTTTGTAATTTCGAAATTCGAAATTTTCTACTATTAAACGAGATTAATTGTTTTACCTTTGAATACTAAATAAATATTGGATTATTGTAGTTTTAAGTAAAAGCGAAAAATAACACAGAAAAGTAATTTTTTCATGTTTATTTTGTACTGCAAAAATGTCGTATTTTTGTCGGTCATTGCCGTCGGTATCGTCGTGGGCACTTTTTGTTTGTCGGATATAGCCTAGCGTTGTGTTCAAATGGTTAACTCTCCCACATAAAGTAATCTTAAACAGAAAGCTGAACTGAGGTACAAAGGGAAATAAATTGAAAACGAGAAAACAACTCTTAAGATTACAAATTATATCTTAAGGAGACTACACAGATATTAATGGGAGCAATAAAAATAAATACGTTAAATAATGGCATCTAGGACTACTTGTAAGTAGTCAGCCCAAGTGACATCAGTTCACGAGCATGATGTTTAGTGTTGGGATAGATGGTACTTTAGTAAATTTTATCAATTTTTATTTGATTTGTGTTATAACAAAGTTTAATTCTGAGTTTTAGTTTAGACTACTTATAACTTATGATATTCTTTTGACAAGTTAAGTTGCTCTGCATTCAGTTTCAGCAGCAATTTAGTTCTTTTTGTTGGTTTAATTTTTGTTAAAATTTTTGATTGCCATCTGATTTTCCCGGTGTGCTAGGTTAAATATGCCGGGGGCGAAAGTCTAATCTAATAAGTGTTTTAATTAGGTCAATTTCAAATTTTCGACACTCCAATCTACCCAGTCCTGACCTTAATCAGGCGTACTTAAATTTTGGAAAAAAAGGTAATTAAGAATTACCTAGTACATTTCACTTGGGGCAGTTTTGTAGGAATTAATTTAGGACTTAATACGTTTTTCCTATACGACTGTAATGAAACTGAGTTTGTTTAAACACGCTAATCCTGGAATTATCAGTCAGGTTTGAATAATTATTTTTGTATTAGATAGAGTATTCATTGAGGAAGGTTGTAGGCTATGTAATATTACGTTAAAACTCTTGGTATCGGAGCAGTGACCATAATCGCAGGTGAAACTGCGGGGAGCGGCTTGTTACCTTTAAAATGTGTCAATTTAATATAGACCCATTAAAACGTAAATTTCATAAATAGTCGTGTCCTAATTACACGAAATTATTGCTTGTCTTCATTCAAACTTATCGTTAAAGGTTGTAACATTACTAACTACAACTACGGTTACATAATTATTGTGGGCTTCATATTCATTTATGGATTTACAATTTTTGTTTAGGTATCTCGTCAGCCTTCATTTAATGTGTATTGATTTGTTGTGAAATTTGTTTTTTTTTAATCACGGTCTAGCGGTTGAGTTACAGATATTTAAAAGTATAGTCAGGCCAAAGGAAAAACGTCCATATTTATACAAATCAGTGTAATAACTTTCTATGCACGATGCCGGAGCGCTGGGGTTGTCTCTACACTCTTTAACGTCGGAGGTCGATAATATTGGTGATTAAGCTCTCTATGGTATCTTGTGGACCGCACCAAAGCTAGCACTACTCACTGCTGGCTTTGGTTTTTGTGAGTTTCACAGTCTGCTTTATTACAAGACATGGACGGAATGAAAGACGGAAGCAACCAATCTACATGCCATATGTCAAAGAACTAACGGATAAGACCGGCCCCGTGTTAAAGAAATAATCTATTCCGACAGTATACACACCAGGCATAAAGGTTCAAAACATCGTGGGTACACCGAAGGATGTCTTGCCGTTACAAACTCCAGGTGTCTACAAAATAAACTGCAGCTGCGGTAGTTCCTACATAGGCCAAACAAAGGGAACTGGCCTGTTGGTCTAGTGATTAGTGGCCCTGACTGCTAAGCCAGAGGTCGTGGATTCGATTCCCACCCAGGAGAAATAATTGTGTGATGAGCATGATCATTTGTTCTGTGTCTTGGTGTAATTTAGCTATAATATGTATTTAGAAATATAAAAGTATGTCTATTTGCAGTCTGGTTACCATAGTGTACTCTTAGTGGCTCTAATACTACCTGCGAATAAATTAAAGCGATTGTTAGTGGTAGGAAGTAATTTTTTCTATATTGAGTGTAGCTGGGTGGAATGTGAAGAAGTGTTGGTTTCTTTAGTCTTCATGTGGGAGTTGTAAGAGCTATCTTGTCGAGGAGATCCGGACTGTCAATAAACCCTGCACGATCCTCATTAAAAAGCTAACATCAGAAATATCCCGTCTAAGATGCAGCGGCAATAAATGAAATTTTTTACAACGCTCTGTGTAGTCTAGACATGGTAGTTTAAATTTTAAGAAGCCGGTAAATTTCCTTTTAATTTTTTCAATACAGTCCGTACAGATACCATAACATGGGTTCCCAACCTGAGTTTATGCCACCAAAATTGCGTAAGAATTGCGTTAGGCTTGGTGTTAGGAGGGCGAATTTTTTAAGAGAGATAGACCAAATCGTGACGAGAAAACGCGTCGGCAGAGCACTGACCATGCTTAGCGACACGTTCCCTGGAAGAAACAAATATAAAGTCCAAAAGCGAGGGAGCTGAGTTGGGAAAGTGATGTGTAGAGCTAAGAGGAAGAATGGATAGGTTGCAGGAGTCTAAAGGGCACAGAATGCGGCAGAACGAGAAATTATGTTTCAGAAGGCATTTGTTAAAATCACCCATAATAATAAATGTGAGAATAAGATGGGGTTAGTTTTTCAAGGAGATATTAAAGATACAAAAGAGGAAAAGAAATTAATGTGAAGGGAAGGATTGTGAGAGGTTACTAAATGACATTAATAGAGTCGTAGAATAGAGTCATTAAAACGAACTGTACTTCAACGTTTCTAAAAACCACTAGCTACACCAGGAGTACGTAGTGGACGCAACACCTGCTGCTGCATGCTGATCTACTTGATCGCTGTTTAGATGACAACTGTTTCCTTTTCTAAGATTCAGATTTATGGTGTCGCAATGGGAAGTCCTGTAGCCCCCATACTTGCCAACATCGGGATGGAACATTTTGAAGAAATAAAATCGTAATACTATTGCGATGTTCCTAAAACACCGTTATATTTTGAAATGATACTGTTTCAAAACCATTGTGATAATATTAGTAGTAGAAATTATAGCATATTTAAAGTAGCATTTCAAGCTGTGACTGTATTTGAAAAATTTATTACACTATCACTTCAACCGAACGCACAGGTACCTGTCACAATTTAAAATGGTACACTATCTGAGATCGGTTCTTCACTTCAATGTAATATTGTGAAAACTGCAATTTATTGAAGAATTAGTGAATTTACAGTTATAATTTTTTTTGGGAATGTAAAATGAGAAGTAGCGGTATTTTTTATTAAAAAAACGCTAAACATGACCTTGGTAGTTATTGCGTCATTTTATTAAGGGTGAATTTAATTGCTGAATATATTCCTCATTGTGAAGATATAAGTGCAGTTATCATATATGAATTGACATTATGTTCTAAGCTTATTAAACTCTGAATAAAAATTTTGAACAGATAACCCAGGAATAAAGGACACACAGTTTATCTCATACTCTCCTTTTTAATTAGGGAAAGATGATGAAATCTATCATAGGTATAGTAGGGGTATTATTCAAAAACAACGAGGAGTAGGCATGGGAAAATCCAAACTGATAAAGTCACAAAAAATCGGATGTTATTTATTACTCTTTCAAAATAGTCCAATTCGTCGAAATACGTATACAAGAAATTAACAAACAAAGAAAAACCGGCACGTGTAATTGGCATGTGTTCCATATTAATTGGGGCAAAAATGATCGGTTGCTGAAGGTATAATACACGCATGCTATAGGTATTGTCAACATATTTGGTTTTTAGGTAGATTTTTTTAGAAATTGACCTATTGTAGTCGGTCTTATATCGCAATTTGTAGAAAATTTCATTATTATCATCATTTATCATCATTATTATCATGTTCTATTTTGTCACGTTATTTCGAAAACTAGTATCGGCATTAAGTTTTATTAGTCCAAGAGCCAGGGACGATCATACCTTCGATATTTTATAAAACCTGAAAGTTTCTCTGTGTATGTTTCTGTGTGTATGTATATAGGTATTAACGATCCCCAACTACGAAGTTTGGATTACGGTTGCTTTGAAAGGTAACAAAGGTAGTAAAAGTAGCAAACGTGTATAAAATTGCATTCATTAAAGTACAAAGCTCAGTTTTTATATATTTTATTTGGAATAATATTAGAAACTATTTAATATGTTGCCACCCCCTGTCGGACACTCTTAAGTCATAATGAATAATAAGTAGATACACTTACGTCATAGTATAAAAGTTAAATTTTATACAGGGTGTTAGTGAAATCGTACCGAACTGAAATAGTGAGTGTCATTCTGAGTGAAAAATCATTGGAAATTTCTGACGGAAAATTCATAATTCTTTTTCCATTTTTTTGCTTAAAAGTGATATCACAATGAGTAAACAGAACATTTTACCGAAAAAAAATCAGTAGAGGCCTAAAACTGCAATGTAAAATATTTATACAATCAGCTGCTTCAACAGCACCGTGCGCTGATGGTCATTCACCGTACCGCACAGTATGCGTTTTGCGTTACATTGCATACTTCAAAATCAAACTATTGACTGTAAATCCTTAATCTCGCATTTTTCTGATGAACTGACTTTTGCATTGTGGTAAGTATCCAATGAAAGACGTTTTGTAAGTTATTCACGATGGTGACACTTACACGCTGCATGTGTTACTTGGGAAACTATCAGGGTTTTCTCAGTAATTAGACAGTTTTGATGGTTCTTACATCTTGTCAGACACATTAAAAGTCTACCGTAGGTGCGAGCGTGAAAAGTTTGGTGACAGCAAATTAATTGAAAATACTGATGAACAACACAACGTCTTTAATATTGTTCAGAGATTTATATGCAATGTATACAATGTTGGTGAGATAAACGATGTTGATTCTGCTCTATATAAGTTACATAAGGTAAAAACAGAAAACTCTAGAAAAAATTAATCAAATGAACTTTTTGATCAGTGACTGCAACAATGCAAGGTTTTTTGTCAACTTCCAAAACAGTCAAATCAACAATTGGCTCTGTGCCAACCTCAATCTTCTTTGAATGTTTGATCCTCTCTTCCAGCTCCATTACATGGCCGTAGTGAGGAATATAAAGCAAATGAATGGAACCATCTTCCAGACCAAACATCAAAATTTGAGCGTGCAGTGCTATTGACTTGACGTTGCATCCGAAGTGCTGGCCCAAGTTGTACTCGTGCCAATTGTCTTCGTAGTAATTGGTCGATCCAATACAGTTTTCGCCGATTCGAAAGAAGAATGTAACCGTCGGCATAGTCAATCTTTGGCTAGAAGCGCCCAAATTTTCTGGCAAGCGGTTCCAATCTTTTACCTGGTCCAATTTGAACTTAATCAACTTTCCGTCTTCTATCACCCCGTGGTATAAAAACTGTACTGTGCCACCTTCCTCCCATGCCATTGCTGACATATTTTTTCCATCAACAGCATGTGCAATAAGTTGTTGGTCGTCCCTGAGTTCTAAATTTAGGGTAGGGCCAGGTGATATATAGTTACCGACTCTCTCATACGAGGTTAGGATTCCTTCCATATCGCCAATGCAGAAATGCCGGCATTCTCCAGAGCTGATGCTGTTGGCGAAGAAACCATTGGTGGCAATCTCAATTTTGTTCTGAAGGTCCCAAAACTTTACGGCGTAGTCGTCGCCTACAGATACAACTAGTACGTCGCCATTGGAATACCAAAATTCGACCTGAATTATGCTGGTGCCGTGGTATGCTAAGTAAAATGGCTGACTAATGTTATCAATAGTGTAACTTGCAATCGAACCGTTATCAAAAGCAATTGCTATGTACTTACCAAAGGTACAGATACACAAAATAGTCCCGAAATTTGACGTTGGGACGATGGTGTCCTTCGTGTGCGGATTTACCAAAACCTTCTGCCATTTCTTGTAAGACAAATAAGTCCCTCGCCACAGTACCGGATCGTGAATATCCATACAATGGGACACCAGGTCATAGGGATAGGCCCGCTGCATTGTTATCTCCAGGCACTCGTACAAAATGGCTTCTTCGGCTAACTTTTTCCACTCCGGGTTTTTGTTTAAGAGGTCTTCTATCAGGTCATAAAAGTGATGGCATACCAGTCTTAGTTCCATCAACCTCGGCCTGTCTATCCTTTTGAATATTTCCAACCATATTTCGTTCGGAAAGGTCATCTTCCCCATTGGAACCTAAATGGACAAACCAGGAACCTTGAATGTGTGTAATGTATAAACTATAGAGTAGTCACTTCTATGTATATGTATAATTGTACCGGCTTACCCGAGAACATATGTGTGTGTATAAATTAAATAAATATTCACTATTAAATTCGTTGTTTTAACGTTAATATTATATATAAACCGAGAACTTACCAAAGTACGGAAAATACGTGTATTCACTTTCAGTGTTAACGGCTAATTGTGTTTCAATTTAAAATATATTTTTAATTAGTTACACCGGACATGTTATTATTTCTGTTTGACCTCACGCACGGGGAAATAACCAATTGATAAAAATTTATAAATAAGTATCTAGAAACAACAAGTTGGGATTTTGTATAAAGCATTCCAGCATTGTTGTTGTACTAATATTCGGAAATTAAATCTTTAAGAGGCCTACAACCACGAACAAAAATTGGTTTCGGGACACCCCATTTTGTGACGTCTCTCGTAGTTCTCATTGACAACAAAGACGGTTCAGACTAAATGTAGTCTTTCAATGTAACTCTCTCATTAGAGGTGAGAGGAGAGTTAAGGACAGTACATCACTTCAAATACTTGGATAGGCTCCAAAACAAAGTTCCTGAAGTAGAAAGATTTCTTGAGTTCTCGTTGGCCGTGCAATCAAAAGTAT
Organism: Euplagia quadripunctaria; assembly: GCA_963859945.1. NCBI lineage: Eukaryota > Metazoa > Arthropoda > Insecta > Lepidoptera > Erebidae > Euplagia > Euplagia quadripunctaria. The sequence goes on along the minus strand of OY982563.1, from coordinate 5,278,738 downwards.
CAAGAGTTTTTTCACCAAGCGATTATTTATAAAAAACATTTTTTGCCAAGCCCTATTATTGTTCATGGAAACGCTGAAAAAAAAAGTTTAGGTTTATAGTAACTCATTATCATCCTGTTCACTGGAGGATAAAGAGATAAGACTTGACCTGATCCTGGCCCCGAATTGAGGAAAACCCAACTCGTAATATTTCATAGAAAAGATAAGAAATCACATTTTAGGAATTCAGAACGTTTCAATTTGCACGTGAAACAATAGTTTAAACATTTACAAGTTTTTTTTAGCGTTTGGAATTCCAAATTTTGATGACGAGAAAGTGCCTTGTAAACGATTCGATTATATTTCCAAATTGTATTTAAAATGTCTTAATAAAAATGGTAACTTTTAGCAATAGTAAATCTTCTGTTTCAGATAACAATGTGTGCGTTCGAATATGGTGGTAATCATTCAATGTATGTATCACAACGTACGTATCGTAACGCACTGCCTAGACATGTTTTGAAAGTACCTAGTACAAGATACACTTATACATCAGTTACGGTAATAGACGCTTCAGTATCCTCATTAATTACAGTTAGAGCTTCATCTCATTTACCGCTTTCTAGCGTCTATACTGCGTAACTGAGTTATGGATTTTTGTAGATATTATTGAAGCATGTACTACGTCATTCATAGGCGGTCGGTCCATATATATCATTTATAACTGGTTGCCTAACTACCCGTAATACCAAGACGAAATTAGAGAAGTCATTTTAAAAGTTGCTTAAACAAGATAGAAAATATTAATGGATGGTTGTTTATTTGAATATGTTCATAGTATTAAATTGCCTCAATTGTATTGCAGCAGGATTCTTGTTTAATTATTTTTCCTAATCGCTTTGGCAAGTTTTAAAGCTTGTCTATAGATGCTATAATTAGTTTCCAGGAAAAGGTGCAGATTAATGCTGGTTTGCGAGAATATCGACGTAATTCAAAATTCAGTCAAATTGAACTAAGTATGCCAATCGATCATAAATCTTTGATATTTTACTGTAAACAGAGATGCAACGTCGATTTTGTGCTAACGTTCGTTAGAAAGCGACAAGTTCATTATATACATTATTATATAGGACAATCAATACTACTCCTTGTTTTCCACTTAAAATGTATCATCTGCAAATGTTAAAATGTAACAAATAAAGATTTTTGTTATTTATTTATTTTATTATTATTTCAAATTCAAATTCAATATCTTTATTTCATAAAATTGACCATCAATTATTCGAAATCGTCGATTTAATAAATAATTATTTAGAACAAAATACTCTAGCGGAAATCACAAAACATTGCCATTCTCTAAAACCAATAATTTTTAGTTCCGTCGCTAATCTCGCAAACCAACGATTATTGTCAATTATTATAACTTGATCATTACAATTTCTATACAAAACAATTCTTACTGTAAAACAACTTGACAGTTTTTCCATGCTTTGTTGGTTAAGTTTATAAATACTAGTTATTTGTCAGAGGACTCGAATTTCCCGGCAACAGTCAGTTTGAGTTACAGGTATGCGACCTTGACCTGCTCGAGTTATTGTTTCACTCCCCAATAACTCCCCATGGCAATATCCCTATATCTCCCTAACCTACTTTTCCGTTTCCGTATATTCCCAATTTTTCCATCTTCAATTCCCAAAGTGCCCGATTGACAGCAACAGGCTTGCCCCCTGTGATGTGAGTGGGACCATATTAAGCCTACTCCTTCCGGGATACAGGTCTGGGTGTATGTACATGTCTATAAATACTAGTATGTGGAGGAACGGATGTTGTGTCGGAAAAAGGAGGATCCTCAAACCAGGAGAGGTGATCTTGCCTGTCAGATCAAGTCGAACCGGTTGATGTTGAAAAGATCTATATACATATTTTTATACTAATTAGAGAGCTTTAATTGCGAATTGCAGGATCACTCGGTACTATGTGGTTTGGCTGGCTGGTCTTCGCTCGATGAAAATAAGTCGTCGCTGTAACAGTGCTATTTTGCTATTCTGATCACGGGCTATCGCATTCATTTGAATGTAATGTCATATTACGTCGAAATTTATGCCACAGCCCCAGATCAGGAAGGAAGAATTGTAGGAAGTGCATGCATTTACTTATTTCTTAGTATAGGTTTATCTTTTATGTCTTGTAAATCGATCAGTAAAATTTGACTTTAATGGTTTTTCTATGTTCTAAACTGTTTTGATAAAATTGACTAGATATTACTTTTGCTATTGGTTTCCTATTACATGCAGATACTAGTTTCCTTATACTAGAGCTATAGATACATAAGTTTTCAGACTTTGTGACACTAAAATTATATTAGAATTTCCTCATTAAATCAATTACAAAACCACTTACCCGTACCAATCTGTTAGGTATGAGATTAACTAATTCAAGATTTTAATTTGGTGTTTCTTTTTATTTGGTCCCTTACGACACCTAGGTCTGGAGAACATCATACATTTAATCACTTGCCTTTTTAAACAATATGTGTCATACAACAAAGCTACATGGGCTCAGCATAGCTGCTGACCTGTCATGGTACGGAATGTCTATACAATGACGGTTCAAGTTATACTGGTCAATGATATAAAACAAAACATTAAATTTTAATGAATTATGATCGAAATTCAACCGCCAGGCGATCCCTACGTATATTTTTAAGTAAGGAAGGTAGGTAAGTACGGAAGCAGTACTCAACTCTTTTCCTGCAATACTATAGTAGTCCCTTCCCTCAACAGTCGACTTAACGTTGACATATATGTACCTACTTACAATAAATTTGTAACTGTCATTCATTCGTCTCTGATGAATCGATGATTCTAAATATTTACATACATTTTTAATTTGGTTCGTCAGATTACATGATAAAAAACAGTTGTAGATTGAGGGATTACGACAATACTGACTTATACTTTTTATTGATTCTTTATCTTACATTGTACATAGTTATCTTATCTTTATATATATTGTTTACAACAAATAACAGCGTGACTCGATATCGGCTTTTTATTTTCATGTTATTTATACGAAAGATACGTTTGTTGCAATAATTGCATATTTTGTTTTATTTTCGAAAAGTAAGTCTAAGTTATTTTTTAAACCTGCTAGTGTAAGCTAATTACAATACTACAACAATTAACAAGTTTTAACAAAAAAATAAAACAAAATCATATTACGCATTAGGTACGTAATTCAAAGATCGTTGTTTTGTTTGTTTATTCATCTGTAATAAGAAAGTCATAAGTAAAATAATACCAACATTGCAAAATTCGCTACACACGGAAGGGCGTTAGTTACAGTTTTGAACATGGGAGAGTATTGGAAGAACCATAGCCCTAACTTAAGAGTTAAGACCGCCGTTAATAACCACCGCTAGGGTAACATAATATTGCTTTGTTTCTCATCAGAGCCTCATGTAAAGAGCTGATAGGGTTAATAATTCACGAGTGACACCACTATAAAGGAGACTGTAGGTAATGGTAATCTTAACATCACATATGCTGCGAATTTACGAACGCAGTTGTATAAAAAAATAAAAAAAGAGAACATATTTTGTGTAACATTACTTTAACTTTATTATAAATTAACTTTTAACACTAACTTTTAAAGGGTAAGTAAAATTGTGTTGTCACTTTTGTTAAAAAGTTTTTAGTGTACCAAGTTGTTTGGTGCCAAATGTGAAAACTCAAAATTATTTACGCACCATTAGTTTGAGAGCTTTTTGTTTTTCAACATTTAAATTTTTGTTAAAAGTTTTAATTTGTGGATTGCTCCATATGATTATAGTCAGTAGAAAACATCTTATATTACTTTAAACTGATCGTGTTGAGTACGACCCACTATCGCTACCGTACTTACCTACTGCGGGAGAACAAAACAAACAAGTTAACGCTATCATCGCTTTGTTTATTTCTTAACTACTAACAGTTCCGTATATTACGAGTCTGTTTACTACCAGCAGTCTGCGAGTCCTAGTTTTCGTTGATTACGTGTTCCAATACAACTATGGTGTTTTTCACAATGATTGGCAGTAATTGACAGCGGAACGCCCAATGAATTTTAACTCAGAAATGTTCGCAATATTTTGCCGTCAGTGGTAACGAACTCAAGAAGTCAATTTATAAAATGTGTTATTTATAATGTGTAATTAATTTTTAGAGAGGTAAGTACGTATCTTTCATTAGGTAGTATTTTAAGTGTTTTGTTGTTAGTAAAATCTAAGGACCCAGTTTAAACATAAAGAAAACCAATCTTGGTTTTGTTAACGGTTTATGTACTGGTGATAGAAAAGGCTGACGATGAAATTGCATACAGCGAGCACAGAGCGCAGCGCTTTGTTACTAGGTAACAATAAAATCAAAATACTCAAATAATATTAGCGTAAAGTATAAGTACTTATCGTGTTATCGGGGTCTCAAGAGTCACAAGTGCGTTACCGGCCTTTAAGGTGGGAGTAGGGAAGAGGGAGAGTGCGGGGAGGGCGAGAAGAGGAGGAGAGGGAAGGGTTAGGGCCTCCGGTAACCTCTCTCACTCGGCGAAATACAATGCAACATTGCTTATCTGCCGGTTTTCTGCGAGGCGAGGTCGAGCCAGCCCATATGTGCCGAAGCATGGCTCTCCCACAGGTAATCTTCAAGCCTCTAACGTTGAATATGATGAAGTCAGAAGAGCGAGAGCAGCGGAACAACGTTTTTATGAAAAACACTACTCCGAGATCATTTCAGGTCATCACTTCCCCGCGTCTGCTGTAGCTCCGCGCACCGAAAGGTTTTGGGGTCGCTCTTGTGATACATACTTCTAGTGTTAATTCCTCTCTATTCCGTCCATGGCCAGTAGTGACCTTGCATGGGATAAGGCTACCTTATTTTGTGTAAAGGTGATTTATGGGAAAGAGCCTCCATAAGGGTTGGGAAACCCACCGTCCTAGAGAGTGGCCAGAAAGTGGTCTACAACGGAAGTGTTCAAGGAGCATCACTATAAACCGAGTGAGGGTAATGTCCCACGATTCAGCTCTAATATGATACCATCATCCTGCCTAGGGCAAAATAGAGTAGAAACAAATTGTACTTATTTCAACGCGTCTGTAATTATTAGACATATCTTTCTTGTGCTTTTTGCCTGGCAATAGATAACGGAGACTTTTTATTATTAAACTTTATTCAAATACCGATGAAGTCAATAAATGTATTTATACACAATGTACTCGTATGAACATGTATTCAAACAACAAAAACGATCTAAAACAATATCCAGTTTTCTCGTCGTTTTGGAAAGGCCTCTGGCAATATTGAAAAAAAAAAAAGTTCCAAGGAAAAAGGACACATATTAATGGCTTTCGGGAATAGCAATTTGTGTTGTTCTTGAATTGTAACACTTTGTTTAACTTGAGTCGATTCACAATATATACTATCATACTTATATCTTTGTTATAGGTATCTAAGTGGTCAATATTTTAAGTTTACTACAAATGTTTTGTGGTACAGCTTTGTATTTCTTGTAGAAATTACCTTTTAAACTGCTCATTTTATAAAACAGTAAACAAAAGAACAGCGTGAACTCTGTGGACTCGTTCCTGGCTGACTTTTTATTCCAAGATTATAATAACAAAATTACTTTGAGAGTCACACTCATGAATATCTGGTGCCGTGCTTAAGGTGCTCGACATTCTAGTTTAATTTTTATTAGTTGTATCTTCATAATTGTTTTCTGTTAAAAAAATATTTTCTGGTAAAGCATTATAATTAAGTGGAAACATTCAACTGCCTGTCTCTAAATCCTGCTATAGTATTGGCGGAGTTGTCGCCTTAATCCATGTTCTTCCAATCAGTTTTCCGGACTGTTGATTGATTATTTTCTGAGGGTTTGATCGCCATGTGGAGAAATTAGTTTCCGCAGATAATATGGCTGGGTAAGCAAAGAAGAATAATATTATTATGTTTTATGTGTTCTAGCATATAAACGGCAAGTAATGTGAGCTAAAAATGAGAATAAGTTCTTCCTGAAGTTTCATTGGTATAAAATGCTCGCTTAACCGTTTCAGAAATAACTCTGCATTTATATAGGCAGAATTTTTATTCGTCGTCCATAAATAAATATTTTTATGGTCTCCTTTTATTATTACCGCTGGAGGGAGAAAATTACCCACTGCATTGCTGCAAGCAGTGTTTCATCTGATGTTATAAAGTGCTGGTCTCGTTCCTTTGGTAGCTAAACCTTTACCTTTCTTCCCTATTTAGAGCTAAAGCAAGTGACACTGAGAAACCTACAGCACGTGTAAGATAACATAGGATTTCTTTCTAAAAGCTCTGAGTCAATTAGTTTCAGCCAATTTTGTCTTTCTGTTAAAACTATGTCTTACTTTCCAGTTTTCTGCAAATTGAAGGAGAAAACTCGGATCATTCTAGCTTCTGAATATGAACGACTGCCCAACATTCATTTTGGAATCCAGTGTTGGTTCTTACCTAAGAAAGTTGTCCGCTGAGGCGTATGTCCCGGATTTACTACACGTCTAAAGCGGTTCATTATTTGTGAGAAGAAGAATTGAAAGGTATACATTTTTCTAGTACCTTTATCGTCGTCGTTAATGCCTATTGTTGAATACCCATTAATTATTGCGCTACGGAATTTAATTAATATTTTATTGGCTACCCCTTTCATATTCAGAGGTACGCGGGTGTTTTGGAATTATAATAAGCTTATGGAAATAATTTGAGTTGTCGGTAAAATAACTCCTCATTCACTCCTCATTTCCCTTGCAGGTGTTATTAATGACTTTGTGTGGAAATTGAGTAGGTAAGGAAGTATGTGGATTAGGTGTTCTATTTCATTTTTAAGAGTCAACTGGTAACGTGAGTCTCAACGCTTCCAGCTAAACTAAATGCAGGTGGGAGCACGTCGGTAGTGTACCGTATGGGGTCTGAACCCGTAATCACTTGATAGCAAGTACTACGCCTTAGTCATTACGTTATTACCGCTTCACAACAACTATATATTAAGATTTTTAACATCATGTATTTAAACCAATGGCTTTTATTGGTAAACGAGCAGACTTGTCACCTGATGATAAGTGACTACCGCCGCCCATGGACACTTGCAACTCAAGAGTTACAAGTGTGGGAGTAGATACGCTTTTTTCTTGAAGGTTTGAAGGTCGTATCGGTTCGGAAATACCGCAGGCGACAATCTGTTCCACAGATTAGTTGTGCGATCGTGTGAGAGTCCTGGAGTGCCAATTATCCAAGTAATGGGGATGGAAGTTTTGTCGCGTTGTAAGATGGCGGAAAGCTGCGGCCGGTATAAGTCCGAACAATTTTTCGGAACACTCCCCATAATAAAAGCGATAGAGAATGCAGAGATACTAAGGTTAAATTAGGATCTCTTAAGAACATTATATCTATTTAGGTACTTGATTCTTAAAAACAAATTTCTTGTTGAGCTTTGTTTTCAACATGATTGTACAGTCAAAAGTGAACACGGTATATCCATACAAATAAAATAAAATTGAAGTGTATGTTTGTAATGGCAAAATAATAGGTTTTTTTAAGCTCATACAGTTATTTGCACAATACCTATGAATAAAAATTAGTTTATTAAATTTTTGTCTGTCTGTCTGTTTGTTTGAGCTAATTTCCGGAACGGGTGGACCGATTTCCACGGGACTTTCACAGGCAGATAGCTGGTGTTATAATTAGTAACTTAGGCTACTTTTTATTATTACATTGTCATTTTTTAGATTAGATTTTTATTATTACATTGTCATAGCTTCGGTTTTATATAGTTCGAATAATACTTTGATAACAATGTCAAAGTGCAGTTTTACTTTTTACTGAATGCTGTTTGCCTAAACTCTTAACGTGTCAAAAAGTTAAAATACATAGCTAATTATTCAAATGGCACTCAACAGTAGTCTTTTTCCGAAACATTTGTACTTTTCACTCGCCCATATACTTAATATTGTAGGTTCTACATCCATAAAATGAATTTCATGTATTCTAACAACTCCCACCGAGCCTGGGGTTGGCAAAAATATTCATATTACAAAGTTCAAAGTTCTTTTCATTTATTTGATAATATTTCCAGATCTATAAACCGGAAAATTAGTATCTTTGACCGGGATTGTTTTTGAAACAGTTTCTAGCTGGTATTATTTTTGAAACCGCTGTTGTGTAATTAGCAACACATTTACAAAGAAAGCACACCCCAATTCCTATTAAAATCGAAACTGCTCGACTGAGGATTCATGTACCAGATTAATTTGAAGCAGCATAATTGAGATTTTGAAATTAGAGATTGCAGAGCCATATAAATTTAGAGACTATACAAAGGTACGAGTACCGTACTAATAACGGGAATTAGTTACCTGCGATAATTGTTTCAGATTTTCGAAGGTTTTGTTGCTAACGTGGTGAAATTTTTGTTGTTTAAGTTTTCCACAAGGTACGGTTAATGCTTATCATCACTTCACAAAAATGATGTCATTCGTTACATTTATATCATTAGTGTACTGTGGTCAACCGTGTTATTCTGATTTCCCCGAGGTATCATAATCAGTATTTGTCTAATGTTTGGCAGTATTTTTGTTTAACGATTCTTTGGAGAGTATTCTTAGAGGACATTCACTTGTGGCAATAAGCAGACTACCGTGTATTTTTTCTTTGCAAAAGAAAATTGTATTTGACAATATAATTTTTTACCACGTTTGCTGTGACTTTTACAAATAGGAAATTGTTAGATGAACCGCACTAAGGTCTTCTTACGTCTGTTAAAATTTACTATTGTCATTTAGTTTTTCATATAACTCCTAGAAAACCTATGGAGTAAGTGCATAGTATACTGTAAAAGAATAACCGATAATCTTCTATAGTACTTCTCTCATGATGTCAAATATACGGGTTAGCGGTGGTATGGAAATATAGGAGCAGTAAATAGTATCTTCATACCAAATACATCTGCACTTATAAAGGAAAAAAATTACGTTCTTATCATTCCTTTTCCATTCAACACAATTTAGCTAGTCTGTCTGGACTGTCTCAAAATGTTTTCAAAATCTCTGGTGTATCTTATGAATTTAATAAATCGTAGGATGAAGTGCGGCAAAATATACTACATTAACATTGTGGCCCTGAAGGGAAGATGGTTGAGGCTTACTAGCGAGATGTATGGCCGCGGTTAAAGTTTAGAGCCGTTATAATCAATTTGAAACTTGGGCCTATAACAATGAAGTAATGGTGTAAGGTGTAAATTGTTATGGTATGGCAAATTTTACGTCAAGGGTCTTGTCGGGTCGTAGAGAAAAATAAATCTTTGTAGAAATTTGATTTCAAGTAGAAATCAAATTTGTACAAATATTTATATACTGAGTATGGCTGGCCTGTTGGCTTAGTGGTTAGTGACTCTGACTGCTACGCCATAGGTCGTGGGTCCGATTCCCACCAGAGTCTAGGTGTTCTTTGTGTCCGTTGTTTGTATGTTTGTGAAGTCCCCTGCGACACAGGAGTAATTCCTAATGCGGAGTTGTCTTTAAAAACAATAATTAATAAAAAATAATATACTAGTTGCTACCCGTGGGCGCTATAAAGCAGCTAAAATACCATGTATGCATCACCGTTCGTGTGATCGATAATTAATCGATAAAATTACACTTAAATATCCTATAGGGAGCGCTTATATACGAATAAAATATTACGTGCTGTTCCAGAATGCTTAACAGAAGTAAGACTTTATTGCTCTTCCCCATAGCTAATCCCGATCTCTTGTTAATTTTCATGCAAAATTTGAATTAAATCTATTCAGTCGTTTTTGCGTTTTGCCCGGACATACATACAGACAAACAGACACAAAGTAACGTAGAAACAAGTATAATAAGAAATACTATTAATAATTTTATTTATTCAAGGAACCAGGACTCTCATTAAATTAGTAGACTTGAGAACTATTGTTAGTAAAATGATAAAAATTAAACAAAAAAAGCGAATAATAGCAAGTATAGACTGCATACACGGCCCGCTGCTGCTACGTCCTGTGCGAGAGAGCGCAACATCGGCCCAAATGTGCATTGCCCAACTCCAGCCTATTTACAATCATGCTTGCATGCTTTATCCCCGCCTAATACGCATAGTTGCGTAGAAGCCATCTAATTTTACATCCGCAAACATACCTGATGCAATACGGAAGCGGTTCAGCCCCCTTAAAACCCTAAATGTCTCGTGGTGTTGAAAACACAGAGCGTTGTACGATATTTGAGTTAACCTAGCCACAGGTCATGGTTTGACCAAATTGCATTAAAATAAGCAAGAAAATTAACGTAAATCGTATAATGAAGAAGGATTATCTCCCATTATTGTAGATAATCTAAGTTTCAAAGGAAACATGCGATTGATAAACTGGATTATACCGGAAACTAATACTAGAGAGCGCTAATCTAAACATTCAGTTCTGTCAGCTCCTTATTAATTAATCTTTAAAAATATAATTAGTTCAATAAAGTACTTATTGTGTGCACAATTCATATGGGAAAATAAACAAAAACATAATTGTAATTAAGGTGAAAATTTATAACGCCTATAGTGCTCAATAGCGAAAACCTTTATTCAAAATTTCGTCCGAACGTACGTCAGTTTGATGGATGTCACTAGTAGATGGCATGACATTCTTCAAAAACGAACACTTCTGATCGGCAACTCACAATTTTACTTATTAACAATTTTTGAAATGATATCTTATTTAGGCACGTTGGGCACTTTTGGTATAGAGAAAAAGCACTGAACTCACGTGACCGTCATGCTCAGACGACAGATGTGTCAGTTATGTTTTCACTTCTCACGTGCAGTCCTTCGACTGACAGTTTTTTTATTATTTGGTGTTAGGCGTCGTGTGATTCACGAAAGTTTACCTTTAAAACAGCAAGTACAAGTACTTGCTTTTAAAGGTGAAACGCTTGTATGTATTATTTTTTACAAAATAGCTAGCCAGATAAATGTTCTAACATTTGTAAAAATTTACTACTGTATGACACATAAGTTGTGAGCACTCTATTTAAGAAAGCCTTCTCGTAAACCTTATAGAATGAAAAACAAAGAGGTAATGTATGCGGGAAACGTTCACTCTGCTTACAGGGTACTTGTCGCAAGCCATTTTCATAGAAATAGGATACTTTATCTTCGCGCGTCACCATGATTGATGAACGATGACGTCAGACTCATGCAAATTTTTTACTTGATGCTTCGTATGCTGCGAAAACAGCTGTCGGAATGAATTTCTAAGATATTGTGTAAAAACATCGAAATGGTTTATAAATCATGTAATTTTTGAGAACCATTAAAACGTTTATAAATTACTTTTGTCACACTTTGTAACAATTGAAAACAAATGTTAAAAAGGATAATCTTAAAATTTTTAGGATCAGCTTAAATAGGGTCATTTATTTTGAATAAATAGAAAACGAGGAAAATAAGAGTTTCCAGGTATTTCAGACTCTTAGGGTGTGGTCGCCTGGTGATCAGGAGACCAAAGTCTGCAGGGATTCTCGGAAGCTTCCTTCCTAGGGTATCCCGGGTCCCCTGCCATAGACTTACCTGTGACGGAACACCGTGTGGTTTTAGTCGGTTCGAGTCCGACATACCACTTCACCCTCGGTGACGTGATAACCCGTGGGGGTTACCAAACGATAAAAAATAAAGAAAATAAAAAATAAGGTATTTCAGACTCTTACACATTTAAATTAGTCACTTCGTGTACTTTTTTAAAGTATTTTAGTTCTTACTAACACAGATAAGATAATAGTTACTTCGTAACAGATACATCACTCTCATACAAAAGTGAAAATACCTACGTTATAATAGCCTACAAAATTTAATTAATAATACCTGGCGTTAGCTGCGACCAGAAATATATCTTATTTACGCTTTTCGAAAGTTGAGAACGCCTTGCCCACCGCGCGACCTTTGTCTGTGTGTGTAACTGCTTTGCCAGGCACTTTAGGGTTGTACAAAATACACAAATATTGAAATAGATTATTTATTTGATAATTAAATTTATGGGGGTTGAGTTTTATATATGTAATAATAAATAAAAATTATTTCCCCTAAGTTTAATTTTTAAAAGTAATTAAAATGTTCTTCACTTTTAATATTGGGTTCGATTCCCACCCAGGACAAATAATTGTGTGATGAGCATGATCATTTGTTCTGTGTCTGGGTTTAATTTATCTTTAATATGTATGTATTTAGAAATATATAAGTATGTTTATCAGCAGTCAAGTTACCATAGTACAGGCTTTGCCTAGTTTGGGATCAGACGGCCGTGTGTGATATGTGTCAAGTTATTATTATTCTTAAACCTTTCCATAGTAACATAAAATGTTGATGCTGTACACATATACATATATACTAATGGCCTGTTGGCTTCGTGGTTAGTGACCCTGACTGGTACGCCATAAGTCATGGGTTCGATTCCCACCCGAGTCTGGGTGTTCTTTGTGTCCGTTGTTTGTATGTTTGTCAAGTCCCCCGCGACACAGGAGTCATTCCTAATGCGGGAGTTGTCTTTTTGAAAAAATGAAATGATGAAATGAAAAAAAACAATAAAATGGCCGCTGTGTAGACGGGAGAAAGATACTCTGCTTTCGAAAAGCAAGCATTGAATCGTTTCAATGCTTGCTTTTCTGTAATGTATGCCAAGTGATAGTGACGGGATTATAGAAAAAAGGGCTTTAATCAATTTTACAAAAAAAATTGCTCCTCATTTATTTTCATTAAGATTTAATGTGTGAATTTTTAAAAAATGACATCGAGAAATTGATTTGTGCGAGAAGCTCCAAAACATGTTTCTCAATTTTAAAAAACAACACTTTATTTTTCTAAAATACTGTTTTTTTTTACACTCCGACTTTAATATACTTTATTTCTCATACAAAAAGTTGGCAACCCTTGTTGCAGTTCACATTTTTTCGTCAGTTTATAATAGCGCGAGTATGAATTCAGTTCAGAATCATACGGTGAAATCTATCATAGACATCATTATGATAATTTTTACTATTACAACGAAAGTCTACAATTATATAATATATAATATAATTTAATACTTTTGTATAACATTATTTAATATTATGTTATCCAAAAGTATTAAATAACAAATAACTACCTACTAATCCGTGCCGCTATCAATATGTTTTACATTTCAGTCGCTCTTACTATATTATTTTCTAGCCTTATTATAGATGGTCCTAATTTAATTTCGTGTTTTAAGATAATCCTATAGGTAGGTACCATGTCAAACATATTGTGTGAGAGAAGCAGCCGACAGTTCGCCTTACCTACTACAAATGAATACGCGGGCAGTCCACACCTACAAAGTTCGTCACCTTTCCTAAATGTTATAGGTTCATTATTTACAGTTTAATAGACTACATAGTACATTTATTACAACATCCACCCTGGCCAAACACTCTAAACCTGATTTAGCACAATTTCTATATAACATTGTGTAGAATATATATAAGCAACATTTATTATTTGTGTTAAGAAGATAACTATTATTTATTATTAGCACAGCCACGCGGCGAGTAAAGAATAAACGCCTAAAGTATTTTTAAATTATATTGACAAAATAAGTAATTACTAAAATAATTATTGCGACTTATTTTTAAAGGATTTAACAGATCACTAACATCTAGCAATAATGCAATTTAATATAATAAATAAGTGTGGAAGCTGTGTGGAGTTATTATTATTACTAAATACATTTATCCTTAACAAAACACGTCCATTGTACAATAAGTTGGCATTTTGTTTTTATTTACGACGTTAAGTGTAGCACGGATGCCAAATTGGTAGGTATATAAAATGCGACCTCGAGCGAGTGATGTAGCACTGTTACTACTAATATTTCTGCTTCATACGATTTTTCTTGATGCTTATAATCTCAAGCTTAAAGACAATTTAATACAAATGGTGTGGTGAAGAAAGTATTCAAACATATTCCGATATACTACAGATTCGCACAGAAAGCAAAAGGCTCCTTATAAATCACCACTCAGGCTCACAAGGAGAAGTTCTCCAGTCCTCGTCTCGGTACAAATACCCTCAGCCTCAGTGTTGTTAATAATCCGTAATTCATAAGAGGTATTAAGCTACAATATCTTAGAAGAAAATTTGCCTTCTTATGTGTATTTCTTTACTTAATTTGAGGCTTGATTTTGATAAAATCACCATCTTAAAAAGAAATGAGCAGTGATGACATGGTTTCTCCAAAATACTATAACAGTGTTTTTAAGAGACTATTTAAAAAGATTTGCAACGCTTTGGCCAGTACGAAAGCGAAATACAACAATATACAAAAGGCGTTGTATTTCGCCGACTAAGTTTACAGGAGGTCACAATCCCCCCCTCCCTTCTTCTACTCCCACCTTAAAGGCCGACAACGCACTTGTGATCCTTGAGTTGTAGGTGTCCATGGGCGAAGGTCGTCCCTTATCATCCGGTGACCCGTCCGCTCGTTTGCCAACTAACACATAATAAAACCATCGGGCTTTGTCTATAAGGAAAAATAAGTCACGCCGACCAACTGTAATTTTTATGTTATCAATGATAACTCACGGTAACAGGAAATATTATAACTATTTTTATGATATTGATTGAGATTATGATATTGATTGATTTATGGTTATATTATGAGTTCTTCTAAATACTACAAAAATAAGATTCATAAAGCGAAATCCCGCGAGCTAATACGAGCACCTTTGAGAACAGGAAGACTGACTAAAAGTAACCCTTCGTCGGCTTCAGTCGTTAACCTGCTAAGCCCATTTTTGCATAGTTTACAGGACGAACGAAAAACTAAATAAAAAAAGTAGATTGATTTGACTGATAGAAAAAGAAAACATAGCCTAAAAATGAACTTAGCAGGTTAAAGCCGACGCCTTATCAAGAATCAATTTTATTAGGTTTTATGCTGTCTTGGTAACAACAAAATCATCGTTTTGGTAACTAATTAGCAACAAAAAAAAAACATTTTTTTTTCAGTTTTGTTAATTTGCTACTAATAGGGAGCTAAAAGTACACAAGTCACGAGTTCGAAAGGCACTATCCTTCTTGTAATCACAAGGATTTTTCATTAGGCCTTAACTGACCCTCAATCCGGAAATGCCGTGTTAACTTATGTTACACTAATATTCTGTAAACCTTTTTTCCCCTTTTTAACCTCAATCGTTGTAAAATAAAATTTTACTACCTACATAAAACGTTCAATTTATCAGAAAGACTCTTTGTAGTGCGTAAAAGGGTTGGGGAACTAAAGGGTCGTCCTAGTTTCCTAACTTTCATGTCATTATACTTATATGACTAGACCTTTGTCCCTTAACTCAGCTAATATTTGAAGATAATAAATTGCAAAATCGGCCGCTAAGCTAGTTAGTTCGATAATTATTTCCAAAGACATTTAAATGATCAAAAAATTTTAATAAAACGTTTTTTCAGATAAACTTTCAACAATCAATCCTTTTTTGAAGTAAAAACTTCTTTATAGTGCACTTTTTGGGATGGGTAAAAAATGTTAAAATCGCTTCAGAACACGTGACCTGATCGAAAATTCCTAAGACGGAGCCGAGTTTCTTTTATTTAAAAAAATATAACATTCGAAATTCAAACATTTATGAGCGGCCAGGAGCGCAGAACTTCCAGTGTACCCTATGTTTACATTTGGATATGTTATTACCTACTTTTTATTTTTAACCTAATTATATAAATACAGATGTGTGTGTGTGTGTATGTATATGCAAATACATTGTGAAGTTATGTTTTCACTTCCGACGTGCAGTCCTAAGACTTACTGATTTTTTGTTAAAGAAGAGACTTTCTCAACAACGCAGTAAAGACTCACAATTTATAGACAAATTATTTTTTATGGATTTTCTCAAAAACTGAGTGAATAGTTTCAAAATAAAAAATATGTGCTATTTAACGTTACACATTCTACCTGCTTTTATGAGTAACGGTAGCTCCGATAATAACTGGAAGTTCAAACAGTCATAACTTTTAAATGGATAGTTATTTTCAAAAACTCTTTTTGTAACTGCAAACTAGAATCCTGCCCTTTCAGTGATTTATGTAAGTGTTACATTGTCAGATACACCCTGTATAATTATGTACATTCGCTATGACTTTTAAAGTAGTTTCTGGAATATATAAGAATGTCTACAAATTTTAATTCCTTTATTATCAAAGATATCACATTGTAGAATTCTCCATTGTAGACACAACAATAATAAGTAATTAAGATAGTCGTTACGACTGCATCACGAAGATAATATATTTATGCCAATTGCGTAAAAGCAAACTAATCCTTTCAAACAGTTTTTATTACACTGTTTACTAGAGAATATATCCTGTATTTTATAGCTGCCAATCATGTACTCAAGACGACACACTTTTGTGTGCACACTTAGTAAAAAATACCGTACATTCGTTTCTCGGGGGAAATTATCAAGAATTTTAATGTGTTCTCACCTTGTGTAAGTTCCTTATTCGGTTATTCAAATAGGTATTAACATAAAATATTATTCCATGTTATGTTGTTCATTAACACGTTTTTAAAGCTTCACTTGTCACTGTCATCGTAAGATTGTGAACATCGTCAGTTTATAAACATTATAAACTGACGAAATATAATGAATTCAACTTATAGTTTACAATTTGACGTAATATTCCTAGATAGTTTATAATATATCAATGTCAAATCGTCAAACTGTGAACTGATCTCTAACCGGCACGTGACGGAACACACCTTGCGCGCTGATTGATGGATGAAGTGTTCCGAGCCGCCATCGCTATATTAGATTAGGTTAGGTTATTTTGATTTTGTTACCACACGTGATATACCTACTTATTAATCTAAAAAATAAATGATATACCTGATATCAAATAATTAATTGTGAATTTTCATTATTAGGGACACATCATACAATCAGGGACGGGGTTTATATTTACGGGTGATAAAACCGGACAGATTAAGAAACCTGCAGATTCGCTTACAGTTTGACGATTGGACATTGACAGATTATTAGCTATCGAGAAATAAAACGTTTAATTGTTAACTGTGGGTTCAGTTCATAATATTTCGTCAGTTTATAATAACTGACATGTGACATTGTGACATAACTAGGTTAACAAACCTTGGAAATAAATTTTAACGTACTTCTAATTGTCATCTGTAATTAATCTTTGTATTTATATGTAGTTTGGATTACAATATTATTATTTGTCATCTTAGAGCTGATCTGATGATGGAGCCAGGAGGTGGATAGGGGAACTCTTTCTTACTTGCTAATTAGGTTCGTTGTTAAATCTCGTAGCTCGTAGCTCGTATTTGGTATTTGGTATTTCTAAACTATAATATAATAATCAATTATTATTCAATAATATTACAGGTCGAGGTAACTGTTTATTATAGCGGTCGTGAATTGCGACTGACTTTTACTATGCCTACAAATACAACGTGTGACAGGTCGAATGTGCGTGATTTGTGTAATATTTCGACTGAATAAAGAAGAAATTAAAGAATGAAATGAATTATGTGAACTAAACTACCAGAGGAATCTATTTAAAATAAATTTTGAAAAAAGAACTACCCGTGCCCCGCAGTTTCACCCGTGTTTATGGTCACTGCTGCGCTCCTTAGGGTCGTAACGTGATGTTACATAGCTTATAACCTTCCTCAATAAATACTCTATCCAATTCAAAAAGATCTTTTCAAATCCGTCTAGTAGTTCCAGAGATAAGCGCGTTTAAACAAACAAACAAACAATCAAACAAAGAAACTTCAGCTATATTATGTTAGTATTCCTAGATTTCTATGCATTATGATTTGTTAGTTTGGAACTTTCATTTCCCTGCATAAACAAACTTGCTTTAAACTTATTGTTGAATATGGATATTTCACGGTTAATGAGTTCCAAATTAACAGTTTCTTTATTGTACTTTGTACCAACATTACCCTTCGTTTCAATGTAAATAGTGAAACTATTAGCGCTCTAAATCTACATCAAACTTCTTTTTTCTTCCTATTCCAGCATTCCAACCCATACGCCATTTATAAAATAATGTAATTATTTTGTATAAAGCGTACGAAATTATTCACACGGTCTTCACACATTACAGAAAAAACAAATAGTGGATTTTTTTTTTATTTTATGTCAATCCAAAAACACAAGAAATAACTTTAATTTACAGTTTCCAAATTAAAATATTAGTATTTTTGTTAAGTTCATTCATACATTTCGCATTGAAATTGATGAAAAGACAAAGTGTCAGTCCTTAAACAAACGTCAGTCTCAAAGTATAAATGTCAATCTAGGAAATCTAGGCAGAATTCATTCGAGACACATTAGCAGAAAAACCTATTTTGTGTTTATTTTAGTAGATAGTTCTCTAACTGGTAATAGCATCTAATACAATATTATTCTAATTGTATCGTGGAAGGCGTACAGTAGGTTGTTGCGCTAATATAATGACAAGTATAATGATAATTGAGTCGGGCTAGGCACCTCCTGCACACTTCCTAGATTCCATTCGAATTGAGTATGTTTTTTATTTTACATAAGTGTAATTATTAAAAAAAATAAGTTACTTACTTATAAAATAAATTCTTTTTTTAATTTACCCTAACCTATTTACTTAGGTATCATAAACCTTTCTATAAACTAAAAGATATACACATGAGAAATTGTTACAATGTACTCAACTGTAGGTGTTTGTTCAACTTTTGTACGTGATAGACCCACGCTTTAACTTATTTGCCTCCTTAGTGGTGTAAAAGTTTAGTTCAGGTGCTATTATTAGTCATCCGATGACATCTGGATTCAATAGTGCATGCAAAAAATATTTTGCAAACAACATAACCCACCATAGATTCGAGGTTATATTTCTTGATTATGCAATTGTCAATGAAACTGAAACTATGGCAGTCTAAAGTTCATATTTTTACCTAGCTAAAGACACTAGTTTAGAACTTGTAACGGTTTATCATGATTTGGGTCCAACTATGAATATGAAAAAAATATGCCACCTCTTAGGATGGATTATTAAGGGATGAAGAATAGAGCCTATTTTAAATTTATCACGATTTAGGTGTGTTGAAGGCGGTGATATTAAAAAAAAAAGTATATATATTTTTTTAAATATAAAGATTACTAGTAACGTGTAACGTGGGTCACACATTACTAGTATTCTTCTTAACCCATCCAGCTAAGCTAACTGCTTGTGTTAGGAGTGGGTTCACGTCGGTAGTGCACTGGGTGGGGTTCGAACCCACAACCACTCGATCGCAAGTCCGATGCCTTAGCCTTTACGCTACCCCGCATCTAAATTATAAATCAAAATTTTATTTTTGATCTTTGCTTGAGGTTGCATCCTTACAAAATGCAATTCTTCCCTTCAAATAAACGTCTTCTACAATATCCGAGGAAGCGATTTCATTAAAATGTAAATCGTTTATGAGACGCTTTCACAATACTTGCCTCCAGAAAGTTGTAGCTTCATGTTTCAATATTGGCACAATGTTGACCTAGCGACTTCAAGAGGATAATATTGTGGATTATGTATACCAACTCCGTTTGAGTCAAGGTTATTATGAAACGAGATGGAAACTATAATGTATCACTTGATATTATGCTGCTTCTTTACTCACATAATTAATGAAAATATTCCAACGTCACAACAAACTTAGAACTTAGAGTTAGGAGAGGCTGGTAATTTATGATACAGGTCTATTTGCCTAGTACAGATACCAGTCTCTCACACAGACTCATATGTAACATAAACAACTAGATTAAGAATTGTTAGCTGTAACCATATCTGTGTGAGAGAGAAAATAAATAAAAAATAAAAAAAAGTTACTAAAAAAAAAAAAAAACGTTTTATTCTCATCGTATTAGTCTTCCTGTGGTAAGCCAAACTTAACTATTGCCATTTGTTTGGAACCTTGTTCATTTCAGTCTATTCCTAATGGCTCTGTTTTAACCCGATCCTCTCTTATTTATTATTCTCGCATCAGGTAACAAGTACTAAGAAAACTTTGAATGGTTACAGGTACCTCTTAATTTCGAAAAACTCCATAATTAATTTTATTTGGGTAGCGATAGGAAACGGTAGAAGGTATACTTTAATATGACCTTTATAGTCGTCGTCGTAGAAAAACGATGGATTTGATTTTTAGTAATTTTACAGGAGAGGATTTTAAAGTTTTCAAATGATGTTTTACGTAATTTTTTGAAAACGCCTATTTCTGTTAATGAAATCTGAAAATGTTACTCTGTGTATGAGCTTTGAAAAGTGTTTTGTTTTATGATAAAGTATAATGTTTTCAGTGTTAGGCTTGTGTCAAAAACAAAACAAAATATCAAAGATGCTTGAAATATAAACTCTTCTAAGAATCACAATTCTGAATATTAATATTTATTTACGTATAAATGTGATTACACATTCATCAATGGAAAAGGTTTTATAGTCTCTAGAAACTCACCTAAAAGCAGCGCTTATGTGATGGTTCTCGAGCACCGCCCGATCGTTATACAGCAACGCCGTGTCGGAGCCGGACATGACGTGGAAGTTGTTCGTGGTACCAGTGTGTTCGAAGTCGTGCACCACTGCTGCTATCAGCGTCGCGAAGATCTCCAAGTCAGACAGCCAATTCTGTTGGGAAAATTGGTGTTATTTTGATTGGCATTTTTAATATGGCTATAGCGTAGCGCAACGCTGAAGGGTTGATCTTGGAATGGAGAGGGTGTTTTCTTTATTTTTAGAACGTTTTAGCGGAATTCTTATTCTGCTCCTTCGTATGCTTAATATATGAGACACGACACATTTTTTAAAAACCTTTGCCATCTAAGTGACATAAAAAAACTTTTTAACAAAAAATTAAACCGTCTAAAGAAAAAAAGGAACTGAAAAGCGAAAAATAAACTTGTTAGCCTAACTAAACTCCTACACTAATGTAAATACCTAAATAATGTTGAGTCGGCGTAAACATATACATGTTAAGGAGTCTCGAAGACTATACTGTTAGTGATTGCATATAAACTCGTAATTGGGGCTCGTAATTCATTAACTGCCATTAGCAGTAGTTCTTCTGTACGCTTTTTGAATTTTATTTAAAGCCTATATTATCGAGAAAACCAATAGTCAGGTATGAAAAAATAATAGTAACACTTTGGTAAAAAAAATATAATTTCTAGCATCCAAAAACCCACTGATACACATAAAAAAAGTCATCGAAATTGGTCTAGCTGTTTAGGAGGAGTTCAGTCACCCACGTACAGAAGAATTATATATATATATAAAACAACAAACGTTTTAAGGGCCCTTGTGAGATAATTCTTAGTAAGAACTTAATAATCCGGTTAAATAGAAAATACTTACAGTTTAATCCAGCCGGCCGTTTTATATATACTGTTTGTTTAACATATTTGAGGTCAAATAACATTTATTCTTTCTGAACTTTATGTTTGTGATGGCTAAATAATGCAATGTAATGTAAACCTTCAACTATCTGTATTTCAAACTAAGTCTTATATATGCACATATCTAAAAAACTGATGAAATGTGGCTCTGTTTTAACACTCGTTTTTAATACGATAACTATGTGATTGTAACTTAAAAAAGCAGACATGAGTTTCAATTCATCGAGTAAACGAATTAGTACCATAAATGTCTCATTAAAGTCAAAGAAAGTCGAAATTGGATAACAAGTTGGAATCAAATTACGTAGAAGTATTTTGGTTCAGAAGTTTCTGGGACAATCTTAAACTTTGTATGTCACGTTTTATACAAAACAATAATAAAACTAAACATGTTTAAAGGTCAAAGGCAGTTACGATTCCTTACCTGTGAATTTAATTAATTGATCGCGTTTTCGTCCAGTTGTCTAGCTGATCTACTTTTCTCTAATGCAATTAATTTTTCCATTACGCAATACTCCTAAACTGTTGTCAATACGATTTTCCCTCTATCAGTATAAAAAAAGAGAAAACCGTCCAAGTGCGAGTCGGACTTGCGCATGAAGGGTTCCGCACCATTGTACAAGATTTAATACTATATAGAGTAAGGGAGCCCCCTTTAATATTAAATTTATTTTTATTATTTGTTATTATAGCGGCAACAGAAACACACGTTCTGTGAAAGTATCAACTGTCTACCTATTACGGATCGTGAGATACAGCCCAGCGGAGGCTTAGTAATAGGGTCTCGTTGATTACCTGTCAGGTACGGAACCCTAAAAAAGGAATATAATTTCAGTCATGGTAAGAGTAACATCGAAGTAAAAAGCGTGAAAGCATCTGCTACTCATGACTCTGCGTTGGATCAATTCTCCTGTGTCAATATCATTCCAGGTATACACAAGATAAAATTCCAATATTGAGAAAATATCGTTTTAAATAGTCAAAATTCTGTACTGTTTAAATGTCGATGGTGCACGTACCATTAGTCCAGTTTGACACAACATGTAATGCACAGTCTGAGCAACGTCCGCCGCGTGCAAATTGTTGTGGTACGGATTGTTAAACTTGCAGTAACCATCTTCTATCCTGCCCAGGAAGTTCTCCAAAATAGTTGGTGGCACCTGGAGGAATAAAATTTATAAATCAATAGAGCAGTTAGCGGTGGTAATTAATGAGAGACCGTTTTCATCCTGTTTGGACTAAATTACTTCGTGTTGGAAGAAGTATACAGTTGTCAGGATTACTTTTTTGACTCCACATTACCACATACCCACAAACAGCAACTGCTGTCACAGTAATACAGTAAAAATTCATCATCAAACTCTTTATTTTGTTCCTTATCGTAATTAGCGTGGGAGAGCATGCTTTTGGGCCGGCTCGACTGGAGTGATACCACGGCCTCACAAAAAATCGGCAGTAAAGCAGTGCTTTTCGCCGAGTGAGTGAGGTTACCGGAGGCCCTTACCCTTCCCCCCCCCCCCCTCCTCCACCTTCCTCTACTACCACCTTAAAGGCCGGCAACGCACTTGCAACTCTTGAGTTGCAGGTGCCCATGGGCAGTGGGAATCATTTACCATCAGGTGACCCGTCTACTCGTTTACGCCCCATATCACAAAAAAATATATATATATATTTATATTATTTAATTTCTATCTATTATGTATTTATGTTATATGTAAATGTTTTGTTTTATTTATTTGACTCTTTTGTAACTTATACTGGAAATAAATACCTTGATTAACTATTCATTTCCACAATAAGTTGAACTGTCATTGTATAGACAATACCACATTCTCGTACCACGACAGGTGTACATATATACTGGACACGAGTAGTTTCACGAAAGCGTTTTCACAAAACATTTAAATTTATAACATATATTATTTAAACATTTTAGCTGTCTCCACTTGTTCTACGTATAAACTTTTCTATAAACTATTCCAAATTTGACATTTCTTCAAAACGGGATTCAGTTTTCTCTTTAAGTATTAATATCGAGATGCTGTAATTTCCAAGCTTTATGTTAAGGTTATTTCAAGCAAAGTTTTGTTGCCTTTGTTAGCGGTTTAAAATAGCAAACAATGGGAACAAAAGTATTAAGTACCTATTGGTACTAATTAGCAACCTGTACTATGATAGTACTTAGGTTGATACTTATGTATAGTGATTTGAAACAAATGCCGAATAGCAAAACAAGGACCATGTTATTTCTATTCCTATGTAGTAATTAATGACCCTTCTTTTAAAATGAAAATTAATATTTAAAGGAAACAACATTTTTGTGTAAAACGTTTCCTGTAAGAAAATTTCTTTTTAGGTCCTATGTTGAACTAAAAATCGTAAACTGAGCTGTTTCATGGAGCTCTGGTACGGTTATCTTTTGAAGAGTCTATTTTCACTCAATTTTTAGTGCTTTTATTGTCGCCTTGGAGTTAACAATTATAATATACATTTACTACATGGATGGTGCAATGGTTTAAGTGGTCACCTCGCCGAGTGTGGTGGACAAAAATGTGTGATCCACAAATTGTTGTCCTGAGTCTGGGTGTCCTTTGTTTAAATATTTGTGACACAAGAATATTCTAAAGGCGGGTGTTAACTTTAAAAAAATACAGAAATTATGAATGGCGAATTTAGCTTGTGCTTGATGTTGGTCTACTATATTACCCTAAAATATGACCAACTCTTTCTATAACGAACGTTTGAACGAATTTAAATGATTTAAACTATTATAAAGCAAATAAATAAAACAGAAGTACTCTATGTACGCATATTTTTCATCCATCCATCAATCAAAATCTAATCCAATTAATAAATGAAAGAGTGATCGACGAGTGGTTTTCGGTTTTATTAATTACTAGCAAACCGCCCGGCTTCGCACGGGTAGCATAGACATCTTCAACAATCATAAATTTATTTCAATTAATTTACACAAAATCTTAACAAATTATACCCCTAAACCTTCCTCATGAATCACTCTGTCTATTAGTGAAAACCGCATGAACATCTGTTCAGTAGCTTTACAAGTAATCGTGAAAAGACAGACACAGCGGGGGACTTTGTTTTATAATATGTAGTGACTAACTCATAAACAAATATGTATTATGACAATGATAATAATTTTTGCACCATCTTCGCATCCTTTTTCTGTGTCCATTACAATTTCATGAGCCATTTGAAGTACTTCTCTCAAGTATTTTAATATGGAATCTTCTACTTTTACTTGCCACACAGATGCAACAGGTATATTTATGTCGAAAGTTTCCGAGTAAGTTTCAAGTATGCTATGGTACCCAACTTGGATGCTCAGACCGTATTTAAATTCAATCGTGCGTTTCGCCAAAAAATAAGAAAACAAAGGCTGAGTTTTCTGCAACTTCGGTAGTTCGTTACACAAATAGAACGATTTGTGATGGAACATATAACTTATTTTTTAAGATAGTATTTCTATTTTGTTGTTTGTAGTATGACAATGTGTTACTATTTTGATGTCTTCTTAGTAGAAGAAGAAGTAGTCTGAGGCTGTATAAGAGTGTAGACTAATGTCCTTGCTAAATAATTAAGAAATAAAGTTTTCTGTTCTTATTTCCTCATAAAAAAACAGTTGTTCATTTCTGTTCACGCTGTTTAACCCATCAACTTAGTATACTTTACGATAGTATTCTAAGTTTATGGTTTAACGTGAGGAGGAGGAGTCTCGACGTAACATCAATGCAGCACAGACGGCACGCAATATCAACGTCGTGTGGACCAGGTGTGCAAGTGCGTTTTTGGTATGATCACTCTAATTCTGGAAATTTTGATCTCAATAATGATCCCCGTAGCCAGCTGGCGACGAAAGTTGATACAATGAATTGAAAGCCATAACGAAAGCAAATGAAACGAGTGGCCTATTGGTCTAGTGGTTAGTGACCCTGACTGCTGAGCCAGAGGTCGTGGGTTCGATTCCCACTCAGGACAAATAATTTTGTGATGAGCATTTGATTTGTAATTTGTGATTTCATTGTGATGAGTATTTAGAAATTTATAAGTATGTTTATCAGCAGTCTGGTTACCTTAGTACAGGCTCTGCCTAGTTTGGGATCAGACGGCCGTGTATGAGATGTGTGAAATTATTATTATTATTTATCTCAAACCACATCGGAATTAACAACAACTTTCAATGTAAAAGATAAAGCGATACTGATTCGTTTACTTATGTTAATTTGAAAAATCAATAAAAGTTCATAAAGTGGGTACCGTATGAACTCACTGAACAACAACAATAAAGTAGGAACTTGCCTTAACTTGAATATGAAACACACAAATAAGGAAAATCGCAGGTTTACTTGCGATGAAAGGCGGATGTTCTATGACAACTTAAAACACTTTTGTTTTGCAACGATGTTACAAAAGCAAATCGAATGAAAAGAAGCTGCATGTGAGTAGTTATCAGCTTTCTGACAATAACAAGTTGAGCGTTACTTCTCTGGACATAATTAATAATTTCTAGATTTATTTTAGACAAACTTAGGGCGCTACATAAGTTTTGTCGTATGAAACCTAGATATCAGAATATTGTGATTTGAAGTCATATCCATAAACTTAGAGTTTTAGTTTCAATATAAAAAAAAAACAAATTGGAAGGCAAGGAATTTTTTGTTCAATTTTTTAATTTTTTTTTACTCGTTATGACAAATTATTTTGTACATTATTTTGTATTTTTGTTCTTGACTCTCGTACTTACTTTGTATAAATTTAAGCATGGCTTAACTAAGCAAAAACGTTTCGAGGAAATGAGTAGTGCACTGAGGGGAATTAGTGCAGCTCTAAGGATCATAGAAAGGTGGTGTATTCAATTCAATCGTGGCAATTTTTATATATTTCGGAGGATGACGCAGAGTCCGGCAGGCCGACAGAAGTGACTACCGATAAAAACATTTACACTATTCCTGTAGTAGTATTCCTGTAGCTTTTGAGAAAATATGCAGCTGTATTCCAGAGGGATGCTGGAGCAATGTGTTCAGCACCCGGTTTACACGTATGAAGACCTGTATTACTGCCAGTGAAGACTACTTCGAACATTACTTATGTAGCGCCCTAGTATATTCCTTTTGATTTTAATCATGAACATTCTTCCTCACTGAAAAGTTATCTATTCATTGTTAATTTATAGATTTAGTTTTATAATAAGTTTTGTTTATACCTCCGAGTACATTATCATCTACTACATAATATCGTTTACGCAGCGATTGCGATTAAACCACAGGCGACAAAGGTGAACCACCGTTAGCACTAACAACTTTTCT
This sequence comes from Euplagia quadripunctaria, assembly GCA_963859945.1. Classification (NCBI taxonomy): domain Eukaryota; kingdom Metazoa; phylum Arthropoda; class Insecta; order Lepidoptera; family Erebidae; genus Euplagia; species Euplagia quadripunctaria. The sequence continues at coordinate 5,251,936 of OY982563.1, read as the reverse complement.
TTATACTTTTTTAACTTTTATTTTTTTTTAACTTTTATTTAATGTGATTGTCTTGGGAATATGTTATCCCTATTAATTGCTTTATCAACGTCAACTTAGTCTCGGACAAAACCTACTAAACGATAATTAAATACGTAATTATGCATATACTTGTAAACGAAAATAAACTTCCGAATTCCCTGAGAAATTATCAAAACAATGTGGTGTGGGGGCTGCCAGTTTAGCGGTTGACTCGGCCGAGAAGATGGAGTGCGCACGAGACGAGGACGGTGACACGTCGCAAGACATGTTGCCACCAAAGGTTCCAAGCAGCCAGCGAAGGAGGTCGAGTACCCCGGTCTCGACACAGTCAGGGTCCGCCTTTATCAGGTCGGACGATTACGCCCGGTATAGCATTATAAAGAAGTTCTTACTACATTAAAATCAGACAGAATGTGTCGGACTCAGAATAATAAGCTAATTATTTTTCGAAATAATTTTGTTTATACATGTAATTTTATTGTAGTCTTTTATTCATCTAAAACTCTTACATTTACAGACGACAGGAAAACACAATAAAATATTATAGATCCTTCGAGTTGAATTTAATAAAACAGAAATAAAAGAATGGTCGGTAAACTTTAAGCGGGAGTAACAAACCGACAAATTGGATTAATGTCTTTCAGAATAAAAAGTTAACTTCAAACAATTTTAATGAAATTGGTTGCTGTCGATTACTTTTCAAGATTAGAGTTCTCTCTTCTTTTGAACTTACAAAAATTACTTTGTTCTATAAACAGACTTTAGTATAAACACAGTTTAGGTATTACAACATCAAGCTAACGACGTCATTTTCATACAAGGGCAACGTACTGTCAAAATATGTTGGTGCAAGATTGAAGTTGCCTGGAAGAAATAAGAAATTGCCGCGTTCTGTTTAGATTTATGTATCACGTCGACAGGGAATCATGGTAGTCTCTTACAAAGATCTCTCTGTCATATGTGATCTGTAAAACACTACAAGTTTCTCGGCCGGAGTTTGTCTTGGAAGTTGGATGTAATAATAATATTATTCGCCAACAAGAAGGGAGGTTGATCTGTTCAAGCACTTCCTTCCTTTTGCAGGTGAACGCCTGAGGTACAGGTTCTAAAATATATAAGCAGCTCCAACGGTCCTACCGAGTACTAATAGACGTCACGGGTCACGACTTAAATGGGACGGGAGAGATTTGACCTAAGCGCGATGACCATCATACTCATAAGACAGGAACTGTTGCAACTTCCACATACAGGAAAAACATACCCTAACATCATCTAGCGAAGACGAGCTGAACTACGAAGTAACTACTAATTCTGCATCGCGCTATAAGAGTTCTCGCGCCGATTAGTATATATACAACTTCCCAACATCAACCGTTGGGCCACGGCCCGCCAGGCACGATCACCTCGCCTGGTCGGAGGATCCTCCCTTTGTGATGGAGGGACATAACATCCGTTCCTCCACAGAAACTAAATTGTACATGTTACGATTACGGAGTTATTGCAAGAGTGTACTTAATACAGTTAAGTACTGTGCAGTTCTCACTGGAGACCATAGTTCTGCTCGTGGCTTGTAGATGGTAAGAATTACGCGTTTCTTCCGCAGACATAGTACAATTTTGTGTTCAACTCAAATATATCATCTTAGGCGGGTGTGCATTAATGGAATGGATCTATACAAAAAAAGAAATTTCTGGTACTTTAATTTGTTACATTTCCCGTGGTTAGATTCATGTTGCATGGCACCCTGTCGTTCTGTAGTATAATGAGGGCTCCATATGTAGCGGAACAAAAATCTTTTGGCTGCTGACTTAACTCGGAACTTCAGCTGTCAAATTGTGTAACATCAATTTAGCTTCGACACATGAACATACATATCCGTATTTATTGTTTACAGATTTTCATAACTTGCTTTTCCAGTAATGGATATTGTTTATTGGAATTCCAGACTAAAAGATATTGCACGGACCTCAAACATATTACAAACGATATTTGCTTATTCCGCTCTCTAAATATCAAGTCAAAATCATACTAGATAGACTAGAATCGATAAACTTAATACATGACGTCACACTTTTAACTCAAAAGATCCTTGTCAAACTATAACCGTGACTTCAAAATATGTCATTGGACTTCAAGGAAGTCGATTGGAATAAAACAGTTGTACTTTTATGATTTAAATTCCCTATATTCATAACGAAGTAAAATATACATACACATACCATATGAATATGTTCATATCGTCATAATATCCTGGCATCCCACTAATATTAAAAATGTGAAAGTTTAGATGGATGGATGGATGTTTGTTACTCCTTCACGCAAAATCCACTGAACCGATTGCGATGAAACTTGGTATGTAGATAGCTGGAGACCTGGATTAACGCATAGGCTACTTTTTATCCCGATATTCCTACGGAATCGGAACTTACGCGGGTGAAACCGCGAGCCGCTGCTAGTACATAAGAATATAATCGGAATCGAGTTATTGTCATATTTGGTCAGGTCGGATCTCGTACTAATATAAAATCTCAAGTTGAACACAAAGTATAGGACACTGTCCTCTTGTAAAGGAAATAGGGTTATTCTTGTTAGCCTCATTTATATCCTTATTTAGTTATAACTGGAAGGGCTTTGAGGAAGACCCTTATTATCTCTAGCTAACAGAATCAAACGAAAGGTTACAAACAACGTAGCCTTTGACGTGGTTCTATTTGCTTTTAAAATACATTTCCAGGGAATGATGTTTTTTATAAGTAATAAACAAGTCAATAAATAAGCATACAGCGATAAATATCATAAAAAAGTGGTATTATTTCTTGTGTTGCAATCTCTATTCATCCAACTTTGGGGCTCTGACGATCCTACTTACGAAAAAAAAACAGGACTACTCATGAAGTTCTGTATTCTTAAATCGAAACCATTGCAGTTAAATATTTTAAATATGTTAAAGCAAAAAAGCGTAGACATAAACATAACTGGCATAACCCTTACCGCAATATACATATAAACGCAATTTTAAATGAGGTAATAATATATAAAGCATAATGAGGTCTCCCGTAAATTGATTGATTATAGCGCAAATAGCGATGGATTTGCGAGCAGGGTTATAAAATGTGTTCATAGATAAAGATTAATGTGTGTGATTACAAGTGTTTACGACAAATCTGGGTTCTTTATTATTATTTATTTCTGGAATCTGGCCGCTTTTGAAGTGAATACTTCTTTAGGTACGTTGGGCACTTTTGGTATGAGGAAAATTATTTATATTAATGTAAATTATTTTTTCACTTTTGACCTGCAGTCTTAAAACTGACAGTTTTTTGCTATACAATGGTACAGCAGAAGCAAAAAGTATGTCAAGGTCAAACGTAAGTCATAAAGAAAAAAATACATCAATAATCTTTTTTTTTTGCAAACGTAACTTTGACATTGTGTTGCTTCAAAAGTGTACCCAAGAAATGGGTTACGAAATAGATTGGTAATATTTATGTTTTTGTAAGTTGGATTTTCAAACATTCATTTCAGTCATTTTCCAATAACAACCATTACCAATTTAGATGTGATTCGAAAAGAAGAAACCTTCGTACGAGAACCTAAGTGACCAATATAGTTCTTGTCATTAGCATATATGAGTAGCATATTATCAGTAGGGGGTGGGCCATCCCGATGGGGCAACTGTTGCAGACGTATGATTCTCAGTGAATGGGATCGAAATCTTCCCCTTAAATATATTGACATGAAATAAATCGATGACCTGGTTAAAGTTCATCCAAAGGCACAAGTAAGAGTCTTTAGAGGCCTATGTTCAACATGTGCTTGACTACTATGGTGGTGATGAACTATTTAGATTTCTTTTTGTTAATAATACTAGCAACATGGGTCACACCTTACTAGTATTCTTGTTAACCCCTCCAGCTAAGCTAAATGCTTGTGTTAGGAGTGGGTTCACGTTGGTAGTGCACTGGGTGGGGTTCGAACCCGCGACAACTTGATCGCAAGTCTGACGCCTTAGCCATTACGCTACCGGGACTTCATGATGAAATGGTACTTTTCAGTTACGCCCACAGTTAGCTTACTTTTCTAGTAAATTGTTACCTTGAACTTATGTATCATTCCATATCTGTTCAGCAGCTCGTATCCCAGGTATTTGACAGGCGCGCCGCTTGAAGCTTCGTGCAACGCGAACACGTCGAACGACCATTCGTCTAGTGTCTGGAAAAGAAAAAATAATGGAAATTTATTTCAAACGGTATCATATATTCATGAGAATCTTAACTTTTTTTTACACATTTTCCAATGTTATTTAATACTAATACAGATATTTTTTTATTATTACATTTTTTTACCCTACAGTAACCTAATATTTTGTGTCATCATAAATATGTGACAGTATGTATCTCTCGATAAATAAATATATTTGATTGTGTGATACACATTATAAAGCACTTGTTTCAAGGGTAAACACTAATCAAAAAATTCTTAAGAAGTGTCAATTTAGTTTGGCGACCTATCAGTCGACATTATTCATATGCGTAACTGAAATATATGCTATCTCAGTTACTCTTATTGTTGTACTTACATTGCATTAAAATGTACTATAATTTGTTGTAAAACAAGAGCGTTTAAATTATGAATTGGTCTTTGTCAATAAACATCTAAATCCAATACATATTATCTTTTTAAATAACTATAACGTTCGCGATTCAAATAAATTCGTATTAATTATATTTATTATAGATATTATATCATTACTACATATTATAAAACAAAGTCCCCCGCCGCATCTATCTGTCTGTCTGTCCGCCATAAACTGAAAAACTACTGAACGGATTTTCAAGCAGATTTCACATACAGACAGAGTGATTCATGAGGAAGGTTTAGGTGTATAATTTGTTAACGTTTTGTGTAAATTGGTTGAAATATAATGATCATTGTTAAAGATATCTCTACTACCCGTGCGAAGCCGAGGCGGGTTGCCAGTCACAAATATTATATCAAGTAAATATCGTACAAATACTTGTATTTTATTCGAAAAAATCGAATAACACGTAATCATTTAACCCTGTTAACTTTACCAAGGAACCCGAAGGAGTCATACATTATTAAGCAATCCAAATGAATACTACAAATGTAGGAGTTCTAGTGCTTTTACCGATTTAATGTAGCTTAGATTAAGATGAATGTGTTTAAGCAGAAATTAATCACGACCTCAGTGCAGGTTAATTCGTTGGGCCCTTGCACAGAACAGAAATGGGTCGTTGTTATATGGCCATGATCGTGAATCTTTGATGGCCCCTGAGAAAGATAAATGGGATGCTTGCTTTATTAAGTTACGTCATGTAGGTTAAGCTTGTGTTCGTAAATTGGTTTGTATAGTGTTTACGAAGTAGCTTGTTAATGTAATATTAAACAAGTTTGTACAGCTATTTATATATGTAATGTTTTCCAATCTTGAGTATTTAGTACATTTTAGTAACAAAATTTTATACTATAGTATCAATAAGCACACAGTTTACCTAGTTTTAAGGGAATAGGTCAGTAAATGGACGCTTGGTACGCTATTGAAAACTTTTAAGTCCTCAAGACGAAGGCAACTATTACAAAAGTGAAAGCATTCGCTGGCGGTACACTTAGGTAGGTACTCATACATATTAACACACCACTTGTTTACAATAATGAGTTTTATTTTTGCAGTGGGGAGTTCAAATCACTATCATCCATCCTCCGTGCCTTTTCCCAACTAAGTTGGGGTCGGCTTTTAGTCTAACTACGTTACAGTCGAACTTTGTTATTTTACGTGAAGCGACTGCCATCAGACATCCACAACCCAAGTACTAAGCGATATCGAAGTTCTGTAGTTAGACCAGGTTACCGGACTTTTTAGGGCTCCAACTACCTATAACAAATGCCACAGATGTTCGTATGGCAACCGAGACTGACGGCTTAACGTGTTCACCGAGGCACGAGGTCGAGGTCTCAATGTGTTAAGAATTTTTAAACATCCTAACACTGACCTGGCTAGTATTACTTAATCTCGTAATGTGCTAACCTACTGGGTTACCACTTAACCACGAGTCCCTATTTATTCTAATCACTATCATCTTAACCATTTCTTCAAAACACAGGAGAAGGCTACTCATAGACCAAAGGTTATCACATACTATACCGTTACGGTAACGGCACAGCTGCAGCACGGCGCCGCCTGAAATGGAGGCTACCGCTAGCCGCCAGCGATGTGTGTTTTTTTCGAAACGGCGTAAATTCAACAGTGGATATCATGGGGCTGAGACGTCGATGATAACAAAAACAGGGTGGCGAATAGAAATACGGAACAGTAAATTTTATATTATAAAAGTTCAATACATACAGTAGGTAGGTATATGTTTTATTTATTGATTATTTTTGTGATATTTGCATGATTCAACATGGACTGATGAATTAATTTATAGATATGACGGGGAATGCGATAAGTTAGCGGCTGAGCGGTTCTCAGTAGGGTTCCTTAGTAGGTTCATGGCGTAGGTTTTAAACAGTAACTACACTTCTCACAATAATTTTAATATTTTTTTCACTTTATCTGATCTAGTGAACCAACGGTCCCGTTTAAAGGGTTCAAACTACTCGATGGTTTCGAAAAAAGTGTTCCTCAATGTCCGCCCGAATTCAAAACGTAACCACGTCGGTCTTCCAAACTATTACGCTCACGTGACTCGTGACGTTACGGCGTTCCCTCGCCTCCGTACAATAAAATTAATTACCTGTTCTATTATCGCTAAATTATCGTACTTGCCGACAAATATATTATGCTTCAAGTTAAAATATGTATTTACTAGTTATAATCAAGATTCACTTGAAACAAAGGAGCTTTTGAGCTTAACATAGAATAACAATTTAAATGGAGGTATCAAGTTAAGGTCGTCGCCTGTAGATTTAGGCTAAGACTATATTAAGCAGTTAAATACTATGCTCTTGAATAATTGAAACAGAAATAATAACTCCACAAGTATCAATGACAATAAGAGGGTTTAAAGAGTAGACAACATATAAAACAGGAAAATTTAATGCAACTGAATAATTATGTAAAATATTTTTATAAATTATTTATCCAAATAACATTCAGACATGTGGCAGTTGGATTAGTAACACATTTCGTCGGTGGTGTTATCAGTGAACTACCAGAAGCAGCCGTCTGACAAACATAATCCTTTAGACATGTTAGCTATGTGGGTTGAATTCAGTTGAAGTTGCGACAGATAAATCAGGTGGGTATTCCCATTTGTATTTAATCTTATTATATTCAATATGTTTAATATTCCGACATTAAAAGACTAATATTGTTTCTTTGTATATCTAATGTCACGGTCGAGAGACTTGGAATTAGCGGAATACCTGCTTCCCGCGGCTGAATCATTACTCGTTCTTTTTTCTTCTGGGTCAATGTAATTAATTTCTTAAAATAAACTGAAAGTGTTTAATTTCTTGTCATTATGTCACGTCCTGGATTTAAGTACCTAATACAGTATTTTAGAAGAATTACCCGAAAACAATGACGCAGAAAAATAAAAAAAAAGTGACACCTGGCCGCGCTATTTCCGAAGTGAATATTTGTGTGGCTGTGGATACATTATTACTGGATACCATGTTTATGTCTATTGTCCAGCGCGAGAGCTTAACGAATTCGATGAATTCCTCTGTCTACGAAGAACTGATGTATGGACAGGCTCAAACTAGTTTGACAAAACAACCAAAACACTTCGCGCCGCTAGCGCCGGCGCGAATTGTTTTGGTGCGCAAAAGTTCTATCACTTTACAGTACGGACGCCTGTTCAACAGGTAGCTAACGCTTTCAGGGTTCTCAGGTAAGTCTCTCTCAGACTTGAAGCCTCGAAACGAAAAATGCTGTTGTTTTTTTTAGTCGATGGGAGTCCAACCTACGACTCCGTTAGATCTCTGGAGAGATAACCGCTGCACTCGTGGTAATTTCTACACGCGAAAACATTTTTTTGGCGGACTATACTGTTTACTGCTAATAATTTATCAGTTATCGATACCGAAATGAAACTATAATTAAACAGGCTTACGTTGCAAATAGAAGTTGGAAAGTTGTATTTTTTAACATTACACATGCTGTATTTGAAATTTCTAAAATTTTCGAGTAACTGTTGAAGATTTGTGAAAATAACGTGCAAAGTACAGCTAACGGTTACGAAGGTAGTAAAGAATTTAGTTATATATATATATTATCTACTCGTATTTTACTTTGATTACTATAATCAAGTACGTACTGACCGTTTGGTACAAGGAGCTCACTAAAATATTCCATTATAGTTCTTGGTTAATACCGTAATTTTCAGCTTGAGGGACGACTTGACGGACCCCTAGAGTTAAACCTGTTCATATTATAAATTTCATATGTATTTTAAATATAAATTGCAAAGTTATTGTAAGATTACATAAAACGTTAACAATACAATTTTCTTTTTGTTTTTTAAGGTACTCGCGGTTCTGTAGACCGGGTGGAACCAAAGTAAAAAATGAGTACAGACTTTATGATCATCTTGGTTTTTATAACTACATTATTTAGTACTAAGTAACTTCGTAATAGTTAAGTGTACTTTGTACTATATTTTATTTAAAAACGAAACAGAAAATGTAGTTCAATATTTATAATATTTACTTTTTATAAGATTAGTAAATGGATAACTAATAATTTAATTGCTCTTCGTAATAATATAACTCAAATTATCAAACCGTACATTTCTAGAGACATCTTATTAAAACTAGAAGAATATTAAAAAAAAAGTATACTTATTAAAAATGTGTAATAAAAAAATTAAAATCCACATTTTGTCGCTTTTTGGAGTAAGAAATTATAACATACACAAAAAATATACATTATATTTTCCTCCAAAATCCATCGAGTGCGGTATCAAAATAAAGGGTTTTGCAAGCTTTTTAGTTAGTATTACGCCTTAACTACTAAGCCCATGATTAGATACCATACAATACAATATATAAACTTCATTTTATATGGCATTCGGGGTCGCTGCTTTACTGTTATAATGGTATAGTTTAAGAATCGACTTAGTAGACTGCAGCTAGCCCTCAGAGAGGCTGTTTAAATCTTTCTAAACCACTTAATACGAAATAAAAGTTTAGTTGTCTGTAGTTCCAATTGTACAATATTTTTACGTTCTCTGATATATCTAAATTTTAGAAATAAACTGAACCGCATAAGCCAACAATACCTTTACGTACGTACATTGCCTATCTATAACGCGAAGAAGTAGTGGCGGAAAAGTATCTAGCTTCTATAGAACAAGTTTTGAATACAGTTAGTTAACTTGAACTTCAAAGTCTTTTAATTTATCTTTTTTTTTCTGTAAAGTTTGTGTGCTGATATTCACACTCTTTAAACAAATAGTTTTTGTTGATTGAATGTCCTTGAATGAACCTCGCTTTACATATATGCTAAAAAGTAAAATTCTTAAGTACACTTGGTGGTGGAAATTTAGGAGAAGACCAATTTAAGTGGGATTTAAATAAATCACAGTAATAGGTTAAATGATGCCTAAAGAATGGGTTCCAAAAATAATCTTATAACTGTTTTCTCTAAATAAAATTGATTCTCGCCTGTTATTTGAATTTAAATTGTAGCTACGATTCAAAAACTAACAATAAGAACAAAAAATCTAGTTTACTGACCTTGAGTACTCTAATGACATCTTGAGGGAACTGCATGAGCGCAGTACTAGTGACCCTCCTGTAGATTCTGTCCACGAAAATGCCTGCACGAATTGCGTGAGCCACCGACCGAAACTTGGGCTTCTCATCAGACTTCCGCTTTGCGGTTGCAAGCTGCCTCGTGAAGGTCGATGCGAGCCACTCCCGCACTTCAGGAGGCACCGCATCCGGTTGTACCTCTGAGAGCTCGTCATCTTCGTCGGCTAACCTCCTGTACACAACCCAAAACAAGAATTAGAATGTCAAAAGTACAAGACACAGGCTAAACGCATAAGCTTCACCATATATGTAGGCCTGGATTCAAGTTCTGTAAAAATTATTAAAATTCTCATAAATTTGCCATCGAAAGCTGGGAAGCTGTTAAGATATCATTAATGCCAATCAAAACTGCAGTTTGAATAATTTGTACTAGACTTCGTAGATTGACTGGGTAAATAAAACAAGCAACTTGGATATGTTCCAAACGTTCCTATAAATAAACATGTTTAAAAATAACTAAGTTCAATTCTAATATTAAAATTTTGATTAATCCAAAACAAGTTACCTTCTCATCCTAATGTACAAATTGTTGTTAACAAACTGGATTAATTATATTTCTTTCGAGATTTTTTTCTTTTTGTTTCCTACAACTATTTCTAATCTAACTTTAAAATCTAATTATTCTAAATTAAAGTGTACATTGTTGGTCTATACCGTTTTATAATTTTAATTATTACACTAACAGCTACATCTATTTTTATATTTTATATCTATCTTGTTAGTATAATATGAATAAGTGAAATTTAATTAATTGACTAAATTGAACTACTATTAAAAATAAACATTAGGTGATTCTCTTCTTGCTATATTAAAACAGTACAAAATTTGTGATCAAAATACGGTGAATACGAAATCCCAATCAAAAGATACCAAAGTAAAGACAATTTTACTTATGCAGGCTAAAAATACTGACAATCCTGCTGGCGAGGCTTAGTAGAACAATATAAGAAGATTTTACTCAGGTCTCTTGTGTGTTAAGATAAATTTGTTATATAGAGTAAAAGATAAAAAAAGATTAACTCCTGAAATGAATAACGAACAGGTATTTCAGACCTCAAGTGTTGAAAATGGATGTGTTAAACCAGTGTAATGAAGTAGATATCTAGCATGCTGCTTTTGAGTTCGAGTACCTTAATTGACTAGGAGATGACTATGTTGCATGCAACGTGCTCAGGATATCGTAATGCTGAAACATTGCTTTCCATTGTCTTGTTTAATAAAACTGTCATCAAATGTTTCGCCATTTTCCCAATTCAATGATAATATTTAAAGATTAATTTAAGTATAAAATGAAATGTTATCTTTAAAATTTTCAGGTTTATTATATGCTTTTAAAGGTTTATACATCATTTTTTTAATATAAAAAAACAGATATTAGTCACATTTCTAATCAAAATTAAAATATTTTCAGTTTCAAATGACATATATTTCTCTTGTCCGCATTTGCAATATATATATATATATTTGTATATATATACACAAACTCATATACTCTATGAGTTTGTAAAATATATATATATATATATATATATATTTCACAAACTCATAGAGTATATGAGTTTGTGATAATTTACTCTGGAAATTTCTATTATAATTAAGAACAAAGTATAATAACAGTGGAAAGCAACACAGCATACAATACAGTCACAGAACAGAACAAGCAAATCTCTGGAGACGCGCAAGGTTAATTTGGGGTCGTATTATCATTACAACTTGAATGAAACGAGAATTGTGAATATGTCCGAAATTAGTTTTGAAGAAGGTGCTTTGAATTTTCTGAAAATCGTTGAATTCTGGTTTGATTCAAGTATTGTGATTGGCATAATAAGTGATAACATCGACACACCTAAACACCAGGGTTGGGGCCGACTGCTGGCGCGCCACTGCCGGTCTAAAATAAAACACGCTGTCATTGGGACAAAGTCAGGGATCAATACAAGGAGAGGAAAAGTCGCGAATGTATTCAGTTCCACGGAGGCCGGTTGCTCATTATTTCATTCATTAGTAAAAACACAAGTACAAGTAAGTAAAAAGTTGTTAATGGTTTATTAAACTTTGAGACCTCTTGGGAAATAATGAACATACCGGATGATTGTTTCACAACAATAAACCTGTAACGTATACAATATAACAATTAAAATAACAAGTATAGTATAAAGTTGTAACAAAAAAGCTATCCATTTAAATTACCCAGAAAATATAAGTCTTAATATTTGTACAAAATATGTTGTAAGCGGTGGTAGCAGCTACATAACAATTAATAATAATGAAAATCGTGTACAAAAACTATTTATAAAATAAATATGAAGGATAAAGGACTAAACAACAGGTACGAATTTCTTGTAAAGGAAGAAAATTGTTTTTAAATCATAAAAGTCAAGCTTAATGAAATGGTGCTACGTAGGGGTCACCCAGACACAAAATGAAATTTACATGCCTAAGGAAGGACAAACAAAGACGGAGACTGAAGACAGGACGATCACAAAGACGAGTCACATAGGGTCCACACGGCATACTGGTCTAAGTTCCATTTCTAATAAAGACGAAGTTAAAGTGCTATGCTACTGAGAACAAGATACGCGAATGATCTAGGTACTTATTTTGGTTCCCGTATCTTGTTCACCCAAATTCGATTACACAGAAACAAGTAACCCAAAAAACCTAAAAAAAGAAACTACCAGCTTGGATTAAAATCCAAACTGATACAAAATAGCAAAATTAATTTGGATGAAAAGTCTAAACTAACAGGAGGACAGGAATTGAGAGATATCCATGTAACAGAAGCTTGAACAGAACAGAAAGACCTAATCGCACAGATTGGACAGAAGGGAGGCGCGACTACTTGGCCATTGTCGGCGTTGTTGTAACGGTATTAACTTTGCTTCGTTCGGTTTCTCTACTGAGCACCTCGCCCAGCACGGGGTGCGCAGGCGTCGCATGTGGAGGGTGGCCTGCTGCGCACGCGGCTGCTCCGCCACTCTCCTATCCCTGCGTTAGACATAATCACTGGCGGCGCGACGATACATACGCACGTCCAGCTAATGTTATACATATCCTAGAATTCTTAGACCTTGGAGCAAAACATCACCGAGCACATGAGCAAAATATTTAAAATTACATTGAATAGTTTTTTAATGGTTTTGATTAAAATAATGAAGCAGTTGAATGTAATAAATGTCGGAACGCTTTTGTTTTCAAGAAAGTAAAAGAATTAATTATTGCGTCAAATATAGCTTTTCCTGGGTTTCAAGTTCATTTTGATTGAATCGGATATTGTAAGGTTTCATTTCAACTGCAGTCAGATTTGAAAATATTGAAACCTTTAAAGTTTTAATTTCATTTTTAATTACTCTAACAAGTTTACAAGTGACACTTGCCGTATGAGACTTATTTGGTATAACGGGAAGACCACATAATAATATTATGTCAGTAAAAACAATAATAAGTAGTAATAACGAAGACAAAAAGTAAAGTTGCAGTAAAATCATAACATCCATTACATTAAATTATAAGTATAATGGATTCATAATATCTTATTTCACCACATTTTAAGATAAATAAGTATCTAGGCTTTAGCATGGTGATAAATGTAAGCCTACATAATTCTTTGGGCTATACGTCCGGTCACCACTACGTGTAGACATCTCAAACTATAAATTTTGCATGTATAATATCAACAAAGGAGGATTAGCAGTTCTATTAGTCGATATTAAAATTGTGGATAGTATGTTATTGACGACTAGAGTTTACTTTCGAAAACTGATTTTTGCTTCAGGAAATTAAATGAAAAACCAATTTGAATTTAAAATTACATTAATATGCAAAATGTTACATTCATATGCAAATGGTATTACTGCGTCCATTTATAATTTAGTGTTGCGAAATAGTTGGAATGTAAAACTAAACGCATATTCTGAGGGAAACTTCTTCATGTGATGAATTTTAATACCTCAGTTATATTTGTTATATTTCTTGCTTAGAAGTTTTCTTCATTTTAGTACATTTATTTTATGTTCATTGTTAATTATTTGGTAGATTTGTGTAAGTTTATTAGGTATAAATTACTCTAAGTCAATTTTTACAGTGTCACAGAATGTGTTTGAATTTTATAGACTCTGAGGATAAAATAAAGTGCTGAAATTTTTAGGAAATTTAGTAATTTCCAATACAGAAACAAACACTACCTCAAAACTGAAAATATGAACTGAGAAATTTACCTGTTAACACAATACTTCCTAGGAAAGAGGTCTCACATGAATGAAACGATGTTTAGTAAATACCAAGTATTAAAAAAAAGATGAATAAAAGCACTGAAACTGATATGACAATATATAAAACGTTATCTATACGAGAAAACTTATTTCTCTTTGTTTACAGGTTTCAGAATACTTTGCAGATATAAAGTGACTTTCCATTGCAATGTCTATTTAACTTACAGTATAAATATAGAAAGCAGAACCTGCGCAATCTAGGTGCGGTCGGGCGAGTTTCAAAGGCTGTTCTCGGAAATGGAGGTGCAATGGTTGATTGGTTTTCGTATACTGTAAAAGATACGAGAACGATGGGCTGATAATAGGTTGTTATAACGAAGAGATATTGATCTTTAGTATAATATTGAGAGTGTAATCATTGTAAAGCAATACCCTATTGCTTCACTGCATATTGTATACGTATAGCTTATACTTATAAGCTTACATTACACTTTACTTCAACATTTAAGACTATTTAAGTAAATAGGGTACTACAAACTTTATCTCACGCGGGAGCCATTACACTGCTGTGGTTACCACCACATAGGATAGTGTTAGATTTTCGATTGGTGTAATCACCTCATCAATTAAATCCAACTATTACTCTCCTAGCAGCTGTTTTAGAAGAATAATCGTTGAGTTTTATATTTTTTATAGTTTTTTGAATTTCCAAAGTATAGCTTAACCTAGACTTTCAAATGATCAAGCCCAATCTTTGAACAACGTGAAACTTTTAATAGAGTTTGAATGTGATGTAGGTCTTAAAACTCTTATGACGGTATCAACCATGTTCAAAAGTGAATAAAGACACATTTATAAATTTAAACATATGCAATACACAACATACACGTTGTACTGTTTATGCATGTGTGTGTACTGTATATGTGTTTTCAGTTTTATTCCACTTAACTGTTTTGAGAACTATAATGTAACTTAGTTCAAGAATTAACCCTCTGATTGCAATTAAACTTGTTACAAACTGTATTCGGAAGCCAAACAGGGTTGTTAACTGGTTACGCAAAGTTATTAAGTCTAGTACAACGCTGTGGTACTTGGCAACGTTTTAGTTCATTAACGTAAGTAACGTTATCTGCTTGTTTATTATCGTCATTTAGTTGTTTTATACTTAAGTTAGTGCAGTGGTCATCGTTTTTTATGCTATTATTTGCAAACTTAATATCATATGGTTTTTATATCGCACGAAGGTGTTATAGATTCATCAGATGTTATTTTTTCTTGTTCCTTTTTTTTTAATTGGGATGATTTTCGAAAATGCCGGGAAGACCTGGTATGAGCTTGTTTTAGTAACTGAAATAAAA
Organism: Euplagia quadripunctaria; assembly: GCA_963859945.1. NCBI lineage: Eukaryota > Metazoa > Arthropoda > Insecta > Lepidoptera > Erebidae > Euplagia > Euplagia quadripunctaria. Next base: position 5,236,563 of record OY982563.1, on the reverse strand, counting down.
ATTTACTACGCTATACAATCTAAGTACTTTTAAATATTAATTTTAAATCAATTAGGTTCATCACTTTATTAAATCATCGTATCATAATTGCTTTGCATAATCGTATCGAATATGTTGTACATTCCATGTTATTAGTCTTTCAATATCCTTAATAAAACCATTTAGAAATGGCGTATTGTCTTAACTTAGTTTAGCAATAAGACCCATTTCAAAATAATCATTTAAAAATAAGTTTTCATTTCTGGCTTCTATTCAAGTTTGAACCTGAGGTCCTATGAAAGAGACCTCTGCAACTACAACTTATCACTCAATCCTTGATTCCTCCTTCTTCATTTAATAATAACAATATTTTACAGGCACGCCATTGTATCAAATTTAATTCATGTCATATGAAATTGAGTCATTTACTCTGTAAAGGAAAATTGGATTTGCTGTCACTGTAATAAAGCGATTTCAATTTTCTCAAAGGTGTGGTAAAATATATGTACCATAATGAAACCCTTTTGTTTACGCCACTTTTGGGCTCAAGAGTAATACGTCAGTGTAAAACACAGACGAGCTTTAATGAGTATATTAGGGGGAAATTTGTGGAATTTTATGTTTCCAGAAGTTTCCGAAAGCAAGAAACTTTTTGTTTATATTTATTTCGCAATAATTTCTACTCAAGATTCATCGGAAGGCTTTCGTGGATTTGTAATGTAATATTTGATCCTTTTCCAATTACATCTTAATTAATAATATTAGGGAACTCTTCCAGCTGATAGTCTCGTAATATATTAACAAGTTTGTATCTAAACATTCTTCTTCTAGTACCTGGGCGACCGAGCTTTTATAAAATCGCGCTAGTTAAATACAAAATTTTATCCAAACCGTTAGAGCCGTTTCAGAGATACACTAAATATACATGTTTATATAGGTGTAGTATATACAAGAATTGCTCGTTTAAAGTTATTAGATGACAAATACATCCAGTAAGTGTCTGCTCAAAATTGAAGCCGTCCAACTGCAAAATTAACTTTCTTTATACAAGATCGCATTTAGAAAGCACTACTTGTATAGTTCTGTTTCTGCATTATTGTCGGTAAACTTCCACGTAAAATTGGGATTAGCAGCGCACAATTGACGTCACTGATATTTTTTAGTGTTTAAAAGTACCGGTAACCGCTTATTACGGCTGTAACCAATGTGCACCTCAATTTATTGTATAGAAATACATTTTATATTTTACAAGTAACACATTTTAGTACTTCAGCAATGAAGTTCAGTTAATACATTTTAATGGCGAACTTATTGTAAAACTGAAGATGTGAAATGGACTGCATATTCTAGACTACTTCAAATAAAATGAGACCAAACCGTTAAGTTTTATATAGGTACAATTTGAAAGTGAAATGTCGTAATACAATATCTGTTTCCTTTATCATTCACTGTAGTAATAACATTAAGATTTTTTTGTGCCTTTAGTACCTTTTCTAAATATTCTTCACAATAATGAAGTGGCAAACCTCTTTAGATATTTATTTTTTATGAGCTATAATTTTTATATAAGTTACTGTTTTCGCAGTTTTATAACTTCGTGTCGAGAGCATTCATAAAGGAGTCGTTATGATGTAGAGTATTTTACGAAGCTATGGTCAGCTGAAAGTTAGACACAATCACACAAACATGTTGCTGAGATAAAATACTATATCAATTATAATAAAATTTCCTTAATATTTGTATAGAAATACTTAGCCATATTTTTTATTGCAAGTTAGTTTTAGATACAGGTATATACACTAATGAACTGTAGAATTTTAAGACGTACCATCTGCTTTAATCTATAACTTTTTTTGAATACAAGAAATAGCAGATTTATAAGCGAATTGGCGTGATCAAGTATCTCCACACACTATAGAAAACACAGATCTTAATATGTTTATAGATTCTAAGGAGGCCATCTTATAACTTAAACGGAGCGGGCAGGGTTTTCCACGAGATTTTCCAGGGTTTTTTCAGGTGGGCTCCTCTGTTTTGCATACAGAAGTAGTTCTGTGACAGAAATTAGGGCGATTAGAATAGTGAAAACTAAAACGATTCTGACCAGAAGCTTCCGAATAAAAGCCGACTCAACTACGATATTTTTTACATATACCTACGATAGTATTCACTGATATATTAATGACGAGCATAAATCGACAAACATTGTACAGGTATGTAAAAAAGAAAACCGGCCAAGTGCGAGTCGGACTCGCGCACCGAGGGTTCCGTAAAATATTTTTATTATATGATGTAACTAAAAATTTACGGTTTTCGCAATTTTTCCTTTATCTGTGCTATAAGACGTTGCTTCGTACCAAATTTCAAGATTCTGAGTTCACGGGAAGTACTTACCTGTAGGTTTTGATTCCCTTGCGAGTGTCGAAAATTGCGGAAATTTGCGGCATAAACGGCTTTATCTTTTGATTGCATTGGCTTAGAAGTTTGATTTTTTCACAGCTCCAAAGGACAGTAGACCTGAGTATTTGATATAAATTCCAGCTTGATACCACGCGTTCCTGAGAAAAAGGGTCTTGACAGACAGACGGACGGACAACAAAGTGTAAAAGGGTTCCATTTTTTCCTTTCGAGGTACGGAACCCTAAAAATCTACATATACAATCATTAAAGTATGTATCAAAATTTGTACAAACACAAATATCAATACTGTTCTAAACACAGCACTTGCAACCCCACTACCGGTACCGACACTAGCGGCTATGTTTGTAACCGCAATTTTCAATCTGTGCGCGGTGTAAGCCGTCATTCCGCTCTATTACTAACAATTCTATGTAAGTTATCATATATTTCGTAGTAGTAAGTAGAATAAGAAGTATAATAACTATGATTGCCATTAAATCTATAGTTGTAATAATACAGAATTCATTACATTAAAATTAGCACTTCTTAAACTAAGTTAATCGTCACCTTTTAACTTTGTCCATGTGATTAATGGTATGAACCATTAATCACATTAAGAATCACTTCATCATGTAATTTATTGTGTTTCCTTAAAGTGTTAACTTGTTGTTGGTAAGTAACTTGTTTTGGTATATTAACATTGAAAGTTATGTCATCCTAAAAATAATAATAAACCCGATAAACTAAATTTAATTAAATTATGATTAGATTTGAGAATCGTAGCTAGTAATTGAAATAAAAAGTTGTTTCTAGAGACACACTAATTTTTAAAGGGTAGCTATCTTTTAAAAATAAGAATGTGTGTCAAAAATAGAAGTCAAGTAACATTTCTTAAAATCATGTGATTATTACAATATGCAATTAAAATACTAGAGTTCTTCAATACTATAAAAACGTACAATGTGGAGAGAGGAGTGCATTCAGCCTTAAATTTAGTTCAAGGATTAAAGGGATTTTCCTGTGTATTGAATTGAGAATAAGTAAGAAGTGCGATGTACGTGGCGGGCGGGGTACGTGCGCCTAAGTTATAATCAAACGGTCACAACCAATCAACTAATAGAAACACGTGCAAACATTTTCATACTCGCGCCTATATACATTCGCCGAAAACATAGCTGCGTGAAAAAACAGTCATTATGCCGAGTTACGCGATAATTACGTGACGAAAAAGAAGTTAGGACTTTAGTGTGTCGAAAGTAAGGACATATAGTAAATCCAAAAACTTTTGTTTTTAAATAACATTGACAAAAATTCAGAACGTATTATGTAATTTCAGTCAGAAAACCGTTATGAATAATTTACTCAAATAATTAAACTATATTGGAACTACGAGAGCACGCAATGAATTACATTGCTCACAGGAATATTGCTAAACATTTTGCACAAAAATATTTGGTAAATGTTTGCTCAGCTGAGATCATTCATGATCAAATGCACACTTCGTTAAAATCGTTAGCTCTGTATTGGCGTACCGCTGTCTCGGACGTAACAGCTTGCAAGTATTTATACGAATCGCTACTTTATAATCATCATCGCAAGAGTGTATTTAGTACAATTATAAATGGCATTTATGAATCATTTTTATTAAATCCTCTGAGACGAACTAGCGTAGAGTTCTGTATGTGTGTAAAATATCATCTAAGTGTGTGCAACTGGCGAACCAGGATTTCGAACAGAATACAGTTGATGGCATTTCTATTTACACATTCTCAGTTCTATGGCAGACACTATCTATTTAATGCCAAGAAATAACAAAACTATTACTGCTGGTATAGATACATGTTGGCAATGAGTTTCGTTTCGTTAAACATTACACCGGTTGATCTGCAATCATCATATTGATTGAAAATGGTTGGAAAGTTTAGGAAATAAATGAAAATATATTTGCGCACTTTACCCTTTTGTAATAACATGTACGATTTATCGTACATTTGACATTGTTTTACTAACAGAATGCTTCTCGAGAAACAGAGGTGATAAGGAAGAGGTGTTGGATCAATCGAAGTATAGTTAAAGAAACAGGAATATGTACTGTAATGTTCAAACCTCCTTTGAACTTGGTAGAAGCTGGCTGGTAACATAATATTTGAATCGCTATTTGTAATACATATTTGAATTGTATAATTGTTAGAATAAAGAAGAAGAGTAGACGATGCAACGGGCAGACGGAGTGGACGTCAGTCGAAGCCGCACCTTTGATTTCAAGAAGTTTAATTCAAATGTTTGATTGTGAATGTATATAGTTTAGCCTTCAATATAATTTTCTTGAATCGCAGTCTTTATCATTTGATATCCCCACCAAGCTATCACCCCTTTCTTAAATATACCTCTCCAGGCCTTAGCGAAATCTGACAGTACTGAAGTTAGAAGTAAAATCGTGGTGAAATATGTATGCTTTTATGCATTTTATGTTATAGATAGCCTTAGCTATAAATTATTTGAATTATTTTTCAAACTGTCAAAATTCTCTCTTTCCTAGAACTCTATTGTAAGAAACAGTCTCACAAACACTGATATAAACGATGAAAATTACTAACTAACAGTAACTGCCAAGTTGTTCGTACCTCTCTTCGCACTCAACTGAAGTTCTGAACTTATTTCTACCCTTTTATAACCCCACTATTCATTAATATTTATCAATCGACCAATACCATTGCGGTACCGGTATAGCTAGTCAAAATAATGTCTATTAACTTATTTTTATTAAACAGTGAACTGAGTTATCATCTATTATAGTTTGTCCCTATTTTTAATAAAAATAAATAAGAGTTTTTGAAGTGGCGACAACACTATAGTATCACTTTCAGTTATTTATTTTATTTTAGGCACCCTTTATCAATATTAATTGCTAATAAATGAATATCAGTATTCTAATACCCTAAACATTTTCTTGTTACAATGATGAATAAATTGAATACCTTTCCAAGAAACTAAGAAAACTAAATAAAGATCTTGAAACAATTGACATTGAAACATTAGAACTATATAGAATTCTATTGCGTAAATAAGACTGTGGGAGGAAAAACGAAGGATGAAGAACAAAGAAAATATGGCTACAATAATATTTGTTACTTTTAAAGTATCATTAATAGATTTACTTTCGTTCATGTTTATTTATTCAAAGCTTTAGTTGTTTTTCACATTTACAGCTTCATTCGGGCGTTAGCTAATGCTGAGATCATGTTTATCAATTACCGACAAAATTAAACATACAGCAGGTGTACAAGAGCTTTATAACAGTCAGCATGAGCTACGAATATTTAATGACTATTGATTAACTAAGCCTGTTTCACCTCCGAGTGCAAATTTGTGCGCGTTGTTACGGACCACAACAAATTAAATCATTGACAGGACTTCTAAGTAAATATTTTAGATCGAATAAAACGAATTATGTGAACTATATTCACATATAATAATAGTAAATGATTTCCTACCAGTCGTAAAGAATATACTAAATTGAACTCATTTCATGGTGAGAATCAAAACAAATGTCAAAGGAAAATTCAAAGGGCAACACGCCTAAACTAGCTTTGTTAATTCTATAATGGAATCGTATACCAATTTTGTGATATTAAATTCTTGAATGACCTTCTGATCATAAAAAAAGTATATTATATTGGTTTTTGTTTCATTGACAGCTAAAGAAATTAGATAAATCACTTTTTCTAAAAAGGACACCATATTTCATTGGTTTGGTAATTCCAGCAATTGTTTTCCACTTTTTTTATGTTATAGATGGTAAACGAGCAGGCGGCTCACCAGACGGTAAGTGACTACCATCGCCCATGGACACCTGCAACTCAAGAGTTACAAGTGCGTTACCGGCCTTTGAGATGGGAGTACGCTGTTTTCTTAAAGGTTTGAAGGTCGTATCGGTCGGGCGACAATTTGTTCCATAGATTCGTTGTGCGAGGCAAAAAGTTTTTGGAGAACCGCACAGTCCTGGATTGAGAATTATCCAGGTGATGGGGATGACAGTTTTGTCCCATTGATCGATGGCGAAACGCACGGCCGGTATAAGTCCGAACAATTCTTCGGGCACTCCCCATAATACAGGTGATACAGAATGCAGAGTGAAGCTCCATCTCTACGCAACGCCAAGGGGTCAAGCCGATCTGAAATACTACCGAGCCTGGTAATCGATGATTCGAGTCACTGTCCGTTGAATGCAGTCCAGAGGAAGAAACTGGTACTTAGATGCTCCCGCATAGAGATGAAAACAGTATTCCATATGCGGCAAAACCTAATTAAAAAAAATATTTTCGACTATGAATTTATTATAGGTAATTTTCACAAGAGGAACAGTATTGTTAACACTCTATACGTTAACTAATCGTACCTCACTTCAACGTAACGTGATTCCGTAAACACTAAAAATAAAACAACACGAGCGAATAAGTCGTCCGTTCTAAATCCAATTACGCCACAAAATTTATCCCTGAATTTTTCAAGAGGTTTTGTGATGTTAATTAACCTGCCTCACTTGACACGATTAAGGGCGATAATTACCTACTCCTTTTACACTTTCTAGGAAAATACAATTTCAACTATCTAGAATTAATTTGTTTATTTTAATTTACAGTTTTTTTTACGTGTCATTTCGGTCGAGCCGGCCTACACGATAAAAAATAACATAAGACATTGTTTGATTATTAAATTATGGAAGTGCTATAAAGGATTTTTATTTTGATAATTTATCTATATAATTTACTATATAGTAGACTACTACTATATGTACTATATAGTATAGTAACTATATAGTAAAATTCATGTTTACTTAAAGCGCTTGGCTATGCCAAAATTTTGAATGGTACAGCGAAATCTCAATTGTGATTATTAAGATGTATTCCAGCGCTTGTATATGTAGTAGGATTGAGTGTTTCATACATTTAAGAAATGAAGTAAATAAATAAATCCACATAAGTCATTCATTAATCAAAATATGAAAAATTTACCCGCATTTTATACGTAAGCCGTACGTGAAACTGGATTTAAAACTTCATTGTATAACAACAATACGTTATTTTATGCTATTATCTTTATTTTTATTAAAGGCAAAACCCGATCTATATATCAAAGAGTACAATAGATAATTTATTGTAGTCCAATATAAAACCAAAGTTATTCATTCGTTAAAGGCCTGTATTGAGAAACGAAAACGTTCCGACACGAACACAAAAGAAAAACATTGGAGGTGACAGAAAAGAATTTGAAAGCGAACTGGACGTCCTCAAAACGCGCAATCAATACTATTTATTGTGTTCTGCATAAAATTTATTATCACGACGTAAAAAGACTGCTACAGAAATCTGAAACACAGAATTTTGATTTTTTAACTATACAAAATATTTTTAGAGACAGACCATTCTTCTCGGCTTCAAGTTTTCACAAGGAACATTGAATTTGACACTAATGAGGCCAATTAAAAACTTAGAGAAATTTATTTTTATTTAATTTTGATACACTTAGATAAACAATTTTAATGAGATCTTTGAAAAGATTTAATTTATTTATGATTTCGCAGAAAAGGGAGTTGAGTTTTATAATTCAAAGGTCTCCTCCGTTCCTATTCCAAGAACCAGAAGTAAAATAAATAATTCTTTTCGAAAACTTGAAAGTTCATTGACATCGCTATTACAAAATATATGTCGATTTTATTGAAGTAATTTTTACCACATTAGCTTTTTAGAAATCTTTAATCATAAGCTCAAAGCATGATCTATCTCTATGGTTATTCCTTCCACCTCCACCACCAGTAGCAAAATAAAATCAATTTTACTTTATACGTACTTGGTCTCATCAATGTAAACTGCTTCGAGCACCTTCGCAGCATAATGTAGGTTCTTTTGTAACGTTTCAGCAGATATTTCACCTCTATTTAACTGTCTTAGAAGATAGCGTAATCTGTGAACAAAGAGAACATACTGTTAATTGATAAGCTTGTATTTGAGATATTTTTTAAAGAATACTAATAACGTGGGTCACACATTACTAGTATTTACTATTATTATTAGTTATTGTTAACCCCTCCAACTAAGCTAAATGCTTGCGTTAGGAGTGTGTTTACGTGGGTCCGGATGTCTTTAGGCGCAGTACGGCACACGTGTGGTTTTAGTCGGTTCGATTCCGACACGCCGCCGCGCCCCATCGAAAACCCCGGTGGGGTGACAGCCCGAGGGTACCCCCTCCACACACACAAAAAAAAAAGAAGTGAGTTTACGTCGGTAGTGAACTGGATGGGGTTCGAACACTTGATCACAAGTTCGACACCTTAAGTTACAACAGCGACGACATTAAGTGTATCTTTTCATAATGTAGCGAAATTAAAGTGATTACAGCAATTTTTCGATATTCGTAGTTTGGATAAAATTGCTGTCATTATAGCCTAATATCTTGGAAGGTTTGTTATAGGATACAACACTACCTATAGCTATACCTAACGCCTTTGCGCTATCTTATCTTTAAAGCTCTGTTCATTATTCAAATGTTCCAATGAAAGTGATCTTTTCCTTATTATTTTCTTTGGAAATGACACTTGCAAAACTCATATCAAGACATGACATACCGGCTATAGTTTTCCCTTGATACTGCTGTATTATGGTTCTTTAGAAAAACCATAAAAAGCTTTTTATAGAATCAGCAATGCGTGAGTAACACTGCTAGTGTTGCAAGAATCCATAGCCGTACGGTATGGCGGCGTATGCTTATCTGCCTTTTTAACAGTAAAAAAAAAACAATCTTTTCTGGCTCTATGTGGCATACCTGCTAGTCTTCTGGGAACGTTACTAGTTGATAGTGATCCGGAAAAATCTATAACACCTAAGCTTTAAACAATTTGTTGTTGACCTTGTTGTCCCATGTTTCAATGCAACCCCTTCATATATTTTCAAAAGGTTGATGACAACATAGACAACTAAAATTTGTTCTAATTTATAAAACAGGTCTTAAAATGTTGTTTACAAACTTCACAGTGTTAACATCTTAACAGATTGACCTTAATTTTGGAATACAAGTACTGGCCAAGCTCAGCCAATCGACCGTGTGTGTTCGGGGTTGCCCAATATTGGTTCGCACTACCCAACCCGAAATAAATTGGATTGAGGGCTCAATGCTTTACACGCACTTAACTGAGATTTCCGATACCTAATATTGCTCTTTTATTCGGTTCGGATAAAGGACCCCAAAACTATTGGCTAGTGATAAAACTATAACTAAGATTTATTTTTTCTCCTATTCTTAACTTCATTTCGTGTCTTTACAGCAGTGACCACAAAATGTAATTTGATCTTTTTATAAATATATATTTTCTTCTATTCTTTTATTATCTTTTTTTCCATGACTTTTTCGCTTTGGTAAATTGAATAATATAGATAAGAGATCTCTGAGATGATAAGGTAACCCTGCCGTGTAAGGAAAATCGATGCTGATTTTTACTATTGATAATTGCCGTTTGAAATAGTATTAACCGCGTGCTCTCCGCAAAAATTTAATAGAAGAGGAAATAATATAGGATAATGAGGATGATCGAATTTGTTAGTAAAGCATCAACCTCTTTATGAATCTCTGAAAACCCTTTGCAAACAATTAAATAAGACCAGAAAAGAAGTAAAATAGTATTACTAGCGTATTAGCGGATTTATGGTGATTTGGATCAGCTGGAGAACCATAAGGCGAGAGGGAAAGAGCGTCAGTCACTCTACCACCTCAGAATGATCCTGTGATTGAAAAACTGATATCTATATTTAAATATACTCAAGTAATCTTAATAAATGTGTAATTTATTAATATGTGAGAAACTCGTGTAGGTATATCTAAAAAGTAATTTTATACGTCAAAGTATTTTGGTAAAAACCTGGTAGATTGATATTGTGGCTGGTACCTTCTACCTAATATTAGGATATATAATAGTATAAAAGAGCATAAAATAATAAAGAAAACCTTTATTTGTCTTTTATATAACAAGAAGATGTACAGGTGTGCAAAAATTTGCATTTTAAAGATAAAATGGTCTTGGACTCGCCATATTCATGACAGCGAAGCCGCTTTTATATTGCCGAAACCAATCATTCATAAATATAATAAAATAAACACAACGACAACATCCTAATCAACTTTTAAACTTTCATGTTCCTTAATATATAATTCTTTGTAAGGAAATTAACGCGATTAATAGGTATTACATACCTTAGAATTGCTTGACGTTCCGATCAGGATCTCAGTCTAACCACGGCCAGTGCAACTTGTTCAAAGGTATGTACTCGTACTACCTATTGATTGCGTTAATTAGCGTATAATCAATTATATAATATATCTTTGACTACTAACATTATCGCTCCACATTCCGGTAACAATGCAACATATTATTATAAAGGTTATAAGTAGTTAATGTAACATAAAGTTACCATGTTTATCTATACTAAAGATGTCTATGATTTAAAACATTTCTAAATAATAAAGTTTTAATATGAAAAATAATCGATTGTTTGCTTGTTATACTTTCACGTCCTAACTACTCAACCGATAATTGTGAAATTTTGCATACACGTTGTTAGGGAAACAGAAAAGGACTAGGGTGTCTCACCCACAAAAAAAAACTTCCCGAAGGATAGAAAAATAACTAAAAAATAATTTTGCGCAATTGAAGCCGCGGGCAAAAGCTAGTCTTTAATATAATATTTAAATATTAATTTCTTAAATTTTATAAAAACAAGCAAATTGTTGTCACCTCTTCGACGAATCTCGTTTATACAGTAAACGTAGTTACACTAAACACAGAGTGTGTTCGACTGTTCACAATGTACTCACACTAATTACCTGCAGTGAGGATGATTAAATTCCTAAATAAACAATGATTGTACATCAATGCACCAATCAAGTACATCAGTGTAAAATTTTGTTTATGTACCGTAAATAGGACACTATGTACTAATTGGGATATCTGAGGGTACGCACTACATATATATATTGTATGATTTTACGCGCGCAGCGCTATCTATGTAGCCAATTAAGTCCTTAAGTTACAGAGTATACTGCAGCGTCAGCGTTAAAAAGGTAATGAAAAGGTTAGGCATGGTATCAACTTCGACACTTTAGTTCCTGTATATTTTTGTCAATTGCATCGATTTTTGCCGATAAGACACCAAATTGGGATAGAAATTTCAATATCATTAAAATATGATAAAAGTTGGAGACAAATAGCTGCTGGTGAAAAAAGGAAAACCTATTATCTAAAGGTAGGAGACGTCGCTATACCGAAAGTAAGTTAATTTTAAATTCATATATAAAAATTTAAAATACCTCACGTTCTCAAATGTGTATTAAAAATACATACTTATGGGTAATTTCACACCGATAAATAGTTGCAATAAGTATTTTGGTAAAACAAGAACGCGACTGTTCTGAAAACAACTTAATTACCATAATACTCTTACAGTGGCAAATAAGATAACAGTGAATCTTAGATAACTCGATTGTCGATAGAACAATAACAGTCCTAATGTTTGTTTGCCACCCCTTTTGTTAGCCCTAGTATGATGGAGTGTCTGAAAATTGATCTTACAAGTAAAATAGTAATGTGAACAGAGCCGAGTTCTAGTCGTTTACATTTCACAAGAACAGTCCAGAAATAGTTTTATACAATGTACGTCATTGTATAAAAATGTTTTCTGGGATCGGTACTGGATCCATTCTTATAGAACCTAAGAGTCTATGATTTCCTAATGCTAGCATTAGCATCTGTATCATTCAGAACGCATACATACTCGTATGTTATGGTCTGCTACTGAGGGGATGTAGACAGCTACATTATTTATATTATATTATTATTTATATATTTATATTTTATTATTTATATATTTGTTTTCATCACAGCTACAGAGCTGTGATGAAACTAAATAGGAATATAAATAATTTGACTACAGACTGTTATGTTTGTAAAATCTCTGAAACAAGGATAAACTTTAATGCGGGTATTGTCTTTTTAAAAACAATAGAACTACCCTTAATTATGAAACAGTTAGTTTTATACTTGCATGATGAAACGTTTACTTCGTTTCATGACGTTTTAATTCTGTTCAATTATATGTACAAACCAAATAGATTAAAGGAGATATCCTTTACTTATTTTGGTTCATCGTAAGTTTGACTGCAATTGCATTGTATTAGGCAATGAGGCCGCCCTTTTACATTATTTGTCCGATATATCTGTGCTTGATACATACTTCAAAGTTCCATGGGAGCAATAGTGTGCTATCTGTGTTCTATCGATCTAATCTTCATGGTGCAAATTACAATTGCATCCTTCTTTAAAAAAGTACTTGATTCTTACTTGAATTCACAAAGTTAATACCCTATCTCTGATAACGAGGTCGCTAGAAGTCTGTGATTGATTAAGATACAAAAGTTTCCCGAAGTACTGCTAGGATTGAAAGGATATCAAACCATTAAAATGTTTTGTAAATAAATGTATAACTTCTTTAGCGTGTTTTTTACCTGGTTCAATCAGATTACATCTGTTATGTATTAGCTAGTATGTAGAACATGTGATTGTTATACTGACAGATACTATCTTACCATGTTGACGTAGTCGCATAATTGTAATATTAAAACATTTTCTAAGAAAACAAACTAGAACTACAAAAAAAATGATATCATTGTCCCCGCCCGTGTTTGTGTTAGTTGAACGGGGACGATGGCACAGATGAAGTAACATTTACCCCGGCAATGCCAGCGACGGAGTTCAACGGGGGTAGTCGTAAAGATTAAGTATCGATTGCATAATAATAATAATATAAATGTAGGGTTAAAGAATCGATTAATTCGAGGTTTTAAGTAATCGATATATAATTAAACCTTCTTAATTTAAGGGTTCAAAGTTTGGGTATTGTACCTAAGATTTAGTAAATAAATCTATGTTTCAATTGATCAGATCTCTTTTCATGTGAAATACCTATATTTAATAATTCTAGTTTTGTGTAAATATCTCTTTTCTCTATTTTTGCAACAACCGATTAACTCTCTCTCTCTCTCTCTTTCTTTCTATTCTCAGACACAAAAATAAAATACTTTCGAAGATCACTTCGAGAGTACTTTCTAAATATGTAGAAAGAACATTACTAAATATGAACATGAGCATGAATTCATGTTCTATATATTATATTAGATTATGTATTATAATTTCAACATTGTACATAACAAGCCAAATTTCTCTCCTTGACATGAATAAAAAGTACTCGCTATAACAAATGTTTACCAAAGGCTATTAATAAATTATGTAGATGATTCCACCAAAAATTGACAACTACTTTTGTTGGATAATGGTTGCAGTACTCAACTTTCGGCCACTTATATTCTGTACCACGAAACTTTTAATTTATGTCAATTGCAACAGAGTCGCCACACAGTTTTATTGCCAGGTTCTTTTCTCAGTGATATTTTACTTTTCTTTTATGAAATGCTCTGTAAAATAAAGAAGAATTTAATTTTTGATTCTTACAAAATTATTTGCGTCCTGACCGTTCTCTGAGAAACTTCATCTATGTCGTTGAGTTGATAAGTATGAAATAAAATAACTTGCGAATAACAAAGAAAATATTGAGTGAAGCAAAAATATCCTGCAAAGAAAATGTTTTAAAAGGCTTTCCTAGTCTTATATTTCATTCAAGCGAAGTACCGTTCGCTACGACCGATCGTCTGAGAGGTCTCGTTATCTTATCTTAATAAAATCATTGACATTGTTTGTGTCATCAATTTATTTTTATTGCATAGTTTTGTTTATTTAAGAACGTTCTTGAAATATTTTCAAGTATTTTTAAGCAATCAATTAAAAGTAAAACGGACAAAAACAAGGTTTACATTAGTAACGTAATGGTTATTTTAGCTTTGGATTTATGATCAAGTGACTACGGGTTCCAACTCCACAAAGTACCAACCAAGAACCAACTGAGCTGGATAAGTTAACCAGTATAATTTGCTAGTAATATCACACTAAAAGTTGTGTGTTTATTAAAAAATGCCGAGCATAAAAATTTACGAGTGTCAAAAAAATATAACTGCCTTGAAACAATTGTTGTATGAAACACTAGCTGACCGGACATTGTTCTGTCTTAAAGCGCCATGTACCGACTACAACTTTAGCTAAGAAATATTTAGGTGACAGGATAAATCCGAAATAATCATAATAGTTAGTTAAGCCGTTCAGGAGGAAGAGAATTATGTATGTACAATATGTTCATACACTCAACACAATGTCATGTGTAAAGATTTTAAGATTTGAAATAACAATAAAACATGTACGTAATTGCATTGCATCTCAAGAGATTTGGTAGATGAAATTACCCACATGTCTAAATCTACTACTTGAAGTAGATACGAATTAAAATTAATTTTGACAGAAAAAAATTATGTTGCGTAAGGAGTGAAATGTTGGTTATAAGGTTATTACACATACAAAACAATACATTACATTGTCTTAGACCTCTTGCTAAATGCGGTATGATCATAAATACTACACTTGTTTTATTTTACCATGACCGAAAAAAATATCAATGATGTAGGTTTGGGAATTATTTTTTTGTTATAAAAGGACTTAATAATATATATGGATAACAAAATTATACTTTTTGCAATCTGTGTGAATTGTAGATATTTTTGAAACAGAGTACCACAAGGGTGCCATACATTTTTTTTAAACTAGCGTTCTTTTAAAACCACTTTTCATGTTTTGTAATTGAAAAAATGCACACGATTCGGCGTTAAATTTTTATAGTGCCAATGAATAATATTTTAATTAGGAAGACAAATGTTCTCTTAATGATCTTGGACAATATAAAAATAGAAATAGTACTAATACCTCATCATCATCCTATCGCCGTCCACTAACCCGGTAAACTATTACTGATTAACTATCTAAATTTTATATGTACGTAGAAATGGAGAAAGCTCTACGTGGGTAATTACCTACGTAGAGCCTTCTCCATTTCACTAAGATAAGTTTAATACTCAAGACTTAAAAGATTTATTTATTTCTTGCTTTTTAGTTCTTTTTCGTCGGTTTAATTTTTTGTTACAACAGTTTTTATTTTATGATTTTTGTAGCTCGCATCATCTTTTAATACTCTGACAACTAAACAACCTACTATCTTTAAATACATTTAATACGAACGAACGTATATATTTACATAATTTAATATGTAAATATATACGTTCGAATTGAGAACCTCCTTCTTTTTTCGTCGGTTAAAAAAAAACAAAAAATAAAAAAATCTCATATCGAAATCTATTTGGCTTAGGATAATAAAATTTATTGTATTTTTTTTTAATAATATATCCATCTTCATAGGACAGTTTCAGTTAACTGAAAAAGGGGTAGAGGTCAAAGAATGCATACCTAATGTTTTGGCCGGTACTAACTTATGTACTTAATGAAAGAACAAAGTGTTTCTTAACGGAACTTAAACGGAGCGATCAAGTGAAGGGTACTTAGGTATTTATGACAAGGATGGTTACGGCTATAGTCCATCAAAGATTATCGTCTTGACGGTAAACGTTAGTACTTTTTTGTAGTTTATCCGAAAACGATAGCATAAAGTGTTGCAATAAACATTAATTTAAAGATGCCTTTTTCGGAGGAACCTTTTATTTAAAAAAAAATTCTCTCCTACTATATTCATTCTCTTTGTTATCTTTATATATATTTATCATCTATAGCTCGAGCTTCCCGGCAACAGCCAGTTTGAGGTACAGATATGCAACCCTAACTCATCATCCTCCGCGCCTTTTCCCAACTAATTAGGGGTCGGCTTTCAGTCTAACTATGATACGGCCGAACTTTGATATTTTACGTAAAGCAACTGCCATCAGACCTCCACAACCTAAGTACTAGGCGATATCGAAGTTCTGTAGTTAGACCCGCTTGTCGGACTTTTTAGGGCTCCGAATGCCACAGATGTTCGAATGACACCCGGGACCGATGCTTTAACGTGCTCTCCGAGGCACGGAGGGGTCTCAATGTGTTAAGAATGGTCACTCATCCTAGACTGACCTGGCTAGTATTACTTAACTTTGTAATGTGCTAACCTACTCGGTTACCACTTAGCCATGAGCCCCTGCATGCAACCCTAACTATTTCGAGCAATTTGGGGAGTCCCAATCCAGCCATCCATCATCAGTATTAGCAATATGTCTTTCCTTGCATTGCATTCCTTTCCGTATGCTCTCAATTTTCTCCCAATCTTTATTTCCCAAAGTTCTCGGTTACCAGTAACAGAATAGACTTGCCCCCTATTTCTGTTGGCAAAATGTGTCTGTTTAATATATTTTTGTATGTTAATTTTTTTTTTCTTTTTATATTAATAAAATTAAATGACCTATTCGGCGGAGCATGATAGCAACGTCAAGTGCGACCTCTGGAGGTTCGTGTTTGAATCCCGCTGAGTGAATACATATATGCATATGTTTTGCGTGCGTTGCCGGCCTTTAAGGTGGGAATAGAAGAAGGTAGGAATAGGGGACTAGGAGGGGAGAGGGAAAGGTTAGGGCTTGCGGTAACCTTACCCAGTCGGCGAAAAGCGATGCAAGCATTGCTTCACTGCCGCTTTTCTGTGAGGCCGGTATCAGTCCGGTCGAGCCGGCCCATACGTGCCAAAGCATGGCTCTCCTACGGTTGTGTTTGTACATATAATATACATGTATTTACAAGAAATAGTATCTGGGTATGTCTTTGTTCTAGAACAAGAAGTTCTAATAAATTTCTCAGAACACTACATAGCGCACATGTAATATGTATATTAATAATACAGAACCCCTCCCAATGTCATAGAATCCTTTGATCTATTCAATGATTTTACCAGCACATAGGCTGGTTTCATGTATCTTGTTGAAGTGGCAATTCAACTATGAACATCTATGCCGTTTTGTGTATCTGTTTACGTGTTTAAGTATATTGGCAATTTATTAGCTATGCAGTACACAGGAGACAGGAATTTCAATGCAATGGTCTATCAATAGAATCTAAGTTATTTTGAATATCGAATAATCAAACTGAACATTTATAGTGCAACGATTTCTATTATTTCGTGTGTAAGGTTGTAAAACAAATATCTATAGGTTGAGGAACACCGTTCAACCGAATTCTTGTCTATGTTCTTGCCAATAGTCATTTTGTCTCATTTGATCTTATGTTTACTCTCGTTTCAGTACAAAGGAAAAAAAGTCGGGTTGTAAGTTGTAATAAAACCTTATCTTGGGATTGTTTTGTGGTTTTCAAAATGAATTGGAACGGGTGTCGTGCCAACACAAAGGGAGGATCCTCCGATAAGGTTAGGCGTGAATGCCTGGTGGACCGCCGCCTAACGGTTGATGTTGGGAAGTTATATATATACTAATCAGAGCGACAACTCTCACAGCACGATGCAGGATCAGTAGTTACTCCGTAGTTCAGCTCGTGTTCGCTAGATGATGTTGAAATATGTTTTTTGCTGTACGTGGAAGTCGCCGCAGGGTGTATAGATTGAATAAAATACTAATATTTAAAATCTGCACTATAAGTATTGCATTAGCGATGAATTGAGAGAGGGAATCAATTTTTATGGATGGTTTGGGTTGTGACTCTACGTGTTATTAAATGTTCAACAGAACATTACCAATTTTATCGAACGGTATAGACGGGAACATTGCAAGACGAGATTCAGGAATATCTAATTATGAGTTAGTTGCATTCGCTCAGTTGGTTAGCTCAAATGTGAGAAGAAATCTGCTGTAACATAGTTTCCAATATCTCTGAAAAAAGGAAAATCTTTGGGAAAAAAAGGAAAGAAAAAGAATTAAAGAATCAGAAACATCTTTTGTTTTAGATCACAAACACCACAACTTATGACACAGTGATGTTTTAATAATACGCAACATACTTAAATGTATTCTATTAAAATACCTTAATATCTTAGTTCAGCAGCTCAGAACTCTTTCTTCTTACATGTAACTTAGATATAAGACTTACTAAATACGTAATTTTATTTATTACTACAGTATGTAAACAGTTTAGCCAGGATTATTAATAAACATAACTGAACTGTCTCTTCTTCACGCTCAAGCTTAGTTGAAAGAACACTCGGCCAAATATAACTATTAGTATCACGCTGGTAGTGACGTAATTTTATAAGGATTGAAATGTCGCTTTTACGTTCGTATGGAGACTGTAGTGTTTGTGTTTTCGGTGTAATTAACGCATACTTCCACAGCCTATTTAGCCGTTGATTAAATAACCAATGATGTCGGCTAATTATTGGCCATCGATTTCAAATTAGATTCGAATGTGACGTTCCATTTCGCCTACTGTACTTGTAGGGACATCTCTAGATTGGCTGTCCTATCTCTATATTCCACACAGTCATGATTTACGGTTTTTAACGTTTTCAGTATTCAATTGTTCGAGCGAATAAAACAAACGATAGTTTTCAGATTTTATTGTTGTACGAAAACCAATACTATAACTACGGGAGCAATTTTTTCTGCATATGTTAATACGTTACGATAAAATACGAGTAACGTCATCGTGGGATCATGAACTGACTGAGTTGAAACATAAAAAGAGTTGGAAGAGATAGAAAAGAAAACATTCTATCAATCAATAATTTATACCACTACCAGTAAAACCACTATACCACCATCATATCACCTTTACAGTAAATGGCAACAACCGCAACCCCAATTAACTGTTAAAACCAAATCTTATAGATGCTTTTACGATATGTCCTTAAGGTACAAGTACAAGCAAGAATATGAGCTAGACAAGATAACGATTGACCAAGGTATTCAAATTAAGAGGGAGAAACTTCACAAATAAACTACTGTGTAGGATGGTTAAATAATAAACGGAAATTAAATTCCGATACGAGTTCGTATCTTATCAATTCGAAATCCTTTGAGTACCTTATACCTAACTTTGTACCGAGTTAGAAAAGTGAACATAGTCTACGTTCAGTTCCTAGAATTTATTCATTCTATTTTCTCCATTTTCAGTTATCATTGAGTAGCGTCTCTTGTATTATATTACGTTAGAGTTTGTTGGTCTAGTTTATTTAACACGTTCCTTATTAACTATACTACGTAAATAAAAGACTTTTCATTTGTAAATGACAGTGAACATTCATTCGGAGCTAGTTGTTGTTGAATAAAATACTATTCATTTCGTAATTTATTGTACACTGCATACTCTTATGTAAAATATGTCTCATGTCCGTCTTCTTACCCTTATCTTAAATGTATTTAGGGTCGGTGCAATCTATTTTCTTCTTCCAATCTACTCTATCATTCGCCATTTCACAAAACACGTAAAAAGTCTCATGTATTTATATAATAAAATTGTAACGAGTCAATGTGTCGATGTCTGTACATTTGAGACAGTTAAAATGTGAGAGGTCTTAATAGGAGCAATGGAAGCCAAAACATTTGTTTTTAGAATTTTTTGTTTATCTTTGTCTGTATGTCTGCAGAAACTACCTACTGCACAAATTTGTTGTGTGGTCTAACTTAAATCTGGTGCATGTTTCATCTTGATACGCCGCGCCGCCTAGAGGCCGAGCTATCTATACATCTTACTAATATTATAAAGGCGAAAGTTTGTGAGGATAGATGAATGTTTGTTTGTTACTCTTTCACGCAGAAGCAGCAGCTCTGTATGAAAGGGATATGCCCATTTGGTAAAGAGCTTTTGGCCCAATGGTGCCCATGAATTAAATAAATTTTGAATATACCGAAATGGTTACTCCGAGGTAAGCTGAGCCTACCATTATGTGGGACAAATAGCTTAAAGAAAGGAGTACCTAAGGAGGAGAGGAGGAGAGGAAGAGGAGAGGTACCTATAGTTTGAGGACTTTATGAGAGAGAAAACGCCTTCAATCTTGAGAAGAACAAGTTGTAGTTTTGTTATATTGTATTTCCCAAAAAAATCTAAAGATTTAAATGTGCTTTTTTTTTCTTTATGATATAGGGGGCAAACGAGCAGACGGGTCACCTGATGGTAAATGACTACCGCCGCCCATGGGCACCTGTAACTTGAGAGTCACAAGTGCGTTGCCGCCCTTTAAGGTGGGAGTAGGAGAAGAGGGGGAGGGGGAATAGTGGGGAGAGGGGAAGGACGGGAATAAGGGAGAGGGAAGGGTTAGGGCCTCCGGTAACCTCACTCCCGCGGCGAAATGCAATGCAAACATTGCTTCACTGCCGGTTTTCTGTGAGGCCGTGGTAACGAGCTTAGTCGAGCCGGCCCATACGTACCGTGCGTGTTTTTTATTACTAAATTAATAATTTACCTGTGTTAACAGGCCTGGTATGAGTTTATGTTTGGTATTAATCAGTGACAAATTATTCATATGCGGCGGGTTGCGTAAACACATTAACTTGTTGAACCGTTAATCGGCCATTCTCGCTACTATCAAGGGGTCTGTGTTGTTTATTAATAGTTTTTCATTTTCCCGCCCCGCATTCGGGTTACGATTACGGGATGCGGTTTGACCGGAGAGTGGTCAATATTAAATTAATTCCGGTGCCTTTATAGTTGTTTGTTACAAATGGTGGAAATGTCCGCTTTATCTAGCGTGTTTTTTTAAAAGGTCCTTTATAAAGCCTTGAAGCTCCACATTTATATTGGTTATTGGTCAGGGTTACAGGTTGTGCCGAAATAAAAGGAGCCCTGTCAGTCATGACAAGGCTACGAAACAACATTTAAACGAAAGAGTCAAAAGGCCATGGTTTCTCGACTCTTCCTACTTTTTTAATTAGAGCGATATCCGCAGCAACAGATTATTATTCTGTACCATATTCTGATCATTCACACAACTAATAACTGTTCGAACAGTTATTAGTTGTGTGACAACTAATAACTGTCCGAAAACCTCAGATAACTAGATCCTTTTTGCAATTATTTGAAGTAGACGTAATATTAATGTATACTAATATATTTTATGTCTAGATTAAGCTTTAAAGTAGTCTAATAAATATTTCGACAAGAAAAAGAATAGAATATCACTGCTGTCTCAAGATATTAGAGATTCCCTGCAAACTAAAATATATAAATACAACGTGATTACTCAAAGTATGAAAGACTTAAAGACGGCCCTAGTCCTAAGCAAACGGGGATCTACAAACGTGTTTGTAGAAAGTTTAAAATTACGATGGATTTTTTCGGAATATCCATGCTTGCTACTAATAATATCATGATTCCATTTTAAACCGAATTTGAACTTCTAAAATTGTGAATAACTTCGATACAATGTTTTTGCATTTAGATTTCTTGTATGAATTTTGAGGACCGAATCAGTTACAGGGTTGAGTCACTCATTATTTTAAACAGTGTTCAAAGTAATTTGTAATAAAATATATGAAAGAAAATATATGAAGAGGATACTGAATGTAACGAACGGATATACGGATAAAGTGTGAGTGTTGTTAATAACCAAATTGAATAGTAGAAAGTGGACTCCAAACACGTAGTAGAAGATTATAAAACAAAAGAAATTTGGTAACATTGTACTGAAGCCATTGCTCCCAACAGAGAATCTGTAGGTCTTTAAGAATATTATTAAAATGTACTGTTCGACGGGGGGAAATAAATGTAGAGTGTTTATATAAATAGGTGCTGAGCTTTTAAAAATATTAAAATTTCTAATGGGACTTACAAAGGGGCTGTAAAACAAACCACAATGTTAGGTAGATTAGAAAACGAGCTTTGATGAGTAATTTGGCCACGTCAACGACCTTTGTACGAGCCGAAATTTACTCCTATTGATATTTTTAATAGATCACATGGTAACCCAAATGCTACATTAATTATTCTAATCGTTGCAATCGCTTCATACACATCTGCTAAAAATGGGTAGAGTTCTATTAAAAATGAAATCATCATTATATTTCTGGAAATTGACAATTCAAAATAACTCATCACAACGTACGTAACTGAATACTGTTTGATTTTCAAGTAAGAAATTCATACGGTGGTCTTCAAGCCAAGTCCTTGTTGACTGCTTACGAATATTTATAAACATTGGTAATACCTTCGCTTAGTTGATATATTCCGGCAATGTTGCCATTTATAAACTATATTAGACTATAGACTGGATGGTATTAAAACTTTACAAGTTGGTCTTAAAGGCTAAAAAAGACTGAATTCCAGCACCAAAAAATTACAACATACCTAAGTGCGGCCTTATCGCAGGCGTCGGGCGTGTCGACGGCGGGCAAGTGCTCAGTATCCAAGTCAAGCGAGTCGAGCTGTTCGTCAGTGGGCGTTGAGCAGCTTTCAGCCTTGCTGCGGCTCGAGGAGCGACGCACTATTGTGAGGGCGCCTTGTTCTGTTGACAATCAGCAATACATTAGCGCTGCTGGATACGTGGATACTACAAGATTGTAGATCAGATAATGTCAGTTTTAGAAAAGTAATAAAAAAAAAACTAGTATATCATTCAGAAGAAATTATTGGAGCAGTAGTTAAGTAAAGTAATAAAGTTATTTAGAAAACAGTACAAAGTTGGAGGAGAGCTGAGTTAAGCTTTTTTAATTAATGGTTTTCGTCTAATATTTTCGTTTTCATTGCTCATTTTTTAAATTAAAATTTGTCAAATTAAAATATTATAATACCAGATAATATAAATGAATAAGTCAAAAAAAGGCATAATAGCAAAATTGAATAATTTAAAAGTAACCTAAAAGTACACTTTAAGATGTCCGAAATAATTACATGTTTTAAATACATAATTATGTACTTTCATCAAAAGTAATAAGAAAAAGTAATTTGTTATTTTTGTTGCAATGTTTCGGAAATAGTATTCTTGGCTAGTCGAACAAAGCGTTACACTTTGAGAATCAATATTTTAAAAGGAAATCTTTTAAACCACTTTTTATATAATGTTCCCAATCAAATTTGTCGTTTCGATGCGATGCGCTTCAGTAAGACTCCATCTTTAACTGGAGTAAGTATTATGCTTTGAATAGAAGATACCCTAAGCTTCACTCAGTTACATATTTACCTCACGTAAATAATGGTACGAAAGAAAATGTATTTGCTAATTCCCTGATTAATAGATTAATGTCACTTGGTAGTGGTTAATGGTTTTGAGAAATTAATTATGTCATAGAGAAGTAGATTGGTGACACTAGATGAATTAATTTGATGTTTAAATTATTTATAGCTTTGGCTGTTTTCAGGAAAAATGTTTCTGTTTATATAACAAAT
Source organism: Euplagia quadripunctaria (assembly GCA_963859945.1). Classification (NCBI taxonomy): domain Eukaryota; kingdom Metazoa; phylum Arthropoda; class Insecta; order Lepidoptera; family Erebidae; genus Euplagia; species Euplagia quadripunctaria. The sequence continues at coordinate 5,212,901 of OY982563.1, read as the reverse complement.
TCCTACTTTGACGTCCATTGTCTCTGGTACCTTAAATAAGAAAGTGAAGGGCTATTTCAACAAAGGTAGGTACGGAGAGGTATTGATTAAATTTAATTAGTATTATTGATTTTCAAAGTTAAATTTTGGGCGTTCTAAGTCATTTACCATTCAACAATTCTCAATTATTTTAAGCAATGGAACCATTTACATTGTAGAACAATTACATTGAACTAATACCAGCGAAAGTTGAATAGCTTTTAAACAATTGATTGAATTAATGCCGAGTTATCTCTTTCTAAGTTTTAGAATAAGCTGTTTCAATATTAGGTAAATGTGTACTACATCCTTTCTAAAATACTGCTGCTCAGAAAATAAGGAAAGTAAAGACGAAAGAAGAAAGAAAGGTTAAACTCTATTAAAACTTTGAATAACCTAAGTTGGGGTATGTCTTTACACTATGGATGATAGTGATAAATAACCTTTAGCTTTTTGTTGTGTACTTTGTAGTGTGGCGTGGAACGCAAGATCGTTTTTTAAACCGAAATCCTTGCTTCGTGTCACGGATTTTTCTCACTGATTCCCTCTTATAAGCAAAGGTATTCTTGAGAACCGATGATGAGTGCATCGTACCATGCGTAAAAGGTTTGCTATGTCTGTATACTTTCTATAATTGAAGAACTGAAATACCACCTGCTGAAGGCAAAGGCGGCGGCGGCAACACTGGCAGATAGCGATCTAAACTATTTACACAACAACCTATTGTTGCGATGCCATTGTGTTGATCTATAATTTTTGGTTTAAAAAAAAAGATGATTTTAAGCTATTTTTAAGGACTTTTATGAAATAAAAAATGTAACTTGGACTTTAGTTGCTAGTTGAATGGGCAAAAAAAATCAAAAATAGCGTAGCATTCTTAGGTGGTCAGGGAGCAGAGAAAAGTTAAAAGGGGGTTGTGAACTTAACAATATATGAATTAAGTGACTCTCTCTATAATGGTCTCATAGTAAGAGGTATCGTTGGGTTTCTTAAATTCCACATCCACATAACCAATCTCCTCGATGAAGATATAACTACGTTATACCAAGGTGGTGAACAGGCCAACGGCCGGTCTAATTATAGTGGTTTTTATAACCATATAGCACACATAGTTCACAGTTCTCAGTAGCTGACCGCGACTCTTGAACCATCGGTGTAATTATTTATCAGCCTTACATACCCACCTACTGTTTTCCAAGTAGTTTTGGCGACATTTCTTACTAAGAGATAAAAAACACACTGTTTAACTGCGATCTTTAGGATAAAGATACTGTAATAGTCAAGGTCTGCAATTCCAGACAATAATGAAGTAAGACATTACCTACCGTACAGAAATAATTAAATTTAAAAAAAGTATCACCGTAATAATCTTTATCCCTTAATTTTATAACTTTAGAGGTGGAATCTTTGCTTTAAATTTAAATGGGAACAACATATATTACAATTTTCTTCTTTAAATTAAAACGTTTCACAAATAGCGAAGATATCGCGTACCAAACACACGCAAAAAACAATAATCAGTCAAATTGAGAACTTTTTCCTTTTCGAAGTCGGTTAAAAAGTATATTTGTAATACCCTGCATGTAGAAAAATGGTGTGATTAACAAGCTTCATAACTGTCTTCTTTACTAATTTTAATTCGGTCGGGTCTTCTTTGTGTAAATATTCTCTAAAGCACTAAACACTAAATTCCGAAACATTGCTCTTATAAATTATTTATTCTTTCGTTAGCAAATGACGCATAAAACAAATACTTCCATATGTTCTTACGTTCCATAATTACATTTAACAATTCAAATAACATCTAGAGCCCAAAAACATCAAACGTTCCAAAATCACTATTAATTCTGTGTACAATACAAAGTGAAGATAATTCTATCTCATGCAGATGTTCCTAGAGAACCAATTTACAACGTATCAAAAGATTACGATTCAAATTGAAACATTACATGCACGCATGCTTATATAATAAATTAAAGGGAAGGGGACGAGGGATAGTTGAATTATGGTTAAAGGTATTTACAAGCAAGGTGTACTTTTTACTTAAAGCTAAGAAAGAGTTCAGTCAAGAATCATGAGAAATATAGTATCGTATTTCATCGCGATATTTTTTTTCCTAAGGCATAGGATACCTTTTTTAAATTCTCACTGTAATAATCATGGTCACAGGTTGACGGACGAAAGCTCACCGACGAGTACGGTGAAGTAGATGTTTTTACCCGTAATTAATTTTTAATTAATAATTAATTTTGAGTTATTGTTCATACTCTTGGTTCGTCAACACGTGTGAGTTACTATGTTATGGTAACGATTGCATTAGCTGATGACAGAAACCTTGGATGATATCGACACAAGTCCCCAGTGGGCACTTTTCCGGTTGAAATGTTATTCTTTTCAAGGATTATCTGGACTAAAGTGTTGGTCGGTCCACTGTCTAAACCTCGGGTATACAAAATTAAGTCCTGATGTATATCTAATATGCATACAAATTGCGAGTAAAAGAACAACTTACTTTGAATCAGATTTTATTTTACTATTATGTTTACGTAGGTACATAGTATAATTTCCATGACTGAACAAATTAATATCATGCTTAATTTTGGAACTTAATCAAACTATTTCAAACGGTGAGGTAATTAACCTCCTAAAATTTTCATGAGAAAAATATCGACTGTCACGACGACCAAGTTTAAAATTAATAAGCCTCATGTTCTTGAAAAGTCGCTGTTTGTATCCAAAGCTCTTAAAAATAATTATAATAATTGAGAGTGTTAAATTAACTTGAGAACTGAAACTGAATTAGCAGTTTAACAAGTCCCAACGAGTTTTTAATTATCATTACAGCTGATTTGTTTTTCAACACTTTAATAATAAAATAATTTCCACAATCTTTCAGATTAAATTCTAGGATTTTTCAGCTTTTAGCTTTATAAGAAAACTTTTCTAATTAAGCTATTCTGTTCTACGCGTTCTGTGAAACTGAAAAAGTGTAACTTTATACTGAGATAATAAATACAGTCAACGTTAACTAATACTTTCTTTATGAACATTAATGTTATTGAATAATAAATTTTGTATGAAGATGAATTAAAAGAAACAGTTTTTAGATCACTTGAACGTTTTACAACATATGGAAATGTATTGAATAGCTACCTCATGAAAGGTGAAGACTTAATGAAGACTGAGGATTATTCTTCTTATACCTGAGCCCCAAACCATAAACCATCTAAGAATTTACTCAATCCGGTTTTAACAAGCACTACAGCAACAGTTTGACTAAGATCCGGTTTTAGATATCAAAGATATCCGTCTGGAATTCAATTTTGAAGTGCTTGTAGGTTAATATTTACTACTAATAACTGCTTTCCAATTCGGTATTCAATACCCGATACTAAGTATTAAATACCGTGGTTTTGGTTAGTTTATTTTACGGCTCTCAGAAAGGCATGTAACCTTAAGTGTGTATCAACAGGATAATGATTTTGTAGTACAAAATTTACAGACAGATATTCATCAACGTCAACGTTTGCAGTGCATGCGTTTTTCAACCATTTCCATTTACCAATTTTATCCATGCAGTTACGTGGGATGTAGTTAGTTCGATGTTAAATAGTGTGATTAATGTTTTGTTAATTTAACATTTAGCAATTCTAAGTGAATACTTACGATTTTCTATTACACTTCCGTGTTGACCTGGGGAATAAAAGGACTCAATGAGCTGATGATTTTTACTTAAGTTAAAATTTTGTTACATTTGTATAATATGTGTAGTGAAATAAGTTATTAACATTATTTAACCACATAGAAACATTATTATCAACACCTATAATTTATAATATCAATGTTTTGTGAGCACCTCACACAGAGACTATAATTTATGGATTATTTTATTCTGAGTGCGCATATACTTTGTGTTTGTTAATCGTGTTCCCAAACTAAGCAGCTTGTACTATGGTAACCAGACTGCTGATAAACATACTTATATATTACTAAATACACATATATTATAGTTAAATTACACCCAGACACAGACTAAATGATCGTGCTCATCACAGAATTATTTGTTCGGGGTAGGAATCGAACCGACGACATCTGACTCAGTAGTCGGGATCACTAACCAATCTTTTTCCTTTAAACATTTAATTATTTTAGTTTATCCTGTTACCGAACTCGCCAATTATTGTCGAACGTTACGTACTAAGTCGAAATTGGCTGATTCATTTTATAAAAACACTGTCTCAGACTAGTTATTTGTTGCCATAGGCATATAGATTCTTTTACTATTATTAATACGTTTCAGCGATCACATTGCTTTCGAAATTCAAATTTTTCCGCAAAAAAATATTTGGGAAAATTCATGAGTACTTGGATACAATTACATGTTTAAATGTCGATCACAAACAATTAAAAATTTCGTATAGATAAAACATAACTGTACATTGTTTTTCCTATTGTAATTTAAGGTTTTACACAAAATTTACGTGTCGCTTAACGTAGCCAGCGATGTCGCCTGACGTCACTTGCGACATATACTGATCGCGGGACATGTCAAAAGCCGATCCTATGGGAATGTTGCTCGTGCGACTTTTGTGTCCCTCGACAGTCACCTGACAGCTTTTGATTAATGAGGACGCGTGTTACTTTGTGTTCCGTGAAACATACAGCACTAACTCCTCAGGCAACATCTTAATAAAAATTTCAAAAAACAAATTAGATAGTCTGGACACGGCAAAGTAGCAGAGTCATACCACGCGTGAAAGACTCCGCGACATCTCCTCTAGTGAATACATGGCTTAATTACTCTGTGTTACTGTAAACAGTATACAACAGTAACAGCACTGCAAACGTTCAAACCTGATGCGGACTAGACTACAGATATGGTAAGAGAGATCGTTGATCTCAAAAGACAAATGGATGTAGGACCGTATTCTACAGTCTACTGTTCCCATGAAGGGGACTAAGTTGGGCATGCTAACTGCTATCGGATCGGTGTCAGCTGATTACTGTTAAATTTTTTAGTAGGTCTAGAGTGATCTTAATGTTCGCACGTATGTTAACAGTTTTAGGGTATAAACTGCCTAATAATAACCTTGTTTTTTCTGTAGTAGCTGCAGAAATATGTACTAGTTTATCTTTATTCCCGCATTCGACAGCCATTTCGGTGGTCGCAAGTTCCCAATCAGTTTATTGTTTGTATGCGTGCATAATGTGATCTACATTGGTCTGGGTGTTTCTGGAACACGTAATACTGTTTTGCTCTGGAAACCACTGTGTATTAATGTACCAGAATATTATAATTTATCTAATATCTACTATTTGTCTATACGAAAGCGATTTAATGATGGAGGCTACAGTATACTTTAAGGTGAGTAATTTCAATAGCAAGCAGCTATACTATGTACAGAAATGTTTATATTTGAGGTTTAATGTTCACAAACTTGAATGTAAAAAAAAAATACCTCCTATGTTTTAACTCGTAATATGTACAAGAAGAATGTTTATTTTATAGTAGCGTAAAAGGTTTTTTAAAAATGTAATATATTCAATAGTAGTTAAAAAAAGGACACAGAAAGTTAAAATGCTTTAAAAACGCTTAACGTTGTAAATATTTTTTTTGTAAATTAATACCAAAAGCTATTCTTTTAGTCGACTCCCATTTTTTTTTTTAAATTATCTAATTTTTTTGTTCCGAAGCTCTATGTAAAAAGGCAAAGACAAAACAGTTCAGCACATTTTTCTCTTCATTTCGGCAACCGACTTTCTTTATTTTTTCTTGTTGAAGCGAAGCCGCGATCTTTACAGTTACACTAAAAAAATCATTCTTAAATAAATTATTTGCTGCCCACTCTTTTATTAACTTCTTTACAAGAAACATTCAATTTACATAAATCTCGGTTTTATAAAAGTAATTTTCTTTGAAACTCGTAGGAAAATAATTATTTTCTTTAACATTCCCTTTTTACGGTTCCATTCCTAACAATATAGTAGCTCCATGTCGCTGTCGATCTGTTTGTCCGTCCATAGCTCCGCGGCTTAGAGATTATTAGTAGGGACCAGAAAGCTGTCATTTTGATTTTGACCTAACACATTTTTTTTTTTTTTTTCATGATTTTTTTAAATCATCAATGACATGACATGACAAAGACGAAGACATGTCAAAAGCGATTTCGCACAAAATTGAAATTTTGAATTAATTCAGTTTATGATTAAAGGTGCGATATACTGGGGTATAGAAATTAGTAAAATAAAATCTTGAAAAAAAAGTTTTTTTTAGGGTACCCACACTTTAAGTGGTGATTATTTTTTTTCTTGTCTATCCTATAATGTACGGTATCTTTGGATAGGTTTTTAAAAACCATTGGGGGGTGTGAAGACTATTTTTCGATTCTAAACTAAACATTAAACTTTAAAGTGGTCATTTTTGTTAGAGCCAAGTCTCCCACGACAACCTAAACTGTAGGCTTGAAAAAAAAAAACCTGATTGTAGCATGTACAACGCATTTAGAAGCAAAAGTTAATTCTGTTAGTTTACGAGTAATAGTCGCCCAACTTATCAAATGTATCTACTTGGAAATTTGTTTAACGTTATTGGCCGTTAAACCGTGAACTCGATTAAAATGTTCATAGTTATAAACATAAAATGTTCTAACGGGTGACTACGTAACCCTACACTGCCTGGGGCCCGACTCGCGCTTGGCTGGTTTTTATATTGTTTTGTATTATCTACTAAAAATTCAAGATTTCATCTTTTTAATAATGATTGTTTAAAAATAAGTCTCTATTTAAATAACTTAAAAAAAAGCCCTGGAAAGTCCACATTGTCACCTGTCATTGTCCACTCCCAGATGAACCAGACGGTAAATATAATAAATTGAGAGTGTGGATAGTTAGCAGCCTAACTATCCACACTTTCAATTTATTCGCCTCGCGACTTTTGATTACGGCACAAAAAAACAACACAGAACCGAGTGTCGGATCTACACTCAATTATACTCAATTTATACTCTCACTCGTCCACTCGCTACGAATTGAATGTGGAGCCGGGGTAAAACATCATCAACATCAACTTGCTCATTCAACCTGCTCTTTTCCCAATTTTCATTAGGGTTGGCACAATGTGTGTGTGAGTTTTGGCTGGTTTCTTTTATAGCCGGCCGCGTACCTGACCAAGCCTGTTTTGGGAATGTAGTTGTTTTACGATGGGAAAGAAGGAAGAAAGTAAATTGTATAAGGAAAAATGGTATGGAGAGGAGCCTCGGGCAAGAGATACAGATACAAGTCTCGGACTGGGAATGGGGCTGAGATTGCAGTAGCTCGCATTGCAGCCGGGATTGCGTGCCCGAACGTCCTATATTTCCTGTGACTGGAGAGGCCACTAAGACAGGAACACCAGCTGGCAATACATTCCCAAAATCATTATGTCAATATAAACTTAATTATCAATTTCTGTATATTTTGTTTCATGATGACTGTTCCCATAGACTAAGGCAAACCTAATTTACATTTAATGCGCAAACATGTCACTAAAGACATAACATAAAACTTGTTGTGTCGGAAACATTACGATGTTGTATATATCGTTGATTACTTTCCCCTCAAAATGCACATTGAAACCCCATTCTATAAATGAAGATCTTATCAGTCTGTACATTACCTTATGTTGATGCACCACGGTTGCTAAGCAACCATTCCAGGGGTGTATCCATCCAGAATTGCATTGCCGTGACAAATTGAAATTCTAATTTCATTGCGCACTTGAATATTATTTTTCAGGAAAATGTTTTGCAGTACGAGTGGAAATGGAAAATAATAAGTGTCGTAGAACTGGAACGGGTTTGTTTAAGTTTTTAAATTATATGATATTTTATTATATGCTTTTTATTTGTCAGAAATTTCGATATATGCAGGTAGTGATTTTCCAAAAGTCCTAAGGTCCATAAGGTTACCTGGAAGAGCTTGCATTTAGCTATAAGGTTGTTGCTTATACATTACTTGTGCGACACATCTATGTATAATACCTACTTTAACTCAAACAATGGTGGATAAAATGAGATAAATTATATTACACATCTGCCTATCCACATATCGACATATCCTACATATTTGTGTATCAATTCACCTTTAGAACTTTTATGCGCTCGTTAAAAATGAAGACTGCGCATTCCGCTAGGTTTTCGTCACAAGCGTTGAACATTGGTTCACTATTTTATGTTATGTAGCCGAGGAAGAAAATATATGCACAATCAAAATAATTTCAATTTAAAGTACTAGGTAATTCCTACCACACTTCAAAGCGCCACGGTTATTTGAGATACATAAATAAGGCATCATTTAATTTGGCAGATGTTATTAACGGCTCAGATGCGTATTCAATTAATTTTGATACGAAATACGTATCAACAGAACAAGAAATAAATTGCTTTTATTGCCTCAAAGTTAATTTATCAAATATTGTCAGAGGTTATACTTTGGTATTATTTTATCCGTGGCATTGTAATATATTTTATTAAATTTCTACAATATATAAGCATATAAAAGTTTTTAATTTATCAACGGGTACTTATTTTGCTATAAAAGTATCTAATCACTAGAAAAATTAAGTTATATTATGTAAAAGTGGTAAAGGTTGTTATGTATTTTCGGGCAACGTTGCCATTAACTTTGATGTGTGTATTTGTAAAAGGTGCTTTTATGTTAGAGTACTTATACCTGATCAAATGAAAAACTAACCAAATGCGACGGAGACTTAAGAATCTACATGGTTCCTAAAACTTTTATACAGCGCCCCCTAGCCGAACTTTGAATGTGCCGTATAAAAGGTACTATGTCGGTGAATAGGATTGTAAGTGTATTCTACATAATGTATTTATCTTACCAAAATTTATAACTGACATCTAAGTCTGACACTGAATAAACATAACCTTAGCAAAATAACAAAATTTTACACTGGTCAAATATTGGTGTTTAGAACAATCTATTGCGATTTGTATGCATATTATGTAGAGGTAACAACTAAAAGATTTTATACTTTTTAGTAAATCGTTTCGTTTCGATCAACTAACCACGAATGTGGTCACGGTTAGGCTGATGAGATCCCAGCTACGGCGACGTCTCCATGTGTAACGAGTATCAGTCTTCATTTGTACCCGCATTTTGTCCTAATTTGTTGGTACTTTGATAATATGATATAACGCGATCGCGTTAATTAGCGTACGTTTACATACTTATATAATATCACTAGCAGCGCCCGCGGTTTTACCGGCGTAAGTCCCGATCCCGTGGCAATATTGGGATTAAAAGTAGCCTATGCGTTAATCCAGGTCTCCAACTATCTACATGCCAAGTTTCATTGCAATCGGTTTAGTGATTTTGGCGTGAAAGAGGAACAAACATCCATCCATCCATCCATCCATCCAAACTTTCACATTTATAATATTAGTGGGATGAAACGTGAAAGCTCAAAAGTTAGTTCCCGTTGAAGTTTGAATTGAATTTGTGGAAAAAGTGATGAGATGACTCTGAAAATAATCTAACGGTTTTGTTACAGATGTGATATGTTCTTCTGTATCTGCAGAGGTCAACATCCTTTGGTGTTCTTAAAGACTTTTAGATAGAGAACTGTAGTTAATGTTACTGGAGTACTTCTTCAAGACTATTCCAACTTGGTCTGTCACTACTTTGACGTATAGAGTGTTCTGTCCTAAGTATTTCCTTCGCGGTCTTCAATAAACGTCACAGTCATGCTACCACGTTATCCGTTAGACCTTAGTACCCAGTGAATATAAGTGAGTTTCCTCTTTAAGGGTTCAAAGGGTACCTACCCTTTGAAGTAAAAATTTAAGTTGTAGGTTGGGAAACCCCAACGGGTGATGGTGTAAGTGATCGTGTAAATACCTATTGTATATGTGTGTGCCTAGTGACTAAAAGGGCCATATTCTCTTGGTTTTAACTTGTCATCGAGAAAGGCAAACGATCTGCCGCGTCAAGTTACTCAAAGACGTCATGTATGGAAAACACATTGTCTCATCTAATGTGAAAAAAATATGTAACATAGCTGTAAAACGTTTTATAATTTGTTTATTTTTCAATATTAATATTAGTAATATTTTAATATCTTAATTTTTGACCCTCCAAATTATTGAGTGACTTCTAAAAATAGAGATACTAGTATATAGTAGTATAGTTTTAGTTAGTTCAGCTGCAATATTACCACTTTATCGTGTGTGTAAGTCCACCTTGCTGCCCACTTACAATAGCAAACCACATTAAAAAAACAAACAACTACACGCGTGTTAAAAACAATTTCACCACTATTGCTATAAATTATCAAAACACTAAATAACAGTAACTGCTATGTTGTTCGTACCTCAATTAGTACTCTAGTGATTGTTATCAACTTATAATGCATGCCTGTCCTTTTAACACCCCACTATTGTGGAGCGACCAATAGCGTAGCACTACCGGTATAAGTTCGAACTTTTAAACTTTCGCGTTCCATAATATAATTCCCTGAGCCAGTCAGCCTGTGACCACGGCCAGTGCAACCTGGTCGAAAGTCAGGCAATTCAGAGGTATGTAATACCTTTTCGTGATCGCTGTAATTCCCGTATAAATACATAATTATACCGGTATAAGTAGTCATAATAATGTCTATTAACTAATTTTGATTAAATAGTGAGCTGTTTTAGCATCTATTAAAGTTTGCCCCTATTTTTAATAAATAAATAAGAGTTTTTGATGTGGCGATAATACGTGGTATTGTTAATAATTTCATTGCGTCCTACCTTCCATGTAATTAAGTACTTATGTATTTCGATATAAAAAGAATATGAACAAATTCTCCATCTTATTTATGTCTATTACATACACCTGCTGTCGGTGTCGGCAGGTTAATAAGTAATTATTTGTTCTAAGGTATCCTTCCCAGAAAATTGTTCACATTCACCTTTGCAAAGCGTCTCATTAATAGCCTTTCAATCATCCTGTCTTAGAAGACTGGATCTTTGTATCACCGCTGAGCCCAGCCCTTAATCAGGGTAGAGTGAGATTGTATTTTTTTCACATCACATAAATTTTGTTTTATTGCAAATATCAATACTTAGATTGGATTGCCTGCTTCTTTAACATTAAGCAAGTTCCTACCGCTATTGATGTTCATTTCAATCAGTCACTAGTATGATAGAGCTGATATCGTTTAAAAAAAAAGTCATAATAATTAATAACAGTATGAAAACTGTTGGAAAGGAAAGAAAATATAGCGTAACCAACGGTAAAAATGAATTAAAGTCGACTCGAGTTACGAGGGTGAACTTAACTTTTTGTTGTGCAAAATGGTTTTTCACCATTTCCAGCGAAATTGGACTAGTAGAAAAAAAAACTGTAAAATTTGTAGGTAATAATATCTAATTTAAATTTTTTGACAAAACCTAAAATTTTCAAAGAAATATTTATAACACAATATGTGTAATATTAAAATAGTATCATATGGTGGACACAGTTTTTTGAGAAAAATAGTGTTTTTTTTTTGTCCTACCATCTACTTTTAGATGATGTAAATAAAAAACACTGCTATTGGCTAATTTTCCTTGGAAATTTGAAAAACTGTCGGTCTTTGGGACATAAAAAGGTAAGTTTATACAATTTTAGATTATGTGAAAAATGCTTGATACAAAAGTGATTAATCTTTTGCCTACAAATTTATAGTCCTAGTTTCGCAGAAAATCGTGAAAATCCATTTTCCACCCTTAATAGTTCACCCCATTTCAACCTCGTACTCTTAACTCGACTTTCATTTATTTTTACCGTTGGTTGCACAAAATTTTCTTCTTTTTAAAATTTTAATGCTGTTCTTAATTCTGTTTAATACATTTTTTTGCACTGGTTTATAAATAATTAAATACGTTACTAATGTAGTTATTGTACATAATTAAACGTGCATCCCAGAGCCCCACAAAAGTTGCCATCAAAATTATTTGCAATTTTTGTGCCCCTTGCGAAGTAACTATTATATTATCAGTGCCCTTCCCCACCTAGGGCCTAGAGCGATCGCTTTATGCGCTGTACCCATGGCCCAGCGCTGCTAGAATATTAATACGTGTAGTCTATAATTATATAGTTACAATATATGTAAATTTAGGTTAACAAATATAATAAAATAAGGAGAAGTAAATATTGCTATTAAACACGGTATGCGACACAATACAACAGAAATTAACGTGAATGAAGAGATCTTTTTAAAGTTACTGTTTGAAAAAGTTCACTGTCACGAACAGGAAAGTACGTCACGCGATCCAGCGATTGCACTTATAAAGTCAATAACCAAATTTAAATATTAGCTGCAAAATTTTCAAAATAGATGTAAAACAATGTAATATGAAATAGACATTCAGATGTAAAATATATGAAGAGCAACAGTCCAAGCCCAGTTTTTATCATTGAGAATTTCAAAATTCAGGTCTACACGATGGGTATTATAATCAGAATCCTTATGAAGAAAGAATATCGAAAGAATCAAAGAGACATTACTAGTTTAATGTCGCTAGTGTTTCAAAAGCTATAGATACTTTATACATTTATAGATCACATTTCTATAAGCACGTACATTCTGACGGGATTTTTTATTGTATTTCATTATTTACGACCGTGTAACTTTGTAACAGCTTTTGAATAAACAATGTGAGTAACATGAAACATTACTTGGATTTCTCACATAACAGCTTTGCTGAGATGCTCTGGAATGGAACGATTTAAAGTATTAAATACATTGTGTGTTTATGTTACAAGTAGGTAATCTAGATATGTACTAACTTTATTGTGATCGTTTCTAGAAATGTATTTTGTTATTACTACAGATTTCTACAGATATGTTTGATAGTACTGTTGAAAATTGTGTGAAATAAAATTAATTTCAGGCCAAAGAAAAAAATAAAAAAGATTGTTTATTTTAAAGCAAAAGAGAAAAAAGTAAAGATTTTACAGATAAAGGTAAAAGTAATTTTAACTTCAGATAATAATCATTTTAAAACAATTGCATTTATTATGTTTTTAAACGGAAACTAACGCGATCACGAAAAGCTATTACATACGTTTCGACCAGGTTGCACTGGCCGTGGTCACAGGCTGGCTCGGCCTGTGACCACGGCAAGTGCAACCTGGTCGAAACGTCAGGCAGTTGTGAGGTATGTAATACCTTTTCGTGATCGCGTTAATTCCCGTTTAAATACATAATTATATCATGGAACGCGAACGTTTAAAAGTTAGGATTGCATTTATAATTCAGATCAATAATAGGATCAAAATTAAATTGATTAAACTTATGAATGTATTAAGGAGAAAACTAGCTACAAATTTATGTGGTTCAGACTATGTTAAGACCATAAAGGGTTGACTAAACTACAGATTAAGCAATTAATAAACTAACGGTAACTATTGACTACAGTAACTATTAAGAAGGTCTATACATAACTATTTGTATTACAGCACTCAAAGATGTCAAAGAGGGTAGTTGTAAGAAATACAATCCCATCAAAACTACGTCATGACTATAGTCTCAAGCAGAATTGTCTTTTAACGATAATAAAAACAAATATCAAATTCCTTTGCAGTGACGATAACAATGTTAACGTTACCAATTATTATAAATTACGTCTTATGATACAAGAGTATTAAATCTATATCAATCTGAACATAAAGGCATCAAAGCGTATTAGTTTATAGTAACGCAACAATGATTAGTCGTAGTCTGCTTCGACTATTATTAAGTCTAGCAATAGGATATCAATTATGATACAAGCGTGATGTGCTGGATGCGCAGGAGTCCAAAAATAAACGGTAATTGACGAAACGTGCACGAGACATGGCGATTATGGCAATGGGTTAATCTATGACATTTTGTTACTCTCTGTACCTGGGACATTATTTGACGATATACATGTAATGAACTTCGATCTTGTGTCAGTTCCTATGAGCTCTGTCTCTAGAAAATCTGTGTTATTGTATCTATGTGTTTTGTTTGTGAGCTTGTAAGGTGAAAAGAGATGAAAAGTGAAATTTGATTAAAGTAATTCCATGTTCTCTAAAGTTTTATTACAGATATTACTATTACTGATAGTTTTGTTTTTTTTGTGATGGTTTTCTGAAATTCTAGTGTTTCATCCATCACCAGTACTTTCATTGTTTAAACCATTTAACCTTCGAGATCATATTTTAAAAATTCAATTCCTAACTTTCATAAATATAATATCATTTTAAAGCCTGTCTGATGTTGCGAGAGCTAAGAGCGTCTTAGAATATGAGTTTACAATTCATTTGTTTAGTCTGAGAGACTTTGGTACATTACTTCAGTTTGTTTATTTAATATATTATATTCGTAAAGCTAAAATCTTGACAGTAAATTAGATGGATGTTGTATGCATATGATGCCTCTACATGTACAATATAGACTAACAGTATTCAACGTCTTGCGGAAAGGAGTACCATGTCGTATTTAAAAAGATTAAAGTAAATCCCGTAAGTAGTACACATGTGAAAAGGTGATAATTTTAGAAAAAGAAAACGTTTGAAGCTCTTATCAGAAATCTTCAGATCAGAAAGAAAACTTACTTTCAACTGACATCAACAAATATCAAAACGTATGAAGCTACGAGAGCTACGAAATATATTCGTAAAAGATAATTGTCACATGAATGAAATTGCAGATAATAATTACTGTTGATGACGTTGTTAGAACTTCCGTATTTGTTCAGATGAAATATAGAAAATCATTGAAATTCACACTAAGTTTTATAAGATATTGTTTAAAAAAATACAGTAAAGCAAATATTATTTATTGGCTTTACAAAATTATCCTAAAATATTGTTACACCTTACCGTGGCAAGTTGTATATGTACTAGGTACCAAACGGTTATCCGATATCAATCGTTTGATTCTGCCTTGTCTATAATTATACTCTTCTAATCTACCTATTGCTTGATAAGCCTTTTCTGTTGATTTTTATATTTATGATTATATATTTATGTTTTGAATCCTCTCACGAAATTGTATCTGTATCCAGTCACCCTAAATTTACTATTATATAAAAACGTCTGGGCCCGTTTTGGTAGGGTTAAGAATACGCAATGTAACAGTTTGATTTAAATTGGTTCCATTGCCATAAGCGCCGTTGTTCTATAACCGTGCTTACTGGGAGGAGTGCCGTTGCGAGGCGCAGGGGGTGGCGGTGGGCGAGGCGCCTCTTCTCGTGGTGCGCCCGCACCGCCCGGTGGACTCGCCACTGCAACATCAATCAACAGCTTAATATTACACACCTACTGTTAATTCTGGCCGCCTAGTACCTACAAGCATATATTTAAACTTTAAGATATATCGGAAACAACATGATTATGTTAAGATCAACGTTATCACATGATCACACTATTCCTTGGCTTTATTACACAAAGAAACGTTCAATTTAGAATATACAGATGCTGGTATATTTATGTAAGTATACATTTTAAGGTATTTTGTAAAAAATGACACTCGACTATTTATCATTTGTAAAGACACTGTAAGCTTCGTTCAAAAGGATTAATTACAAGAATATCTGGCGACTTTTAGTAAGTTCGTTAATTGAAGAATATACAAACGTGTTTTTAAGATAATGTTTGTATTGTAGATATAAAGTTAGTTTGTTTTAAAAAGAGACCGAATGACATGGTTTATGAATAACTGTATAATAGAATATAACAGTTACATGTAAACAACTTTTATTTGTTCCATTAATGACTGGAATTAAATCACTGTGTAGGTTTACAGTAGTTAATTTAGCAACTTTAAGGCAGTTTAGGTTAACGAAATGTTATATTTTCAAGTACATTCTGTGGCTGTGTGGTACGAACAAACTAGTTTGAATACAATTAATGGTTTTCCTAGCCCTTAAACGTTCATTCACTGGAGCTGAGAGCTTAGTTTTTCGACGTCACTTTTGGTTACGGTTAAATGCTTCTATCTAATGCTGCATATCTATGTGTACCTGTTACCTACCTATTAATATTCTATTAGAAATAAAAATGAATATTATATTTTCTAAGATAAATTTATGTGTTATGTTTTTGTGACTATGTGACTATGTATGTGGGATAAGTATCCAAAGAAATTTCTAATACAGAAGGAAAATACTAGAAACACTACAATGAACTTACATTGTAGTGTTTCTAGTATTTTTGTTCATGAAATCTTAATAGACTATGGTTCAAAAAGAACATACTTATTTCACTTTAGAATTAAAAAAAATATAACTTTCTCGAGTTTCGTGACGTCACAAGGTCGTCACGTTAAGCTGGAGGCTTAAGGTTGAAAGTCTATGCACACAATTTATCATTTATAGTTCGTTAATTATTTTTTATTTTCTTAATTATCCAGAATGTTAAATTAGATGTTGATTTAATTAAAAAATAATAATTTTGGAACTATTGTTTTCATGCATTTAGTGTTTTTTTTCTTCCGAGCCTTTTTCGCAACTAACTCGGGGTCAGCTTTCAGTCTAACTACGAAACTGCCAAACATCGATATTTTACGTGAAGCGACTGCCATCAGACCTCCACAACCCAAGTGCTAGGCGATATTCAAGTTCTGTAGTTAGACCAGGTTGTCGACTGTTTTTTTTTTTTTAAATTTTTAAATTTTAAACTTTATGCACATTTGGTACATTTGCGGACTTAATGCCTAAGTCATTCTCTACCAGTTAACCACAGTTTTAGGGCTCCAACTACCCGTAACGAATGCCACAGATGTTCGTATGGCATCCGGGACCGACGGCTCGAATGGTCACCCATCCTAAGACTAACCTGGCTAGTATTACTTAACCTTGTAATGTGCTAACGTACTCGGTTACCATTTAGCCACGACCCAGTTATGGGTGTTAAATTGTGACGTCATACCAGGGTCAGTAATGTGACCACCTGTGACCCTTAAACAGTATTTGATTGTAAGTACACAAACTTAAACCTAAAAACAATAAAATATAATGAAATATTTGTTTAAGATGTTAATAATACTAATATTATAAAGCTGAATAGATTGTTTGTTTGGTTGAACACGCTAATCCCAGGAACTACTCGTTCGAATTGAAAAATGATTTTAGTGTTGGATAGCCCATTTATCAAGGAAGGCTATGTAGGCTCTAAAACATCACGCTACGACCAATAGGAGCGGAGTATCAATGGAAAATATTGCAAAAACGGGGAAATGTATCTCTCCCTCTTTGACGCAGACGAAGTTGCGCGGGTCAGCTAGTATTTAATAAAAGTACTTTCAGGACTATGAAATGGAACAAGAATAATTAAAATGGGTCGAATAAGGTTTCTGTGATGTTTTCATTTGAATAAGTGGGACGAATGTACGTACGAGTATATATCTATACTAAAATAGTAAAGTACTTTTTTTTTTGATTATTTGTTTGTCTAAACACGCTATATGTTTTTTTTTACGTTGGATAAAGAATTTATTAAAGAAGGTTATATGCTATGTAAATAATATCACGCTACGACTCTTAGGAGCGAAGCAGTGATCATAAATGCAGGTGCGGGGGACGGCTTGTGTAGAATAATATTGTTATATGATAGTGCGATTTTTATTAGAGTCGAGTTCAGTCTGAACTTAGGTTTAAAGTCCTAAAACTACTACATATAAATAAAAAAGTCAATTTCACTGTTGTAACCATTCCATTTAATTTATAGTTATTATTTACACAGTTATTATTATTTTACAATGTTAAATCCTTGTTGTTAACTAGTATATAAAACACATAACTAAACTACACTAACGTGGGGGAGCCATGCTTCGGCACGTATGGGCCGGCTCGACCGGGTGATACCACGGCCTCACAGAAAACCGGCAGTGAAGCAATGCTTTCATTGCTTTTCGCCGAGTGAGTGAGGTTACC
The DNA here is from genome assembly GCA_963859945.1 of Euplagia quadripunctaria. Classification (NCBI taxonomy): domain Eukaryota; kingdom Metazoa; phylum Arthropoda; class Insecta; order Lepidoptera; family Erebidae; genus Euplagia; species Euplagia quadripunctaria. The sequence continues at coordinate 5,194,962 of OY982563.1, read as the reverse complement.
GGTTGCCCTAACCCTTCCCTCTCCCTCTCTCCCCTCCTCGTCCCCTATTCCCCCATTCCCCTACTCCCACCTTAAAGGTAGGCAAAGCACTGTGACTCTTGAGTTGCAGGTGCTCATAGGCGGCGGTAGTCATTTACCATCAGGGGACCCGTCTGCTCGTTTGCCCCATATAACATAAAAAAAAAACATATTATTAAATAGAGTTAGTCAGTCCGAGGAGTTAGTCAAGTAGTTTAGTAATAAACCAATATTACTTTAACACGTCTATCATTGCGAAGTCGCAATAAGTTTTGTTTAAAATTAATTTAATTTAATTTATTTATTTAAATTTAATTTAAATTTTGATTAAAATCGAAAGACTAGAAATGATAATTAATTTATTATCAGACATATATCTTTTATAAATTTAAATGAAAATAATACGTACATACGCAGTTATGTCTATGATTTGAAACGTATCTTGTAATTTTACACTTTGCAGCACATTGCAGTTGCTTTAAGTTTTGAAATACCGGTTGTGGCGTTAAATTGTTTGTGCAATGGTGCGTTTAGTTTGATAGACATTAAACTAAATGCTACTGTCTACGTATTTGGTTCACATTCAGCTTATCTTGGTTGGCTACTTTAAAGCAAACCATTGAAATTTCAGAAATAAGAGCCATTGGTGCCACTTCTGTTGTTTAGTTTACCTAAAAGATTTCCAATATGCTATTTTGTTACTACTTTGAATTAAATGTCGTTTTCATTAGGACATCACAAAATTTTATTCTGACATTAGTAAAAGTTAAGTAAGAGAGTGCTGCCGCTACTTAAAAATTAAGAATGAATGACAAAGAGTGAATTAATAAAATCTTCTGAAACAATATTTTTAGATTTACCGAATGCCCAAAAATGTTTGTTATAAATTACGTGTATTTTGTGAAAAAAGTGCTGTAAATACTGTGTTACAGAGTTTTCATACCAGGCAATTTACCGTATAGCCTTTTTGTGATTTGTGTAACCCGGAAAAATCTGCGTATAATAAGACTGTGCGAGTCAAGCTGACATATTGAAAATAACTTTAGGCAGTGTTTAATTTACAAAATAAGTGCCAAAATAAATAATTTAACGTGGGAGAGCCATGCTTCGGCACGTATGGGAAGGCTCGACTCCGCTCGATACCACGGCCTCACAGAAAACCGGCCGTGAAGAATCATTTTATAAACGATGCACGAGAGTCTTTTGCCATTTCCAAGGGATTGCAACTGTTTCGTAAATTTTTCAACCGTAGTCTTTCCTGATAGTGTCTTAAAATATTTTTTTTTTATTTCAGATGAGACTGTAATGATTATGTAATTTTAACATTAACGGTAAATGGTACGTAGTAATGTTATTAAAATATACATACATTTCCGCTGAAGTGACCAGAGCTAAATTCACATATTCGTTATTCATCATATAAAAATAGTAATGATTGATAGAGTTTAGATCCAAAAAGTTAAAGAAATGAATTTAAAGTTAGTAAAAAAGTTAGTTAGCATGTATTTATTTGAAATCCAATTTTAGTGTGACGTTTCTGATATTAGACAATTTTACACGTTCAGAACGTACAACAGAATAACAAATGAGCAAGTATAGACTTAGTTGAGTAACTTTTTCAATTTCGACTCCGTCAAAGTAAAATACGTTTTCAGAATAGAAAACGTCATTTGGCAGACCTTAACAACATTTTTGTGATTTTTAGTCTAGTTCAGAAAATGTTGTAGTAACAGAATTGGCACAATTCACGGCTAGTACTGCTGCAATGTTAAGGAGTAAAGTCTGTAAAATCTTTTTAGCTTTTATCTTAAAATATACCTAATTTTTTAAAATTAAATATTCTTTGGGGTTTCGACTTAGTAGAATTCGGCTTCTGTTGTTTAGAATTAAAAGAAAACATGAGAATATTCAAATGTAAACGGCTCAAAATTTACAAAACCTTAAATTAAACATTTATTTATAATTATGTACTTATACGGGAATTAACGCGATCACGAGAAGGTATTACATACCTCTGAATTGCCTAACGTTTCGACCAGGTTGCTCTGGCCGTGGTCACAGGCTGACTCTTACCACGGCCAGTGCAACTTGGTGATTGCGTTAATTCCCGTATAAATACATAATTATATCACGGAACGCGAAAGGTTAAAAGTTAACATTTATTTATTAGCTAATTAAAGTAAATAATATCGTAAAACAATTATTATAAGCCAAAACGTATCTAATCGACGTAAATGTAAATAGTTAAATAAAAGTTTTATTTATTTATACTATATTTTAAGTCAAGTTTCCTACTTGCATGATTCGGGAATTACCTAGTAAACGAACCTAAAGTGATATTTTAAAAGTACATACTAAAGCTACTGAGATAATTTTCTCTGAGTACCCTCTCCAGCATTGATCCCTTGAGCAAAATTCATCACGAAAATAAGTGTTTATGAATAAAAATGCTAATTTCAAAACAAAAATGTTATTCTTGTTCCTTTTAAAGTTAATTTTAGCTCGGTTTTATTAGCTTCACTTGTAAACTAACTAGCTAATTATGTTAACCAATCTTTGAAGTTAATTTTAACATATATACTTATTTTAACATATATACATATATAATTGTCGTACCGAAATGAAATTTTTATGTATATGTAGTTTTGGTTAAGATTTAAGATACTGTCGTTTGGAATCTTTGAGCTGATCTGACGATGGATACAGAAGGTGGATAGTAGAATTCTTCAGTGGTTACAAGTAAACCCCTCGAGTTTGGGCTTAGGACTCGTTTTGAAGAATCAAACCAGTCTGGTGATAAAGCCAGGAAAGAGTATAGTGGAATACTTTTTTACTTTTGAATTTATTTCGCCATTAAAGCGTGTTTTTTTTTGTTTTACTATGCTCTGACTATTTATCTCTAAATTAAAAACAGAAAATCTATAATAGACTATAATGTGTATCTAAAAATTAGTTTAGTTAGTAAGATGCACGGATGGCGCAATGGTTTAAGTGGTCACCTCGCCAATACGCCGCGCCGAGTGTTGTGGGTTCAAATCCCACACGGGACTCGAGTACGGGACCCGAGTTGTCCTGAGTCTGGATGTTCTTTGTGTCCGTTGTTTTAATGTTTGTGAAGCCCCCCGCGACACAGGAATATTCCTAATGTGGGAGTTGTCTTTTATTAAAGAAAAAAAAATGCCAGGTAAATCATTTACACCCCTGACGTTGCGCGATACAATTAAATTTTGTTCTGATCTGTTCTAGCTAGTAGCTATTTAGTCACAGGTGAATTTCAAATACAATCAGAGCGAAAGATTTAAAGTGAATTGTGAATAAGTACATTATAACATTATTATTTCGCTTCCAATACAAGTTTATTTACATCCCTCTCCCCTCTCCTGGGACAAAAGTGCAGATACGCGCTTATTCAAGAACTACAGTATTCTAATAATTGATATAAAGTGATGATTAACTAAAATACCACCTAAGTGGATTTAGTGTACTCAAGTCAGAGCCACTAAGAAAGTTGTGGCAAAAATGTCGTGCAGTGATGTATGTAAAGTGCGTTTTACGTTACGGGAATTCGTCTTCAAAAATATTGTTTTGTCAACAGTTTAGAACAAGGATGCTAATGAACTAGAAAGAAATTGATTTATGAATTAATTCTCTACTCATAAAAAGTGTTTTCATTGAGATATCATCCACTTGAATTTAAGCGTCCCAGATTCGCAATCACATCATACCGATGTTTCAACTAAGTTCTTAAAGGATTAGGAAATGCCTAAAACAAAAGATTGGAGAAGTTACTAAATAGTATCTGTAACGTAACGAAGGCAAAGATTTTAATGCAAAAAGAATATGAAACAAAATAATAATGGAATAAGAAAACAACAAATATAAATAGGTAAATATTTAATCAAAACAATTCATTTAGACAAAAGAAAATACTCGTCACAATAAATTCCTGCTATTATAATCATGAGAAAGAAACGTGACCGTTACATTGTTTTTACACTTGAATAAATAGAATAGGCGCTTTTGAATGACAACTAAGCCCTCGTGATGGCAGTAGAAATAGATAAAAATAGTAAATAAAGTGTCCGTCCTGTCACAAATTGTGTACTTCGTAGGCATTTCAAGACTACAAAAATTGTGGTGGCGGACTATTGAGGCGAGATGAAATTGAAAAATGTTTGTGAATTTAGGGACTTTAATTTAGAGATTAATAATTCAATATACCCATAGCATGACCACTTTTCAATTATGCATACTAGGATCTCGGCTTTGCACGCGTAGCAGAGACATCTTCAACAATCATCATCATATGTCAATCAATTTACACAAAACCTTAACAAATTATATACAAAAACATTCCTCATGAATCGCTTTATCTATTTTTGAAAACCACATGACAATCCGTTCAGTAGTTTTTGATTTTGGTGTGGCGAGGGACTTAGTTTTATAATATAGTGATTACAAATTGCACGTCACATTATTCTAAACAGAAAATTGTTAGTGAGATTTTAAATACCTACGCTACTAATTACTGCATTAATTCTGTAATGAGGTTACAATTTTTCTCTTTAAAATGGTTAAAACCGTCTAGAAAATTGTTTTCAATTATTTCAAACAAGTAGTAGAACTTATTCAAAGTTCTGTATGGACAATTCGACACTACACTACATCAGATAGATACAAGATCCCTTTGAGCAGAAATCCTGTCAGTCCATGTTTATCTGGGTTTAGAACATTCCATCTGTGCCTTTGAGTCTTCCATCATAATTAATGTTCTGTGTACAGGCAGCATGTTTTCAATGAGAAACATGAACTGAATATTCGAAATTTGATCATTTTGGACGGTTTTAGATAACTTTGTTTGATTCCTTTAATGAGACTTTAATCTCTTTGCTTTGATTGGGCTTGAATATCATAAGTACATTTATATTAGAACTGTTTTCATATCTATACAACTACGGATTAAGTGTGGACGTTATTTCACGTCACTAGCTACAGTACCTAGCTACGCAACATGTAACCGCATGAGTAGTCTCAAGCCAGATAACACACCAGTGATTTTTGCGACTATGTTATTTTCGCTACAACACACACGATTCTAGTAACTATTACAAGTTGAGACGTCGTTTTGTTGAGGCGTCATACAAACGGAGTTTCATGTTAATTAAGGTACGTTACAATGAGAACTCACTGCGCTATACGCATGCTGTTTCTTTTACTCTCAGGTATAATTAATATATGTATCAGCTTTACACGCTCACACATGTGCCCCGCCTGGACAGATGCACGAGACGAGAGAAAAATAGTGTAAGTTTTACTAAAACGCATATAATTTTTATGCATATGTCTATGATTTTAGAGATTAGTATAGACTTTATTTTAAAATAATCTCAGCACTTGTGTTAGATGAATCGCGTTAAACACAAATATTTATTTTGTTTCATTTATGAATGATATTAATAATTAAGAAAGAAAGTTTTTTGAGATATTTATAGGCTGGTTTTATTTATATATGAAGAAAAAAAAACCTTAGTGGTTCTGTAAATCAATAAATGTTTTCACATCAATACTTTGACAGTACAAATCCCAAAAAAATAAAAACAGCAAATATATAATAATATATATATATGCCAAATATATAGATATTTTAAATCATTTTAAATAAATACGACTGAACTTCTAAATATCTATATAATATCTTCTAAGTATTAATATTTTTATAATAATCATAGTTAAATAAATGGTCTATTTATTTGTTTGTTTAATGCAGTCAGTCCAAAGCCTGAATAAATTATGAAGGGAAGTTCATTTGAGTTAGACGTTTACTGATGTAACTATAACCACAAAACCGTAGCTTCGACTTAAGAGGTTTCGACATGACTACGTTCCGTAGCCGTACTAAGTAAGTAGCCGCACACTGAGATGAGACTAGTTATGAAAATCACGGGTACTCGTAACGTAACTAGTGACGCCTTTAAAGTAAGTAGACACGTTACGTTTCATGAAATTCACGTAACGGCTTACACTTACACGGATAACCATTTTCGAAGGTCTATTACATTATTTTGTTCGTGTATTTGTTCATGTATGGCACGGTAAATTCAATTAAACACCCGAATAGTACCATTCCGTCCTCAAAGGTACAAACACGTTTTGTCAATCATCCCAAGTATCAGGTGTAGTGCAGATTTTGGGACTGCTGTCTTCAAATAGTCTAATTTATTATTTATTGAACCAAAAATCCCAATCGGGAAAATAGAGTTCAGTAAGACCTCAGTTGTGCAGTCGGGTATAGTATATACATGGCGCCATTGATTTTGGATAGCGCTCTTTTGTTCTTTTTTGATTGAAAAAGATTAAATCAAAATTCAATCTTAATTTAATTTTTCATGGAATGCTTTTCTTTTCTTCAAATAGATTTCTAGTTATAGAATTACAAAGAATCCAATTTTCTCGTGATGCTGCGGTTTCCAATATTTGTCCGACGACAGCTTTGTTCTTGTTCTTTAACTTCAACAGTCGTATTATTTTTAATGTTAAAAGTTTTGTGGTATAAAACAAAGTAATTTTATGGTTTTGATTTACCAGCTTTTTGTAACGTAATTCAAGTGTATAAAAAATGAGTTTCGTTTAAATACCAAGTATTACTAAAAGTATTCAGTTCCTAGATTTTTTTTTAAAATGAAAAATGTGTGACAGGTAAAAAAATCAAGGGCATATTTAATCTATAGAAATCTCTTGTCACGGTGTTTGTGGTCGAACTCCTCCGAAACGGCTCGACCGATTTTAATGAAATATTTTTTGTATATTTGGTAGGTATGAGAATAGTTCTTAAAGTATTATTCACCCTCCTGCCCCCACCCCCCATTTTTTTTAAAAGATAAAGAAAGGCAATGCAACGCATGCCGGGTGCAGCTAGTATTCTATAGATATATGCTGATAGAGATAATAACTTCGTAGTTTCAAGTTAGAGTTTTGATATAGGCTTAAGAGAAAGTGAGGCATGGCCCGCCAACTTTTATTAAAATACAAGTCAGAGAAGGCAGCTCCAGTGCTGTGAATAAACGTACGTTACGTAGACGACCTGTGGCTTAAGTCGGAATAAGGCTTGTTCACCAGGTACTAAAAAAAAAAAAAAGGTACTTCAGAGGTACGGGGTATAGGTATTTCAGAAGGATATTTATATGAAAAGACTACAGTTACCAGCACAGCAAATAAGATTGTATTCACTGTTAATGTTAACACATGATTAATTATTGTCATAGTTTATTAATTGTCAGAAATTACGAAAAACCTTAATTTTACATATTAAACTAAGTTTTCTGGTTACTTGCTATTTCATTATTGTGGGAGAGCCATGCTTCGGCGCGTATGGGCTAGCTCGACTGGAGTGATAACACGGCCTCGCAGAAAATCGACAGTGAAGCAATCCTTGCATTGCTTTTCGCCGAGTGACTGAGGTTACCAGAGACCCTCCCCCTCCGCACCCCCTCTTCTACCCCGCACTTGTGACTCTTGAGTTGCACCAATGGGCAGCGGTAGTCATTTAGCATCAGGTGTCTGCTCGCCTAAATTCTGATTGACTACAATAATACGAGATATTCAATCGTGAGATTCCTATGTGTGAGAAATAATTGTACCTAGTCTAAAAATTGTTATGAAAATATGCATGTATGTAAACTGAAGCGATTTCTTTCATAACAGTGGTCGCATCAATTTCCGATCCGCTATCATTGTCAAACTAATCAACTCAAAATACATTGACTACGGGATGCATATTGGACACGGTGTTCCCAACACCGGTGTCATGTAGATGTTATTAATCACGTGATATAGCATTCATCATTTTGTAGGTATATCCATGAACTAGACTGTTTTGTGAAAATCTATCCGTGGTTATTAACGGCCAGTTATTAAGTCCAAGCTTTAAGTTATGTTTAAACTGTCTTCATTTTATTAGATCATTCAAAATGCGTGGTAATAAAGCTTGAGATGCCGCATTAAAATGTTAATTCTCTTCCAAACATTATTTAAGAAAGAAAAATATGACGTTTCAGTAATTCAGCTTGCTTCGACAGTGATACGTTTGAAAAAGAAGTCAAGTTTAAATAGCGTGGTTTAATTTAGAATTTAGTAATTTAACTTCACAACGTTACATGTATGCTATATGAAATATATATCAGGTATATAGGCCAGTTCTTTTTGTTTTAAAATGAGAATACATGTCAACGTTTATTGATTACTAGCAACCCGCCCCAGCTTCGCACGGGTAGCAGAGATATCTTCAACAATCATCAACATATTTCAATCAATTTACAAAACATCTTAACAAATTATAAACCTTCCTCATGAATCACTCTGTCTGTTAGTGAAAATCGCATGAAAATCCGTTCAGTAGTTTTTCAGTTTATCACGAACAGAGAGACAGGCAGACGTGGGGGGGGGGGGGGATCTTTGTTTTATAATATGTAGTGGTTTAATTGACTCTAGATTAATATATGTATTTACAAGTCTCTTCATTTTACTACTTGCAACAATATCCAAATTAAAAGATTTTAAATTCATGGTAGACACCTACTCATACTAAAATTATACATAATGTGTAGTGATCGGTAATTGCTGAGTTCATTGTAACGTAGTTGGATATAAGTAAAGTCTACTCACGTAAACAATGTTTACCGATGTATTTTCATTTAATTTACAAGTGAATAAATACAATAGCCCGAGTTGTTTTGAAATATTTTCATAGCATATGTATTTTCGTTTCAGACACAGTATTATTTTCCCATTTTATTGTTTCATTGTACACATCACTCTTTCCTACCGAATGAAAACAGCGCGAAAATATCAGATGTTTACCTGAAACAAACGAAAGAAATTATTAATATAACAGTTAAAGCAGCAGCCGGAATACTATAATACAATTAATTTGTTACAAAATACATTTTTGTTTTCACAAAATGAATCTCTTCTCATTAATTATTTTGCCTCAGCCATTAGCAGTCGCGTTTTTGTGTTACAAACATTTCGACCGCATGGATCAGTTGAGCCACATAACCGTACTTGTTAGTTAACAAGTACGGTTAAGTAATTATGCTACAAATTAGACAACATTTGCGGGAAGGGAATAAGAAGAGGGGACGGAGAGAGCAGTTTTCAGTCTACTATTCAAACGAATGTATGGTGGCGGTAACTGCTGCCAGACACTCTTACAAAAATGGAACGTACCATTTTTGCTAGGGTGTCTGGCAGCGGTACCCATGCGGTTTCTGAACTGAAATAAATAATTAAATTGACTGGCCTAGTGGCTAGTGACCCTGACTGCTATGCTTATAGGTCGTGGGTTCGATTCCCACCCGAGTCTGGGTGTTCTTTGTGTCCGTTGTTTGTATGTTCGTAAAGTCCCCCGCGACACAGGAGTATTGCCTAAAGCGGGAGTAGTCTTTAAAAAAAAAATAGACTGCATTAGGTACGTTTTACCTAGTACCAAGGTACAATCGACAAATTAGAAGCAGGATCCACTTGAATCACAATAATTCGTTTAAAATTGGCAAAGTAACAAAACCCACTTCTACATTGATAATTTTCGTCCTAAAACTACGACAACTTGCAATTTTGTTGAAAAATACGAAGAGAACTCACTGTCAATTAAAACATGTCAGTTAAATGAATTAGAATAAAATGATGATATGTGACATGAGACCGGGTAATGAACAACAACATTAACACGAAACAAGAAATACATAGCTTCCTTCCTTCAAAATTAGGTTAAGTTATTCACTACTGCCAGGGGTTGTACATGAAACTATTTAGTTTATTTAAGCTTTGAATTAATATAATTATATATAAGCTACTCATATTAAGACTAGCAATGTGTTTATCTTAAGGCACAGCAGTGCCCCCGCCAAGTATAGCCACGGCCAAAGCATCTTTTCTTGAAATATTTTTTTTTAAATTGTATTGGGGGCAAAGGAGCAGACGGGTCACCTGATGGTAAATGACTACAGCCGCCCATGAGCACCTGCAACTTCAAAAGTCACAAGTGCGTTGCCGGCCTTTAAGGTGGGAGTAGGGGAAGGGGAGAATAAAGGGCGAGGAAGGGAGAGAGGATGAGGGAAGGGTTAGGGCCTCCGGTAACCTCATTCACTCGGCGAAAAGCAATGTAAACATTGCTTCACTGTCGGTTTTCTGTGAGGCCGTGGTATAACTCCGGTCGAGCCGGCCCATACGTGCCGAAGCATAGCTCTCCCACTGTGCTTCATTCATTTCAACCCCCTGTTGTTGTCGTTGTTGATAAAGCTAGAAGACTGAATTTTCAGAGACCAAGATACGTTGACGTGTACGCCTTTAGGGTTCCGTACAACTTTATGCACTTCTTATTCAAGTCGATCTGGTTTATTTAACCTTTATAATTGGTTTTCATGTGTCAAATATATTTGAGTATCCGTAACTAAATCAAATGCTTATTACTGCACAGTACGTAAACTTATATTTAGAGACATTACATAATTCCTGTTTTGTAAGCAAATTTACAAATAATTCGGGTTAACTTTTCTTCTGGCTTTATACAATAACTACATTAGTAGATGTTTTATTGAAATTAGGTATCAAACATAATTAGTCGCATGTAGTTTTCTTAGGAGTAAAGGTCTAGGTACTAGTCTACTCAGACGGTCAATACGAACAGAAATCTGTTGTCTCTTACCTTGGAATATAGAGTAACAAAACTTAAAGGAATAACTACCGCGGTAACTAATAGGTCACAGTAGGTGGAACGTCCAAAAATACCGAGAATGTTCTTTAATGCTCCCTCGTGTAATAAATTAGACTTGTCTGCTCTTAATTGCTGAACGATATATTTCCTCCTTCATAGCGTCAGGCAACTAGTTCCAACATATTATTTTCATTTACTGAGCCCAAATAATGCGTGAAAGATGTTTGTATCAATAAACGAGGGGCTAAATGTTACGAGAGGTAAAAGTGGAATATTTCTGAAAGAAATTGGGTGCCAAACAATAAATATAACGTATAAAAGATATAAGAAACGTTCATGTGGGAAAATTGGTTACGTAATAGTAGTTCAAAAGTATTACAAGTATGTTTTGTTAGTGAGAGTGCGTGGGACTGCGTGCGTCCACCGTTTCGTTTTGCCAAGGGGTGATGTTGGCTGAAGAGGCGGGAACGGGAATGGGAGAGGACAAGCATTCCCTAGTCCCACAGAAGACGCCTGCTAATCAGGCAGCCAAGGTATGCAGGGGTTCTCAGAGGCTTCCTTCGCAGAGTATTCCAGGTCCCCTGCAATAGACCCACTTGTGACAGAACACCGTTTGGTATTAGTCGGTTCAAGTCCGTCGTACCACTTCATCCTCGGCTCCGGTTAGCTAATGACCCGTGGGGGTTCCCAAACGATAAAAAAATTGGTTTGTATTATTCTAGGTGTATTTTAAAGCCAAAACAGGCTTTCAAGCATTGTCTTGAGTATTGTCGCTGCGTACTGTAATGATGCTCAAGTGTCGACTCTCTTTTATGTAAATCACTAATAATCCGGCGCCAGAGCCAAAAATAACGCGAAAAGTGGTGGACTTTTATAATAATACGATACTTGGCTTAAAATTTGAAAAAAAATTACGTAGAATAACATCCTAAACTGTCTACTTCGGGGGAGATACGCGTCATTGTTTATTATTGCAAAATAACTTAAAAATCGGCTTTTATCAGTTTTCATTAAATATCTACAAAAGTATTGCTTTTAGAGCAAAATGTTTAATGCAAAAGCTGTTTATCCGACGATTTTACAAAAGGATTAGGCGTTAAAAAAATTGAAAACCTTTTCCATTGTTTAAATAAGCGAGAAAGAAGAAAAATGCAAAGAAATTAAAATGCGTGAAAATGCACGTTGCAATATTCGAAATTGAATGAAAATCGAATATGTTACAGACATAACATATATGTTTTATATTATGTATGTTTTTCATTGTACGCAAAATCAGATCGCGAAATTTTAAAATGGCAGCCTATTGTAAAATTGTTAATTTAAAATTTCAATTGTGTATAAAATCCGTCACGGGCATGGTATTGATATCTGAGTTTTCGGAATCGATGGGGTATAACAATATCTTTGATACCTCAAAAATTTGATTTTTAATTGAACCAATAAAAAAGTTTTTAACGAAAAACCGTAAATGAAAGACCGTATTTTTTTCTAATTTTAAACTTAGACGTAAACAACTTAGTACAAGTGATTGCGCTTATTTTTACATGAATTAAAAAAAAGTAGTACCAGCACTTTTTACTCCAAGTACTCTAGAAGCGGGCTCGTAGTTTGTTAAAAACGTCATATGACACGGTTTATGAAATCGAGATACAACGTTCCTCAAATCTGTCATCTGTAATAGTGTCGTAAGAGCTTTAGCATCAGCATGAGCATTCGCACCTTAGGGGAGACATCGGCTCGAAGCAATGCGAGGTTATCGGGGGCTCTAATCTCCTTCCCCACTTGTTGCCTTAAGTCATAAGTGCCCATGGGCCGCGGTTGCCACCATCAGGTGACCCGGCTGCTCGTTTGCCCCATAAAAAATGTTAAAAAATTGTGTATTTATTTTTAAGATTTTGTATTACATTAATAACTTCAATCAATAAGGATTCAAATCTAAATCTAAGAAAAAGAAAAATATATTTTCACAGTACAGAATGATATTACCATGTTTCATAAGTATGTTTTATCGTCACCTTGCAAAACGGGGCAAACGTGCGTAGATAATGATATGGAATTTCAGTATAAATATGACATTATCGCGAATAACTCATCCCCTTACCTATACCTCGTTCGGTGCACAGGATAGGCTCCTCTAAGTCCTTCGTGTAAAAGCTCCATTTACATATCTTCCTCGTATTCCCCGTAATATTGATCTTTATTTATGAAAAGAAAACATTCGTAAGGAGTCTCGGGAATAAATGTGTAAATCCTTCTATTTTTGTCGCCTTCAAAACTGAATTCCGTAAGAGTAATATGTTGAAATGAGATTAGTAAAGGTGACTTGAATGCAAGAGAAGAAGTTTTCTAGAGCCTACCCATAAATGACATAATATTCTCTGCAATTGCTTAGTTTGCCTTATAAATATGGTTGTAAACTACCTTAAATGTTAACGTATGTATCTTATAAACAAAGAAACAAAGTTCTCTTAAATCTTGGAAGTGCAGTGTGTGTTTTTTGTCTGTGTTTTTTGGACGTAAGTTTAGAATTGTTCGTGACCTCACGTAAGCCGACTTGGCGTGGGTGTGTTGAACACATCTACATTCGAAGAAAAACATCTGATGCTCTTTGATAATTTGATAATAATAAATTGAGACACCTCCCACACGGCCGTCTGATCCCAAACTAGGCAGAGCCTGTACTATAGTAACCAGACTGCTGATAAACATACTTATATATTTCTAAATACATACATATTATAGATAAATTACACCCAGATACAGAACAAATGATCATGCTCATCACACAATTATTTGTCTTGGGTGGGAATCGAGTCCACGTCCTCTGGCTCAGCAGTGAGGATCACTAACCACTCAAGTGGTTAGTGATCCTGACTGTAGTTATTGGTGTGCAGGTGGGTGCAGTTGTCGGTGGTTGTTGGTAGACCAACAGACCAGTCCAGTAAAATGATGTATGCATGCTATGCACTAATGTAGTATATATAGGTGACGATTAGTATGTAGCATTATTTATATAGGAATCTTAAAACGACAATATCTCTATTTGCTACTTTTGATAATCTTAAGAAAACAACTCTTGCCCTAGAGTATAAATCCTGCTAGGTCTAGTTACTTCCAACGATAAAAGAACTAAAAATACATCCATATTCACAAATATTGGTGACCAAGACCTTGTGCTATTACGTCCATGCAATAATTGTTACAAAACACCGAGTATACGGGCTTGCGGTCAAGTGCAATGCAATGCAGTTACAAGGTAACGATCGTCAACTTGTCTAGCTCACCACGATTCCTATTATTAGGTTGATTTAGCACCACGTAACGATAGCATGTTCACTTCAAGACCACGGCCACGTGACGTTGCTTGAACACATTCAGGGTGTGTGGTGTAAACCATATCGATTCCAATTAGGTACCTTATTACGTATCACGTGCTGCAAATACGCGTCGAACTTAAAGTTTATGTAATACAGGAGTATTTTTATAATCAGTATATAAGATGCGATTGTACTAATAAGAGTTGTTTTTCCTACTAGGGAATATTAGTTTAATAAATCACTAACAGTCAGTCCCCTGAGATACCATCTTTTAATAGAAAATTAAGAAGAACTTTGTTTCTAGAATTTGTGATCTTAAGTTCGGTCTCAATTAATGTGCTAAATTTCATCGATTAGGAGTCACTAATACGAAGGTACCAAATAAATTATGGAGGGAGCTTTTAAAATGTTATGTCCGTGGGACTACTGGAATTAGAGATCCTGACTGCTGAGCCAGAGGTCGTGGGGTTGATTCCCACCCAGGAAAAAATAATTGTGTGATGAGCATGATTATTTCTTTCGTGTGTGGGTGTAATTTATCTATAATATGTATGTATTTAGAAATATATAAGTATGATCATCAGCAGTCTGGTTACCATAGTACAGGCTCTGCCCAGCTATGGATCAGACGGCCGTGTGTGAGATGTATCGAGTTATTATTATTATTATTATATCGTAAGTACGAGACTCACTATATATAATAAACCACTAATGCGTTAACACTGTTTAACTGCTATCTTCGAAAGGTTAAAAAACACTTCCCGAGGCAGGAGATTTCGATTCCTTGTCTCTCTACTACGATTAGATTGGTATAGTAAGATAATCTCATCCTATCATTGCTGCTATTAGAGTCCTAAGAGGTAGGATTATCTGTCCATAAATGCGAGACCTCAGTGCTATCCGTTTTTGCAAGTGATCCCGTTCATAAAACGTGATACCACCACAAAGTTTATATAAATCCAGATGGAAACTAAATCCTAGTTTACGTGGCTGGGACGCGATTGTTCTTCTACTATAAAAATGCCAATAAATGCTGTAATACTGGACGGTACATGTTGTGAGAATTAGCGTGTTTTTGCATGTGGATTTTGATTTTAGTTACGAAACGAGTTTTTATAATTTTTAAATGTTGCTGTGGGGTTTCGTACTTCCCAAACATAACGATAGATTAAAAAAATGTAAATATATACACACCTACATACATTCACGCCTGTATCGCTGAAGAGTTAGGTAGAGGCGCATTAAACACTCATATTTTGCCTAGGGGCAAGCCTCAACCGGGCACTTTGGGAATTTAAGATTGGAAAATTGGGAGTAAGTATATTGAAAAATGGGTAAAAAGGGAAGACAATGGAAGGAACGGGATATCTATGGCTTAAACGAATGGATTAACTCAAATAATATTACATATAATAATTATTCTGATTATAACTATACTTTTTAGGTGAATCAGATCACCAGTTGCCTACACATAGATAGATACGTGTAGGTATAATGAGTATATTCTCATATTTTACATTGTTAAGTTACTCTTGAAATAATATAAAAATCGCCTACCTCTTACACCACACGTATTTTCTCTTAGTCTTTGCTTCTCAGCTTGTGAACGGTTCCCTAGAGTTTTGAACTTAGTCTTACGCGAAAACCCGAGTTATAGCAATAAGATTTATACCAGGAGCACGTGTTCTCCAGCCGCCAAACATCGCTTATTTTACTCTCTCGAAATACCTTGTCAGATCGAAATTAGAATTTGAAGTAGTTTCAAATATTTGAGTGACTTGACTTGTGATTGAAGTTACCGTTTAATGGATTTTTTTTAATTCTTCGAGGGGTATTTATAGTATTAACGACCTCTGATACGCGGTGGTACAACATTTAACTGCAATTTCAGAGGTCGCGGTTTTGATTCCCACTCAGTGCAAGTATTTGTTCAAATTCAAATTTAATATCTTTATTTCATAAAATTGATCATCAATTATTCGAAATCGTCAATGTAAAAAATAGTTATTATAATTTAAAATTATAGATCAACACACACAGAGTCACTGCAATAATAGTTTGCTTTGTCAAATGTAAAATTATAAGAAAATAACATAATATCATATCTGCCTGTGTCGATCTATAACCGCCCGTTTCCAAATGGTTGAGCCTTGTGAGAAGAAATCGGGCAAACAAACTCACGGCCACTCTTTTTAAAAAACCAGACAGTTTAATAATATTCAGTAAATTTTATTACATCCTTTTATTGTGTGCTATTATGTTTTTAAAATTAAAAGTAATTATACTAAAACAAAGAACATGACAATAAGGAAACTGAAAATTAATGAAAAAAGAAGAACAGAAAAACATAAGAGACGGAAAATAAGAAATATATTAGCTCACATTACATTTCTATTATGTATATGAAATAGCCTGTGAATCCTATACAATTCAATCCCAAACGTTTTTATCCTGTATATAATCCACTACTGAGTAATAGCCTTTGAGGCATAGTTGTCGTTTTCACTGTGAACTTAAACTTGTTTAGACTCAACATTTGAATATTATTTGGGATTTTACTTGGTAATTTTTTGGAGCCTAGAGGCAGGTACAACAAGTTTCTGTTTATTACGCTTGTTAAAAGAATTTATGTCACTTTTTTTCAGAATTGATCTTTATTTTTATAGGTAAATCAGGTTTTCATAAATGTATTGGCACGCTACCGTCATTATATTAATTTCTTTAAATTTCTGCCTCAGTGCATCACGATTGTCTAAGTTTAAGTTGTATGCGTGTATATGTCTAACGGCTTCTAAATGTTTCTATTGTAGGTAGAGATCAGAGTGTCAAATTTCGACCATGATTTATTAAGTTTAACCGTTTTGTTTTACATCACTCGAATACCCGAATATATTTTTTTTAAGACATCTCCCACATTAATAATTACTCCTGTGTCGCGGGGGACTTTACAAACATAGAAACAACGGACACAAAGAACAACCAAACTTAGGTGGGAATCGAACCCACGACCTATAAGCACAGCGGTCAGGGTCACTAACCACTAGACAGGCCAGCCATTACACACACAGATCAGTATAACTTGAACCGACATTGTATAGACTTACCGTTCCACTAAAGGTACTTATAGACTGGACGCCTGTAGCTTCCTGTAGCAGTTTTCACTTTCTGCACTTCATACAAACTTTGGATATTCCAAATTTCACATTTCTAAGTGTGCGTTTGTTAAGAAATGCCAACAATGAAATATGTTTATCCGTGTTCTAGAATCCATAATATACATTATACTTAGTTTAGGCCGAGATAGTGATGGATTGTAAGTAATTCAAGTAAATACATATTCCATTTATCCCCAATTATTATTATTATTATTAAAAATTGATTTTGTCAAACTGAGTTTAACAATAACTGATTCTATTTCACTCGAATTAAAATAAATCTATTTTATTAACATCTAATCGAAAGCTTAATACGTTTAGGGAAACGTAGTTTAGGACACCTTGCGGCCAGATGGAGTGACGATCTGAGCAAAACGTTGGGGGAAAACTGCTTGAGCTAATTAGGCCAATGTCCGGTAGTGGACGATGAAAGGCTGATGATGATGACTGCGTCCTTTGCGCACAGGTGCGTACATGTACAAGCTGTTTCATTAACAGTATACTAGCAATCTACCCCGGCTTCGCATTTGTAGCAGAGACATCTTTAACAATCCTCATCATATCGCCACCCGGCAAAAAAAAAGTGTCATTATACAAAAACAGCTATCTGAGAAAACACGACTGTTATGCCCGTGAATTGAAAAAAAACATCTCAGTGAAAAAGGGAACTTTGTTATCTTTTTCACTGAGCTAATAACGATGTTTTCACAGCTGACCAAATGCAACATTTTTGCTATTCAATGCTATAAAAATGTCAAAACGTACCTAACATGTGATATATGACACTTTTTTGTGATAAGACACTTTTTTTGCCGGGTAGCGATATTTCAACCAATTTACACAAAACCTTAACAAATTATGTATTATTATTTAAACCTTCCTCATGAATCGCTCTTTCTATTGGTGTAAACCGCTTGAAAATCAGTTCCGTAGTTTTTGAGTTTATCGCGAACAGAAAGACAGACGCGGCGGGGAACTTTGTTTTATAATATGTAGTGATAAAGGCAACATGTTACGTTTCTGTATTATCCTTGTCTAGAAAGTAAAGATCATGCCCGGAGCAGGCCATAAAGGCTTCGCTCGTAAATTTATCTCACCACCTTGTTATTGCACTGTGAAGAATTCAAGTGATGGACGGCGTGTGCGATATTTTACTAGATAGTATTATTCTTTTCCCCCGATAAGTGGCGCTTTTATTGAGCGTAAAGGGTTTTGGGTTCTTGTTTGGTGTATGTAAAGGGTTTTTTCTTAATTTGAAATCTTCATTCGTTTGGAGAGATGAAAATTATATTATAGTGTTTTTTTAGAAAGATAAGTATTTATTATTGAACACCAAATACCACAGAAGCAGTCAGTGGGATATAATAATTTGTTACAGTGTTACATTAAGCAGTCTTATCGCAGGCTGCGATCTCTTACATAATACCATCAATGGAATATACTATAAAGGTAGGCAGATTGTTGTGCACAACTACAAGGAAACTATGGATATTTTACTGCTAAACAATCACATTATTTACCAACTTATATATAGAAGAGGATGGCTTCAGCCATAGGACGATCTTTATTAGTGGGAGAGCCACACTTAGGCATGTATGGGCCGGCTCGACCGGAGTTATACCACGGCCTCATAGAAAACCGGCAGTGAAGCAATGTTGCATTGCTTTTCGCCGAGTGAGTGAGGTCCCGCAAGTTCTAACCTTTCCCTCTCCCTCCCGCCTCTTCCCTTTTCGCCTACGACAACCTTAAAGGCCGCCAATGCACTTGTGACTCTTGAGTTGCAGGTGCCCATGGGTGGCGGTAGTCACTTACCATCAGGTGACCTGTCTGCTCGTTTGCCCCCCCTATACCATAAAAAAACGACCACTGTTTGACATACGCCTCCCTTAATGACTTGCAAGAAGAGATTGATTGCGGTTGGTTCTTAATACGTTAATGTTTCAATAATCTTTACTAATTATCACAAACAATTTTACCAAAGTAATGCAGAAAATAACATTACATAATATTTTTAATACAACCTGAAGTTATATTATATTATCACGTGGCCCAAAGAGGGACTCGAGGCAAAACACTTTTTTAATTTAACGTTGCTGTCAAGCTCGAGTTTCAAATTTTATTTGGTTGGTGTAAGCAATATTTCTGTGCATATTGAATATCAGCGCAAAGGAATGACGTCATTGTGTCCTACTTCAGGCAAGTTTCAAGCCTCTGTAAATGATAATTGGGGCTTTGAAAAAGTGTATTTGGTACATTCAAAGTGCGAGCAATGACTTTTATAAAAGTACTAGCCGCTCCCCGCAGTTTCACCAACGTTTATGGTCTCTGCTGCGCCCCTAAGGGTCGTAGCGTGATGTTACATAGCCTATAATAACCTTCAATCAAACAAAACTTCTTCATCGTATAGATTATTAGGTACTAATTACTTTGTAACCGAATATCTAATTGATACGAGTGCTGTATAGTCAGGTCTCATTAACCACCCTACCTGAAACATTAGCCGTGTGACTGGATGCCCTTCCTACGCCTACTAGGCCATGAAAGTGTTTTTTTACAGAAATTTTCTTCCTCACTGCCCCGAAAAACAACCGTTCCTATTAATTGTCAGGTTTACGGGTTGGGCATAATGGAGGTCTATGTCATTGTTTAACACTCTCAGATTCCAGTTCCGACGAATACGTTTGAACCCCTCCATCCGTCTTTTCAATGTATCAACTGTTAATCAGAGGAATACACGGAGAAACGAAGTAGGGAACGAACGAGAAATTCACGCCTCTGTAGAACCTTAGCCTCAGGCACCGATGTCTCACCGAAAAAAATTGCCATTGACCAAGAGATAATAAAAAGCTTTTGTCAGATATACAACACACACAAAAACAATTTCATCTCCATAGATTAATTATAATTATTCTTCAGAATATTTATAAAAGTACTAAGTTGTGTTATATTAAATAAAGAAAAAAATACAAGTTATAAAGATAAATTATATAATTATTTATAATTTATCTATATGACTTGTTTTTTTATTTTAAAAATAATTTTAGTTTTTATTTCCATAAAGGTTAAATATTTTATTTATTTATTTTTTTACAATCTAATACATTTTTTTTTTATATAACAGAACTGAGTTAAAAAAGGGAGCAGGGTGATATTATACTACTGCACAGTATCACTATAACATAAAAATATTTTTTTCCATAATTCAGTTTTGATAACTTTTGGTTCATTTATTTTAGTGATCAAACACACGTGTGGCGTTATTGAAGAACAGCCCGTTCATAATTGTTCTCCTCTGTCCATAGAAATAGTTAATAATCTAAAGTAATCTAAGTAAAATAATAAGTCTATATATTAGAGATGCGCCGAATAGTGGTTTCACCGAATAACCGAATACCGAATATTATTCGGTTTAACTTTTACCGAATCGGATCTTCGGCCGAATTATTCGGTTTACCATTACATTGTTTTTCTGCGTTTAAATGTTGATTTAAAGCTTAAAAATAAAAATTGTTTTGAGGTTTAAATTAAATGTTGATTTAAGGTTTAAAATAAATGTTGACTATACTAACTATAGGTTAAGAAATAAATATATTTTCTTTGACTTATAATATAACATAAATCTTACATAAGAAGTCTTGTCTTTTAGTCGTACACCTTGGCTACATGAAGAAAATAGAAAAAGCTTGAACCGAATATATTCGGTAACAAAACCGAACAATTCGGCCGAATACAAATAGTGGAAAAGATGTCGAATACGCCGAATACCGAATACCAAACGAATATTCGGCGCATCTCTACTATATATATTCCGGGCCATTACCATGGAGATAAAATGTTTGTAGTTTGGGTTAAAACTTAATTACTTCTAAGCTTTTAGGTTACAAAGTAGTGTCACTTATAATATAATGTAATACCCATGTTTACGACTTACTGACAGAAAAACCTGCTATAAATTAAAGCCGAAAAATAATTTAGGAATAACGGATTAAAGATATATGTAACAACATACGAGTATAATCAATCCAAGTGTATTTTAATTTTTTTGCAAAACAAAAACTAGTCTTGTGCAATAAATTATTTTCAAAGAAGTTAATAGTTTCATGTCATTTTAAAGATCAATTTTAACAACAGGTGTTTTTCTCCGTTTGAATTTTAAACTTTCTTAATGTTTACGAGGAAATTTAAAATAAGAATGTGAACACACTCAATACTGATTTCACATTAAAGAAAACGAGTCTTTAAAGTTCAAATAAAACTACTTATGTATTCAACAACAGTGTTAAACTGAATATAATGCCGTTGTAATTCTTTACTGACATGTTTTAACTTATTACGTATAACACTAAAAGAATTACACCCACTTGGTACATTACACTAGCAAGTGCGTGTTGGAGAAACATTAATTCAGGCCCCTAGCTCTTGTAGCCCATATATCTCGATAGGACCGACAACTGTCTCAAAGGTTGTGTGGCATAAACGTGCTTTGTCAACATGTCTAAGATTTAAGTGTAACGAAGGTTCAGTTGTGTTTTATGTTGAATTAGGGTAGCTCGTACTGGGGTGCTGTCTAGAAAACCTCCACGTGGTGCACCCTGGAAACGTTGGCGATGACGCTTCCTTTTCCTTCTTTTCGGGAGGGCGTCATCGCCAACGGCTAATATTCTAGTAAGGAGAGGAAGCCATTTTTCTTCGGCCACTCGGTCGAGGCTTGGTCCAACAGAGCGGGCGTTTCTGCCGATACCTCTGTTGGCTCTTCGCTCTTCGGAGCTATGAGGATGAAAACCTCGGTAAAAAATCACGAAGGAGGGACTCTTCCATGGGTCGGAACTTCTCCGCTGTCCTCTGTGGAGAAGGAGGACGGGCTCGGCGTGCACTCACACTGCCACCGAGTAGGCATGGGAAATTTAGTTTCCTAGCCACCGTCGGCATATCGTAATCCTGAATGGAGTGGTGGTCATGTCTCGCGACTCCGATCAGGGACGAGGGTCTTGGCTTAGCCGCCCGGACTGCGAGGAAGAAAACCTCTCTAAAAAATCACCCCGAATCCCGTGTTCTGGTGCGTGACCAGGGGATGTATGGCTGATGGGTAATTCAGTCGCAAGCGCACTCCCAGCCGGGGCACCTGCGGACTCCTCGGTTGGGCACAAATCTTCGCTTGCCCGGGTATTGGGGGATCTCTGCCCGGGTCGACCTTTATTTCTCCCCCTCTCGTGGGTTTAATTATGGAAACTTTAAATACATTTACAAATACAAATAAAAAAGACGAACAAAAGAAGGAGAAAAGTAAGAAGAAGGCGGAGAGTAAGAAGGCGGTGGATACCTCGTCTAATGACGAAGAGGTTGCGATTGGAACGCCTATTTCGGAGAAGCTCCCAGAAGTCAATCTGACTACTGGGAGCCGAAGATTCTCGGAACGCCTGCGTTCCAGGTCTGTCGTTTCATCGGACGGAAATTCCGGTACGACGACTGACAATACAGAGGCAATGGAAGTGGAGGCTCGCGGCAATGACAGTCGCAAACGCGGACGCTCCAGGGATGAAGATGGCGACGCGTCGCAACACATGTTGCCACCGAAAGTGGCGAGCAGCCAAAGAGGGCGGTCGAGGTCACGTACGCCAATCCCCGCTTCGGCAGGTTCCGCCTTTTCTAGGGCGGGCGTTTATGCCCGGGCCAGAGCGGAAGGTGAAATGGTAGCGGAGGAGGAGATTGCAGATCTCCTGCTAAAGATACGGGAGCCGGTAGAGGGGGGTTCTGTCCCCCAAACACCTGTTACCATGCAGGAGAGAGCAGACGCGGCGGTGGCCATCATCCACAAGGTAGCCACCAAGTCCACGAACCTTAAGGGTTCTTTTGTAAAGGCCCTTAAGGACTCCTCCTCCGCCGTCTCAGGGGTGGTCAAGACCCTCATTGGGGATGTGGCACGCCTCCAGGCGGCAAATGATCGGCTGACGGGGCAAGTGGCTGAGCTCAGTGCTCAATTCGCCCAATTTCGGGCACAGGGCGATTGCCCTGGGCGGTCGAACCTAGTTGCGCTGCAGCCTACCCCCTCCCCCTCCCCCTCTGAAGTTCCGGATTCCCACCTGCGTCAAGTTATTGACGCAGTGTGGAGAATGATGGACGGGCGCCTAGCAGGCCTGGAGGCAAGGCTGCCTCCGGCCCCTATCGTTCGACCGCCGCTCGCCGCGGACAAAAATAAGGCCGCACCAGTCCCAACGCCGCTTCCTGTCTCGGGTGGCCGCGTCGCAGTGTCATATGCAGCGGCGGCATCGGTGCCAGCCCCTGCGACTGTGGCGAAAGCCGGGCGACCGGCTAAAGCCGCAAAAAAAGCGACTGCAACGAAAGCCGGGCAACAGGCTAAGACCGCGACAAGGGCAACAACGGATTTCCCTCCACTCCCTTCTCCGGCAACTAAACGGACGAGCGCGCCTCCGTTTCTTCTGGTGCTGGTCCTGTGCCTGGCCCCTCCACGCCTGCCCCCCTGACGTGTGCCGCCTCCAACAACGGGTGGCAGAAAGTCGAGGGAGGTAAAAAGTCCCGAAAGCGAAACAAGAAGGCAGCCTCTACACCGCAGTCACCAACGGTGGCAGTGACAACAACGAAGAAGCCGCGAAAACTACAGCCGCCTAAGACAGCGGCTGTGGTGATTACTGTGTCGCCGGAGGCGACAGACGGTGGGCTGTCATACGCGGCCGTTTTCAAGAAGGCCCGGGACAGCCTCGCCGGAGAGTTCGGGGCTGTAGGTGTGAGGATGCGCCTTGCCCAGACGGGGGCTCGGGTTCTGGAGTTCCCCGGGGCTGAAGGCGCGAAGACGGCGGACACCTTTGCCGAGAAGATGCGGGAGATTTTCGCAGCCACGGATGGTGTGAAGATCGCCAGGCCCATCAAGTGCGCGGAGCTGCGCATTTCGGGCCTGGACGATTCCGTCACGGTCGAGGATGTCCGCGTTGCAATTCGGGAGAAGACACTATGCAGCGCGGACAACATTAGGATCGGCACCATCCGCCCCGGTCCAGGGGGCCTTGGCGCGGTGTGGGCCAGTTGTCCCGTGGCGTCGGCCAAGACCTTGAGCGACGCCGGAAGAATCCTCATCGGTTTCGTGAACGCCAGAGTCACACTCCTGGCGGCGAGACCGATGAGGTGTTTCAAATGCCTATCGTCGGGGCACACCCGCGTCAAGTGCAGCAGTTGCTTTGACTGCAGCGGACTATGTTTCCGCTGCGGTCAACCGGGGCACAAGGCGGCGGAATGTTCTGCCGCCCCTCACTGCCCAGCGTGTGCGGCGGGAAATCTTCCCGCCAATCATCAGATGGGGCAGGGTGGCTGCAAGCCGCCCCGCACTTCTCGACAAACTTCGGGGGTTAGCCAATCGACCCAGGCTGCCTCCGATGTCAATCCTGCGTCGTCATCGTCGCCCATGGAGGAGGTTGTAGAGACAGTCCAGTAATGGACCAAGTCTCCAACCTCCTAGTCCAGACGAACCTGAACCACTCTGCCGGTGCGCAGGATCTTTTCCTGCAAACCATGGCGGAGTGGTCGATAGGTGTGGCCGTAGCCGCGGAGCCCTATTACGTTCCTTCCCGCCCAAATTGGCTAGGTGACCGGGACGGCTCCGTGGCAGTCGTCAGCTCCACGGCGGCTCATTCCCCGCCCTTGTCGCTAAGAGACAAGGGTACTGGATATGTTGCTGCCGAGTGGGGGGGGATAACCATATATGGTGTCTACTTCTCCCCCAATCGGAGTCTGAGCGACTTCGAGGTTTTTCTCAACAACCTAGAGACCTCGATGCGGCGACTAGCGTCTGGGCACGTCCTAGTCCTGGGGGACTTCAACGCCAAGTCCGTTGCGTGGGGTTCCCCCAGGACGGACGCACGGGGCGATGCCGTGGAAGAGTGGGCGGCATCAGTGGGGCCTCTGTCTTCTAAACAGAGGCTCCACCAACACGTGCGTGCGACAGCAGGGGGGGTCGATAGTGGACCTTTCGTTCGCTACCCCTGCTCTCGCCGCACGAGTAAGGAACTGGCGTGTCCTGGAAGAGGTTGAGACGCTCTCGGATCATCTATATATCCGATTTGAGCTCTCCCGGACCCAGGACCCCAGTAGGGGTCACGGGGCGCGGCGTTCTTCCCGCTTTCCGCGGTGGGCTGTGTCAAAGCTAGACAGGGATCTACTGGAGGAGGCAGCCATCGTTTACTCTTGGCTGTCTCCACAGCCTCCGACCGAGGAGGTAGACATGGGGGCAGGCCGCTTTCGCGATGCGATTACGCAGGTTTGCGATGCGGCCATGCCCCGCGTTCGAGGTCGTCGGCCTCCAAGGAAGGAGGTCTACTGGTGGTCCCAGGAGTTGGCGGACCTCCGTGCGGCCTGTACCCGTGCCCGGAGGTCCTACACTCACAGCCGGCGGCGTCGCCGCGGAGAGGGGGAAGAGGACCAGCTTCATGAGGAATACCGAGAGGCACGGAACATTCTGAAGCTGGCCATTAGCCGCGCCAAAGAAGAAAAAAGAAAGGAGATGCTGGAGGGTCTCGATCGTGACCCCTGGGGTCGCCCATATCGCGCAGCGCAACAAAAGCTCCGCGCGTCGGGCCCCCCCCTTACGGAGACTCTCCAGCCCAGCTTCCTGCAGGAAGTGGTTGAGGGCCTTTTCCCGCAACGGGTGGGACACGTACCCCCGTCGATGGCCTCTTTGGCCGGAGACGACGGGGAGGACGAGGAGGATGGTGTTCCGCCCGTCACGGAGGCGGAGGTAGGGGCGGCTGTTCTACGGATCCGTTCCAAGAACACCGCCCCCGGGCCAGACGGGATCCCTGCCCGAGTGTTGGCCCTTGCCCTTGACCACATGTCCGACCGCCTCAGGGAAGTGTTCGACGCTAGCTTGGCGTCCGGGCGCTTCCCTGATTGCTGGAAGAGCGGGAAGCTGGTTCTTTTAAGGAAGCCGGGACGGCCTACCGACTCGGTCGCGGCCTACAGGCCCATCGTGTTGCTGGACGAGGCGGGTAAACTGTTTGAGAGGGTTCTCTCTGCCCGCATCGTTCGGCACCTTGGCGAGGTCGGCCCCGATCTGTCGGACGCCCAATTCGGTTTTCGAGCAGGGCGTTCGACGGTCGGTGCTGTGTTGCGCCTGAGGGCCGTGACCGAAGAGGTAGTAAGCTGTGGCGGCGTGCTGTTGGCGGTGTCGTTGGACATCGCCAACGCGTTCAATAGTCTGCCATTCAGCTGCATCAGGGAAGCACTCCACTATCATGGAGTGCCAGGGTACCTGAGGCGGCTAGTGGCAGACTATTTAGAGGAGCGTACCGTCATGTACGAGGACCGAGATGGAGTTTTGAGTCGTCGGCCCATGTCGTGCGGTGTTCCGCAGGGGTCTGTCCTTGGACCACTCCTGTGGAACATGGGGTACGACTGGGCCCTCCGAGGCGACTACCCCCCCGGGCTGGGCGTAATCTGTTACGCCGACGACACTCTTGTCACAGCCCGGGGGGTGAACTTTCAAGAGGCGGCGCGTTTGGCCACCAGGGGAGCCTCCCTGGTGGTCGGGGGCATCGAGGCGCTGGGCTTGCGGGTGGCCCTGGATAAGACGGAGGCCCTTTTATTCCATGGGCCCCGTCGTGGTCCACCCCCTGGCGCCTCTATCGAGGTTAACTCGGTCCTCGTACCGGTTCAGGCCCACATAAGGTATCTGGGCCTGATCCTCGACGGTAGGTGGCTCTTCGACGAGCACTTCCGACAGCTTGCTCCGAAGCTGGTCGGCGCTGCGTCCGCCCTTGGGCGACTCTTGCCCAATTTGGGCGGACCCAGTGTCGCTACAAGACGGCTGTACACGGGGGTTGTCCGGTCAATGGCACTATACGGTGCACCGGTGTGGGCGGGAGCTCTGACCTCCCAGAATAGGGCGCGCCTCTGGCGCCCTCAGAGGGTTATGGCGGTTAGAGCCATACGCGGATACCGCACCGTGTCGACGGAAGCGGCGTGCGCGTTGGCCGGGACACCCCCGTGGGTGATTTGGAGGCGGAAGTGCTCGCCGAAGTATATCGGCGAACGGCTGAGTTCCGGGCGGGAAGCGGCAGTCGGCCCCCGCCCGAAGAGGTACGCGAATGGCGTGAGGCCGCTCGCCGAGCCACCATGGCTCGTTGGTCGTCCCGGCTGGAGGCTCCACGTGCTGGCTTTGCCGCCGTGGAGGCGCTCCAGCCGGTCATCGTCGAGTGGGCAGGGCGGCAGCACGGGACCCTTTCCTTCCGACTGACGCAGGTCCTTTCCGGGCACGGCTGCTTCGGGAAGTACCTGCACTCGGTCGCTAGGAGGGAACTGAGTCCCGCCTGTCACCACTGCGACTGCAGTGAGGACTCGGCTCAGCATACGCTGGCGGTTTGCTCCGCCTGGGCGACGCAGCGTCGGGCCCTCACTGCAGTCATCGGAGGGGATCTCTCGCTACCGGCCGTCATACGCTCCATGGCCGGTAGCGACAGGAATTTTACCGCGGTCGCGACCTTCTGTGAGGACGTCATCTCACAGAAGGAGGCGGCGGAAAGGGTCCGGGAGGACGATCTCCACTCGGACCTAATTCGCCGCCGGCGAACCGGTCGGCGGAGGCGCGCTTACCAGCGCCTCATGCCGCCCTGAGTGTGGCCGCGGGTGGAAGGGACGGGTTTTCCCCTCCACCCGCTATAGTGGCCCCCCGCGAGGGGGCGGCGTCCGCGTGTGCCTGGACGTTGCCTAATTGAGAGGTTTTTTACCCGAAGGTGGTGCCCGCGCTTTGCGGGCAGGCGCTAGGAGGGTTCCGGATGTCTTAATAAAAGCCGTTCCCGGATCCCTCCTACTTAAGGCGCAGTACGGCACACCGTGTGGTTTTAGTCGGTTCGATTCCGACACAAAAAAAAAAAAAAAAAAAAAAAAGGGTAGCTCGTACTGTTCTCACCCCTTTCGAGATGCTGTCTGTTTAAACTGCTGTGAGAAGTCAGTTTCTGCTCAGACTAGAGATACCACAACACAAGCACAACTGCAAATTTCAGGACATAATAGAGGATTTCATAATTAAAAAAAACTATTAGTATAGATAAAGGTCGTAGTTGTGTTGACATTGAATAACATAAAGCGTTGAAAGTTAAAGCTAATAAGTAGTGGTAGTTGAGTGGTAGAAATTGGATCCTAATTTATTTAAAGGGAAGATGTAATCGTTATCGTCGATCGGTTCGATATTGGCCCTTCAGCAAGTACGGGTATTCAGGCGAGGAGGATAAAATACCGCATTAAGCACCGCACATTCGTAAGTCAAGATGGGTAAACACAACAATCACAAACTGGTTGTTCAATAATCGCTTGATTGAACGATACTCCACCAAACACGTAGCAGGCTTTCTCTTGTGAACCGATTGCCGTCTCCAAATGTAATGCAGTCGCCGATCCTTTATTTCATGTTAGCGCTTGTGTAGCTGATGTATTATCCACCACTCTATAGTCAGCTGACGTTTCTTTTTCTTCAAGATATAGCTATAATTTGATACAATCCTCAATCTGGAGGATATGACTAAAAATAATATTTGTTTTCTACGGGCGTGGGAGGCTTCTGCTCCTCAACCCCCCGACGGAACTGCAGCTGACGGTCACGAAGCTTCATGATACAACTTTCTGAAGCATTTAACGAATTATCGTCCGAGAGGAAATGACTGACGAAATTTGTACCTGGCTCGTGGACTATTGGTGTTGCTTCAGAGAAAATATAATTGACCATTTCTTTCATTCATGACAGTGACAACTCACAGTTCTTATTCTCGTTTACTCTATAATCACGCCGTCATATTTAATTTTAAAGTTTAAACATACCTCTGAGTTGTTCCTTTTGCCAAAAAGGGCTGTAAAATATTTTTTAATTTTGTGTTACACACCACATCACACAAAAATCACACTGCTCGAAACCCATTCA
Source organism: Euplagia quadripunctaria (assembly GCA_963859945.1). Classification (NCBI taxonomy): domain Eukaryota; kingdom Metazoa; phylum Arthropoda; class Insecta; order Lepidoptera; family Erebidae; genus Euplagia; species Euplagia quadripunctaria. Next base: position 5,165,844 of record OY982563.1, on the reverse strand, counting down.
GGCAATCCACTTCATTTAGTTTAAACAACGACTAGAATAATTTTCGTTTTAAATTGCTCATTCTGTAGGTAACTAACCGCATTGTGGTTGTAAATAAGTTTTCTTTCCCATCGTTTACTATTTTCGCCCCGTATTCAAACCTCTATTTCAATTACTACCGTGGACGGGTTTATTTGCAATTGTTTCATTTATTTGTTTTTATTCGTACACACGAAACTTGATTAAATTTATTTTAATAAAACACTAACGTGGAATTGAAAAAGGTAATATATTTACGTAAACATTTGAATGCATGTTTTTACTATAGTTGAACTAAAAATGGAAAACTGAATATCGTGGTATAGACAGACAGGCTATTGTTTTTAGAAATTTGCAAATGAATTGCCTAGGGCTAGTTTTAATAGCAAACTTCTATTTTTGAGTGTTCTCATGTAATTTTACAATTACATCAACTCAGTACGAAATGAGGAATATAGTTATGTTTACAAACCCCTTATTTGTAAAAAAAAACTATGGTTCTTATAGTTTTCACAATACCGGATACTCTAATACCTGATGTACTGTTTTAACATCAAATAACATCTCCTCAAGCATAGCAATCAGTAAGGACAGTCAGGATTTTGTAACAATAAGTATGGTGATAATTATAACAATAGGAGCGGCACAATTATGCCCGGAAAAATATTTGACTAATTACTACAAGCTTGCAAAACCGCGTTTGAAGTATTCTGAATTCCTTTCCTGTTAAAAAGCAGTTAAATGTACATAATGTACTACGGAATATTTCTCCAATAGAAATATGATTTTCGAGACAAAGCCGTATATTAATTAGAGCGGTGAAGATGAAAGTACTTAACTTGCGACGTGTAATGGAAAGCAATAGTTACTACGAAGCTGGAAGTAAGATCTAGGGTCTCTCAGAGATACGTTGGGATCCTAAATTTCGGGACATAAATTGTGAATATATAGATATATAAGTCTGTGAGATCGAATAAGATTAATCCTTACTAATATTATAAATGCGAAAGTAACTCCTGTCTGTCTATCACCCTTTCATGCCAAAACTACTGAACCGATTTGAATGAAATTTGGTACACAGATACTCTAGAATCTGAGAAAGGACATAGGCTACTTTTTAATTCGAAAAAAGGGGTGTAAAGGGTTGAAAGATGGGGATGAAAAGTTGTATGGAAATATCGTCATATTTAGAGCTAGAAGCTTGAAACTTATATTTTAGGCTGTTGATTCGATATAAATACACTATTCCGGACGAAGTCGCAGGCACAGCTAGTTAAAAATAAAAGTCTATAGTGACTTGAAGATTGGAGAAGCATAGAAAACTTTTCTGTAAAGTGAAGTCATTTTCTCTTTATTAAACGTCAAAACGTACGTACGTTCTGTAGGTACTAAAACACACAAATTGTGACGACATAGGTACTGACGGTGATAACGGCTAATCATTTAGTTTGGTTTAGCAAATATAAATTAATAAACAAATACCAATAGAATTTTTCAACAATTATTTTCATAAGGGCTATTAAATAATTGATTTTGCCCATAGGTAACTAATTACCGTTTAATATGAATTATTATTTCCTAATGGAGGGATACATTTTGCTTTTAGAATATTGTAATAGCTCTTTGATAGAGCAGGTACCAAGAAAGATGGATCTGTTTCTAGGTAGAGGAAATAAAAAGATTATGCGAAGCAACTTAGGTTTTTTACTGAACCCTTTAAAATACAATAAAGACAAACAATCAGGTAACTTGTAACAACACTTTTAAATAATCAAAATATCTTGAAGCTCCGCGTGACAGCTCAGGCTACCACGCACGCAGGCTTCTCCAACTCGAGTCCCCTTCTTTCTTCATTGTTCCATTGACTAGATTAATTGAAATACGAATTAAGAGCTTGAAGTTGCCAGCAGACTTCCGCGCGACCAAATAGTATTTATTCGTCAATCCATGAAGGTTGCAAGCGGGCGCGCGTAGTCTCAACAATATATACAATTAACTCCTGGGGATTCCACACGATAAAAACGGTTAAAACCTATTTTTTTTTTTTTTTTAGTCTTGTAAAGCGGTTATCATAGTCTATTGAAACATCTCAAGTATTAAATACAGCTGATGATACATATAATGATATTACACCGAGATTTTAACACGAGGATAACATAACTGTTAAAACAAATAATCATGGGCTTTAAAAACTAATAATTTTTTCACCATTCTGCTTAGAACGTATTATTTAAAACGATTTTTTTTTTATATCATGATTATTTTCTGATGTACCATATAATGTAAATAACTGAAGTCATTATCATACGACGTTTACAGAGCAAAATGATCGTCTGGCTCTCATGCCACAACTCTTTTACTCGAATCGAAACTAGGTTGGTTGTATCGAAGATGACTACCGGCACTTCCTCATTTAAGATGTTAGACTGTAGAGAGACGGATGTTATGTCTCTCCAACACAAAGGATCCTCTGACCAGCCTGCCATGCCTGGTGGACCGCGTCTTCAGGGTTGATTTACGGAAGTTTTATATCATATAGATCGGCAAGAGAACTTGCAATGCGCGACGCAGATTTTTTAATATTTATTTTTAGATGTTACACACGGCCATCTGATCCCAATTTGGAAAAGAGTGTCCTTGGAGTTTCTTGCCTGTTGTTCTCCATAGGATCTACGTTTTGGAACAGGCAACTAACTTCACGACCGACTTATACTGACTGACTCCTCCTGACAATTCAAAAATACCTACAATGGGTTTACTTGAAATAAATAATTTTGATTTTGATTTTGAACCAGCCAGTCAACAGTAAAAAAAAGTTACCCTATAGTTCGGTGTGTCCCCTCTTGATCATATTGAATCATATGGACGGATGTAGGTTACAGAAACATTCAAATTATTCAATGGTAACAGAGATCCAACATTTGTTATGCATATATTTCTACATAATGGATCCCAAATGTTGTTTACCACCGAGAACAACTCTCCTTGAAATAATCCCGGCCTATAAGCCTCAAATCCAATAAAGATTATGAATTCCAATAATCCGTTTCACTATTAACTTTAGGAGTACCCTACATGCCGGCCGAGTTTAAGTTTTTAGTAAACAAAGTTATTATTAATATTTATTGATGTTATTTGTATTATTTATTTGCTTTATTTATTTTATGTGTTTATAACGAGTTTTTTGTTTTGTGTTTGTGCAAGTCGCACAGAGAATTAGTCTGCTGAAATGGAAGTGGGCCGGTCATGTCTCTAGGCGGACTGTTGGTCACCGGAGCCGACATATACTAGAGTGGAGACCGATGACGTGAAGAAGGTGACTGGCAGCGGATGAATGCGGAATGCCCATCATGACCAGGATAGTTGGCGACCCTTGAAGGCTTTCGTCTAGCATACACAATCATTAAATAAGCCATATTATAATACTACAGTAAAGTACAGCAAGACTAATTAATAAAATATGTGCAATGCCCGTAATATGAGCTTCATATGAAATCTTTGATGTTGAAATCCTAAATTATTTTGGCTTCGTAGACACAAGAAAATGTTAAATAATTATAAAAAAATAATACAACCATGAGATCTCTTAGTCAGTACTAACTTATCAAGAAACAATAATTGAAATCTTTCCACATTTAATAAAGAAATCGCGTAACATTCACACAAAAAATACTCGGAAATACTAAAATCACGGCTGGGTAAACAAAGTGAGATTTGTTATGAATACCAAGACACCTAGTTACCGCAGAATATAAAAATAACAACACTTTGAACAAAACATAATCAAATAGATTGTAGTGTGCAGTAAAATTAGAGAATAGAATACCACCATAACCCTGTCTCTGGGTCAGAATGGCGGACTGAAGCCTCCACGGCTACCCCCTCTCATAGAGAAAGGGCCCAGCTGTGGGACGGTTAAACAAGGAATATACATACATCGATATCAATTATACAAAATTAGTGAATAATTCCTTCTAAGGTCTATAAAACTCGCAGATAAAAATAAATCATTAGTACAAGTATATGTATCATCCAGCGGCCGTTTATTTTAACGCAAGACGCGTCCGTCCAGTATCTAACACATCTGCACATAAAAACAAAAGGGTGATTGAGCTCGTAATAGCCTCCTTACAGCTCTGTATATAGGAATTTATGAGGTTTATATGATCGGTAATAAGAATACGGTTCTAGATGCTCTATTACAATTAGAGTGGGTTCGTCGACTTGAGGATAACAGCAAAGCGTCCTACAACGAATAAATCTACTTTAGGCTAATCCCATTAGATGAGACTAGGGTTATGATTTATGATGCAGTGGGGGAGGTCTCTGCTTTGTAAATGAAATTTATAGTGCATTAATATTTTAAGGTACAGCGTAACTACATAAGATATATATTAAATTGGCCATTGCATAAGGTTCTTCGTTGCAAGTAACTATAGTCTACAAATATCACTTTCTATCAGATCAATTGAAGAAATTTAAATGTATAAAAATTATTTGTTCATCTATCAGGGTTGTGAAGATCGGAACCTACATATAGATTTAATGGTTTGCCTAATAAGATATAAAACACGTTTTTTTTTTATCGTAAAGACCATTTGATTATAAACTTAAAAAGTAACTATTTTAAATTCAAGACGTTCTATTTAGCGAACAAGGAAGAAGACATTTACCTATAGTCTAAAAATAAACACATCACCGAACATCTAACTAAAAAAACAGCGTAATAAAGTGACGTAACGTTAAAAGGTAGGTAAAATTAAAAATGTAAGACAAAAGTTGAAGTCTAGTGTCAATTCCTAATATCATGTTAACAGAGCTTGTGTGGTAAATTGCTATATTAATATAACCGTTATGTGGTAACATCAACTTAACTACTTAACTGATCATCTTTAAATTTTGCATATAGTGTCATCATTTGTAGAAAAGAATCCTCTCGTGAATTTGCTTAGTTAAATAGACCAATGTGTCGTAGGAGTCGTGGGAGAGCCATGCTTCGGCACGTATGGGCCGGCTCGACCGGAGCGATACCACGGCCTTACAGAAACCCGAGTGAGAGTTTCGCCGAGTGAGTGAGGTTACCGGAGGCCCTAACCCTTAGCGGGTGGACGGGATGGGTTTTCCCCTCCACCCGCTATAGTGCCCCTCGGCGAGGAGGCGGCGTCCACGTGTGCCTGGACTTCGCCTAATTGAGAGGTTGTTACCCGAAGGTGGTGCCCGCGCTTTTGCGGGCAGGCGCTAGGAGGGTTCCGGATGTCTTTATAAAAGCTGTTCCCGGATTCCTCCTACTTAAGGCGCAGTGCGGCACACCGTGTGGTTTTAGTCGGTTCGATTCCGACACACCGCTCCACCGAAAACCCCGGTGGGGTGACGGCCCGAGGGGGTTTCCACACGCACAAAAAAAAAGGCCCTAACCCTTAGCTTTATCAGTAAAATTTTAAGTTCAATTTGTCAGTTTCGAAATAAAATTTCTGTATTAAATCACGACTTTCTCCTAAAATTTTTAGCACTTTACATCATTCTCAGCTTTCTGTAACCTGTCGTATATTTAAGGTTTTATATAACTAAATTAATCAGTTTATTCACTGCCCTATCTAGCATCAAAATTATCATTTATAGTACAATCATTGGATGACGTCAACGCAGGTCTTTTCCAAATAGTTTCATAGCGACAGTGACAACAGGCGGGGAAAAATAGTCCGGAGAAGTGTATGCTCCGGGCTATTTACCGCTGGGGATAAAATATTTCGAATTGCGAGCACAGCTGTAGATGAACCCCGCGTAGGTAACGCAGTTACACTAATTTTGAATAAATATTTAAAAAAGACTTTACGTAAAATAAAATTCCTAAATAAGTTAGATAAAAAGTTCATTCACATTTCACGAATTTAATACAACACGACTCAACATAATATAAATAATTAAATGCAAAAGAAAGTAGCAAAAGAAAATAAACTTCTAATGGTGTTAGATGGTGCGTTTAGTATATATTTCTTACTGACAATTCAAACTATGCAGACGCAATAAAAACATGAACTTGAAAAGATACAATTGTAGGTAAACTTTCTTTCTTTCATTTTGCTACAAAAAATCCCTGACATTTTGATACCTTTATGAGGTGTGTTTGTTGTAATTTGTTAACCCTAAGATGTAATTTAATAAAGTTGCAAAAGCCAAACGAAAGATAAATATCATGCTACGTACTTACTAATATATATGTATATACAGCACATATAATTTTTTTTTGTCTATTTTATTCAAAGTACTTACAGTAACAAAAGCGTAAGGTAATGGTCCTATTAAAATTTTTGTATTTAAAATACTCGTACTTTGTTTTTCAAAAAAAGAAGATATGTTCTCATTTTTAAATAAAAAGGAACTACAAATTTTCATGTATTTTAACTAAAAACTTTAAATGAGCAAGTCTTGTATATGTATATTTTCCGTATCTCGGAAACGACTCTAATGATTTGGATCAAATTCTGTTTTTAGGTAAGATTTTGCATTTTGAAGTTTATCTATGCCTGATTCTTGAAAAAAACGAGAGTAAAATAAAAATAAAGTGTAGGTCTAGTGCGGGTTTGTCTACTACCCGCAGTAGAGCCTCCCGAAACGTAACATCAGTATGAATTCGGAGATCATCTGTCAGATCTGTCATCACACTCATCACCATCAGATAGAGCTTGAACGCCTTCTGGCCGATAACTACTCAGTTGGACGTTGCTGTCCTATCATGTGGAGTTAAACAGATTTATTGGTGTGATTTCTGTATATCATATGGTATGCCACAGAAATATACTTTCTCTGCCAAATTTAAGGAAAATGTAGATAAACATATGCGCGCTTTGTAGACGGCACGCAAACATACAAACTACGTTCGCAAACTGCGTGTTGTAGGTAAGATAACTTACAGTTCTATCTGTAATTCTAACTGAATATTAAGTAATTATGTTATGTGTATAGACACTATCTACAATAGTGTAGATATTGTTATATCTACAATTTAATTAAGTATACTGTCAAATGTACAGTCGATTACATACAGTTTAATCAAACAAATGGAAACAAATAACCGCTGTTGTTTCCGTCACCAGCGATTAAAACAGCTGCGCACAAAAACGTTAAGGATTTAAATAGTAATAATAACTTCACACTTTTCACAAGCGACCGTCTGACCCCAAGCTAGGCAGAGCCTGTACTATGGTAACCAGGCTGCTGATAATCATACTTATATATTTATTGAAAAAATGAATTCCTGACGGATCAAATATAGACTACACTTCGCCACTATCCAGCACAAAAGTTGTCCGAAATTGAGACCATTCTGCTTTTAAAGTTCTTACACTGAAAAACACAAAGAATTGAATTGAAACTCGTCGAAAAAACTAAAAAGATTATTTTCGTAAACTTTAACCGAGATATCAGAAGTACTTACTTGACCATAATATAATTACACAAGCAGGTGAAGATAATGATGAGGTCAGCACCTCCTGAAGCGAATAGGAATCTGATTAAATTTGTTGGTTTGCCAGTCGCGATTATCTTTGAAGTTTTTATTATATTTTATAATAAATATTTCTGAATATTAGATAGTTACATTCGGAAATTAGAATCAAAACAAACAAGTATCGAAACCCTACGTCAATATATTACCTTTTTAACCGACTTCAAAAAAGGAGGAGGTTTTCAATTCGATTGTATGTTTTTTTTAATGTTTGTTACATCAGAACTTTCGACTGGGTGAACCGATTTTGATGATTTTTTTTTATTTGAAAGCTGGTGCTTTCTGTGTGGTCCCGTTTTAGTTCTGACAATGGCATCCAAGAGAAAACCATAATATATATAAGTCTTTTATGGAATAGTTTTTTTTTGTTGAAGTCGGTTTTTTTTTAAAGAATTATTCTTTTGTCAATTAAAAAGTAATTGTCCTAATTTATGGAAATACTAATCCGATTGCATTGTATTTAAATGTAACTTTTAAATACACACTAAATATCATTCTTACCGGAACACTGTTTCAAAACTTATTTCCTATTTCATTCAAAATTATTTTAACTGATATCGTAACATAATAATTAATATTATATCTTGTAGATTTTTTATGTTAAATAACGATATTAAATTAACAAGGTGGGTAATCGTAGATTGTACTTTACTTTAGTTTATGATCAACAAATAAGTTAATACCAATATAAAGAGTTACTACTTCATTTTAATTGATAGAGATTAAAAGCGTTCCGTACAATGTAAAAGTCGTAAGGTTTTAAGTAATACTGTACAACAAAGTTATGATTCGACACAGGAAAAATACGTAAGAGGATAAAATACTACACACACACTTAAAAGGCTTTTCTACTCGACAGTACGTGACGAGGACCCACCCTCAATTATAACACTGACGATAAGGAGTGTCAGCTATATGGTTAGAACTTGTACGATCACTTGTCCACTCGAATGTACTATCCATAGGTATTTTTCTTCGTTTGTTGGTTGAAATCTAGTGTGTTTACGTAAACCCTGATTTTTTTTAGATAAATATACATAATATATAGTTCTTCAACAATTATTAGTTGATGTGTATGTATATCTAAATTCACATTAGTCGAACACATCACTAATGCAAATATATTTTAGAGTATTACGCTGTACGCTGAGATTAGAATTTAAATTTGTAATTAATGCCTAGTTAGCAGTGAAATACTCGTAAGTACAGACTCTGGGAAGAGTGTCAGGCAATAAACTCACAATCATTTTTTTCGACTAAGATTTGACGTTAGAGGGAGGTTCAATTCAAAGAGGAGAAAAGTTCGCGTAATCAACTTATATTAAAAAAATAACTCTTCCTCGTTCTAGATTGTCGGTGGCTCAGTATGTAATGAATACGACTGTCTCGTCGTTTGATTCTTGGATCGGATGGCTTTCGGTTTGCCAGATATTTCGATTACAGGCTCAGAGACTGGAATTGTGAACGATATATGAAAATAAGCTTCCTCCCTACCACAAGGAATCTGAGTTAGTGAAAGGTGAGTATTATAACTCTGGTTAACACCACCGGGCAAAAAGGCCTGGTTCCTGTTATGAAGGCTTATAATTTTTGAAGTGAAAACTTCTTTAGCGGCGTTGTGCACTTTTTGGGATGGGCAAAAAATGTTAAACTCGCGTCAGGACACGTGACCCTGACCCGTGATCGAAAATTCTTAAGACGGAGCCGTGTTTCTTATATTTAAAAAAATATAACATTCGAAATTCAAACATTTATGAGCGGCCAGGAGCGAGAACTTCCAGTGTACCCTATGAATACATTTAGATATGTTATTACCTAATTTTTATTTTTAACCTAATTATATATATACAGATGTGTGTGAATGTATATGCAAATACATTGTGAAGTTATGTTTTCACTTCTGACATGCAGTCCTACGACTGACGGTTTTTTTTTTATGTCAAGCACGCCATCGCACAGTTTTCTTACTCAATTTTAGCTACAACCATTATAATGTATGTTTCTAATCTAATTCAGTCGGCAATAACTTGGTACAAATTGGAGCCGTCGACCCACTTGCCAGCTTTAATTGCTTCGTCTGAACTTATTACGGACTCTTACCTGAGTCTGATACTTGCTATCTAGGTAAAGAGATGGAACACTTTTAATAACTTTACTATAAAGGATATCATTCGTTCCAATTACGAAGCCTCGTTAAGTTTTAAATGAAAATGGAATCATTTACCCTATTTTGAGATTCTTGATGTCAAAATTTTTAAAATGTAGATAAGCTTCCGTTCACCTGCATATCTACAGACGGAAAATAAACTTCAAACATTTTTTGAAGACATCTTTTTATAAAAAAAATCTCAAAATAGGGTAAATGATTTCATTTTCCTTTGGACAGACTTATTTTTAATAAGATGCTAGAGTAAAACGGATTGTTCTCATTCAATATTTAATGATAAAATCAGCAAAGTTGCTCTGCAAATATCTCTTATACAAATTAATGTGAGAAATGTCATAAATTTTAAAGACTGGTATTTAAATATTATATTAAGTAATTTTATTGTCCGTTTTTCCATCACGTTGAATTTTATTTCATGAACGGGTCCTTTTATGTGATTCGGTTTTATGGTTATCGAATATTTTAAATATTTTCTTGTGATTTATTTTGCAGTAACTGATAGTCATTATTTTGTTGTGATTCCATTTACTAGCACTGAAGGTGTTTTTCTAGAAATGCTGAAGATTTAAATATTAATTTACCACGTATAATATCAGAAACAAATGCAACTTTGCTCTCATAGATATGGCAGCATAATTATTGTATTTTTTTACATATATATCCCTTGTCTATATATTATTTTAAAATTACATTATTTACTTAGGGTTGATTAGTAAAAAAATCCCAAGTTAGGGTAGGACTTCTTTTATGAAAAAATACCAAATAAAAAATAAAATATTTCCAGTGGGTTTATTTAGGTGCGTTGAAGTTGATTGGATTTTGAAAAAGATAATAATATAATCTAAATTTGTGATGTTGAAGGTTACACGAAACTAGCATAATCGTAAAACTTTTTCCTCTTACATAAGTGTTAACAAGTATTGGTTGACCAATTAATGATGAAATGTTTAGTACAAAGATTTTTGGCGTAAAATTAATACTCAAGTAGTAATAATAGTCTAAAAAAAACCTGGGTGTCACGTGCAGCTTAGTAAAGTATTTCTTAATCGCTGAAAGTATTTATGATGTTAATTTAGTACTAGGAATTGTATTCAGACCTTTGTTATTACAATAAAAAAGCAAGGCTCTCAAACGTTTTAAAACTTGTAGAACATTATGTTGCAAATAGTCTTTAAATAGTTATTTACCATTTTTGTATTTTGCAATATTGTGTATTGCAAAACATTTATTAAGAATATCTAAATCAAGATTTTTGTTACTACAATAAAGCAGATTTTTAATGCTATTGTCTGCAGTATTCAGGAAATAGAAACAAGTGCCCGTGAAAGTTATAAAAAGGTACTAAGTATTATAATGCACAACTCAGCACAACTTTTCTACTCTTAGCAGCGCTGGCAGCGTGGATGTATCATTATGTATGAGATATGCTTTTATGTCTTATAAGACTTTTCCTCATGAGTTTACCTATATGAGTGAGATTCTTGTTGAAGTTTCGTCTCGGAAAAATATGAACTTTTCTTAAATAGTATGTCTTCCTTTATTACTTTATAACTTACTAATTATAATACATATAACATATTATGGTTAGCGTACCATCATACTGTCACGACGGTGTGTATAAATTTTAATTATTATATTTAAAATTAAGATTAAGGAAAAATTAATTGAAAAACGAAACTTGATGCTCATCTCAACTACAGCTACTATTACTGTATATATTTATTATATAAGTAGTAATAGTTGCCGTGTTGTAATATTTTGTTGTAAAGTATCATAAAATTTTATAATAAATATTACGAACTCTGTAATTCCTCACAGTTTTACCGAAATTAAGCATGTCACATAAACCTAATAAATTCCAAATTGTATACTTTTTTTTTGTCAAATAAAGGACAGCTCTGGCAATAGGGAATACTCGTAAAATCTCTGAGGAACTTCATTACAAACAGTCAAAACAGGTATTAGACGGTGTTAGGGAATACACCTAGACTCTAAGCCAATTTTCTGTAAAACACGCCTCAAACACTGCTCTATACGTGTAAATATTTCAAAGTAGCCACCAAGAAAACCATTTCTGACAAGTCTGTACGTGTAGAGTAAATATAAGGTTATAAATTTCATCGTTATCTTAATTTGGTCGATTTTATCGAAGCTAAATTGATCATATCTCAATATTAAGCAAGAGCTCTGTGGACCGTCATAAATACTCATTATCTTGATAGCTTGCACAGGGCTGAGGAAATTGGTATTAAGAGATATATGCCTACATGGACCGTGGAAATTGAAGTGATTTGAACTTGCATTTTTAAGTTAGAGGGACGGTCTTCCCAGCTATGCGTTCGGAAAGATAATGGGAGAGAATCAGTACTCTCTCATCCTACAGGAGACGCACTCAGCGCCGGAGACCGCTTAACGATGTCCGGTCTCCATGAGCGTTGACCTAAGAGCAACGGGTTCGGCAGCCGGTAACGCACTTGTGACTCTTGAGTTGCAGGTGTCCATGGGCGACGGTAGTTACTTACCATCAGGTGACCCGTCTGCTACCCCCTATAATGTAAAAAAAAAAAGCGAGCGAGCTGGAGCGGTGGCGTCGCGGCGTGGCGTATCCTACGCACGCGATTACACGCACGCACGCACTACGGAGGGGGAAGGCCCCCCATACACTGTTCGACGCCACCTGACGTCCTGACAGGCAGGGGAAGTCTTTTGGGGTTGAGTCATAATCCTTCTACGGTATACCTTCGGTGAAGTGGCACCAAATTGGTAACAAAATATATTTCTTTATTTAACATCGTGTCTTATATCTGGTTTATTATGAAGAAGATATCTAATAAAACTGCTACATAAATAGAATGAGAACAGTCTATATACATTTAATTTGTCCCTTTCTAGCTTAAATTAACGTGCATACAAATGCAAAGTGCTATCTGATGACAGAAAGAGACAAAATCATACCATCTACGTCTAAGGAAACAACTTTTAATTACAGACTTCAGAACAAAAGACGGCTGTAGAAGTTCGTTTAAACTTTAAATTAAAATTGATAGGTACGTTTATCAGAATTTGAATTGTATTCAATGTACGTCAAATTGTAGACTTATAGGTATTCATGGCTTCAAGTTTGACGTAAAATTAGTAATGGCGGTTGATGTTGCAATAATGTATTTCAAACTGCCAACCAGTTTCAGGCCGGACGTGAAACCGTAAGACAGAACTGCGATTTGACTACATAACCCTAACAGGTGCACAATTCTACGAAATTGTTAATTTAAAATATCTAAAGGACTATACAATACCTATTTAAAAAAATCATTGCTCTTTCAGTCCATGAAAAATGGATAAGCAAAGGGCGGTTGCTCTTAAGCAGAAGGGATAAAAAGGGAACAAACGCGTAGTATATTAATACATTAACATCCTTATTTAGTTGTGTGTCAGTCGGTTCTGACATAATTTTTTGAAGTGAAAACTTCTTTAGCGGCATTGGGCACTTTTTTTGTACATCTTTGGGTTGTGAGTGTATTCATAGAATTAGAAAGCAGGCATTGCAAAGGAAGGAATCAATTTTAATATATAACTATAAATTTAAGAGTTGATAAAGGACGTTAAGTTGGGGAACAAACCACCAAGAAATAGTGATGGTGTTACTTAAATTCAACATTTAAATACACTTCGTCTTCTTTGATTTCGTTCTGTTCAAGGTTACGTCACGTTTCAATTAATACTATTTCAGTTCACTAAGAATTTCTTCATCTTCTTTCATCTACTGTGTCACATAAATTATTGAGACACTCGACTTTTAAAGAAGTACCTAAGTACCTAAAGGGTGTTGCTTTAAGTATATTTACACTTTTCATACGATGGTTTTTAAGAAGCACTAATAGCAGTGTGGTTTTTCTGCTGGTAAAGTCGCAAGAGTCGAAAAGCTGATGATGAGTATATTCATAGCACCGATGACCACGTACCTTCAGCAGAACTAAAGCCTCTACACATTGCAGCTAAAAGGAGAAATTTTATACGTATATACGTTTGAAATTAACTGTAAACATTATTTTATCTTATAATGGTAATAACAAATAATTTTGCTCCGTGCTGTCCAGGGCACGGAAGCAAAGTTAACTTAAATGGGGTCATTTAAAACGTCGACCACTCCCAGATGTTTTAGTCACTAGCGATTATTTGAGCTCGAAAGCCCATGTTTACGAGAGCTTTGACGCCAACTGACAGGGATATAATCCTATGAGATTACGCTGATGTTATGCAAAAGCCAATAATTTGATAAATTGTCATGTTCAATATTTTATATTCTACGTATTCGAATAAGTATTTTATGTTTATTTGTATTTTTTAAAAGGTACTCATAAGTACATGATTGGTGTTGCATGTATTTTTTGTTTTTATGGTATAGGGGGAAACCAGCAGAGGGTCACCTGATGGAAAATTACTACTGCCGCCCATAGGCACCTCAGTCACAAGTGCGTTGCTGGTCTTTAATGTGGGAGTAGAAGAAAGGTGGAAGAGGGGGAAGAGGGGTGGAAGGAAGGGTTAGGGCTTCCGGTAACCTCACTCACTCGGTGAAAAGCAATGCAATCATTGCCTCACTGCCGGTTTTCTGTGAGGCCGTGGTAATACTCCGGTTGAGCCGGCCCATACGTACCGAAGCAAGGCCCTCCCACGACAATTTTAATACGTAGCTTGCACACCTGTCCTTTTCACTCTCATGAGCGTACCTGTGGAGTACGTACCACGAGCCTAACAGGTTCTGTTGAAGTACGTAATAAACTACAGACGTATATAGTATTAAAGTTTTTGTATCAAACTATAAGGTTTGAATGAGTGGTTAGAACTAGAATTTAAGATGAGCTTGTTACAATTTTATTTTGGAAGGAGGTTTTTTTTTATTGTAAAGGGGGCAAACGAGCAGACGGGTCACCTGATGGTAAATGACCTACCGCCGCTCATGGCCACCTGTAACTCAAGACTCACAAATGCGTTGCCGCCCTTTAAGGGGGGAGTAGGAGTAGAGGGGGAGGGGGGGAAGAGTGAGAAGAGGGGAGAGGGGAAGGTCGGGAATAGGGGAGAGGGAAGGGTTAGGGCCTCCGGTAACCTCACTCACGCGGCGAAACGCAATGCAATCATTGCTTCACTGCCGGTAAGATAAAGTTTATTTCTCCTTCGAAGTCACCTGACAAGGAAAACGCCTACTGAATACCAACGGAGGGGTACTAGCGTCGTGTGGTACTCGTATTGGTGACTACGGTCGCAAAAGCCCCATGAGCGGAATATACCTACTTTTCAACATTCGTGTCACATCACTGGCGTTGCGAGTTTATATAAGTACCTGTGACTATTTAAAAAGTATAAAATTTTATTACCATAGTAACGTTACTTTGTTTTTGTAAAAATAATACCAATTATTCATTTTCAACACTCTAAATGACAATTATTTGCAAAAAGAAAATACACTCAACATCTAATTTATTCCTCTATATTTTTTTATTCCAACCCATAGCCTGGGTGCCAGAAAACTCTCTCATTAAATAAAAATGTTCACTTCATCAAAACTGGACAGACAGACTCCATCCAAATGATTTAATTCTGACTAAATCCCGCCATGAAAGAGGACATAATATGTCCATGTAATAGACGGAAATCTAATATGTACAGAGGGCGCGTCACGTACAGTGACGGTCGAATTACGTGAGCTGTATCTAAAAGACAAACATGAAGGGTGAACTGTGCGCCTTTTATATTAAGAGTACTATTGTATAGTAAGTTGAAAACGTGTTGTTAGGTCATATTCAGGGAGTAGAAAATGATTAGAAAGTATGTTTGTAATTAATTTGAATTTAGAATTTTAACTTACTAAACTTACTGTCGGTTAACTGGTTTGCCATCGGTGTCAAGTCGGTACGGTTATTACGCTACTTCATCAAAATTATTGTTCGTCAAACTTTGTTAAAAACAAATAAAGTTATTTGTAGATAAAACATGATATTAATTACCGAATGACTAATTTACTTGTATTAATGATTCCTAATAAGCAGGTAACATTCAATAAATTAAACATTTGTACAATTATATTGTATTTTATATAACAAAATAGTGCCGTCATGTTTAGAGCATTTTCCCAGTCTGCGTTATTTTGTGTATTTTTGAAGTGAAAACTTCTTTAGCGGCGTTGTGCACTTTTTGGGATGGGTAAAAAATGTTAAACTCGCGTCAGGACACGTGACACACACACACCTGATCGAAAATTCGTAAGACGGAGCCGAGTTTTTTATATTTAAAAAAATATAACATTCGAAATTCAAACATTTATGAGCGGCCAGGAACGCAGAACTTTCAGTGTACCCTATGTATACATTTAGATATGGTATTACCTACTTTTTACTTTTAACCTAATTATATATATACAGATGTGTGTGTGTGTATGTATATGCAAATACATTGTGAAGTTGTTTTCACTTCTGACGTGCAGTCCTACGACTGACTGTTTTTTTTACATATTTTTCTGTATTATGTGATAAACCAGTAATTTTTTTTTGTACATTCCATCGAACACGGATCATGTTTACCTGTACCAATGCTCTATTTTATACGAGTATATGTAATACACAACACAATATACCGTAATAGTTACGCAAACTCGTATAAATTTTGGGGTCGTCACAAGATACTTATGATTTCTTTTTTTACATAAATTAGAGAGACTTATGGTTGTTTTTTTTTAACATAAATTAATAAATTTCATAAAAATACTAGCTGCACCCATCATGCATTGCCATTTTTAAATAAGTATTTTGGGCCAGGATCCATCGCGGGCGTCCACAGACCAAAGTGTCATCACAATCTGATCAACGGTTTCGGTACGCATAGAAGACAAACATATAAACATTGATTTTTATTTACATAGATAGATACACATTAATGTTCAATGTGTGATAGTGATAACAACAGACTCAAGAATAACTTCAAAAATATTTGCTAACAGTTAAAAAATTAGAA
Organism: Euplagia quadripunctaria; assembly: GCA_963859945.1. Taxonomy (NCBI): domain Eukaryota; kingdom Metazoa; phylum Arthropoda; class Insecta; order Lepidoptera; family Erebidae; genus Euplagia; species Euplagia quadripunctaria. Next base: position 5,149,150 of record OY982563.1, on the reverse strand, counting down.
ATCTTCAACAGACCATCCATTTTACTGTTCTACAAAGGTAAGGAGAGACTTATAAAAAAATTACTTCCGAGCCTATAACTCCATAACGACTGCGCAGGTTTGTCTTAACTATTAAGAAAGCAATTAACGTGTTCTTGTTACCGCTATGACCGAAAACAATTACTGGGAGGCCGTATAAAATTATGTTCGTTGAAAAAGTAAAATTCGCAAAGCGTTTTTGTCAGAACAATGTGAGGTAAAAAACTTTTATTACGCCCTAAGGGTTTATGAACAGTTTTAATTTAGGAGGCTATTGAATTTATTCTGACACCAATTTAATTGTCTGCTTAAAGGCTTCAATCTAATGATTTGGTAGATTTATAAAGATTTAAATATTTGAAAGAGATTTTAAAGCTTCAAATCCAAATCCAGCTTCTGGGTATTTTTTTGTCTTATCTTAATCTTCATTTTAACGCGCCGAGGGAATTACGAAGCAAGTATGTCGCGTTCAAACCAACCAAACCAACATGATCTCTGTGATCTCTGTGCCCGATAAATCCTAACCACCATTAATGATGAATGCGTTCACGAGACACGAGTGTGCTGCTTTTCTTGACCACCCGGGTCAGGAAAAGTAGCACGCTCGTATCTGGACTGGACTGTCTCTATACAGCAGGCTATTGAATGATTTGACGGAAGTTTTTTTTCCTCAGAGCCTTAAATAGTCACCGTTCCTTTCCATGGCCAGACCGTGCCCTCTATTTTCAGAGGAGTCTAAAGAGGGCGAAGCGGTAGCATGCAAATATTTTATTTAGAGTTTTTTAAACACTTTAAATATTCATTCACCGAATAAGTATTCTGTCATTAGCCATCGGAACAATTCATTCTTAAACTTATAATGAGAGGTAAATCATGGTTAATATTGTGGCAGATGATTGTATATGCGTCAGTACGCATATAGCTACTCTAAGGCAGTCCTTAGAGTAGCTGTTACGACTATATACGTCTGTTATTATTGCAGGGATATCGCATATTACAATTGCAGATATCTCTTTTGACAGTAAATAAATTAAATATGTCAACTCTGAGAGCTTTCGAAAGACAGGCTTACAAGTTGTCCAGTTGTCTGCGAGGAATAAGTTTTTTCGGTAGGCTATTTTTACTCCAAGTTTTAATCATCGTTATATTAATACGTGAAGATATTTTTTTGTATCCTTTTTAAGAAAATTTCACGAATGTAGTAACATGAATTTTGGAATATTTACAGTTTATAAATAGAAGAAGAGCAGAAAGCTAAAATTTTTAACCACTTTAAAAATTACGTGAAAACGGCTTAATGAAATTACATGCGTCCAGTATATGTGATTACCTGTCATGGTAAGTAAGTCTATACAATGACAGCAAGTTAGTATAACTTGCTGTCATTGTATGCCAATGAAAAAACCATGGTCAAAATTCGACAACCACGCGATCTCTAGCTTAAACAAAGTCTTATCTGCGTATATTAAGTAAACTGCATAGCTTGCATAAGGTCACGCATTTTTGATTTATTACATCTTTTGTGGGTTTGATTTGATAATCTTGAGCACGCCACGTAAATCTACACCTTTATTTTTATGTATGGAACTGGAAACCCCTGCTGATCATCAACTCACCGGAGTAATGGCAACTCACCGATCCCATTGGTATGTCGGACTCGAACCGATTAATTGAAAACCACACGTTGTTCCGTCACGAAGTCGTAATTGCCGGGGTCTCAGGTGTATCCTTGAGGTATAATCTCAGTGAACCCCGGCACACTTGGCCGCTTTTGAACAACAGGCTTTTTACGGCCAAGTTTTACAAGGTTCACAGAGACTTTCCACAACGTAATATTTGTACCTATAAAACATATTATGGTGACTTCTGGAAAGTCATTACTAGTTCGCGACAAGGCTAACGTATGACATTAGGAATTTAATTTTTCGTGTTACGTTGAATTTTTAATTTTTGGATTTAATAACTTTCATTAAAATATTTGAAATAAAGTTGAGAACATTCTAAGAAGTTCGGAAGTTATATAAAGAAAGACTATAGAAATGAAGATCGATAAGACTATCGATACGACGACTCTAGTAGGTTCGGCAGGGGCATATAAACGGCCGTGAGTCGCGCAGCCGGCAGTCAATGAGGCTGAGGAAGCGAAAAGAGGACTAGGGAAGAGGAAGAAGGAAGACGAATAGGAGTGAGTGCACATATTGTGGATTTAGTACATTAGTGAGGCCCTTGATGAAGTTGCGTCAGGCGTAGCTACAATAAAAAAGAGCACACCACTCAGTCTAGGTGTCCGTGTGTAATTAAGCGTCATTACCGAAGTTGTCCTTTCCTTAACATCCAGCACCCACTTCCTTAATAACATGAATTCAGCTTTCTCTGGTAATGTTGTCAGCGGTTATTATATACTTACCGGTAGGAAAAAAATCCTTACCTTACCTTAAATGGTCAAAAATACAAAAACATTCTTTATTTCTTACCAAAAAACTTAGATATGATGAATTTTTATATCCCGGAACTTGACAAATGATTAGTCTCCCATAGAAACTCCAATCCCCTATTTTGCCATCGTCAAAGGTCATTATTGCGACAAAAAGTAGTCTATGTGCTTCTCCAAGGTCTTGTTTATCTTCGAACCAAAATTCATCAAAATTGAAACTCTAGTTTATTTTATAAAATTATACTTTCTATCTATATTGAATGTATATTCATCAGAAATACGAGTACGCACACACACACACATTAGTATTAACACATAATTTAATACACATTGTTTATATTTCAATTCATGAATATAAAATCCCCTATTATAAACGACATACGATTCGACACTGTAAAAATTTTTTTTTTTTTTTTTTTTTTTAATAATAATAACTTGACACATCTCACACACGGCCGTCTGATCCCAAACTAGGCAGAGCCTGTACTATGGTAACCAGACTGCTGATAAACATACTTATATATTTCTAAATACATACATATTATATATAAATTTCACCCAGACACAGAACAAATTATCGTGCTCATCACACAGTTATTTGTCCTGGGTGGGAATCGAACCCACGACCTCTGGCTTAGCAGTCAGGGTCACTAACCACTAGACCAACAGGCCAGTCATTCCTGGATACACGTATGTATAATCGTACATATGTATTTGATCAAAGCTTTAATAAATTCTTTATATCAGATTTATCTAGTTGCTTCAGATCATGATAAGGATCTAGATCAAAACATTTTTTTTTATCTGTTCTGTTTTCAAAACTGTTAAAAAAATCATAAGTAACTTATGTATGGCGTTTAAAGAAAAACAAACACAATATAGTTGAGAGGTGTTGATAGAAAAAATTGTAATAACTACAATATGTAAAACCATTCGATTTTGTACAGAAATTTACTTCAGACACTCAAGAAAACATTTTATGAAGGACGTGATAAAGTGCCTTCCAATCCATTGCTGTTGTACATCTCGGAGGAAACATAAATCTCGCGTACCATTTCAGGCGTTTATATCATTTCTTATTGTATCAGAAACGACTCTTGCAATTCACTACGTAAAAATAATGTTGGTTTACTTGGTTAAATGGTTTTTGCTTTAATATAGTTCGTAATATTTCTTATTAAGATAAATATGATTGACAGTTTTAGTTCTATTTGTAGTAGTATCTCGTGTTGGATGTTTTCTTTTGCAGGACCGTGTAAGTTACAAAATATGGTTTTCATTTGAAGAAATAGAGCATAGAAGAATCTTCTTTGGAACCTAGTCCCCCTGGAGATTTATTTTATGACCAATTAGGGGGCAATCAGGCGTAGTACCTTTCTGTTATAAACCGATATGGTAAACTATGGATTTAGGTGGGCGTTTTATTTAAGCGTTACTGTGCCAGTGTAGACCCGGTTCAAGATACTTTTTTTTTGTATTGTAAGGAGGTTAGATCACAATGTGAACATTCTTTTCTGACTGCTCAGGGATGCAATAGTAGAAAGTAACCGTATTTAATTTGACTAATAGAAACTATTGGAAGAAATTATTTTCCAATTTATATTATCAGTTATATCGTAATACATACATACAAAATCAAAATCATTTATTTGAATTAATCCAATTAGAAGTCTTTTCGAAATGTCAGGAGTAGAAGTTAGTCAGTATAAGTCAGTTGTGAAGGTAGTTACCTGTTCCAATATTTAGATCCTATGCAGAAGAACCAGGCAAGAAACTCCAAGGGTACTCTTTTTCGACATGTTTTCCGATATATACATTCTGGTTTATATTATATTTTCTATAAGTGGAAATAATATGCAAGGACAATATAACATAATTTTCAAAAAATATAAACAGTCCCAGAAAGAACTACTATAGTTTAAGTAACAGCAGTTCGGAGATGACCAGCCCCAACTAACGGCACCCATACACACGTACACGCTACCATATTAGCAGGACTTTAAGGTGAGCATTACATACTCAGAACTGCCAGGCAACATAGAGAAAAAAACTTAATTTGTGACTACAAAGTTCTCAAATAAAAAAAATAAAAAATTCTGAAGAGACGTGAAACTTCATATGACATCTAAATGACAAAACAGTGTAAAAGGTAATGTCAATAATATGTAAAAATTAACGATAACAACAATGAAATCATCCATTAGAGATATACATAATCATCCATTATAGATACATGAATTACTCGATGGAAATTAAAACTAATACAGTAAGGAAAACTCATAAGGAGAAGCAGAATCTAAAGACCACCACCGACTTATTGCAAATAATATGATGACTGTGGAGCAGTACCAGCATTTTACCAAGCATTTTTATCAGCTAAATAATAAGTTTACTACAGCTAAGCTTATAACAAGCTCGTTTACGAAGCGCATGTTTCTGAATTTTGGTTGCACAAATTTATCTCTAGTAATATAATTAGGTCTTTTACACCGTTTTGTAACTAGATACAGATTTTTTCTAACATGATGTTTTCAAAAATATACTAACAAGGCTCTGTTAGGACGTTATTTCCTTAAATATATCCCTGAGTGATTCGCGACTACGTAGATTATAAATGACACTGGTAGCCCTTTTCTTCAGAATTGGTATAAAGATACACATGGACATACCTTTAAATGACAAAACTCATCTTTATAAACTCTCTATTAACAGAATATTTCCTTAGAAAGTAACACGTGTTATAAGCAAAATATTTTTGCTCTTTTATATGAAAGAATAACGGTTTCACGGGTCGCTATTGAATCAATGAACAAATGTAGCGTATGAAAGCTGTCGAAGTTCTGTACACCCCGACGCGTCGGGATCGGACATCAGCCGTAGGCGTCGAACACACTCGGCTGAATTCCAATATCCGTATATTATAGGCGAGTATATTTCTATATTAGCAAACACTCTAGACCAGCTTGTTAATATTAATGCTATTTCTCTTTCATTTTAACATGTTTATTATTTATATTTCACTCGCAGTAAACATTATCATATTTAAAACGCAAGGGGTTACTATTACTTATGGAATTATTTCCTTTTTTTATACCATAACTGGGACTTATTGAGTATTTGGCTTGAAAATCTTCTTGTGGGCGTAAAATGGAATGGAAAAGGACAGGAAATCGAAGTTGCAATGACTCTCTTCATTTAATCGGGAGAAGTGATGCTGATTCCGGTCAATATTCTGCCCAGGCAAGAGGGGTCTACGATTTTAGCTATTCTGAATAAACATATATTCCTCCACGTATCTCTCAGCAGGAACCACGGGGTGTTGAATAGGTTCTTCTCACCATTTGGCCTAATCCGTATCGCTGTACAGTAATGCATACGGAACATCTGGCAGGGTCAAACTTACCTTGATCTGGAATGGAGTAGAGGTGAAGCCGCGTTAGGGCCACCATAAAAAAAAACCTATTTAATCTTTTCCTCTGGATGGAATATGAGATATATCTACCCGTTTACAAATCCATTTTAAGGCGGTGGATTTGGTTTAACACAGATCACCAGATAGCCAAGCCATCTAGTAATGAATTAAAATCTATAAGGTAGGTAGGTAGGTAGCTAGGATTAAGATATATGTATTGCAAAAAAGTAAGGGTGTAAGAAGGCAGTTCGCTAGAGCTTCAAGAGATTTTTGAAAGGAGAGGGTGTTTGTTCTATTTCAAACAGAAGAAAATACACTATCACATCGCCATACTCTTAACTTCACAAGTTAAACTTGAGGGATTCCATATACTTTTCGCTGGTGTTACGAATAATATATCTTACTTAGCAAAAAGACATACCAACACAAGCAATTACAAAAATAAGTTTTAGTCTTTTATTGCACTACAGTAAGTCTGATTACATAAGTATTTTCATCGTTCACAGGGACAATATTATGTTGTTACGTTGAAAATATTATGGCTCAAATTGAATCATTACTACAAGCTATGTCTGTGCATATCCGCCCTCGGTAGATCTTAACCTTTCATAACAAAGGAAACTAGTTAACTTGTTTTCAAAGAAACAAAAGACGTTTGTGAATACATGTTTCACTTGTTGAAGGTAAGATGCTACGTGGAAGCAAAGGCTTGCTATTTTACAAAGCTGAATAAAGTTACGTTAATGAAACTTAGTGAACTCAATTTTTGTAGAGCTTGAGACATATCGTGGCCTGCCTAGGAACAAATGTACAACCGATATTTTAGCCGATGCTCAAGCCGTTGCACTTTGCTGCTCTGGTTCAGTGTGGTCTGAATCATCTCTTGAAGAATCTGTTGGATTTCGTTACCGTCACTAAAGATATAGGTGCATGTATACTATGGAGTGTAAATTCTACCGACAGGCCGCTTCAGCTAACCCCTAATATAAATAAGTACTTTATATAGTTAAAAGACTTATGGTTTATTAGTTTTTTCTTTGACTGGGACTACTATAAACATGGGTCTAATAAATAGGTGAGTTAAGCTTAATGTCGTAGAATGGAAAATGAAAAATCCTTTGTAAAACTGGAAGCCAACATGCTACCGCTGCTTACGAGTATATATAAAAGAGTTTATATAAAATATGAACATTTGAAGTATTACAGTTTGAACTCTCGACGATTGTCATCTAGACGTCTAGCCAATTCAACTTAAATGTTGACTTCGAAAAGAAACAATAATTCTTTGAAAATTTTGTTTCATCTATTTTCAAAGATATTCTTCTTAGATTATTGTTGAAAATGGGGATTATATCTTTCAATACTTTTTATGTGACAGTATAAAGTTAAGTCTGAAAATATAACTCAGATAATATTCTTGTCGAAATTTAAATGGTATATGGTCAAATTGTCATCTCTTAACTTTTCGAAGCTACTTTGATGGCTTCTTATTGTAATTTAAATTAGTTTATACTCATAGCAATACTTACAATTTTTTACACATACAGGGTGATTACATTAACAGATTTGCACATGCTTAATGAACTTGAGCAGATAGCTAGTACCTAAAAGAACTTAGAGCTTGTCTTTAAGGAATTTTGTATCTTTATATCTAAGGCGTATTTTTGGACCAGCCTGTATTAAGTATAAGGCGGTAAAAATAATGCCTCTTTATTGCAAATGAATATTTTTTATAGCATAATGGGCAAACGAAAAGACGGTTCACCTGATGTTAAGTGACTACCGCCGTTTAAGGACACCTGCAACTCAAGAGTTACAAGTGTGTTGCCGGCCTTTAAGGTGGGAGAAAAAGGGTTAGGGCCTTCGGTAACTTCCCTCACTCGGCGAAACACAACAGCATTTTTTTACACCGATTTCTGTGAGACCATGGTATCACTCCGGTCGAGCCGGCCCATACGTGCCGAAGCATGGCTCTCCCACTCTTAACAATTAACAAATTTATCAAGAGCTTTCAATTCTTTCACTCCTATGTTTGTTATACTATGTTAAACCAAACCTCGATTTATTTTCAAAAACCTATCCGTCCCTAACACTATGTCATCAGTCTATTAGGCTACTAATAGACTACTTACTAATAAGTAGTCTATTAGGCTACTAATAGACTACTTACTAATAAGTATTTAAACTCAATTATGTTAATGAAATATGTAATACTGGAAGTAGAATGTACTGTACTGTATTTACAATAATTCATCGTGAATGATCAAATTTCCTTAATATTCTCAGACACTTAAAACCATAAGCCACTTTCATAAACAATGTCGTCTATGCGATTTAAAGCGTTTCTTGTAATTAAATGCCAACGTCGATACAGACATGGCATTATTGGATAGTTCTAGAACATGCACAATATTAATAGAGCTGAACTTAACGTTTGTATCTCAGACAATGGGATTGAACAATAGGTACTTATAATTGAGCCATATTGAACGGATTATGTTCAGCTAAGACTAGTACGTGAATGTTCGAGCTTTGATAATGATTTCAATTCCACTTTACGGAATTCAGATTGTAACCGAATAGTAGATAAGTATCATTTATACGGACCGTTCGCAGAAGGTCAATGACCGTCTTCTCGTCTATTTTAAAAAAGCGGGCAGAAGTGCAAGCATGAAACCAATTTGAATTGGGTTTTTGTAGTTTTCGCTTACTAGTTAAACGCACGCTCTTAAACTCTAATAATCTTTAGATATTTTTCTATACTCTTTACATAAAGATCTACGTTACTGGTACGGCACTAGTTTGAGTTTTTTGGAAGTAAGTACAGTAACCGATGCTAACAAACATTCAAAATACCAGAAAAGGCGCTAGATGAGCTGGTTTCGCCTGGTAAGTAGTGTACAGTGTAAGTATTTATGGGGGACAAGGGTTATTGGGGATAGTAGGATTAGAAGCGATCGAGGAAACTATTGTTGTTGTTAATAACCCGCTACCCACTTACCATGCGACGGACAGCGTGCTCGTTAGACAACTCATTGGCCCATAAAAAATCCACATCGATAAACTGCTTGTAACCTACTTTTCGCAAACACGTTTTATCTAATTACGTTAAATATGATCATATCTAAGAAATTAATCTGTAAAAGACTTCAAGTATTCTGACCAAAATCCTTGAGGGAAATACGCAAGCAAGCAAGTTAAATTCTACCAAACTTTTAGACATATACCATAAAAATAACGTTGAAACAATTTTACATTGCATTTAAAATAACTTTGGTAAGATTAGCTTGACAAGAACACTAAATTATCATTATTATAATGGTATGGGGCTATTGGCGATATCGCATCGTAATAGCAGTCAAGACACATTTATTTACACGGTAATGGCTTTAGAGATAATGTGACATCGTTATCGAAAATTATAGTCATTCTACATGCGGAGGCTAGAAACAGGTATAATGGCAATAAAGTACATTATATAACCACAGTTAAACATAGATATAAGAGCACATACAAATGTATATCGCGCGGGCTGGCAACGTTGCATTTTAGGTAATTTTCTATATTATTTTTGAAGACTTTATCCCTGTATTAAGCAGCTTGATTTTTTGTACACTTTTACTAAGAGACATTTACATACTTGGGTTTGACTATAGATTCTTCAAGCTGGTTCAGAATCTTGTGAAGAGATGTTTAGACCCATACTTATTCAAATGACTTTACTGTTCACTACTTATTTTGATGGATAGTCCATCTCATTAGGCTCCTAAAACTTATGCCTTATTCAAGTGAGTGTGCCTTTTGCTATGCCTGATCTGATTGGGAAGGACTATGAGATTATGTATGGAGTATTATAGTTCTAACGACTGGTTCACTAAAGAAGTTTAATGGCACATCCAAGGTGTACTTTTCTAGTGAATCAGTCGTTTAACGAAAATAGCAGAGAAGTTAGACTCCTTAAGTAATACGAAATACAGGATTAGGAACAACTGCTAGCAAGTTTTGTGGCACTGTAGTGGCACTTAAGTATTATAATGTGCGTAGCGCCTTTGTTAAGATTTTTGATATAACGGTCGCCATTACATTTTCCTAAGCAGTCGTCTCCCTAAAAGCTATGGGTTATTAAGTGTTATAATTTAAGTATATATTTATATGGTATATAAGTACCACTATGTATTTGAAATATAATTAATTCTAGTTAAAGAAATCCGCCCCTAATTTTACACAACAAGAACTCAGCAACCAAGCTCCACATTGGTGACCCCAACAAACCTCTACACAAGGATTTGGATCCTTGAACATCTCTGCATTGAAACGCAAATTACGTTCTTCTATGGTAATTTGGGCCCAAATTGGTAAAGAGAAGGCCGATATACTTATTGTAAATTTTACGAGTTCATTTTGTTCCACGTTTAAGCGAAGGACTATTCATTACATAACATTTTTGTTAGTTGGAACGTTTGATATTTAAACACGTTTATGCTACAGATTCAAATTATTTATTTACTTTAAATGGTGGTACATACTGGTGGTATTACAAGTATTGTGTGTTGTGTGTGTACACTAACATGCCCAATGGTGTTGAATTTGTGTGTTTCCTACACTATACCCTAGACATGGTGCCCTAGTAAACCTACATGCGCCAACTCAAATACAACATGCTAATATGGAAGGTTAACCGCAGTCTCGACGTAGAGGTAACTCTTAGTAGGGAGGCTATGTCGTACCGTCTGCAGAATAACAAGAAACCGATTATAACTTACTAATTTCCAAATCGACACAGATCGTCACGATTTTGTTCTAAAGGTCCCACTAAGAATTTCTGTTTCTAACGATGTTCTTTTTATTCTTGAATATTTCCATCAGAAAGGAATCTTTCAAACGAAGCTCATTGTTATTCATGTCTCGTGAAACTCTGCAAGATTGAAGTAATTTGGTAATAGCGAAGAATTATGCTGTTGTGGACTTGCGGTAAAACTGAATTCACACAGATTTTTTTCATTTCTTTCTTTTTTACTTTATGTAGAATATGTACAGAGGCTGACTAGAGACATTATTAATTCTACCTTAAATTGTTTAATTTCTATTTCATTATTAATAATTATTATTAATTTCTACTGTTTATTGTGCATGCGGTATTAGCCTATAATTAATTGTTACACCAGCAAATGTTATTTAGTTTAAAAATAGTAAATGTATTGTGTAAACAATTGTTGGCTAACCTAAAATAAATAAATAAATACACACATACATACATGGATATATAAATAATAGTTTTAAAAACTATAGATTTTTTTTATAAGGCTATCGCTTCACGTAAACCATCGAAGTTCGCTCATTTCGTAGTTAGACTGAAAGTCGACCCCAACTTAGTTGGGAAAAGGCTCGCAGGATGAGTTATAAAAATTATACATATATAAACATATTTTTCTAGTGTTCTGATGAGTCTGCCAGTTTACGGAAGAGAGCACGAACCTTTCCTTTAAATGAAAGGACTAGGTGCCATCCTGATTTCATGTGGTAAAGTGTTCCAGAGGAGGACAGACTGAATAATGAAAGAAGAATTGACACATGCTGAAGAATGACTGGGACATAATCAGCTCATCATAGTTTGAAGAGCGGAAATTTCTGTTATGATTAGAGCAAAGATACTAGAGGATGGAGGTAAGATATGTAGGCGAAGTGGGTGAATTGAGAATTGAATACGAGAGTGGTGAGAGCGCGCAGATGACGGCGCTGACAAATCGGAAGCTAATTCAATTCGAACGAAAAGAGGAAACTTGATCATACTTACGAAGCTTAAAAATGAATCGGACATAGAAGACGGTCATATTTGTTGAGAAGATCTACATTCAAGTCACAGTAGCATCCCCATCAATAATGGGGATAATCAAAATCTGAACTAACATAGCTTTGGTCTTAGATGGGAAAAAGTTTTTAAGGCCCGCAGTGTTCCTGTAACTCTTTGGCTGACACTAGTAACCTGGATTTACCAGTTTAAGTTGGTATCAATAAACAGGCTTAGATACTTGACGGAAGGACTAAAAGGTATATTAGATGCATTGAAGGTTACAGATGGCAGTCTGTCTAGGTCTAGCCTCTTGATCAGACGTTAACTGCCTGTAATGATGGCCTCACATTTGGTTAGGTTTACTGTTAAACCAAATCTGTCGGACCAGCCACTAATAGCCTCCAGGTCGCGATTTATCGTGAGAATAGCCTCAGATATGCTGTCTACAGTGGCTTGATAGTATAGTTGCAATTCATCGGCATAAAGATGATTCGCAGACTAAAGGTTTTGAATGATGAAATTGATAAATATAGAGAAGAACAGAGGAAAGAGGATGCCACCTTGAGGGTCACCAGAGCCAAGATCACGCCAACTTGGCGCCCTTTTTAGTATTTAATTTCCTAAAACGTACTCGCCAATGAGAAACTGTTTTTCTTTAATAGTGTTTGATTAGTAGTTCTGTCGCGATCATACAGGAGTCGACTGTCACGCTGGAGATCACGAGTTCGATCCACGGTCAGTGCATTGTTTTGTATGCATGAAGTATGCAATGTCTATTGGTATTGGTGTATCTACAAAAAACAAAACTAATATGTTAATCCGTGTTCTAGAGCCCATAACACAAGCTATGTTTAGTTTGGGACTAGATAGCACTGTGTAAGATCCTATAACATTATTTTTAAATAGGAATACATACACGCACATGCACACACACACAAGCATACACACACTCACCAACACACACAAACACTAACACTCAAACACACACTCACGCACTTGCACACACGCAGAAACACGAGCTTTAATAATTACCTCGATAAACTCCTCCCACCAAATTATTGTTGAGTAATCTTTTTTAAATTTTAGGATTGAAAATGTTAATGTTGAGGGTAATCTGGTGATCTGTAATACAGGAACTAACCTACTTTAAACACCAGCTCCTCACAGTCCTGTACTAGACTGCACAAAGAACTTGAAAGAACCTGATATGTGAGGAAAATAAAGGAAATTATTATTATTATAAATCTATGTGGCCATAATGAGTACGATGTAACAGTGGAACCATTGAGCTGTGTATAAAATTAAATATTTCCTGTATTTTCGCTTATAGTAAATAAATAATACAATTTATTGTATATTGTGTTAATAAAAGTCATTGAATTGAATAAATGTTGATGTGCAATACTTGTTGGTATAAATATTCATTTCTACGTCAACCAAATGCGTCATAGCGGTTGCTGATAAATAAGCAATATAATATTCTGATTTGCAATTATGCAAATGAGCAAATTGATATCATAATTATGCTAATTGCGCTGTTGCGCTAATACCCTTTTAGAACGTAGATAAGACTGTTTTGCGCCACCTTTCAACAAGGATAAATTGATGAAAAGCTCACTAATTGTCTGCTCAAATTAGAGTCTCACTACTGACACCTTATAATAAAAGTATAATAATATATTATATACTAGCGTAATGCTGTCTTTAGGTTAGTTTGCAGGGACTATAACCCCTACAAACTATAGTAAAAAAAGTGTTACATCGGTCACTAGAGTTCACTGGAGAGGATCGGGGGAGAGTTAAAAGAACGTATTAGTTGTTTGCTTCCACAGAAGTATTAATAAAAATTCATAGTTAATCGGCCATTAAGTAGTAAGTACTAGATATCGATGTCGAGTCGCACGACCAGTCGTTGGACAGGCGATCAAGTGATTCAAACCTCACCTGGTACAGTAGCGACGAGAAAAAACTCTTCACTAAGCTAAGGGTGTAGTAGATAAAAGGATTCAATAATTCTAGCAATGTGTGATAACGTCACTAGAAGAATTAAAACAAAAGATCAGATGCGTAATACAGAAATAGTTTCCACTTTTATAGTGAGTGAGGAAAAAATACGCCGTAGCCCGTATGTATTATAAAGGCAGTTTATACAGCAAATTACTCTTGTCTAATGCCATGTTCAGATGACGGGAATTGAGCACGCGTTTTGCTTACGCGCATCAACAAGAATATGCATTTTGTTTAACTCGTTCACATGCTAACGCGCGTTTTGACAAAACGCGCGATCTACGCTGCGCCAACGCCTACGGGGTTGAGGCGCCAAAAGCATTGGTTTGCCGTACATTTGTTCACATGAGCACGCGTTTTCAACACGACAATACGTGATTTTAATAAAAGAATTCGGTCATTTAAATAAAAGTCCGTATACCATTTTTCACATAGCATGAGTTTGGTAACACTCCATTTTATATATTTCACGCAGTTTATTTTTATCTATTCTATATTTTCGTTATTTTGTTTTGTTTAAAAGATTAGAATTTAGTCATTCACAATTGTACATCTTGTGGTAAAATAAAAATAGCGTCATAATTCCATGTTTTTACGAAAAAATATTAAATAAAAAGAGAAATAAAAATAATTTTTAATGGTCTTTTTTACAAAACTCGAACTGAACTGCGAAAACGCGAATACAACCCCGGAAAAGCTCTTGCCATGTGAACACTATAGAAAAACCCAAAGCGCGTTCGATGCGTGGCCAACGCCTGTCATATGAACATAGTCTAATAGTCCATCTTTTAAATTACGCCTTCAGAATATGTCAGTCATATTCAAACTGCAGGTCAGTAATTATTTTAACCCTATTCAGATAAGTTCCCGGTTATTACGCCGTATGTTTCCATCTGGCAAAATTCATTCCTTTCACGTCGTATGCAAATGTATGGAATTCGAATTTGATTTCTGTGGTTGTACATAACGGAATGTAGTTCATATATTATTGGAATCAGCTATTGTTCATCTGACTATAAGTTCATACCAGTGAATTAATTCCAACAGATATTTATTTATGGGTTAATTGGAAAATTAAATTGTACTGAATACCATTGTCTGAACAAAGCGTACTTATTTGGATGAATTTTGATTGTAAATAGCTATCATAATAAGGTCTAGTATCAATCACTTCGAGTGTGTTTATATGTGCATAGAAATATTACATTATGTAATTATGTTTAAGCGATGCCGTGCATATGCCGTGTCATTTCTCCATTGTCACATTCCCTACATATTCAAATTTGAAATTTTTCACTTTAACTTAGAAATATTATTTAAGACTAGCTGCGCCCCGCGGTTTCACCCGCGTAAGTCCCGATCCCGTGAGAATATCGATAAAATAAAAAACAATAAAAAGTAGCCTATGTGTTAATCCAGATCTCCAGCTATCTACATACCAAGTATCATCGCAATCGGTTCAGCAGTTTTTGCGTGAAAGAGTAACAAACATCCATCCATCCATCCATACTCACAAACTTTCACCTTTATAATATTAGTAAGATTATAGAATACATACTCGTAGTTAAGGTTTAATTAGATACGCAAATATTGTTTGTTTCCGTTTGTTTAGAAAGTCAGAATTTTTCAACCGACGTTTTCTTTTTTTTTATTTATTGACGAGTCTTAGAGATATTAAAAAAAAATTGGATAAAAACGAAATGGATTTTTGTTTTCAAAACACAAGTGAAAAGTAAGGTCTAATTTCAACCATTGTGCGAACACTAGTTTCTCTAAAGCCATAACTGAATTCGCGATTTCCAACACTATAACGTTAAATTCCATTAACAGTCGTCTCTTATTTCCTACTATTAAGTGGGAGAGCCATACTTCGGCACGTATGGGCTGGCGTGACCGGAGTGATTCCAGGCCTTACAGAAAATCGGCAGTGAAGTAATGTTTCGCTCTCCCTTCCCTCTCCCCTTCTTAATCCCTTCCCCTACTCCCACCTTAAAGGCGGGCAACGCACTTGTGACTCTTAAGTTGCAGGTGCCAATGGGCGGCAGATTATTTTTTTATTTTAGGTTCATCTGTTTTTGCGAGTGTAATTGTTTGTGCTTTATCTCACCCGCAAATTGGGTCTAAACCTATCATCGTCAAAATAGCTTTTACCTTAGTGGTGCTGGCTTATCGAGAAGACTGTTGTCTTTAGGTATATACACACAAACTTCTTTGTCTTATAATTCAGCTAAATTATTAACAAACCATTGTTAGTTGAAAGTAATGCGTGATGATTATTATGGTAATTTTGACTAGTAGTGATTTTTATCAGTATCTCGACTATGGTTCGTCATGCTCACTAAAATGTCATTGCTTGCGGCGTCGTCATGGGGCGGGTCATTTCTTTCCCTCTGATATGGCGAAGGAGACGATGGCTGGTCCATGCGTCATACTCGTGAACGGGTGCTGCTTGGGGTGACTGGTCGGCCTAGTCAGCGATGCTTTAGCCTATACTATTATTTTTGTTCGTTCAACTGCAACTCTAGCCTCTTAATCCAGTCACGAATTAGTTTTAATAGTAGACTTTGTAACTGATGTGCACCTTGAATGATTTCTATGTTTAATAGGTTCGAACCTTCAACGGTATCACTGAGTGATATTTTTTGTTTGTACGTTAGCTTTTGAAGCATTTCAATAAAATGAAATTCAGGTGGCAACAGCTTGAATCATGTTTACCTTTTATGTAACATTAATACCATTGTACCTGAGGATCTGACTTTTAAAAAGAGTGGCCATGAGTTTCTTTGCCAGTATTCTTCTCATAAGGCTCTACGCATTTTGGAAACTGGAAGTTATAGATCGACACAAGCAGGCAGTAGATTTTGGTGTTTCCACCTAATTTACCTCGACAATCCAGTACATGCTGTGGCGTCTGTTTGCGTCGATCTATGATTTTTAACAGTAGCTTCAATTTAACGTTCATAAATGTCACTTAGTGTCTTAATTGAATAAATGATTTTGAGTTTTGAATTTTGAATTTTGAGACTCTAAGATGGTACATCCCCAGACGAGCATCACTAATTTAAACAGAAATTTATTGTACGCTACCCATTACTTCATTCTAATAAACGCGTTATTAGACCAATGGGCGTAGAAGTACTTGGGTCATGGAGGTCTGATGGCAGTCGCTTCACGTAAAATATCGAAGTTCAGCCGTTTCGTAGTTAATCTGAAAGCCGACCCCAACTTAGTTGGGAAAGGGCGCGGAGGATAATGATGTAGTTATATGCATATTAGTAAACAGAAGCTAATTATGAAATAAGAAAACAATTTTTCAATTCAATGTCAGTTTTTTACATAACTTTGTACAATGTAGCTACGTAGCTAGTATGTGTATCCACGTGTAAATACACATAGATTAAACCACTTAACACTATTAAGTGGATTCACTTTCCATCATCAAATTACTCATAAGATGCACAAACAAGGACAAACTTTGAAATAGCTAGTTTTAATACTATAGATATAACCGGTACGTATATACAACCCAGGTAAGTTAGCTTCATCGAGTTTGGGCACGTTTCCTACATAAAGTGCTCTTTAGGGACCCCGCGGGTTAATAAGGGTCGGTCTGTTGAATTAAGAGGCTGTTAAATGTCAAACCTTGGCGTCTGTGTGGTAAAAAAATAGCTTTATTATAGAATTGTGAAATCGGTATATTTGCGGGCGGATTTTATACCGCTAGTTTTTAAAACAGAATAGTAGATTGGAGTAATTCTAATTATAAAGCCAAACAATTTTTCTAAATTCTATTAAATTTGTAAACAAATCATAAGAGCTGGTTAACGATTGTGGTTTACTGAGATTCGAAACTACACCACGAATACCGCTTGAGTTTTGACAGCCCTAGTTGAGCGAGCGATTAGGTAATAAAACGAACTTCACGAAACTCGTCTTGCAATTTTCTCGTACAAATCGTTAGATAAAAAATGGACTAATAAGTCGGTATCGTTGGAAAGTTTATTATGGCCTTGTTAATAGTGCATGAAATTTAAAAACACCACAGATTTTATTTGGTCGCTCAATTCTCCTTTCTGCGACGGACTAAGTAATCTGAAAGGGATAGAAAGTCTTCGGATTATTTCTGAATTCTGATTTGTAACTGTCTACGCGTTGTCAGAAATCAACAACATTATGTGCCTTTCGAGACACAGAATGATAAGACGTTGAAATAAAAAACAAATAAACATAAGAGTAAGTATACCTTAGAGTAAAGAATTAATTTATCTGCTTCAATTTGAAAATGCAAATAAAAGATTAATCTCATAAAAGATAAATGTATCTTCATATTATAAGAGACATTTATTTAATGTCTTAAACATAAGCAACTTTTTGTTTGTTGGATATACCAAAGGACCAGATTATTTCAACAGATTAGATGAACGTAAAGGTAAGTAGGCAATCAACAAACAAATATGAGTACAGAAGAATATTATCATTCATCCGAATGATTCTTCTGTACTCATATTTAGATTATAAAAAGTGCAAATAATAATAATATTAATAACATCGCACATCTCACACACGGCCGTCTGATCCCAAACTAGACAGAGCCTGTACATAACATAACATACTTATATATTTTTAAATACATACATATTATAGATAAATTACACCCAGACACAGAATAAATGATCGTGCTCATCACACAATTATTTGTCCTTAACTAATATTATGTTGTCAACATATCATTTTTGTACCACCATGGTGTTGTGGACCATTCCACTGAATATATTTACAGAAATAATTTGAAAACATAAATTGGTCGACTCGAAACTTTCAGAGAAGCAATTTAAACTTCAGAATACAAACGCATGTGTCAATGCTCTTGGGAAATGAGAGGTTCTGATTACATGAACAGTCATTTTAACACGTTTTATTAACTTCACTTGTAACTAGCTAACTGACTAACTAACTATGTTTGTAAACAAATCTTGGCAATAAATTATAACCTATTTTTAATTGCCGCATCGAAATGAAAATTTGTATGTAGGTGTAGTTTGGATGATAGTACTATAATTTCGCATTTTGCACCTGATCTGGTGATGGAGCCATGATGAGGATAGTGGAACTCTTCAGTGGCTACTAGTAAACCTCTCGACTTTGGGCTCATATGATTCGTTTTGACGAGTCCGAAAGATTGGGTTTAGTAACGCTGACCGCTGGCCTGATGATGGAGCCAGGAGATGGATAGTGGAAGTCTTTTTTACTTTTTAGCGTTTTTAGTCTTTTGAGTCGTCTATTAATCACGTGATGATTTTTTAGCAACTTTTTAACTATCACCGTATCACCAGGGGGGAGGGGCCCCTGGTGATACGTAGTGAAGTTTTAGACTAACCACACCCCCCTAGCCAAAATCACGTGTATTTTTTCAGTTCAAAATATATTTAAAATAATTCAGAATATTAACTTTAAATAGAGATATAATAGCGCATTTAAATAAATAAACTTGATATCTCACTACACCCCCCTTTGAAATATTTCGTGATTTTTTCCGAACCACCTTACGAGCCTCACGTGATTAATGGACAATCCCTTTCTAAACTTTTTTATGTATATTTGTTTATGTCAGTGCGCGAGGTTACATTATACTATCATTTTAGGTATTTGGTCATAAGCTGAAACGTATATGAGTAAAGTATCTGAGTAACACTTACGATCTTTACAAATCTGACATCTATATTTACAGATACTGCTAGTTCCCCAACTCAATAAGTATTACCACTGAGAAAAGAACTTATTAGTGACATATTGTGGCCACTCGTTTTCAATTGCACAACAAAATAAACAACAACAAAGTAAGGCACTACGATCATTATGCTACAATAATAGACAATATGGAATAATAAAAAATAAATATACAGTTATTTAAAACAAGGTTAAGAGCACCGAGTGAACCGAAGAAAATAGTTGGTAGAAATAAATTACGAAATGTGAGGATTGAGGCATGAACTGTGTGATTGTTTTATCTGGTATTTGTATAAGAATGTTTAGGTATAGTGTAGTCTGTAGACACATTAGACTATAAAATGTTACAACGTTACTAAATTTCACACAGTTTAAATGGGGTCAAAAGATAACACAAAACAGGATCTATTTCACACTTATCAATTTGTTTCGCTCGCACCAAGATTTTCTTATAAAAAACTTGAGATGATGATTTGCTAATTATGGTACTTAATAACAAAATCTTTAGAAGTCATGGAACAAATGTTTGAAACTGAAATAAAATTTATGGTTAAACTTTTAAACATTAACTGCTAGATAATTTAACAAGAGAATAAAGAAGCCAATCTTGAGTATGCACACTATCCTAAGATTGTATAATTTACTCCTTAAGTAAAATTATTCACACGTGTACGAAGAGAAAAATCTACCTTTTCAATAGCGATAGGTCACTCAGAGTTTTGCCAAAAAATAGTTTGTTTTAATATTTTTATTTCACATTTTATGAGAAAAAAATGTACAATGGTGGAAAATTGAATGTATGAAAATATTGCCATAGGCATTTTTGACCAGTCTACTTTACACTGGCACACACTGAGCACTGGCAGATTGTACTTTATTTTAGAAATAAGATCATTGGCGATAAAAAATATTATAGTTGCTACTATAGTTGTTACTTCTAATTTGCGTCCAATTTTTTTTATCATCTATAGATATTACCTACCTAATTATCGCGTTTCACTGAAAAAATTAACTATCTCGAGAACATTTCCGAGTGATGATATTTTACGATTTCAAATGTGGCCGGAAGAATCGTTTGATAGACTTCAAATTGCATTTGTAGACGTAACGTCCTTCTAAGGCAACTATGTAGCAATTTTTTGCGAATTTAAGCAAGGTCGGCAAACGGCAGCCGATGAAGAAAGATGTGGTAGCAGTTTGACACAAATGCCAGAAGTGTTCACTGCTGTCAGCAGTAAGCGATCGAATACGGGACTGCGCGGCGCTCAAAACGAGAGACTTCCTGAACAACACACCGGTCAAACTACTGTCATCTTTCTTTTAGCCTGATTTGGCAGTGTGTGAGTTTTTTTCGTTAAAATCTACTTGAAAGTATACAGTTTTCATCGCCGGATGTTGGGCCAGCTGTTTTGACTAGGCTGTAGACGAAGTATCTGAGGCGATTTTGAAAAAAAGTATTGAAAATTGGATTATGAATATCTGAGTTGTACAAATGTCCAAGTTGTATAATTTATCTAGGAAAAAATTAATTAAATAAACGAATCTGAGTTAAAATTACAATGTTCGGCATTTTACTTGTATTGTAAGGTAAATTTTTGATCTTTCCAACGTTTTACATAATGCATACATTTTTACATATCATTACATAATAGCACTTTGCTTCATTATATTCATTCAGTTTTGCTGTTTCAATACAGCCACGCATAACTATTCTTTAGCCAGTATTGATTTTCTCGCGCATACAACATCAGATAATAATCCAAAATGCTGTAAAATTTAAACTACAGCACATTTTATTCCACTGAAATGAATGCAACGCAACACAGTTTAACGCAATGTTTGGCTCATATTTTCATTTGTCGTTTATTCAACAAAAATGTAGAATAAATTTAAAAGAGTATCGGTATGAAAACTACAACAGACTTTTGTAAGGTATTACATGTAACAAATGTTTATGACATGTAAGCTAAAATGAACAATTTCTTAAGATTTCGCTCGACAACCTTGTTAGTACGGAATATAATGACTGATGTCTGATTTATGTTAGCATACAAAAATTCATACACACATTCACGCCCTTCTACCTGTGGGGTAGGTAGAGACAATAGTCCGTAGCTTGCTTCTATCCTTACATACCTCACGAGCTTAAAATCTTTTATAGTTGCCCGCTGGTTTCGGAGTACCCGAAAAAAGTTTCGAAAAAAGGTCAAGTCAGAAGTATCTGACTTGATCTTTGGTTTCATCAACTGTATTAAAGATGATATGGCTAGATAGGGAGTTAACCGTGAAATGACGAATGATAGGGTAGAATGGAAAATAAAACATGTTGCGCCAACCCCATATAAAATTGGGACAAGGGTAAACAGATGATGATCTCGTAAACGATTATCTACAGAAGATCGCGGTCTTTCCTTTTTCTGCTCTTGAGTAAAGGTCCCAACCACTCCAAGGGTTTTCTCCGCATTCAAAACGACCTTAAAAATATGCTGGAATTTGAAACTACATTAAAATGAATTTGATATGTTCATGCTTTTGCGCTCTAGAATTACGTTGCGAGAGTGAATCAATCTGTCTTAAAATGACAAAAGCATTCTCAGATTTGGGAGAATTAGATGTTTAAGACACAGTTTTCAAATAGCACTACGTAATTTATCTTTCTTACGTCTTATTTCTCATTAAAGCATGCAATATATGCAATGCCTAATTAAAAATTCCTATTTGTTATAACGATGTACAACTTAACAATAATGTACCTAGGTACATATATTTTTATATTCTCTTTCGTATTCATTTTTAATATTAATCGGAAAGAGCGAATCTTTCAAACGCGATAACGTAAAACTAATTTGGCAAACAATCAAGTGACATAAAACATTATAAGAAAATTATAATTTCTCTGTTTTCTACTTCTTACACAGCGTTGTGATAAAAATAATGAGACTGGTCCTTTGTTAGATGATTTATGAATAGAGCTCTAATTAACGAAGGAAAAATACAAAAGCTTTAATATGACCAGTAAAAAATTAGAAGAACTTTTTAATGCTAGCAAATAAGCTTTAAAAGTGTATTTATCTTGTTGAAGCCAAACTACTTGAACGAAATAAATGTATAAGAGTAGTTGCTGTAATGTGAATTTAAGTGAATACATAAAAGACACACAAAATAAATTCTCTCTTTAAAAAGGTGTTCCGACCTTAACAAATCTAAATAATTCTCCTAGAAAGAAAACGAGTGACTTTTTGGCATGGGTATTGCTGGTAATTTTTAAGCTAATACGATCACACGTTTATTTGACCCAGCATACCTATGATGCCGGGTCCTTCCATTTTTTTAGCGTTTGATAAAAAATATCCCCAATTACAAGGTACGATAAATCAGTAAACGATGAATAAGTAAGTAAGTAACATTTACTTACTTACTTATTCTATGAATATACTATTTAAATATTTACTTCTTCGAAGTCTGTGATAGCGTTATCATCTAATGTTCAAATTACGATAAGTGCTGTTAAATGTTATTCAAATCGATAAATAACCAATAAAATAAGTATAACCATATCCAATATTTACATCTGAAAGTTAAACACACAGTTAAATAGTACAGTCTAATTATTATAGTATACTCCAACGGCAAAAGCATGAATATAAAATTACTACTTGCCGGAGACCTGATAGGCACTCGAACTAAGAATTATGAATATCCTGCAAGCATTGAGCAGATTTAATTGAAAAACTACGTCTCTTAAACTTTCGCGTTCCATGATATAATTAGCCTGTGACCACGGCCAGTGCAACCTGGTCGAAAGGCCAGGCAATTCAGAGGTATGTAATACCTATTTCGTGATCGCGTTAATTCTTGTATATATACATGATTATACAATTGTACTGGCTGTGTAAGAGACTTGGTTTGAAAATGTCTATACATTTTAGAAAACAAAAAAAAATTACTAAGTTTACACTTTTATTACATTTGAACTATTACTATATTAACAAAGCATATTAAAATACCAGCAAAGTATATAATAAAAGAAAGCAATAAGAGTTTTTTTTTATGATTGACACTAACCGATTGTATCAACTTAATGTTGTAACGTTAGTCTTGTCACTAATAACGGAGTGGATTAGGTGTTTGAAGGGGCTCAAATGAAGAGGCTATTCATCAAGATGTCGGTGAAGAGCGATGCGAACCAGTAATCAATATCTCTGAACTGTGTGATCCTAAGGAATAAGATCAAAGCTGAATTGATACTGTAGTATATTTACGATAGAATATTTTAACGTCGCAATACCAGTTTAACCTTTGTAGATAATATAAAATATTTTAATGAAGGAATAAAGACCTGGTCATTGGAGTTTTTCATAATTTAGCGAAACCCAGTTTATTATTCTAGAGTTTATTCGAATTGCTTCAAAAATATGTTAAACCACTTTGTTTGCGAGTGATGAGACCCAGTGTTAGCAGCGATGTCCTAAAGCTGGGATGATGATTATACAAATATAGTTCTTAAAACATCCACAGTGTAAAATATTACAAATGATATACTTAGTTTTAAATTATTCGCTGAGGCGATAAATTTAAGGATACATTCATGAAACGTTCAAATTCATTGAGCGTTGACTATTAGTGTACAAATGCAGAAAAACTTTGCAACAGTCGTAAAATGCATACTTAATTTTAATTATCAAAAGCAATCAAATTAAAACTGAAACATTAAATCTGTCGGAACAACGGTATGGTGTTTAATAAAGCACATAAAATTATCCATTCTAATTAATTGAAATCGACAGCCGTTGCTATACCGCGTGTCAATTATCTACACAAGTTGATTGGTAGCGTTCTCTGCCAGAATGAATTTGTGCATCTGGTACTTTGTCGTGAGTTTCTATTTATTATTTTTTGTCAATATTTGTGCAATTCCCTTTATCTGGATTAGCTAAATGAGTCAACAAACTTTTCAGTTCTTCGTCTTCTACCTCGATAATTTTATAGTCTAATAACGTTTGACTAGTTTGCCAATGATATAATTTGTGGGTTATAATTGGAAATATTGAGTCACTGATATTCATGACAGTTGATACAGATGGGTGTGTGCTCGCCGAGGCACAAAGGGCTGTGATGCTTTACAATCGGTGTCATTGACAGAAACAACTTATGTATCGGATATTGTGCGACAGGAAACCACACGGTTATATTGGGCACACATCACATCACCCATCGGTTCTTCGGCCACCCCATTGTTGTGTGACATACTTAGAGTGTAAAATAAATGGGTCTCAGGTACAGTAACGATATAGGGTCAGCGACCTATTTATCACTTGCACCATTTTTTGCCTCAGCGATTTACGTACACCAGCGTTTTCCCTTTGGGGTGTGCCTAGAGGCTGATTCTTGCCTCACCCTTACTCCCACCCTGTCCCCATTCTAAGGCCGCGGTAAGCGGCGCGTTTTGTCTTGAATGAATCGAATTAGCGGAATCTACCTAGAACTGGACCGGTATATATTACTTATGAAGGAACGGGTGTGATATTCATTAAACATAATGGGGATATCTTTATACCCGCCTCCGTAATCACGCCTAGCCATAGCATGACCCAGCGGTTGATGTTTGAGAGCTACATTTTATGTATGTAGATACTTTTTAGCACGATAACTTTTACTACGTGATGTAGTTCAATTGATTTCACTAGACGACGCTAAGGTATATTTGTTGTATGTGGATGTCCTCACAGCAACCTTAGTGAGCCGCAATGAAGCGAAGATGAATAAAGCGATTATCTGTACATTAGTTAAGATGTAACTAACCCCTTTCTTTTATTTTAAACTTCAATTATAGCATTATTTATTACCTAGTTGAATTTAGTTTTTATGAAGGAGCAATTTTATTTTTCAGGTTACTTTGGTAACAAAAGTTATCTGTAGTGATCGTGTCGGTCCTGATATAGGAGCACTTAAAAAAATTCGTAAGTGTAGATTTTTATGATTTCTTAGCATGCGTTGTAGATAAGTTGGTTATAATTTCTACGACACGGTTTTAATAGTGGCCATTTTGTCAAAATACGAATGACTATAAATAAAAATATATTTTAATAAAAATTTGAAAATATGATAGATGGATAAAGTATTAACAAAGTACAGATGAAAAAATTATTATCTTACAAATCAGAGTGCAATGGGAGTCTTATCGCTAATAGCCATCTCTACCTGACAACCTTACGTAAGAATAGATGGAATTAATAACAAAATCTAACTAACTAAATTATTGAATAAAAACAGTACTTGACTATATTAGAAATATATACAAGTACTTATACATATAGATAGATATACATCTACAGTTACTTAGTAGAGATAACATAGTATTATAGCAATTTAGATTTTAGGTCCAAGTTACCGAATAGAATATAATAAAAATCTTACGGTAACAGATCTACTGATTGATTTTGTTTTTTTTTTTATTTATTTGATTTTATCTTGACCAAATGCTTTAAGGCTGTAAGGGCTTCAGCTTGCCTTATTGGAACGAAGTTCCTTATCGCACGTTACACTTCAAACGCTCGGCGGATGCAGGTTAGACTGAAAAAAGTGTTAGAG
Organism: Euplagia quadripunctaria; assembly: GCA_963859945.1. Classification (NCBI taxonomy): domain Eukaryota; kingdom Metazoa; phylum Arthropoda; class Insecta; order Lepidoptera; family Erebidae; genus Euplagia; species Euplagia quadripunctaria. Next base: position 5,123,170 of record OY982563.1, on the reverse strand, counting down.
CAACGAAAAATGCTAACCGCGAGTTAATTTATTTTATTTACGCCATCTGTGAATTCTGCGCGATACTAATGTAATTTGATGTTAGTTGTTTACTAGTTATTTATACATATTTAATTTATTAGTTCAGGCAAGTTTTACAGATGGCGCAAAATTTAATTTCGAGTTTTTAGAAAATTTTCAGTTTGATACAATTTATTCAATCCACTACATACATTTTTATATAGCGAAAAGAACTTCAGTCCAACCGGATGTGACGAAGACACCTCACGCGTTTTTTGTACCGGTTATACATTCCATAAACAAAAAGGTAAAACGATAAATGATGTGTCAAAGAAAGTTGTTGAATGCAACGGTACTATTGATGTCAAATTTTCTAATGATCGTAAGAACTTCATATTATGATTATCGTGAAGGAACTCAAATCGCCTTTTTAAATAGGAAGGTATACCAGGGTTAAACATAATACTATATTGCAAGGAAAGAATGTGAGCGGTCCGGCGAAGACGAATAAGTAACCACTTGAGCTTTTTTCTGGAATTCAGAGATATGATCATATTTACGCAGTTGAAACATGAATCTAATACAAAAGTTTTGAGATTTTTCTAGTTTATCTAAACGGTTCTTGGTGAGATATGGATAGCTGGGAATGGCATAGTCAAGAATTAGAAGAAGAAGTGAATTTGCAAGGGCAGTTTTGGTGGCAGTTGGTAGAAAATTTCTCAATCGTTTTAAGGAACCTGCAGAAGCAAATAACAAAATCATATTTACTAGTTATGTCATAATTTAGTTTGTATCATATTGGTGTTTAAGTGAAGACGCGGTGTTGACACCGCGTCTTCACTTAAATTTATTTGCCTCCAAGTGTCTTTATCGAGTTCTTTTTTATTACTTTTCCACCCGAAACTAGAATATATCAGAATTATATTAACCAAAATAGACTCCAGCGCAGGAATTCCAATCCTCTCCGCATATACGTATGTGTTTATGTTGTTTACCTATTATACAAATAGCGGTATCCGTCAGTTATACCTTTCTTTTTAACGTCTGGAAACCCCCACGGGTCGTCACCTCACCGGGATGAGCGGTAGGGTGGTATGTCGGACACGAACCAACTAAAACCACACGGTGTTCCGTCACAGCCCTACGTCTATAATATTGTTCGATGAGGGAAGGTCACACACTACGATTATGATGATAATCCCGCATTTGGCATAGTTTAAGGTATAGGGGTCAAACGAGCAGACGGGTCACCTGAGTGACTTCCTTCGTCCATGGACACCTTCAACTCAAGAGTACAAATGTGTTACCGGCCTTTAAGATGGGAGTGGTATCGATCCGAAAATATCGCAGTAGGCAATTTGTTTCACAGATTGGTTGAATTTCCAGTAGACCAGTTTAGGGAAGCTGTTGTTCCCAAACTAATATTTTATTTCATTTATGTTTTCTTATAGTTGCAAACTTAAAGGGGTCTGGTGAAAATTCAAGCTCAGAGGTTGAAGATGAAGGCTAGTATTCAGTTTATAAAGTAATCAGTAATTATTTTTAATTTTTAATTCTGGCATATAAAGAACTCATTAAAATAGGGACAATTCATCTCCATTTTTTCTACCCCTCGGACTCAGTAATTTTTTTTAGATGAAAGATATTGTATGTCCTTTTCTGTATCCCTGACAAGGTGTACGAAAAATTTCATTATGATCGCTTAAGTAGTTCGGCGAAAATGTCAGGTGAAAACGTATCAAACGCACTTTAGCATTAAAATATTAGTTAGGAAGAAATACTTCAAGCGCGAAATTAAGGTCTACTTAGTTGAGAACAACTTCAAATCTGGTAAAGTCTACACTACAGTAGTATTAAATATGTAGTATAGAGTACAGAATTAGCTTAGTAACAACTTAATCTGTACAGACGTGTGCAATAACGTTGTTCTCTTGTTGTATTCAAGTTCAATTATCTCAAAGTTTTGTATGGACTCAGACTATTAAGCTCTAGACTTGTATAAAAGAAAAAAAACATGCCAGAAGTAAGAAAGAATGCCAGTGCGCCTTATTACTACAATAAACCTAGATAAACTAGCCTTTCCTCAACGTTGTATATTTATTAAAACCCAAGTTCAGGTAAGATTTCCATTTGGCAAAGCTTATGTTTGTGATTATACAGATCAGTAAGTAAAAGTCAAAAAGTATCAGAAATATTATTTATAAAAGCAAGTCAGAAAAAGGCGTGCGGTGTGTGTTACACCGCACGTCTTATCTTATGGTAAACAGCTGCCAGAGACTTGAGTAAAACGATAAGATTTCTGACTATAGTTGCACATGCCAAAGCCAATCATTCAATTCAGAGGCGGATTTAGTCAAGACATTTAGAGATCGCGTGGTGGTCGAATTTCGACCATGGTTTATTTCATTGGCCAATATTACTTGACCTGTCATTGTATAGACTTTTGTACCATGACAGGCCAAAATATATACTGGACACTTTATATACCCGTTTTTTGCAATTTTTTTAACTTTATAGCAAATATTGTTTAAAAATTTTAGCTTTCTGCACTTCTTCTATATATAATCTGTAAATATTCCAAAATTCACGTGACTAAGTTTGCGAAATTTTCTTAAAAAGGGTTACAAAGAATTCTCTTCACGTACTAATATAATGATAACAACGAAATGCTGAAACAAATTCAAAAATTTTGGAACAATCTTGCGAGACAAATAAAGCTTATAGCTTTTATCGCCCGTAGAGTCTAAAACTTGTTTGAATAAATGTAGTTAAATCGACTTCAATACAGTCAGACTACAGACAGTAATTGAGGTATAATTGCAACATATGCATGAATAATTATACATATCATTTCGAACGATACGTAACTTAGAGTGATTAATGGCATTAGTTAGTTAGCTCTCTTGACATTCTTCTTATTACAATTACAGAAGACAATTTCAGGTTAGGTTCCACTAATCCGTTTTGTGTATTTTTTTACTTTTGATAGATTGAGGAATTTATGAGGGTAGGGTAGAGTAAAAATCGAGATTACTTGAAATATACGTTCGTATAATCTGACATATTTTTAGTCGGTTCGAGTCCGACATACCACTTCACACTCGGTGAGGTGATGACCCGTGGGGGCTTCCACACGATAAAAAAAAAGGTACATGTACAAAAAAAATTACTATTTATTTTAATTAATATAGATATTTCCTTACAGATATAAAGCGTTACGAGAGCAAAGTTGGTGCGTACTAAATCTAGTAAAGTTTTGTTCTTCATATACAATATATTATTACTACAATAGACTATTTAAATATACCTATTCGTACTTAGGCAGTTGTCTTTACTGTGCAAAATACGTTAACACAATTTTGTACTATAATGAAAGGTAGATGTACTATGCTGGCCTAGAACATTATGCCGTGGCATCCTGATTTATGTCGAAAAATAAGTAAGTTAAGGCATATAAAATCGAGATTTTATATAATTTTGACATTCATCATTAACCAAAATACCAAAATTTTTCAATATGTATAAAAGCTCTAAAACCCGTGTCGAGCTTCCAAAGCTGCAACCATACTGCAGTTCCATACAGTTGTCTCGTCGGTGAGCATAAAGTTTGCAGTTTTCATAAAGGTTTCATGTGACACCGGTAAGAAAATTTAATTTAAATTTGTAAACTTTTGATTTGCAGTTATCAAAATAAGGTTTAAAAGCTATTTCCAGTTGTTAAAAAAAAATATATTTTAAGAGAAATTGACGATTTTAGGACTGCCATTATGTGCACAGACCAAAGAGTACGAGAACGCAATTGCGTGCGTATGACGCAATAAAGAAAAATGGATACATAATATTTGTGTATTTTATTTCTAACTAGGGTTACATTCATTGATAAATTTCTTAACTAATAATTAATTGATTCGTTACGTAACGCGTTACGGCGCCAGTCTGTCTGGCTTCCCTTTCTCTCACGCATACGGCAGCGTTAGGCAGGCTCCTCCTCTCTCACTCTGACCCACAGCGCTAGCCGTATTAGTTTAAGTTATCACTTCACTTATCTTTTTTTTTATATGGTTTTGTAAATTTTATCTCTTAAAATCAAGTCTGAAATGAATAATTTTTATGTCATACTTTGCGAATTGAATTATGACTTGGAAAAAATACTTATCTATATCGATGTTTTACATATAATTGTTATATTACCTTCCAATCAATTCCGAAGTTTGATTAAAAAGATTTACTTTTATCCATTTTTTTTATTCCCGAAATAAAGTACATGAGTTTTTTACTCATACCTGTAATTCTTGTATACCCGGAATATAGGAATAAGGAGAGAAGGAGACATATTGGTTTCTTTAAAAATAAGTTGGCAGGAGGGGTTTATTAAAATTTTTGCGTATACGGCATACTTCAAACACAGCACGGAATCACATAAAATAGTTCCTAGAATTAAATCAGAAGCAAAATTTTAGCACGGAATTAAAACCAAAATCGAGTTTCAGCAAAATAGCGATAATTTCTATGAATTAAAGCCTACACCGCAAAATAATATTCTATGTCTATCTTAGAGAGGAATAAACATTTTCTATTCTTAGCCTATTACTACTTTTTCTAAAAACCATAGTCGAAATAGAAAATGCCAAAACATGATTTACTAAGATTGGAAAACTTGCTTTTGCTTTTGAGTTGCAGGTGTCAATGGGTGACGGTAGTCACTTACCATCAGGTGACCCGTCGGCTCGTATGCCTGCTATACCAAAAAAAACAATTATATAAGTGTTTGTTTATTTTTTAGCCAATTTGGAACAGGAGTTTTATCAGAAGGTGCTACGTAAGTAATCTATATAAATGGAAATAGTAATTTGGGTTTTGTTTTGATATTACCTACTTCACAGGTGAGGTGCGGAATGAAGAAGGTGAGTTATTAATTTTTTTATGATTTTATAATTATATTACCTTCGGTAAATTATTTTATTCGTTTTGAAAACAATAAACATTTATCAATAAAAACAATTTTTACATTAGATTTCTGGCTACATAGGTTAGAATCGCTGAACACAAATAATAAAAAAAACTGGTGATTTAAGTGCCTCCTACGTCCTACAATTTCGAAGTTGGTAAAAAGTAAAATTTTTTTTTTCAGAAAAATCCGAAGTCAAATATTACGAAAAGGTGCTCAAAAATTTACAAAAATTAAATAGTAAGTTTCCTGTACCTAAATGATATAAGTACTTCTTAGTCCCCTAAGTCTTAATGGTGAAAAAGATTTTGTTCAGGTTTTGAAATACATTTTTTTTCATATCGCACATTTCAAATGTGCATTCATTTGCATTTTATACGAACTCTCCGAGTAATTAAAAAGGGTCTTAATTTGCAACACTGATGAAATAAAGTCATAGCGTTTCGATTCCGAGAAATTTTAAGTAGAATTTATTTATAAATATATTCATCCACGAAGGTCTGCGTTGGAAACTGAAACTATGTTACCAGCAGTTACGACGCAGGGTGACATCATATCATAATTAAAGCCTAACGAGATAGATTTCACTCGCGGCCGAGTTACAAGCAGCTGCCAGATATTTTTTTCTGAATCGTCTACGTTTATGCACATCAGTACCAAGAGTTAGAGTTAGTGTCACATACTTTTTTAATTTATATAAAAACTAGTAACCCGGGGTGGGTTCCTAGTTTTGTATTGTTGTGGTGGGTTGTGGGTGGTAGTCTTGTTAGTCTGGGCTTCGCACGGGTAGCAGAGACATCTTCAATTATCATCTTTTTTTATGATATAGGGGGCAAACGAGGAGACTGGCCACCTGATGGTAAATGACTACCGCCGCCCATGGGCACCTGTTACTCAAGAGTCACAAGTGCGTTGCCGCCCTTTAAGGTGAGAATAGGAGTAGTAACCTCACTCACGTGGCGAAATGCAATGCAAACATTGCTTCACTGCTGGTTTTCTGTGAGGCCGTAGTATCGAGCGGAGTCGAGCCGGCCCATACGTGCCGAAGCATGACTCTCCCACGTTAGTCATCATCATATTTCAACTAATTTACACAAAACCTTGACAAATTATATACCTAAACCTCCTTCATGAATAGCTCTATCTAATGGTGGAAACCGCATGAAAATCCGGATGAAGGTTTAAACAGAGTAACAGACAGACAGAAGCGGCGGGGGACTTTATTTTATAATATGTAGTGATGATAATTTTAACTTGGCGCATCTCACACACGGCCGTTTGATCAAAAACTAGACAGAACCTGTACTATGGTAACCAGACTGTAAAAAAACGTACTCATATATTTCTATATGCAAACATATAATAGATAAATTACACCCAGATATATAACAAATGATCATGCTCATCACACAATTATAGGTCCTGGGTGGGAATCGAACCCACTAACACCTCTGGCTCAGCAGTAGAATCACTAACCACTACACCCTCAGGCCAGTCGAAACATTTATTCATATTAAATGATTTTTTATTACTATTTTCAGATGGGTAATTCTTTAATTAATTAAAAAACACAATGTATTTATAATATTACTTCTTTTATTAATATATGTATGTATGTCCCTGAGCTACAGAGGGCGGAATCTTGTGGTTTTCGTGCACGTACATGTACCTTTACATGTGTCAAGGTATTTTCGATTAGCACAGCTTATATAATGTCACCGTAAGATTACGATGTTTGTAACTGTACGTTGCATCACAGCTCCTAAACGGATAGACCGATTTTGATTTAATTCTTTTTGTTTAAGAAGTGATTTAGACGAGAGTGTTCTGAGTATAATTCCAGAAAATTTGTTCAGCCGTTTGCAGATCATCAGCTCTTTTCTAATTGTTGAAGGGATATTGGGTCGGGGGTATTTTAATTTTTCAATTTTCATCACACTCCAGTGTCACACACTACAGTGTTTGCATTGAAAGAAAGAAAGAAAATACATTTATTAAACATACAACGACATATACATTATAACAATATTTATTGGTGTATCACTACGCATTGAAAGCCGGACAGTGGAGTAAGAGGTTAATTTTGAGAAGGGAAGCCTTAACATCTGACGCACAGCTAGTAGTTTAAGAAATAATGCTAATACTCAATTTTTCAGAGAATGTTTGTTGTTACTTTAAACATTTGTATTAAATCTTAAATGGAGATACGGTTAGCCAAATCACTAGTGTTGTGGCCGGTTATAGGCACTGATAACCGGTCACCGCTAAGATCGTAAAAAGTAATCGAAATGTTAGCTATGAGCCATGGCTAACATTTACCACGTACCAACCAACTAACTGGCACTAGAATATAATAGAATAGAATAGAAAGAAAAAAAGAAACAAATTTATTTTGATCGCATACACAGGTATACGGGTTCGAAATAGAGTTGTACCTTATTAAGTTAAGGTTACATGTTTAGTTATCAAAAAAAATACCTCTGCATGAGTTAAAAATGGTCGTTAGCTCAGTGTAATACTACCTCGGGAAAGTAGCGCGGGTATTCTGCTAACACCTAGTGATGTACACGGTCGGAGAGCAGGCTCAGGCTATTACAGTAAGAGAGAAAGGAGAAAATGATTAAAACCTGACGGATATATATTAATATATAATGAATAAAATTAAACTGTTTAAATAACATGATAAATAGTATAAAATATGCACACAATAAACAATATTAGATATAATATACCATTTAAATAAATGAATAAAATAAATAATATGTGTATATTGTGCAGAAACTAAACGCATAGGCATAGGTTCGTATATTCTTTATTGAACACCATATAAAAATAACAATGAATCTTAAATTTATTACTAAAGTTAGGTACAGTGGGCGGTCTTATCGCTAAAAGCGATCTCTACCAGACAACTTTTGAATAGGGTAGTAGACTGTCAAGTCGGTTTCAATTTATTAAATGTCAGCGCGCCGGCCCTGCAGTAGTAGAGTGGAGCGTTTGCTGTACGCGCCAGGTGGCGAGAGTGCCAAAAAACCAAATGCGAAAAACCATTTCCAGAGGAAAGTTAAATTTTGAATGCCACCTTTTCAAGTCAAAGCTGGCCTTTAATTCGCTACTAGTTTAGTCGAGTTTCGTTTTCACTGTCTTGTTTTATTTAAAAAACCAGTATGACTTGATCTGTGATTGTATAGTACCATGACACGATAGTTTTGTGCCACGACAGGTCAAAATGTATACATTGTTTTTAACTTTATAGCACATATCTATTGTTTAACAATTTTAGCTTTCTGCATTTATTCTCTATTATACAACCGCAGCACTGAGAATAAGTAAGAAGTGTGACGTGGGCGGGGCACACGCGCTGAAACTATGAGCAAAGGCTCATAGCTTCGGCAAACACGTGCCAACATTTACGCACTCGCGTAAATACTTTCACCACATTCACAATATGTCTATCTAATCTACTAAAACAGTCACACGTTGCGTATCATATTTAAGTAATAACTACATTGGAACTTAAAAAAGCACACAATGAACTACTTTGCCGAAAGGAATATTGCTATACATTTTGCGCGAAAATATTTGGTGAATGTTGAAATATGATTTTACTACCTGAACAGATTTGTGAGTGAATTGGCTTTCAAACAGATTTCGCGTCCACACGTAACAACTAAATCGCCAATTTTCATTTTATTTTATTTTCTGTGCTAGACGGACGTATGTAAGAAAGGTTACATACCGCATACGTAATATTTTTTGTTTTTGAAGAAATGCTACCTGTATTGATCTAATAATATAAATCATCTCATAAATATAACCGCCGAACTGATAACACGCCTTATTAATGCGTAAATACATGCATCCTTAAAAAAAAACATGAAAACATCAGCTCAGTTTGCCGCCTGCAGGCAGACTAAATGATAAAATTTGACGATTTGCGTCCACACGTACCGATTTCATTGAATATCTGGTCAAATTGTGTGTGAAATCGTTCCATGTGGACGCCGTTTAAGACGCACACTCGTTAGCTCGCTATTGACGTACCGCTCTCTCGGATGTTACGGCTGGCAAGTTTAGTATGTATATGAAACGCTATCTTATACTGATCAGCGTAAGGGTGTATTTAGTATAATTATAGAGGGCGCTAAGGATTCCAATTTAATAAATCCTCTGTGACGATTTAGCGTAGAGTTCTGTATGTGTGTAAAATAATTATTATCGTCTAAGTGTGTGCAACTGGCGACAGATGATTTGGAACAAAATACACCTTATAGCATTTCTAAATGCATGTTCTCAGAACTGTGATAAAAACTTTAAGTATTCCAAAGGTGGATAGCTCATTCATGGTTTCACTTTTAGATGTTCGCGTCATTATTTCAAATGTAAAAAAGAAATATTGATTTTAATGTGGCTTTTCGATCCTAAACTTCTTCTATAGAACTTGGGGTTTGAAATTAAATCTTACAAGGACTAAAACTTGAATCCCTGACCGTTTCCATTTTATGTGAAATGTTGCCATTATACAAAATAAACCATTAATGGTTGAATTCAAATAAACATCGTTTTAAAATCAAATGGTTAAATAATAATATACGTGATAATAATTTGTAATGTCTCATTAAAATATATTGCAGTTTAATAATCTTATTTTTCACAATGTCACAATGTTTTCTCGTTGTTGTTATTGTTGTTATTTTTTAACCTAATATTGGCATTTAATATAACCCCAAGTTATGTTACAATATACGTTTATATTTCAGATAATATTCAGTGCAGGCTTAATAATGCAGTTTATACATATTTGACGCAGCATGAAAAAGCGTGAAGCTGATTTTCATACTGAAATGGGCAATGTCTTTTCACACTCCTATTCGTGGCGTTTGCTTAAAAAATGTGTACAAAGAATTCTCCTCACGTATTAATATAATATTATATACATTACAATATCCACATAAGTAAAATATTTGATTTTTTAGTGACTGATTGAAATTAACATATATCAAATACTCAATTAATAACGCATATATTTACAGGTTGTGAGAAACAACGTACCGAATATTAAAATAGTGTTTTCAGACTATCATTCTGAGTCGAAAATCATTGAAATTTTCTGACGGTTATGTGTTCACGGGCAATTTTCCGCAACTCCACGGCGAGGCGCGTATTTTGCGTTGGTGGGAATAAAAAGCTATTCGAGCCACCCTAACTCCCCGAAGAATCCCATGAACCCCTTGACGTTACCGACGATCTCGGAGAGTAACCCTGGCGAGCCAAGGTACTTAGCCCAACTATCAACTTGGCTTGATAATAATCAGGAATCTAATTTTGTAAACTCTTATTTCACACTTTATTTCCTGAGAACTATTACATAATTTGTTTTAACCACAGGCGATTACCCTATTATTTTAAAAAGAGACACGAGTTAAACACCCTTTTAACCTTTTTCTTCCATTAATTGCGTAGATATTTCTAGAAATTTATTTAATCTCCGTGTGTATCTGAGACATTTGGAGTCGTGCCAGAATTGTATAATAATTTGAATATCCTACTACCCTCATTACCATAGCACTTACATAGCGAAAGGAGTTCTATATAATCTGATGAAATAAAAAGCAATTTTTATTGCATAATTTGCCCAAATTGTTATAGGATTTTTTATTTATGAAAATGGAGGATTGTTCGTATGCACTTTTGAACTAGTATCGTGATGTTGAGACTAAGTTTTAACTTTTAAGCTTTGCTACAATTGAATGAACATTGAGTTTTTTGGGCTTTAATCACTATCGCGTTTTCGCTACAAACTATCAAATTCGGTAAATAATAGCTATATCTATGTATGTGGGAGAGCCATGCTTCGGCACGTATGGGCCGGCTCGACTCCGCTCGTTACCACGACCTCACAGAAAACCGGCCGGGAAGCAATGCTTGCATTGCATTTCACGGCGTGAGTGAGGTTACCGGAGGCCCTAACCCTTCCCTTATTCCCGTCCTCCCCCTCTTCTCCTACTCCCACCTTAAAGGGCGGCAACGCACTTGTGACTCTCGAGTTGCAGGTGCCCATGGGCGGCGGTAGTCATTTACCATCAGGTGACCCGTCTGCTCGTTTGCCCCCTATACCATAAAAAAAAAAAAAATCTAATCTGTTCTCAAGTGCCCGTTGTAACCATTGCCTGCCATTTTCAGGCGGACCAATATCGTCAGAGATAATAATGTTTAATAACCGCGTTTTATTAAATAGTGAACTGTTTTATCATCTATTGTAGTTGTTCCATATTCGCATTTTTTGAGTTTTCGACAACAATAATAAAAATAATCTTCAGGAATTTTTAAATAATAAAAGATGATATTAGTGTACAAACAAGACTCTATTATTTTGATTAAATAACACAAAGTAACTAAAATAAAATATAACAAAAATCTTTTTAACAAAAAAATTAAACCGACGAAAAGATCTAAAAAGCAAAAAATAAATAACTATAAAAATATTATAATCTTATTTTCCGAATCATTGAAATCGGTTCATGAATAAAGGAATGAGGGCTGAACAAACATAAAAAAAAAAAAAAATATATATATATATATATACGGTCGAATTGAGAACCTCCTTTTTTTTCGTCGGTTAAAAATTATTTATACTCTTTAAAAACATTAAAGAAATGATTGAACCACATCTTTTTATTTCCGAATGACGCCGTCCTCCATCACACTCCAACTCAAGTGTGGTTGAGCGAGATGGTGACTTTATGCATTTAATTAAAAAGACAAAAATTACAATAGATTCTAACAGTACAGTTTTATAAATGAAACGATGAATTGTCAATTGAAAAAATAAAGCAACATAATAGAAAGTAATCTATCTGTAAGTTTGTAAGATGTAAAAGATACATATAACATCGGTAAAGGAACACAAAGTAAATTGAAGAAAGAAAACTTTTGCACTCACCTGTATAACCTTGTACCTTAAAGGGCGGTCACTTAGGAAACGGACTTGAATAATTTTGAGATGAATACGGACATTACATGTAGAGTTACATAAATATTTACTCCGATGTCTCAAAGATCAAACATTTCGACGGTGGTACCTAAAAAAAAACGTGTGCACGTGTATTTTACCATTTTAGGGGGCAAACGAGCAGACGGGTCACCTGATGGTAAATGACTACCGCCGCCCATGGGCACCTACAACTGAAGAGTCACAAGTGCGTTGCCAGCTTTTAAGATGGGAGTAGGGGAAGGGGGGAATAGGAGGGAGAGGGAGGGGTTAGGGCCTCCGGTAACCTCACTCAAGCGGCGAAAAACAATACAATCATTGCTTCACTACCGGTTTTTTGTGAGGCCGTGGTATCACTCCAGTTGAGCCGGGGCATACGTGCCGAAACATGGCTCTCTCACGATGTACTTCAAACCCGAATGTATTTCAAAACCCGACAGTAGCGTGCGCGAGATCGCGCGCTCCCGGCGCGTTTTGCTACCGACAACGAAAAAAGGGGTGACAGACATTTTCAGGTTTTCTGTTTAACAAATTCAATAAGGCCAGCGTAAGTGTTGTCTCGATTGATGCCATTTTAATAATACCTGGCATGAATTCGATCAAATCGTACTGTACCAACCTGTTTTCAGCTAAACTAAAGCTAAGGTGGTAATTTTTTGTTTGTCTCGTGATTTGCTGCATTTGATTAAATCATTACTACATATTATAAAACAAAGTCCCCCGACGCGTCTGTCTTTCTGTCTGTCTGTCTGTTCGCGATATACTGAAAAACTACTGAATGGATTTTCATGCGGTTTTACTAATAGACAGAGTGATTCATGAGGAAGGTTTTGGTATATAATTTGTACCCGTGCGAGCCGGGGCGGGTTGCTAGTTAGTTATAAAAAAAATACGTACAGCCAAAGGTAGAGCCTCTTCCTTATTAAAAAATGTGTTTTGTATTTGCTTAGTGGTTATTAGGGTCACTTAAACTCATTAGAGTTATCGATTTTATCGCGATTGGTAATGTTACGAAGTTTAACATTATAAGTGACCACTTATTGTGAAGTGTGTGTGTACAGTAGTGTCAAAAACATGTGGACGAATTGGAGTCATCAGCACAGAATACATTAAAGTACCAATATAGAATAATACCGTACCATACCAATATAGAAGAAAATTTAAATAACTAGCGAGTCTTGCTCTGACACAATAAAGTGCAATTCAGTTCGCACAGCGCTAACCAGTAAACACCTACAGTTATATATATAGCCTCTCTTTCTATAGCGTAACTCTTATCTCTTTTGAGGACATTAAAGTTGCACTTAAAATTTTTGAGTTATTATTTAAGCAGCCGAATTCGATGCCGTACGCTTTTGTCTTCTGGACATGTAATACATATAATATAAAGTAACCTATCGGACAACGCGACACGGTGCGTGAGTGAGAATTGAACTAAAGTGCAACCCAGCCGGCGCGAGGTAGCCCACTGCATTAGCCCGACAAGTCGAGGTTGCCACGTACTTTTAGCTTCATACTTAAAATGTAAACAGGGCTAGGCTTGTCGCCAGTCGGAGAAAGCTGCACCCCTGCACAAGCCCCGCTTTTGACCAGCACTAATATTTTGAAATATATTTTATTTCTACGCAAGTTAGCTATTAAACAAATATCACATTACATCCTATACTTTACTAATAGCTTAGTGTTGTATTTTTGAGCGTGAATAAATTCATCAGAGGTCCTAAAGATCGCTTGAATTGGAAGCATGCGAATGACATCACTGCTGTTGCAAATGTCACTACTACCCGCTCATTCATGAGCACGTTTGACAAAGAAGTAACAAAAAATGGCGCATGGCGTTTCTGTGTTACACATGTTGTATGTGTGTATGTTAATTATGGTATATCAGGTACCAAAATGAAACAGTACTGCGTGCGTGTACTGTTTCATTTAGGCAATTAATTTGAAAAGCTATCAATTTGATAAAACCGAAATTAATTGGATGTGTAACGTTTCATTTAATAACAATAGTGCCAAGTTTTGTTGATGTTTAGCTATTCTATAGATGTATACAAGATCGAGGTCTTCGATAATAAACATAATAGTGTCGTATACAATTGTTTTTTTTATTTGTGGTTCAAATAACAGGAGTCTAATTTGTAAAACATCTTGCAACTGCAAAGAGTATTCAACATTGTAGTGTAGTATATTTCTTTTAGAATTGCCAGGCTGCTGCAGTACCGTCACCTTACAGAAGGAGAGATTAGACACCTTGCTGGGTCGTGGTTAGATACTTCACTGGCCCGTGGTTAGATACTTCACTGACCCCTGATTAGTTAATTTACTGGCCTTACAACATACCACTTAAAAATAATTATTTTATTAAAATATGAAATCTGGGATCGCGGTCTCGGTCCCCACAACCCACAATGGCCGGTTAGACAGCACCATCAACATAGAGATGAAGTCATTAAGTAGAAGGATAAATCGTGGCTACGCAACATCCGCAAGGAAACCGGCATTGCCTCTGTTAAATATCTGTTTTGTCGGGCCACGAAAATATGAAACTGATCGCCAACTGTCATTAATGAAGAGGATCTAAAAAAAGAAAAAGAATTTAGTTACAGGTTACGGCACCTTGTCATGCGATGTCATTTGCATGCTTGATTGCCATTTACTTGTGTAAATGAATGTATTCTAGGAGAAGATAGAAGAAGAAATACCAGAATGGTTCACCACGTGAACCATTTTAAACTAGTTAGCAGCAGAACATGACCTCATCTAATTAGGTGACATAATAAAATATAAGAAATTGTTACTATCTTCTAAAAAATGAAACTCCAATCATTAAGCAAAACAAGTTTATTTATTTTAATAGACTAAACATTTTCCTATATGTTTATTCAAACGATGTTATTCCTAAATCCCAGTAGTTCAGTACGCTTTGTTAGAATATGGTTCCTATTCAACCGTTCGGAAATACAGTTTCTACCGATTTAAATTTATGTATAGAATAGACTTAAATGTTTCAGATATAAGAATTTACCTCGGGCACTTGTACTAAGTTATTCAATCTTGAAAAAAAAATACAAAAGCTAGTATTATTATGAACATGAATTGTGAAGATTTTAGATTAGACTTTATTCAAAATCACGACGTATAAATAAACGAATGTCATTGAAAGTTTTGCACATAAATAGCTAGTCCACCGGATGAATATACAGGCCTACAGGAACTGGGATCCCCGGGAGCAAAGTTGCGGAAAGAAGTTAGGCTTGGAAAAAAAATCAGTAAAGAAAAGATAAGAAGTAAGTTCGTTTTACAAAGTATGAAACAAAAAGAAAAGGATTAAAAGGACTATAGAAAACGCTTTAAGAGTGTAGGAAAACCGAAAACAAGATGGATGGACTTAGTGATGTGACGTCACGATTAGGAACAGTGTGAATACAGAGGTGACAGGAGTCAGAACTGCGTGGAGGCAAAGACATAAATAATTCTGCCCACCCCAAATAATTAGGGCAGCATCATTATCATCTAAACACTCATGACTAAATCTAAAGTGTAATCCAAAGCATATCTAAAGTTTGAGTATAGTCGGAATTAATTACAGAGTAAGACTATTAGCACCAACCGCTACTGCTGTTCAGTTTCCTACTCTCTAACTACTCGTAAGTTTCTCCCAACTACAAGAGCGCTATGATTAGCACCTAAATATGCAGACTGTCACACAATGTTTACTTCACAGTTTAGTAGATCCTTCCGTCGTTTACAAAATCAGATTAGATACCACAGACCGTCTAGCTAAATGGGGATTAAACGACTTGCCCCATACACAGTGAGAATTTGGCACATTTAAAGACTATTTTGCAGTTGTCGGACTTTTTGGTATTGGGAGTGTTACTTATTTATATACTTAGAAACATTGTTTAAGTTTGATGAAGTTAATTAGGTTAGGTTATTATTCTTAATTTTTTTTGCACAATTATAAAAATGGTACATTAAAGGTTAAAATATATAACTAGACTAGATACAACTAAATTTGAGAATAAAAAGAATTAAGATTAAATTGAGTAAGTATGAAGATTGAATTGGTTGCATCGGGGTTTGAGTTTGCATGCAAAAAGCATAGCGGTAAGTGTTGCTGTTGCTTTTTACTTAAAAAAAATAGGTGTTGACCGCTATGTTTTTTGTATTGAGCAGAAAATGAGCATGGTTTTTTTCCGGAAAACGGCATGTGGAGACCTCGGATTTAGTGATAAAAAAAATTTAAACGCCTTTAATTAATTAAGCCTTTCTGAGATATTTCCATGATATTGATTTCTACAGATATTTTTTTATGAGAACTGACCAAACAAAGACTGATTTATGACTTTTAGGCCACAATAAGTACCCTCTCTCTTTTTGAAATCAGTTAACAGACCTTTGAGTAAGATGTTTTTTTTGTTTGGATAATGACTTTCGAACTTAGAACCGAATGCGATAAAACAACTGTCTTTACCGACGGTGGATTGTAGAATCGTCGGTATTAGGAAATGGATTCTGATCTTTACGAGATCTGGCCAAATCTTAAGCGCAATTTGTGCTGTATCTTCGCTGCAATTGGTGACAGGCGGGACTTGCCGAACCAGCCCATTAAATACCCGCTTCAGCATGGGTTCCCTGCTGTCACTTTGCCCACTCAACTATTGCCGGCTGGAGAGTTTAGACCGGAAGAATAAAAAAACATGGAATAGTAAAAATAAAACGATTTTTTTAGTTCTCGTTATGCTGGGCAATCCTTTACTAAAGTGATGATTAATTAAATATTCATAGCATAATTTTATTTTACTCTAAAACTACGAGAATAGCGTTGTGGTCAATTAGGAGAAATTTTGAGAGAAAGTTACATCATTGTAGTAATTTTATGTGTATTTTATTCTGAGAAAATGCTTAGTCAAGATGAGGAACAATTTGATTAGGCGTTTTTTTTGGCAACTAAGCGCAAGTCATCTTATCTCTCCTTTTCAGCACATTAAGGGGAAGTTTTTTTATATAATCTAGGTATGTATATTGGTATTATCTAAAGTATACTTCGCGTGGAATATATTAGCGTTCAACAAAATTAACATAATATATTACGGGTCGTATATTAGTTTAATAGCCTTAATTTTAGGTACACATTCTAATTAATATTATAAACGCGAAAGTGAGATTGTTTGTTTTTAGTTTTGTTTAACTTCTCAACTCTCATACTCTTACATAGAGTGCCTTTAATCCAGAGAAAAATACTGGTCCCGAGGAATACAAAAATAACTTTTACGCAAGCGTAGCCACGGCCAAAAGCTAGTATCACTACATATTCACTACATATTATAAAACAAAGTCCTCCACCGCGTCTGTCTGTCTGTTCGCGATAAAATGAAAAACTACTGAACATATTTTCATGTGGACACAGTGATTCATGAGGAAGGTTTAGGTGTATGATTGTTTAAGATTTTGTAAGGTGTAAATTATGATTATTGTTGAAGATGTCTCTGCTACCCGTGCGAAGCCGGAGCGGGTTGGTAGTATGATTAAAAACTCGTCCGAATACCGTGACCGAAGAACAAACTCAAACAATAATCCTACTAATATATAAACGTGAAAGTTTGTGAGGACGTATGGATGTATGGATGTTTGTTACTCTTGCACGCAAAAACCACTGAGCCGATTGCGATGAAACTTGGTACGTAGATAGCTGGAGATCTGGATTAACACAATGGCTACTTTTTATCCCGAAATTCTCACGGCATCGGGACTTACGCCGGTGAAACCGAGGGGTGCAGCTAGTGAGAGAATAAAGGTTTTCCATACAGATATCAAAACATATTTATTTATTTATTTCACAATACAACTATCATTAAAGGATTTACCTTTCAATTGTATTATTACATGTATTATATTTATAAATATGAAGTCACTCGTATAGTATAACACTTATGATATTATAAATGTACTATAAGTGTTTATTATACATATTTATTTCATTATACGTATATTTTTTTCTGTATCTTTATGTATGTTTATATACTTATATATATATATATATATATATATATATATATATATACTTAACGTATTCCTTTTTAACTCTCATATAACTCGTAATAAAATTAATTTTCCATACCATTTTTTTCCATTATTCGCACTCTAAATATTTTCAGTACGCTACCAACTACCGCTTATTTTCCTTTGTTATTTCCATACAACGGTTGTCTGGAAGACATCGCTTTTAACGATAAGACCGCCATTGTACTTACCGCCTATTATCAATTGTTTCTAACTATGTTTAATTACTGTCTAAAATATATTGTACTAGCAGTTCTCCCACGGCTTCGCTCGCCTGCGCACATATTTATATACTTTGCGCAAAACCCTAATTCTTTTTCCAAAATAAAAGTATCTTAAGTTACTCCTTATAACACCAGCTATCTGTCAATGAAAGTCCTAGTCCTAGAAGTCATATATATTTACAAAAAATAAATATGTACATGTATTTACAAAAACTAAATATGTATGTGTTTACAAAAATGAAATATGTATGTGTTTACAAAAACGAAATATGTATGTTTATTCTTGTTTTAGAATGCATAGTCCAAGCTCTACTTAGTTTGGGTCTAGATAGGGGTGTATAAAATGTCCCAGGATATTATTACATTCGCACATAGAAATGGAATAGGTGTTATAATAACACACAGGTGTATTCACAATAGGCTATTGAATATTTATGTTGAGGCTTTTATAGAACCTATATTTGAAAATAGATTTGCATTTGATGAATGTGTAGAACCCAAGCAGAAATATATAGAACAATATTACCATTTATAGTGAGGATAATATTTGCAAGTTTTAGGGCGAGTTTATTTAACTCCAATTTATTCGCGCTGCTCCAAAATTGTTCGCACCTGTTTGGAGACCGCTTTGTTGTATCAAAATAAGCTCTAATTAATTGAGTAGAAAAGAAAGTGCGTGCGGGTTAACCGTATTCTGTTTGGGTGATTGTCAAGAATTTAAATGTTATTACCCAGTAAATAAAGTTCACAACCGCCATTAATGAGCATTAGAGCGCGACGGTCGCACGAAATGGTTTGCGTCGTTTAATTCGAGGTTTAAAGACCTGGGCCCTTATTCGCTATAGTCACTGTTATAGTGACTAGCAAATAAGGGCCCAGGTCTTTAAACAAACTGTAAACACATTTCAATTCATTCCGTACTTTGAAAGGATAAACGATTCGAATGAACATACTTAAACATTTAAAAAAAGCAACTGTAGGCAATCCGAATTTGTAGATTACATTTTCTATAAAAGGTATTAATATAGGCTATTAATCAAGATTGAAATAATGAAGCTTCCGAGATAAAAAATGGTAAGAAAGGTACCTGAAATCAGTGAACTTTTTTAAAACAAATGAAGCTCACTGACAGACCCTCAGATTAGGTACATTCTGTAGATTAAGTTAGTGGGTTTTTGTTCTTCAATTGAAGCTGAAAATGCCCAGATATATCACTCAATTTACTGACAATTTGTTCTCGGTGCAAGCAAAGGTTGTCTGGAAGAAATCGCCGTGTGTGATAAGACCGCCAATTGATATGCCTACATGTATATAATCATGTCAGTACTGTTTAATAATAAATAACATACATAAATTATTTCTAATGACGGGACACATACTCGTATGTACATACATATTTTATTTACGTATAACTTGTGCTTCCGACGTCGTTAGTAAGTACTTAACAATCCTCAGTAGAAATTGTAATTAAGTAACTTTGAATTGATTATACCAAAAAGTAGTTTTTTTAAATCAAGTTTGGTTGCAATGGTTAGCACCCATACCTTCAAAGTGTCTTCAGCGACTTCAATAGGGATTTTTAATCTACCTTGAGTTTTGTATGGCAGTTATCAGCAGGTCGTGACAAGGTACACTTGATGCGACCCAAATAAATCTTCCTGAACGTTTATTAGCCATGAATTTCGGTTTGCTGAATAAATATAAAAAAATTATTCTGTTTAGAAACGGCCGAGCGTTTTTCTTTTACTATTTACACCGTGGTATCTGACAGCTGACGTGTTTTAAACTTGATACAGCCTGAACATGAAAAGCTGCATTAACAAAATTAAACGAAGCAGATGGAAATGTTTTTAATGCAAAAGATGTTTTTACCGACACAAAAAAATAAGGTGTGCTTAATTTTTTGGATTCAATTTTTATGTATATATAGGAAATTTAGGAATAATAGGTGTACACCTATTATTCCTAAATTTCCCAGCAGAGATAAGTACCGGTACTCATTAACGAATTGAAATGCATTTATTTATGTTTTATTTTTTTTTGTTATCCTACATAGTACAAATATTTGTAAACGTGATTTTTCTCATAATCATAATGTGATACACATTTATTCAGGTGTAACTACCTACCACAGGCACCAGCGATCCACAACCAGAAATTGTCCGTTTTAGCTGTATTTTTGCATATACCATTGTTTGTATTTTTTGGTTTGTGGTGAGGAATAAACGTTTTTATTATTATTATTATTTTTATTTATAGAAAATGATTTAAACATGTATTATGGTACTATTCATCACATATTATTATATTATTATGTAAAATTATATGAATGACCTCGTCTGCATTCCTAATGTTTTGACGTATGACATTTTTAAAAAGTATTTCGGTTTTAATTATTCTTCTGGTATAAATCGAAGATTCTACGTCAAAGTAAAGATTCCGCATTAATTAGGGAAAACGTTAAAAAAAGAGGTGTGTAATTATTTTGTTGAATGATTGATTTTTGTTTTAAAACTAGGCACAAATATGTAATTAGGATGTTTGCTACAAAAAATAATTAAAAATAAATTATTAAAAATAATACCGACTCAACAAAAAATAAATGTTTATCATGACTTTGTTTATTTAGCGAAGATTCCAAATGAATTATTGACATTTGTTTAGAGCCTTATCAAGACTTCACGGTTCAGTTTCTCTTTAGTAAGTATTACAAAGTTTTTCATTGTTATAATATTAAACACTTTATAGTGTATAAAAAAATTACAAATCACTCAAGACATTAACACTCAACAATTTGGTTTCGATTAGGTTCGGCACCAGCCACGCTACGGTGAAGTCCAGATAATTTATTCCCAAGTGCCATAAACGAACATAACACTATGCGGTAAGGGTTTCTATTTATAAATGAAAAGAAATTTTACTCACATTTGTATTTATCAATATGAATACCAGATATATCCTTTAAAATTTTACCACGCATGAAGATTTTTATTTTAATATTGGGTTTATGTATGTATATTGTACTAGATTAAGCTATCTATTTACTACACGGTACTAGCTACTACTTTTAAAATAAAATCGACTGAAACCATAGACGACCTTGGCAGCCTTATAAAGCCTGAACCACAAAAGGAGCTCTTACTCGACTTATACGACTCGTGTTCTTACGATATAAAGGCAACTTATAACTAAGTCTACCGTAGGATTATTTGCCACCTTAGTGGTATAAAATAAGGAATAAGAGTTAAAAGGATTTAATCATAAAAAATGTATTTGCTGATTTTACCAAAAATAAGTATTCCATTTTAATTTTATTTATACTAATAGAACTTACATTCGTTAAGAAATTTGTGAAGTAGATTCATAGAGAATATAGTTCAGAAAATTTCTCATACATTTTTCTGCAAATGGAACTTACATTTAAGTTACGGATAGACCGCTTCTCTATTCTAAGAATGATGCTCTACTTTTTTAAAATAAAGAAAAATAATTCACATTGCATTTGTTTATTTGTTTAGGAAAAACAAACAGTTATACACTATTCTTAATTAAGATAATACAATTTTATATATTAAATATATTGTGTAAGTATATTAAATATATATTGTTGTTAAATTTCAAACTATATTATAAATAACTATAAAATAATGAAAACTAAATATTCTGATTAGGGTAGGGGAAGCTCATTAGGTATGTAAGGATAGAAGTCGCGAGAGGGCTGTTGTCTCTATCGTAACTGGCGAGAAAACACTGATAGAATAATTAAAAACGAAATAATTAATTATTTGTTCGCAGACGAAACTAGTTGGCGTAACAGATTTATCATTTATATAAATTTGAACTTCGTACCGAAATACATATTTTAACAATTTACTTTTAAATTTTTATATTATAGGTGGCAAACGAGCAGACGGGTCACCTGATGGTAAGTATTAAGTATTCACTCGCACCCTACAGCTATACATAGGTACTGTTCCTTTTTCTACAACTGAAAATTTCATTATTTATTTTAATAAACTTTTATTAGGAAACTTAGAAATAAGCTAAACAATTAGTTTATTTTTAATCAAATGAGCACCACCGTTATCTGCTGAGCTTCTTTACATCACTCGTAAATAAATATCATTTTGATAGAAAAAAAACCAAACATTTGTAGGTTCTATTTTAAGGAAAATTTTAAAGAAAAATAATACTGTATAATAGTGTTGCTATGTCATTTGCAATGGCGCTCACTGCCCGTAATACACATATCAACTTTGATGCTATAGTCAAAACGCCTGACACAGTTTGTGAGCATTGTGTGACGCTTGGTGTAATTTCACAGTCCGCTGCATATAACATAAGGCTAATAACACACAGAGAAGAGTATGCAGGCCTCTAAAAAAATCACTAAAAGAAAAAAATTAGAGATAATAATGCCACCCGATTGGGATTTGGTAAGTCCAATCTACTCAGTCAAGCCAAAACGCAAGTGATGCCTTTATTCTTTTTCCTCTAAGTAGTACTCATAATGCAAATCAATACTCATGCGTGACTCGGTACTATGTATCCCACCGCTTCCCGATGCTCGACAAAGAATATTTTGTATCAACGCCGAGTTGTGGCACACTCAGTACAAAATTATATCTACGCCGAGGTGTGACGCACTCAGTGGTTTACTACAAAGTTATATCTACGCTGGGGTGTCACGCACTCCATGTTGTAGTACAAAATTACATCAATGCCGAAGTGTGACGCACTCAGTGGTGTAGTACAAAGTTATATCTACGCCGAATTTAATTTTTTTTTAATTGATGGATGATGGATTTTTAGTTAATTGGTTTGGTTAATTGGTTAATTTATTGGTTTGCTTTCAGTAGTTTTTTCTTTTGCTTGACAACTAACACATCAGAATGTGGATAAAATCCTTTCAGTTTTTATTTTGACTGTACCTGGCTTATTATAATTTATTACTAATAAACATAATAAATTAAAAAAGTTACAATCAGTACGAAATATCTTACATTACATTATTACTACACTTTTTCGTCTACAATTTTTTTTCGGTTGAGTGAAATTAAATGGTAAAGGTTCTCCGGAAATCCTAGTTATTTCCATTCTAGTAAAATATTACTTCTGAATCTTACAGTAATTTGAAGTGTGGTAATATATTTCATTGCCACACTTCAAATTATTATACTCAGTAGTAAAGCAACAAATTCATTCTAACTAGGTAATTAACCCCAAGTAACAATATGGGGTTATTGACCTGAGGGGTTCTGAAGTTACTCTTGAGTAGTTTATTAAAAACTAATAAAGAAACAATGCAAATTTCTTCGAAAATATTTTTACCATTTCACTTTGACTGCGACTTCAGACTTAATGGGTTCAAGCTGGGCTTGTCTATGTCAGTTTTAATAAAGCGACAGTTAAGGTCTGATTACACATCTGTTGGTTGAAATAGCAGTTCCACAGTAGTATAAAAAAATATAATAAAGTGTGCCTTTGCTCGACTGCAGACCGTTCTGCAACAATTATGCCAATAGAAAGACTTTTATAAAAATGTAACTTACCAATTAAATTTCCAATTAGCCGAGCGCTGCTATAGAAGCCACGGTCAATCGTTTTTTGCAGATAGATAAATATAAAGTTCTAAGATAGATAGAATAAAAGAACGTTTGTAACCACAAACGTTTTTTTTTACCTCAATGAATTGCTCTATTTTACTGCCTGTCTTATCGTAAGCCTTAGGGTTGACAACGCACTAGTGACAGGAATCGTATTTTTAGTGCATAGGCAACACGTACTGTGGCAGGCCTTTATTAACTCTGTTGACTTAAAGAAAGTTTATCTTGGACACGACCCTACTTTCGTTTCTGAACGGTATTAATCTTCTACACGGGTCGTCACCGCGTCACGGGACCCCTTTTTATCATTACATACATTATTGAAACCATTTCTGACACTACTTCGGCGTTCAGCAAGCGAAATGTTTTATTCAATTTGATGTCGGTAACACTCGGAGTCGGCTCGATCGAGCGCGACTAACCGTGACTGAGGTAATCGACCGAGCAAAATAAGGGCTAACTACTTTTTAATTTTTCATGAGGATTTATTTCAACGTGGTTGTTGAATAATCAAGTGGAACATCGTATTATAATCGTTTTATACGCAAGTACATTTTATTTAGATAAGATATATTATAATGATGAGTTTTTTATTACAATATTCTTTGGCTTTTGTGACCTGACCTTTGAGTCTGTCATTAAGCCGGCAATTTAGGTCTCCGTTATAAGGTGTCCCTTATCCCCTGTAAATAAATAATTGATTATTTTAAAAGTTTATTAAAAGTGATTTTTAATATCAACTCAAATCGTGGCAGGCTCGACCGGAATGATACCACACCTCACAGGAAACCGGCAGTGAAGCCGAGTGAGTGAGGTTACCGGAAGCTCTAATCCTTCCCCCTCCTCTCCCTCTTTCACCCTTCCCTACCCACACCTTAAAGACCGGCAACGCAGTTGTGACTCTTTGAGTTGCAGATGCTCAAGGGCGGCGGTAGTCGTTTACCATCAGGCGACCCGTGTGCTCGTTTGCCCACTATATCATAAAAAAAACTGGAATATGACAGCGTTCGGCACAATGATTATTTCTGGAATGTTGTATTAAATATAGTAATACTGAATAGTGCAATAATCAACCGTGTAAACACTTAATAGCGTGATGCAGGTGAATTACTTTAAAGTCATTTCGATCATCTTTGCTCGATGCGGATATATGTATTAGATAGACATAACTTAGTTTATGTTGCACTTGGGCTCGAAATAGGAACTCTTGATAAAATATCGTCTCGCTTTAATCCCCCACATCACCACTAGCATAAGATACCTGACGATCCATGGGGTTTCTCAATGACAAGAAAAGCATTGCCCCAAAAACAATGACCTTTATCATAAAAAATGCAAAGGACTTCCAAATTAAAAATCGTTTTCTGTCATCACTGACAATTTTAGAGAAAAAAATTGTGTGTAAAAATTTTAGAGGATATGCAATACATATCACAATACGGAAGCGTTTCGTTTTTGCGTAAACACAATTTAAGCCGGTCATTAATTGGGTTAGCAATCCTTAAAATATTGTGGTCGGCTGTTAAGGACATACCGTCGCAGCCTATTTCATTGAACCGCAGTATGGCATACCTTGTGACTTAAGTGGGTTCAAATCCGACATACGGAACCACCAACAGAGAAAAAAAGGGAATTTACTATATTGGTCTGGAATATATACGATGAGACATGACAGTCGATCGAAAAGTGTACACTTCAATTAGCACTCACCCAACCCTCACTGAAGTTACGAAGAGAACAAAGCAAAAGTTCATCTAGTTCTCAAAACTGAGAAATTCTATACTAAAGCTCTCTCTCAACCAACGTTGTCATACGGGCGTTTTACAGGGATAAGGCGAAACGATGCGACTTTATAAACCTATGCAAAATACAACCTAGCGTAGTCATTTTGGATGCAAACGAAACCCAATTTTGTAATATGTTGAAAAGCTAGGAGGAGCTATTATTTCCAGCTGACAACCAGTTGTGTTGGCATTTTATTTTTCTTAATATATACCTAGTTGGTAACAAGGAAGGTTTTATGCTAAAAAGACAAAGGAACATTATGTGAAATAACCTGCATGTTACAAGTTTCCACTTAATTTTCTCGATTATTTGTGATGGGGCTAAATGCTGCTGTTATTATATTTATGTACTTACATTAATGTACATTTACAAAAATAAAATAATATTAGACATACTAATAATAAGTTAGCGAAATCAAGTATTTAGGTTTACTAGTGATTCAAAGTCTGTCATGGTATCCTCACATTGAACAATTACTGCGAGAATACTAATAATTTTTAAAACACTCCGATACATAGTTCCAAGGAAAGGAATGTCAAAAAATCTATTAAATGAGGTGTACATATCCCTAGTTCAATCCCTAATATCATATTGTATTCCTATTTGGGGAGGTGCTCGAAAAACACGTTTCCTTGAAGTTAAAAGAGCGCAACGAACGCTAATAAAAGTTATGTACTTCAAAAAAAGGACTTTCGTCACTTAAGACCTTTACCAAATTTGTAATTTATTATCAGTTCGAAAGTTTTACATAATAAACATAATCTTAAAAATACATAAAACCCTTCCATTAGATTCCAATATATCACGTAGAAAAAAGAATCACAACGTTGTTCCCACCCCTACTGTTAATACAGTATTTGCGAATATTCAATATGACAAACGTTCATCTTATACATAAAATAAAATAAATAAACTAATTGACATATACACTAAACCGTATCAAGAATGCAAATTCTTGCTATTTAAATGGATAAACAAGCTATCTTACGATGAAGTAGAGAATCTTATATCAAATACTAGCTGTGCCTGTCTGACTTCGTCCGCGTGGAATAGTGTATATATATCGAATCAACAGCCTAAAAATAAGTTTCAAGCTTCTAGCTTTAAACACTTCCATACAACTTTTCATCCCCACCTTTCAACACCTTACATCAATTTTTTCACATTAAAAAGTAGCCTATGTCCTTTCTCAGGCTCTAGACTATCTGTGTACTAAATTTCATTTAAACGGTTCAGTAGTTTTGGCGTGAAAGGGCGACAGACAGACAGAGTTACTTTCGCATTTATAATATTAGTAAGGATATAGGTTTAAAGTAATGCACTTGAAACTTTCCTAAAGCTAGTGGTTCTGTCTATACAAATAGGCAGATCCGATTCTAAGACTTCGTCGCAGGGCTAGCAGGTGGCACAAGTATATATTCGCCTCACATCACATACACTCACAGCATCAGGCATACACTTTCAAACATCATTTACATCACTAACACACACTTCATAAATAGACTAAAAAGGTATGGTTGATTAAAATACTGTATTGTTTTATTTTTGTAAAAATACATATTATATGTAATATACACTTGCAATCTGTAAAAGAGCGGCATCTCCTGACACAGGCATCTGTATGCTAAAAAAGGATATGTCAACAACATTTTTTTGTAAATCAATGTGTATGACGAAATAAAAAAAACTATTTGATTTGATTTGATTTGAATAATATTAAGTTTAAATTTAGAAATGCCAATAATGTGGTGGACATCATGAAATCTCAATACCAAAGACGAGAGGTGTATCCTGGAATTGCTAAACTACAGTGTATGGAGTGTCTTATTGTTGAACCCGCTAAATTGTATGTAAATGGTGTTAAACTGGAATGAAAATTTATAACAATATTATAAAACACTTTTCAAAGCATATTCAGCTCAGGTGAAAAAATCCATACCTACCGTCTTAGAAATCTTGGAAAAATTAAAGATTTATTAAATTTTCGGTTCAAAGTAATGTAACACAATAATCAAAATATAAAAGGAAAAGGTTTAATCAATAACGCACACAATTAACCTTTCCACAGTAGGTCTATAAATCCAAAGTGCGTAAGCACATGAAGATGTCAGTTCCGGCTGTTACTCAGTGACCATGGATATGGGTAGTCAGTACTCCTAACCATAACATATTGTGGCTTTTTTGGATTCCTTAGAAAAAAAAAACACATTTTGCTAACAGGGAACAACTTGGAAAAAAATACAGATTGTTTCGAATTTCTTTGACATTTTAAAGAAAACTATGCTTGGTTTATATTCTTAGGAATTGTCAGAATACTTGCCAAAGCACCAAAAGTTTTAAATTAAAATAGTTGTTGTAGTTTTAAATTAGCATTGTTGTTGTTGTAGAATAAATGCTATTTTGAAACTACCATCTGTAGAATTAATTCACTTCCACGGGTCTCCTAAAAGAAGTAGTATGTAATTTTTCGAAAACACTCAAGTGTTAACTCTAGCGGCACTTAAGTACTCCAACAAAAAAAAAATAGTATAAGTAACCAATTCATGAGATCATAATGAGAGTGTTTCTCACACGAAATACATAATATCACATTATGTGTGATCGTATTATGTTAAGTAAATTTGCAAGTATCAAAGAGTGTGTATACACTGCTCGGTAAAGGCTTTGTTATCCCCCCCCCCCACCAAACTATAACACAAGTATGTGGTTGGCTTTATACTTCTTTGTACCACTCATGAGTCTGGGAATATTTAATTGTCTTGCAATTATGTAGACGTGGACTAATAAATGTTTTAGTAGGGACATGAAAGGAAAGAAAACTGTAGTATGCAATGAACTCGGTGATCCTTTCATACTTCAAACGTCATCTACTGTTGTTTTGGAAGACCAATCTTTAGCCAGATTAGTATTTATTTTAGTCCAACGATATTTTAAGGCTTTAGTAGACATGTCTCGAGATGTCAATATCTTCCAAAATAAAAATAACCAACATTTTGGCTAAAAAAGGTTAAAAGAGCAACCTATCTAATAATGAGGCAAGCTTTAAGCTGTTAGCTACGGGTAATATCTAAAGTCTCGGGTAAACTAAACAAATCTTGTGTCGTTAGGATTTTGAGTAGGCGTAGGAACATGGATGTTTTAACCGCTGACATATTTGGTTGTACTGTAATAGAAACTATAATTTGTATTTATAAATTGTATCATAGATATCATTTAATTATTTAATTGCAATAGTAGAAAGAAAATTATGCGATTTTGAAATGCGTATAATAATATTAAGAACTTAATTTTACGCACTTCACGAAACCTTTATTATGTCAAAAACAGTTTCAGTTGCTGAGACTATAATCTACCGTTTTAAAGGTACACTTCAGTTAATTAAAGAAATGCAGGGCTGTCAGTTGTTTCATTCTTAAGATTATTTAGATATTTTTATATAAGTACTCATTCAATTTATTCATTATATTTTATTTTTATTTTACAATATTTGGAAAACTTATAGCTAAAATTCTTACAATAAATATATTAATACTATGATGAAGGTTAGTTAAATGTTTTCACGGTTAACACGATGAGTTTTGAACGAATTTTCAAAAGAGATAATATATGTATTGAGATAATAATCTTAAGCGTGAACTTGATACATGCGTAAGACTTTCTTTAGTTTGGGAACACGAAAAGAAGAGATCAATATCAACTTCTCGGCTTGTTACATTGTATGTACGGCTGGCACTAGTTCTAACTATGGGAATGTGCAGTAAGAAATGTCAAATCCAGCACTTTTCGTCGCTCTTTAAAAGGGAGAATATGACTTTTCTTGCAACGACCATGAATAATCAAGCAAATGACAATTTGAACAGAGTTGAAAGTTAATTTTTTTGTGACGTACGTAATGTCACAAAAAATTCGGGACTCGGTTGTTGAACGTGTTTAGATATATTAAATAAAAACATGCCAAAGAAGGTAGTTATTCAATGATTTCTACATTCACACTTGAAATATAAAAATAAGATATAAAGCTGTAAACAATAAGGCAATTCAGATCACGCCGTGAAGGAAAGTATGTATGTATGTATGTGTGAAAGTGTATTTATTTTATCTAAATTTACCTATTTTATCTGCTCTAAAAAGTATAATTCTTCAAATTACAAACAAAAGGTAACCTGAATTCAGGCAAATAGCTCTTGATAGCTACAAAATTATTACTATTTTTCTATAGCAGTAGGCATTGACCTGTTGGCCACGATTTGAATTATTGGTCTAGATTTCTTCGCGTTTCCCCAACAGAAAACAGTGTAGAAATAAAAATTTGATTACAATTCGGCCACAGCTGTGATCACACATCTTTTGAAGTAATACCGGTCCGAAGTAGTTC
The DNA here is from genome assembly GCA_963859945.1 of Euplagia quadripunctaria. Classification (NCBI taxonomy): domain Eukaryota; kingdom Metazoa; phylum Arthropoda; class Insecta; order Lepidoptera; family Erebidae; genus Euplagia; species Euplagia quadripunctaria. The sequence continues at coordinate 5,093,175 of OY982563.1, read as the reverse complement.
AGAAACGATGCAGTGGTGGACAGATACTGTCACAAACTCGGTACCCTGACAAAAAATAGAAAGGAACAGGGACTTTTTTGCGTAACGAAGTGGAATTATTCTACAAAATACTGTCTAGTCATATTTTAGGATCGTATAGTATACCCCGTGAATAACGTGAGTCTAATAATTTTTGAGAAATTTGTAATTTTTAATTTAGAAATATTATTTTGAAACTTATAAATTGAACTTGAAAATTGACCAGAAAACTATGGATATTTAATATCAAAGATTTTGATAGAATATGTCTGTATGAAAATTTTTTTTAAAATTTGAACACATCTTTCTGCAACACTTTATATATATATACAATATAATATCTTTTACAATAATATCTTTGGAGTTTTGGATAAAATAAAAACAGTCGCAGTAGTTTAAGCCTGGGATGGTCAATGAGCCAAATTTATTTGAAATAGAATGTTACAACTTCAAATTCTAAAAAAGAATTTTTGTAGGTACAAAAAGTATTTTTAGCAACCCTAACTGCAGTACTAGAGTTAAGACCTGAGCTTAAAATTGTTGTGTCTTATGTAAATTAAATTAGTATACAGAACTCTTTGAGGTCTTTACTTACTTTGCTTTCCCTTGCAGTAATTAGTTGTCTTGAACATTTTAATTTATTCGTAAATCACGGCATGGCACGGAGCTTTCTTATCTATCATATAAGTTGTGCTCGGTAGTATTAAACTTAGCAGTATTTAACTTAGTAATTTATTGCAGAGGAGTTCGTGCGTTGCGTGATGTTTATACATAGACCAAAACTGATTTTTGAAAGGCTGATCAAAATACTGCTCAACTATGCCCCATCAGTTGATCAACGAAAAATCCGAATCCGAACATGTGACTTCATTTTCGTATTATATGACACCGGACAATAGTATCATAATATAATACCTAATTTTATATTTTCATACATCTTATTTTTACCTTTTGAAATCAGAATTATAAATAGTAACATTATGGAATAAATAGCGCACTTCCCACCAAATTCTGAAAACTAAAACAAAGGAATAAAATTAAATAAAACATTGTAATATCTAATTATATTTTGACTAAATATCACATTTTGCTAGCGCAAGTCAGACGTAATTAATTTTCTCGGTGCATGCAAATGGCTCTATTATGTAACTGTGTCCCTCATACCAACAGAGCTTTTTTATTTTTATGCATAATCTGACAGTGATTCGATTTTAAAAATTCACCACATTCGCAACTAAACTATAATTCCTTTCTAGGATTCCGTATCACAAAATATAGAAGGAATCGTTATAGGATCACTAATATATTTTTTTGCCATTACAAACTTATATTTTTTATTAGATTATTAAATAAGGGCCTCGGACTTCCCCTACACTCCTCCATCCATTAGTTTTCCTTCTGAACTACCTATTCGTTTTAATATACTTCCAATTTTCCCACTTGTACTTCCCAAAGAGTCCAGTTGATGCCAATGGGCTTGCCCCCTATTACCTGAGAGACCAAATCACAATTGGCAAAATGTGGGTGTTTAATACACCTCTGCCTACCCTTTTAGGCTTATAGGCGTGAGTATTTGCATTTAGCGCTTGCAAAATTTACTGTGATATTATATCGATGTCTGGGGAAGTATTTTTAGAATAACAAAGTTAAATGTATATTTCTAAGTAACTTGTGACAAATTGGTACGGAACCCTCGATACGAGAGTCTGACTCGCACTTGTCCAGTTTTATTTTGCTTGAAATTTGTTTTGAAACATCATATTAATTTTTTGAGTAACAATAAAATTTATTTGCAATAATTTAACATGAAAATTTTAATATTTTAGTTAAATTTCAAATGGAACTTTTTATGATACATACAAGGATTGAAGACCGCAGAGTAAAGTTCCCATCTAAAAATTTCACAGATGCAAGCAAATAAGAAAAAAGAAAATACAGAACATGCTGCGCTTGGGCCTTCTCTTGTTGGCATGACGGGCTGTCTCATTCGTCACGCTCCACCAGGTTAAGCTTTAGGAGTGCTTCTCTCTTCTCTTTATTAGTTTTTCAGATCAAATGTTTCAGATAATATCAAAAGTTGAATAAATTTGAAAATATAATAGGACGCTATTATCTTGATGTGAAAGTAATTACAAAGCTTGTCTTTACCCTATTTCAAGACCATAGTAGGTATGGCGTCAAAAGTTAAATTCAAATGTTTTGATACGTGATAACGTCTTGTAAATCGATGAACGCCGGCTGCACGCACGAAAAATTGTCACGTTCCGCCTGAGCCGAGCGTGCAAGCGATAGAGAGGCACGATCGGCCTAAGCGTTCGTTTATTGACAAAGATTTGATTTTATTTTATTTCTAAAACTAATTGTTAGTGATTATATTTAAACAAATAATTTAAAAAAAAAATTGCAAAAACTGTAAATAATATTTGAAAATTAAAAATTAATGTTTTTAACCAGAGTTTTAAAAATATTGTGTTTTCTTATGACGTTATCACGTAAAATTATCGTTTAATTTCAGGACGAAGTTGTCTTATCACACCTGTACTCACTGGGTTTTGGTATGTTCTCCTTGCACTGAAAGTCACATAGAACGAAACAAACTAATTCATGGTTCATTACGACCTTTCAAAACGATGCTGGATCTTCAGTATGTTGAATTCGCTAGCATTTGTAATTGTATGAAATACATTAACACTTATGTTGTAAGCTGTCGTAGGCTTGTTAGGGCATGTAGTGCGTCGTAATAGTGGCACAATGTATGTTAACAACTAAGTTCTACTAAGTAATTACTACCTTCTAATTATGGCCATTAACTACGGCCAGTGTGATGATTTCACACAAACTTTATTGGTCTAGATGTTTGTGAGTAAATTTTTGCTAACGTCATAGTTGTTAATTGCTCTTATTTAGTTCGTATTAATTAGCGGCATCAAACAAAAAGTTTTTTTAATACAAACATTCCTAAAGTCGGTAAAATATGGGAATCACGTAATTGGTAGTGTAGTTTTTTGTGTTGTCGCATGTGTCTTAATGTCCTAAACATGTGACAAAACTATCCTAAGCCTTGGAACAAGTTTGCTTAAACGCCATTCACATGAAACAATTTTACTATCTGATCAGATTTGTGATTGAATTGGCTTACGAACAAATTTCGCGTCCACACGTAACACCTAAATTGGCAATTTTCATTTGATTTTGTTTCCTGTGTGGACGGACGGACGTTTGGAAGAAAGGTTACCTACCGTATACGTAATATTTTTTGTTTTTGAAGAAATGCTACCTGTAATAATCTTATAATATAAATCATCTTATAAATATAACCACTGAATTGAAAAAAACATTAACATTAGCGTTAACAATGCGTAAATGCACATATCCTTTCAAACAAAACCATCCGCTCAGAATGCCGCCTGCACGCAAACTAAATGATAAAATTGGCCGATTAGCCACACGTCGTACCGATTTGATGTGTCACGATCAAATCAGGTGGTCCTGATCACAAAATAGACTTGAATTGGACGAAATGCGTTCACACGAAACGATTCGCTTGAAAATCTAGTCAAATTGCTCGTGAAATTGTTTCGTGTGGACGCCGTTTTAGTTTTTAATATTCTAGTAAATATTGGTAGGTATCTATGTAGTAAGATAATCTGTGACTATATAATTTGAGTGGTGGTAGCATCTTGGCCAAGGTATCACACTTGCTATTAAATATTTGCGAGTGCTTATACCACCCAGTACAGTACGGGCATGAAACTACTTCTAACACAAGCATTTTCCTAAGTTGGTGGGGTTACAGAATAATAAGTAATGTGTGATCAACAGTAACAGTATTCTACAATAGAAAAGAGCGAAACGCAATTTTACTGTCATGCAAGAGAATTCTTCCTCGTACTTTTTATCTCTTTCTACCTTATTCAAGTTAAGGGAAGGTAAATAATTAATTTTCACAAACACAATTTTCTGCACCAGAACTATTTTAATTAATATAGGTAGACCACACAATGACAACGTGTTAACACTTTGCAGATTCTACTAATAACTGTGATTTAAAAATGAAGTTTTGCTTTCATGTATGCGGTTACTTAAAACAGTTTTAAGAAAAATTGTTAAAAACGATTAAAGGTAAAAACCATTCGAATAAAAAATAACTAAAACTTTACTCAATTGATTTGTTTTTGTGCTACATTTTTTTATGAAGTGGATTTAAATTGAAATATTTACGTCTGGTGCATTGCACCCTTACAATAAACGCTAGAAAATTATTCTTTCGTGAAGGTATTCCGCGACTACTATAGCTACCAGTAGTATTACGTTCGCTCCCGCAATGCGCCTCCTGTGGGAGTTTGCCAACATGCAAATATCGGTTTGACTGCATTAAGTATCGTTCGTGCACGTTTGTGTTGTGTTACCTTCGTCGTATTTAAAGCAATTGTGGTGTAGTTTGTTGTTGTTGTTGTTTGTTGTTGGGCTATCTGTTGATATTTACGTCAACTACGAGTGAAACAACGCAATTGTAAGATTTTTTAAATTTATTTTGATTATGTATATTTTTTTTATTGATGTGTCTCTTATACAAATATCTATTTTGCTTTTATGATTTTGAATTGACAGGTATTAAAATAAAATATTTTATTCATCAAATAATATACTTCACCAGACAAAGAGCGCGACAAATATATCCCCAACTTTCAGAGATCGATAGATAGTATATAATTCGAAGTAGTGGAATTACAATGGCCTGTCTCTTACATACATCCTTTGGATGGGTTATAGTGTATAGTAAACTTAAGTAGTAGTAAAATAATTTTTAGTAGTTTTAACTGTTCATAGAACGTATAATATCTTAAGTTCTCGTTCATAATTATTTCAGACGTGTCCATGCGACATGCACTGTTGAACATAGGAATCAACGAACTACTTCTATAATGAACGATCATGCACAGATTGCACAGCTGTCACGCAACGGTTGTAGTAGAAAAGTTCCCCAGTGGTAGGAATAAACTGAAAAGCTGATCATAGGTTCGTTTCCCCACGAGGCGAACCGACGACATGTTCAGTTCGGTTGAGTAGTTGATATCACATGTATGAATCGGTACATAACGCGGGAATATATATAAGGTATGGTAGATTTCTGTTTCTTGTTTATATGATTTGAAGAACTGAACCGAAGTAAACTGAACTTAAGCATATCTCTTGCAGTTGACTGCAGTAGACACTTTTTTTTTTTTATCGTGTGGAAACCCTCACGGGTCATCCTCCCTCACCGGAGTTAACGGTAAAGTGGTATGTCGGAATCAAACCGACTAAAACCACACGGTGTTCCGTCACAAGTGGGTCTATTGCAGGGGAACCCGGGTATACCCTAGGAAGGAGTCCTCCGGGAACCCCTGCAGACCTTGGCCGCCTTCAGCAGGCGACTACATCATGGAGTACGGGGGCCTTACCCCTCTCCAGATCAGAGAGGTGCGCGTGGAACACGTCGCGCCACCGTCTCGGGCCTGCTTCTGTGACTGCAGTAGATACTGGATGTCACTAGGGAACATGACCCCAAAAAACCCCTTTACTTTTGCGAGATGCTTGTTGTTTTACCAAGTAGCGCAACATTATTTTCAGTAAACAACACAATATTATGCAATCGCGTAGGTCTTTAGATTGCCTCCGTGGTCCTAATCTAATCTTACAGATACTCCGATCAAAAGATAACACATATTTTACAGATATCCATACAAAGTGAAGTGGGTTTACTTCAAACCACATAACAACACTTTATCAATATCCAACATATTTTTGTTTTTCTATAAGAATCTATGATCCGGTTAATCCGAAATATTTATCTAAGTAGAATTGAGATGATGTAGGAATATGTCTAGGTAGGGCGTGTCACATTTTTGAGTTTTGTTTACAATGTTTGTCCCTAAACTTAAGGTGGAACTAATATGTGGGTGATTAAATCTGTTGCACACAGTACGTTTAATTAATTTGTCTAGTTGTTAGGGCATTGATTCACCGGTGGGACCACGGAGCAAATATCGGGCTCTCAAATGCTCGGTCGATGGATGAGACTGCACACTCAGTTTTAAACGAAAAAAATGTTTCAATTATCACTACATATTATAAAACAAAGTCCCCCGCCGCGTCTGTTTGTCTGTTCGTGATAAACTGAAAAACTACTGAACGGATTTTCATGCGGTTTTCACTAATATACATAGTGATTCATGAGGAAGGTTTAGGTGTATAATTTGTTAAGATTTTGTTTAAATTGATTAAAATATGTTGATGATTGTTGAAGATGTCTCTGCTACCCGTTCGAAGCCGGGCCGGGTTGCTAGTTTGTTAATATGTGTAAGTTTTTGTATGTATGTTTACTAAGTAACTATAGTTCAATAAGTTTATATATAATGTAATCACTAACCCTGTTTTTTAATTAACAGTCTGCAAATAAATAAATATTATTATTTTATTATTATTATAAATATATCCTATATTACGTGTTTTGATGCATAGAAGCAAAATTTCTTGAAAAAGTTATGAGACAATTTTAGCTGTTAATCCATACTAATATTTTAAAGCTAAAGAGTTTGTTCAGTTGAACGAGCTAATCTCAATAACTACTGGTTCGAATTGAAAAATTCTTTTAGTGTTGGAAAGCCCAGTCATCGAGGAAAGCTATAATAACATCACGCTATGAGCAATAGGAACGGAGCATCAATGAAAAATCTTGCAATAACGGGGAAAATTTAAAAGATGATGCAGATGAAGTTGCGTGGGTCAGCTAGTAACTCATAAAATAAAACAACAATAAATATCCAAATATACTAAACTTTATTACTCAAGAGCTAATTCATTATTTGTAGTGTAACACGTCCTCCAAAAAAACCATTATCTGCAGTCGTTTTGTATTTGTTTCGTTTATTAGAAAATATTTTAACACTGAGTCGTGTCAAGACGTTGGTAACTCGCGTAGATACGCGTGCTTTGTTACCAACGTCTTTAGATAACAAACAGACTAAACATTGCCACAATCAGCAAAAATATTACCCTAACAAAGGCCCTCTGCCTTTTGTTAAGATAATATAGGTTTCATCACAAAATAATGCAAAGCTCCTAAATCCCCTTCAATGCTGAAGCTGCCCTAACAAAGCTATGTTCAGTCATAACGACGGCCATTTTCACTCTCCCAAAGTTGCCAGTTCAGTGCTCCCTTATGTAACGTCTACGTCAAATGTCAGCATCAGGAGTGCACTTAGCGCCGCGGTGTCTTGTTTCAGTTAATAGCTTCAGTAGCACCGTGAAAGGTTCTGATTACAGCGGTTGATTTTAGGGTCCCGTTGTCGGAGTCCCACCCTTATAGTTTTGTTATGTCATGTCGTCTTGAATGTACCTTTATATATATCCATCACAGTGTCACGTGTGACGTATCTTGTGAGAGTCAATAAAATATTCACAGCTGATGAAATAACTGGCCGAAACTAAGAAAAAAAAAATTGGTGCTTTTGTGTGTTTCAATCATAAACTTAATATACTAGTTTCAATAACAAACGTAATATACTAACGGTTTCAATATATTCAATATATTTTAAATTCGAATTGAAATTTTGTCATCAGTATTGTTTGCGAATTTTTCTGACTAACTAGCCACTGCGCTACGTTAGACCCTTACCTGAAATAACGGCCAGAGTATATCTATGGTTGGTACTAGGTACTGATTTAAGACCCATGTTAAGGGATAATTTTAAACTTGTCGTGGGAGAGCCATGCTTAGGCACGTATGGGCCGGCTCGACCAAGGTGATACCCCGGCCTCACAGAAAACTCACAGCAATACTTCCATTGCTTTTCGACGAGTGAGTGAGGTTACCGGAGGCCCTGTCTCCGCAGATGATGTTTTTTTTTCAGAAATGTGTGTAATAATCTAGCTTCTAAGTCAATCATTTTTCTAAGTTCATTTATTGCAAGTCAATATTAATATAAGGATATAATTATAGGGTTATAATCTTTCCCTACATTACAATATTTCGGTCGTTGTAAAGTGTGTACAAGCAATGATATTTTGACTACAATTGTAATAAAACATGAATCTAATAGATTAATAAATATTTATTCCAAGACTACCCTCGATAACAATATTTTAGAAATTATAAGTACATACAATTATCTGCTCGAACAATAACTACTTTAAAACAAAATTACCTTTTAGAAGTATTAAGTAAGTATTTAGGATAATAGTATTCTGTGGTCTAAAAAAAGGGTATAATAAAACAAAAAAGTATTTAGTATTCTGTACTCATAAATGTATTATAATAAAACACAATAAATCTAACAGAGCCATGAATATTTTTTGTAACATTACCTTCATCAATAGTCATAATATGTAGGTACTTACAGAGACGTCCGTTTTTGATGCCAGCTTGCCAAAAAGTGACTTGACAGCATGCACATTTCTCTCGATTGTTGCCAGTAAAATAAATTTATCGATTTAAGAATATATATACGAGTAATTAATTGACAAAATGCACAAAACCTAACACAATATTTAAACATTCATTATGTACAAGACTTTAAGGATAACAAAGCAAAGCCTTTTGCCAGTAGACTCAAGTTGCGAGTAAATTAAAAGTTTGTAAATGTTCTAGCCAACCGGGAATAGCTCTGAGAACTGGTAGTACTCGTAGCTCAAGTAGTTTTATCTCGAAGAGCGTAGACCAATTACGTGTCCTAGGTATAAAATTAAACTACCCGCTGAAATTTCAAGTCACGAACAGAATCCAGGCAGACTCAAAATACACAATAAATTAACTGCGCTTATACTTTACTAACGTAACCTGAATATTTCACATGATCGACATTTCAACACTGTTTGGTAGGAAATTAATAGACTACTTCAAAATTGTTCAACCCACTGTTGTTTACTTACGTCATGTCCGATCGTTTGATCTTATTACTGCTGTTACCTTTGTTGACATTAGTGACGGTTGAATCATTTGCTAAGCAGACCAATTGCAATTTCAAAATAATGAGGCTTATAGAAAGTTAAACCAAACAGTGTTTTGTTACCGCTTTATGAAGTTTGAGTTTTGTGTATTCTAGACGTTAGAAATTTGTAGAGTGTATTATTACATAATGTTAAAGAATAATGTTTTCATGATGTTTTATGAGATTTTTTATCATAATATACCTTGTGGGCAAATTTAATATAAAGTATATTTAACAATAACCTACGTTTAATGTATCGTAATAAATAACGCTAGTATTTATAAAACATCTTTATAATTATATTATCGAGTAGTGTCATTGGGAATTTAAATTGTAGCAACAGAATTAGGCTTAAGACATTTTATAATTAAATAGAATTCGGTCATTAGAACCCCGCACTTGCAACTACGTTACGGTGCGATTATGAATAGGGACCCAGCAATGCAGTGAGGAAACCAGTGATAACAATTGGTGACAATTCTGGTCAGTAGATTTATGAAACTTACAGCTAAATATCTCAGCGAAAATTAAAATTGCCCTAAAATTTCGTTGGATATGAAATTCTTTGCATGGTATTCTTTGCAAAATTTATATGGAATGCCAAAAAACAGTTTTAACTCATTCCTGCAAAACTCTCAATTCTTGTTTAAAAATAAATTTATAATCCCTTTTTGTACGTTAGAGGAAAATTCCCCACTCACACACACATACTCCCTCGGGATAAATTCATGAGCAATTTTACAGAGAAAGCTTTTGTCAACTTATCACCGATAATATCGGGATAAAATAATATATTGCCTAATGTCTTTTGACCCTTTTATGCCGATCTGATCTTCACTTGTCTACGAACAAATTGTATTAGCTGCGTAATGCGCATTCTAACTTTTAAAAAACCCATTTTAAATTTAAGACTTCATATATCATTTTATTGGATTACAAGGCAGTTTTGATCTAAGAAATGGGGTTTTGTTATTCAAGTGATTTGAAGACAATTTTCAAGACATTATTACCTTTTTCTATTAAAAATCTTTTTCAACTATTTTGTTAAAGTGAAACTCGGTTTTACTAACAATAAATTGTAATGTAATTTTAAATTACACGCGAGATGAATAAAAGTTCTAAATGGAATGATCCTAATTCTTAAATAATTTAGTTTTTAACATGAGCAGTTAATGAGCATTAAGATTATAATTTGCAAGATTTATATCGGGTGAACGCTTGTCTATAATGTTCACAATTATCTGAATATAAGCACATATTTAAATGAAACCAAATAACTAAGGTAGTATAGAATTCAGACACCCGACGCGACGCGACACGGGGTATTCATAGTGTGATTCTAGTCATAGAAAATAATAGGATTATATTGGACTCAACACGCGTCGCGTGTTGTCGGGTGACATCGGATTTCAGAGTATATTTCTGCCTTTAAGCGTACCTAATATCTAAATAGTGTTTGTTTAAATTAAGTTATTCATTATGTTTAAAAGGTTGGAGCGCAGACAGAGAGACATTCTTGGAACTTTTTTTTTATGGTATAGGGGGCAAACGAGCAGACGGGTCATCTGATGGTAAATTACTACCGCCGCCCATGGGCACCTGTAACTCAAGAGTCACAAGTGCGTTGCCGCCCTTTAAGGTGGGAATAGGGGAAGAGGGGGGAAGAGCGGGAAGACGGGAGAGGGGGATTAGAGGGGGGGGGGGAAGGGCGGGAATAAGGAAGAGGGAAGGGTTAGGGCCTCCGGTAACCTCACTCACGCGGCGAAAAGCAATATAATTTTTGAAAGTTTTGCACAGAATACATAATATAGAGAAGATACATACTAATACAGAGAAGATATAGTAATAATAAACATAATACATATATGTACGGTAATTAAAGAGACCTAAATGAATAGTCACACTTGAATAATTCGTTATTTAATCATTATGGTATTCTGTACTGCTACTTATCACAATTTCATACTGATTCAAGACTATGAGTGGTCAGCCGCAGCAGTTAGAGACTGTAATTATTATTATTAAAAATATACACAAATACAATAAGGAGTGTAAATAAAGAAACTATAAAATAAACTTAACTTATGTGGCCGCCTTAAGCACGCAATCCAGAAATATATTCCCACGGTTGCAATAAATTAAATAAAGGACGGTTTTATTAAATGAAGGAAGATTTTCAAATAAATTTCACATTCAGTTGGATGGAATCATGGAAATGAGATTGCACTGAAATTACCATTTCACGAAATGTTTTTTCACGCGTTTCTTTTACCTATGTCAGTATATGAAACTATTATATTATTATTGAAAATATATTTATGTAACATAATTTTTGTTGTTCTATTATATTATTTATGAGGAACTCATTTCTTACAGCTACAGCAGGCACTTTTATGTGTGCTCCAATAAAAAATTGCAATGAATACTAATACCGTTAATGTATCTAAAGAAGAATAGGTTCTGTAATATTATAAGGTCCGTTATACATTGGTCCTCGTCATGACCTATCAAGTATACTATCTAACATTGAAATAAAAATTAAAATAATGTTGTGTGAAGTTTTGTATTTTTGAGTTCTTATTTCTTATTCACAAGTGTCACCCAGGACATGTTATTATTTTTGGAACGAAGCTAATTAATACAATTCGTCACGGAAGAAAAAGCGTTATGTGACATATGACATGCGGCTTTCATTCTTTTTCTATCTCTTTTAGTTATAAGAGTATGTGTGCGTGCGAGAAGGAAGTTCGTTCCTGACCGAGATTCACCGACCGCATACTTTTTTATTGTTAAAAAGGCCATATTGTGGAAAGTCCTATGTACACGGGACCGGTGTCTTCAACCATCGTTAGTCATCTACGGCGCTCTAGATGTCGTGCTATCGCGAGTAGGAAATCGAGATAAAGTAAGAGTCAGAGCTAAGCTAACGAAATGGAAGCTAAGTCTTAAGTATTTATGCACATACAAAGTAAATAAGATAAAAACATGGTAGGTTTCATTCACAAGAAAACCTTTTCAAAGGACCCTATGAAATATTAAATTGTGGGTCGCGCGTAAACTCAATCTCTAAAAGAAGACGAGAGGGCCTTTGTACAATATTAATGTAAGGTGTAAGCTTAGTAAATTACACAGAATTCTGGATAAGCATATTTCTCTCACGGTTATTTAAACTAAAATGTAAGACATTTTAAGTAAAATAACCGTTTCAGTACAATAAAAGTAAGTGAAACAGAAATAGATACGAATGCACTCCAAATTGACTAAAGTTCATTTAATTACGTTCTGTAATATTTTTACCTCACTAACGACAAGGCCAAATAGGCAGAGCGGACTGCCAACCTTCCTTAATTGGAGACCAATCCCAAGAAGAAGAAGAAGAAATACGAAGGTACTACTTTCAACTTTGAAAATATATATGTGTGCGAATTGACTGTTTGTTTTGATTTTGAAATAGAAAAGTTTGTCTTAAGTAGGAGAGCCATGCTTCGACATGTCCTCTTCTTCCCCCCCATCCTCTACTCCTACCTTAAAGGCTGGCAACTTACTTGTCCGTGGCCCGTCTTTATAAAATGTGGAGAAGGTAGGATTCGCACTGCCCGAATTTGGTAGTAAAACAGAGAGAAGACCGTGTATTAACATCATAACTTATATGGCGCTCTTTTGTGCTTGTAAATGTGTGCTGCCCATAGGGTTTTGTGTAAGGTTTAACCCGTTACTGCTTAGGGTACCTAAGGTGCCGTTTCCGAATATAAAACCAAGAATTAATAAAAGAAAAAAAACAAGCCAAAAGATGTCGCAGATTTGAGGGTTTTGTGATACTATCATTATTAAATCAAACGTAATCACTTTGTTATGCTCTCGGTACAAGTATCGGTGATTACTTAAAGAACTGGAGTATTTTGATAGGATATTTTTTGGGGTAAGATGTACGTCATTAATTGTGAAAATCCTTTTTGGACCAAATAGAATGTAAATAATGCCTACTTACAAATACAGCTTTGTCTAATGGCTGCTTACCTGCAAATAAAAAATAAATAATTAGTATAAGAATAGTGGCACTAATGAGTAAGACATGCCATGAGATTTTTCGATTGTCTCTAAAATTTTAGTCATACACCTACTACAATTCTTACAGTTAACTATTATCAATGCTAATTTTAATTACGTTATTCAAAGCATACTAATTTCCTAATAAATTGATATGTGTATGGATAGATTCTTAAAGTTAGTGTACGAAAATGTCTTCATATAACTCAGGTGACCAGTCACGGGAGAATTACCAAAAAGATTTGAACGGACAAGATCACAGTTTCCATCAAGAGGATGTTCACATTGAGAGCCATTCTTGCGTTCATGTTGAGCCCTTCTGCAGAAATGTAATGCGCCAGCAGCCAGCGCAATCATATTTTATGAATCGTTGGCATACATTTTTCTATGTACCTAAACAGCGTACCCCTTGCATCTGTAGGGGACAGAGGGAGTTTCACCGTCTCCTCCACCTATTATTCTTCATAGACACAGACCATGATGCATCCGTTCAGCATCTTATGTTACCGACAAAAGTAGGTTTCAGATGCCATAGCTGAGTTACAACTAGAATGCTCACCACTTTACAGAACATAAATGCAAAGACATATTTTGTGAATTCAGTCCAAAATAGCTGAATTGAGGCTCTGTAGAGAGCTATGACGTCCGGTTTTGATTCCGTTCTTGCTAGGCAATGATTATGAGTAGTAGAGTTTTCATGGGCCTGGAGACTCAACCCTGCCAGTGATATCCAAAGACATCTATTATCGAAATTGCCCCAAACTATTTTCTATAGAACTGTATACAGGTTGAAATTGCCTCCACTAATAAGCTAGATTTCGCAGGTACTGGCTTTGAGTATTCTATAAGCAAGCTGCATTTTTCAGCGTTTAAACCTCTTTCAGTTCTTGCTTATTTCATTAATTTACTTTTCTCTAGCGGAGTACGAGTAGCTCGCCAGAACGATACCAGCAAAAGAGAAGTTGGCACAGCTCCTAAATTTTGTCTGGTTCACCCAATTAGACTAGGGATCACAGTAATTGCAGAGGTAGTTTAGTGCTCTGCGCGAAGCATGCTCCTTCTTAATGCTAGTCCAAGCAGTTAAAAAAAATCTCGGTCTACACCTGAAACAGCGTCCGCGGCCTAAATCTAACTAGTAATTATTCGACCCTGATTTAGACAAATGCTTGAGAAAGGGGCTCGTAATGATATATTCTGAGTGAGTAAAAACTTTGTGTATGAAGACAATGGGGCAGCAACCGCAATTACAAAATATTTTACTGAATTAAAGTGTACAATCGAATCTCTAATAATATTGTGATAACATCTTTTAATAACATTTTTTATTTATCAAACGAAGTTTTCCTTGTTCCGCTTCACAAACGAAGTTTTATTCAATACGGTAACTTCAGCATTTATCAGTCTTGTGAACTTATTACTGAATATTTTGTGCTATTAGATATTATCACAAAAGTTAGCAGTTTTGATAAGTTTCGTAAATTCCGTAAAAAATATGAAGGATGATGATCTGGGTCAGTAGCTATTTTGTGTTTTTACAAATGTATAAAAATTAAAATTGCTATAATGTTAATGAAGTTGTTTAGCAATTTTTTTGTAAAATTAAATCTACTTCTGGGTCTGATCGTTAATTGATACATGTTTTAGCAATTTGGCACATTTTACTGATGAGTATTTTCGTTATAACTGTAAACGGACGATATGAGAACTCAAACATAAAACAAGATTGGTGGGAGACAGCAGTGTTCTACCAGATATACCCTCGATCATTCATGGACAGCGATGGAGACGGCATTGGTGACTTAAATGGTAAAAATAATCATTTTTTTATTATCTACATTAATATTTATAAGGCCGAATTCACAATTAAATAATCTTAAATCTTGTAATTTCAAATCTAAATTCTTTTAAATTTAAAACATTATAATTATATTAAAAAAAAAATACAAAAATAAAACATACTTCAGTACCATTTTCCACTTGATACTAAAATGTCAAAGACAAAGTCCATTGCGGTTTGTCTTCGCTTATCTTTTTCATTCTTTCCGAGTTAATTAATCTACTCCTAATGCTCAGCCTTAGCTTGTTATCTGCTTAAATTTTTACAGCACGCACTTTAGGGATATAAAAATAAATGTTGTGAAAAAGCTGAGTTTACCGTTTTTGCTTTCCTTATGATCGCTACAATAATGAAATGGAAGTTGCTTCGTGATGTTCCTTGTGAAACAAAGACGTGAAAGCTTTTGAAATTAAAATACGAAAAGAAAGACGAGTATTACGCTTTTTTCCTTGAAAGGGTATGCAAAAGTATATGAAATACATGAACCACTTGTTTGTAAATTCACTGTTTTTTAAAGAAATTAACCAATAATATTGAAACGACTCCTACTAAATAACTGATATTTAACTAAAAAGAACAGGACGTTGTGATTAAGGCAATGAAGAGATGAATTCAACATTTACAATAGTGAGCTTGGCCTCAAGTTACCTTATAATATCCATAAAGAGCTTGGGTTTCATCGTCATCATACTTCCAGGTATAACTTCACGATTAGAGTATTTAAAAGAGCTTGGAGTAGACGCTACGTGGCTTTCACCTATTTTTAAATCACCCATGAACGATTTTGGTTACGACGTCTCAGATTATTATACAATCCAACCCGAATATGGTAGTATGGAGGACTTTGAACAACTACTGAAGAAAGCAGCAGATCTGAGTGAGTCTTATTATTATTCATTGCTCAATCCATCACGTAAATTTATGCATTACCCACGACCAAATTATCGAAATTTCCTTTAGCGAAAATACGTTAACAGCGTGGATCGGTTATTTAAACTTTTCTAATAAGATTTCTTACTACAATTTATTTTTGAAATGCAAAGACTGCTTGTTCGTATAATTTTCACAATTTGTTTTGGTATTATTGATTCAACAATTCGAGGAACTTGAGACATTTTTTGTTCAATTGTATTTAAGCGCTGCTCTTTCTTCTGGGTTAATGTATTTTGTTCGCATTGTTGGATTGGTACAGCATTATAAGTAGTTACCTCGACTGTTATAGATTTGTTCCCTATATGGTATATGTGTCTGTAAAGCCTCCGCGATACAGGGGTTCCCTTAATAGAGAATTGAGTCTTTAAAAACAGGAAAAAACTTTTAACACTTTTTAAGATGTATCTAGATATGTGTAAATTGTTTCAAATATTTTGGAACATTATAAAAAAAATATAGATGGATGGATGGGTGGATGTTTGTTACTTTTTTTTGCCAAAAATTGCTGAACGGATTTGGATGAAATTTGCAACACAGACAGTTTATGATCTTACATTTACTCACAGACACATTAGAAATTATACAATTAACCGTGGTAAACGAAGCCAACGCGGATAAAAGCTTGTCTTTTATAAATTTAAATCTTATACATTTACTATTATGTAATGTATTGTAATTTATTATTTTAGATATGTGTTTGACATAAATGTTTCCGATTTCAGACATAAAGGTGGTCTTAGACTTTGTGATAAATCACTCCAGCAACGAAAGCGATTGGTTTATTAAGTCAGCTAATAGGGACGAATATTATAGCGATTGGTATATTTGGGAGAATGGACACATGGATGATAAAGGCCAAAGAAGCCCGCCTAATAATTGGGTATGTATTAATGTAAAATTAAATGTGGCATAGGTGTTCCATACGGAGTATTCAGCTTACCAAATCAGACTTTTTGGCCGTTCAGTATCAAGAAAATCTCTCTCCGGAACACGAAAATCACGCTATCATTAGACCTATTCCTGTGACCTATGCCATAGTGATTGGAATAGATATTTATTTATTTTCGGTTAGCCAACAATTGTTTACACAATACATTTATTATTTTTTAACTAAATAACATTTGCTGGTGTAACAATTAATTATAGGCTAACACCGCATGCACAATAAACGGTAGAAATTAATAATAATAATAATTAATTATAATAAAATAGAAATTAAACAATTTAAGGTAGAATTTTGGTGGTACAAATTTAATTATATTTTATGAACACTCTTTTTACCCAAAATGTAATGAATTTAATAATTGATTTGATTTGATTTGATTTAATTAATAATGTCAGTAAAACATGGAATTAAATCAAAATAATTCTTTACACAAAGCAGTACAACACATTTATAATGTACAACAAAATAAATTAGATGAAATTAAATCACATTACGACAAGAATAAGTATTTGCTTAAGATTAAATTAAATTTAAGATTAAATTATATAATATAATCAGACATTTCATTTTGATTTTATTAAATTGACAATTGACATGCTGCTGAGTTACCAAAGACAAAGGTATATTGTCACTTCCATTGCAAAAAAAGTTACTATTTAAGGTAGTGTACTCTATTTTTACATAATTATACATAGTTAAGTAAAACTAAAAAATCCGTTGGACTCATCAAAATGAATCATATGAGCCCTAACTCGAGAGGTTTACTAGTAGCCACTGAAGAGTTCCACTATCTACCTCCTGGTTCCATCATGAAATCTTTTCAAGATGCTAAATTATATCTAGTATTGTAATCCAAACTTCAAATGCTTTTCGCCGAGTGAGTGAGGTTACCGGAGGCCCTAACCCTTCTCCCCCTCCAAGTGAAGCTTTGCTTGTAACTAAGTAACAAGAATCATAGTTTTTTTTTATGTTTTTTCAGATAAGCGTTTTCAGAAAAAGTGCTTGGACCTACATGCCTTCCAGAGATCAGTACTATCTACATCAATTTAGTAGTGCACAACCTGATTTTAACTTTAGAAATCCTGTCGTAGTTGATGAGATGAAAGTAAGGCTTTCGAGTGTTTTTATTGTAATTTTTTTTACTTCATATTATATTTATAAATGTAACGAAAGCAATGGATACTATCAAAACGTTCATATACAGTTGTATTGAACATTTTTATTTACTCCAAGGAGATGAAGATTACAACAGTCTGGTATCTGGTAGAAACTAAATAAAAAAGAAGTTTACTTGATAAATAACAGGGTAGTGTTAAATATAATAATTCACTAACATAAATACTGCATAGGTTAAAAGTATGACTAGAAACATCAGTTTATTAAAAAAAAAAACACCGAGAAATTCAGCTTCAATTTAACTTAATTTCATTTTCAAGGGATCATGCAGAATTGTTCAGGACTTCACCTGCAATTTCATTCCTATTTTTCGTTTGAAGACTTTTTAAAATCTTCCCTAGCATCGTTGATTTTCATACGTTTTAAAATGACATGGTAATATAGAAAAGTTATTCTCCAAGCTTCATTTACTGTCAGGCAATGCCAAGAAAATTATAGTAGTAAAGGCATATTTTATAAATGGCATAATGGCTGTAATATTTGTGTAAGAACTAGATCTATAACGGGAATGTTATATTAAATGTAATATTGTTATTAAAATTATTATTTTATTCACTCTTAGGTTCGGAAGCTAAAGCAACTACTTTTTTCGAACTCTTGTTAACAAACCTGCATCGGGATCTCGGTTTCGTTATTGTGATTTGGGACAGCAAAATCCGATATTTTAAAAACCACTGTTACGGCTGGTAATAAATAAATCGGGTTCTATCATTTATTTTGTTAAAACATAGGACCATCCCTTTAAAACATTATCAAACTTGTTGTATCCAGCAGTGCGACCACTACCTTAGTTTAAATGGACACTTCATAACAATTTCGTAAAACTTAATGTTACAGAGTGCTATAAAATTCTGGCTAGAGAAAGGCGTGGCCGGTATGAGAATGAATGCGGTCAATTACTTGTTTGAAATAGATAAAGATTCGTACGGTGGAAGATATCCTAATGAGCCTCCAACAGGAAAGCCAGGGCTAGGGCCAGATGATTATGCATATCTCGATCACATCTATACAAAGGATCAAGAAGAAACTTATGAAATGGTGTCACAATTGAGGGATATTTTCGATGCAATCACGATTAGGGATAACATGACCAGGTGCGGTACTTCATACTGATACATATTATATTTTTAATGAGTAGCATTGTTATACGTTATTTAGATCAAACATTTTATAACAGATCTATACAGCGAAGCTATCCCATTTTCAAATAATATTTGAAGTAAAATATTGGTGCTGCAACCAAAAAAATAAGCACTCTTCTTCTCTCCAAAATATTTATTTTCTTCGATATGTATAAATTAATAAATACAAATGTGACTTTGGAACTTTTATCTGACCTCTATCCGATCTGATCTGATCTCTATCCGATCTAATGTATTTCAATTCTCTTCTCAGAATTATGATGACGGAAGCTAAATCTAATATCAAAAACGCAGTAAAATATTACGGAGGTGGAATTCACTCTGGTGCTCAAATTCCATTCAATTACGCCCTTGTAGAAGACGTGAACAAGGATTCTGATGCTCGCGATTTCAAATTTGTAATAGATCGGTGGCTTACGTACAAGCCTTTACATGCACATGCTAACTGGATGGTAAGAAAACATTTATTATTTGTAAACACGTAATCGAGGAATTATATAAATAGTTTTCTGATTTTCTTAGTTCATAGTTTTCTTTGTTAGATAAAGTAAAACCTTGATGTATGTTTCTGTAAAATATCAAAGTAAAATTAAACACAAAAAGCACAGTCCTTATAGAACTGACACCGCTAGAGTAGAAAGTTCTCAAGGGGACTAGAGTAGATGAAGGCGGTGCAAGACTACTCATTGTAGAATTCTTTGGCCATGCCAAAGAATTCAACAGTTTATGTCTTCTTGGTAAAATAATGATGAGGAAATTAACAGTAGTGATTAAATACCCTAGTAATTGCAGAAGAAACTAACACTTGCTATTTAAATAGAATTTGTTAATGTATTTGGTAATGGAGGTACCGTTACCAAATACATTAAGAAATATACGTAGCGAGGTTTACCAACTTCTCAAATTAGATAAATAATTTTACAAGGTTATATAGGCTACTTTAAAGAAAGTTGGTGTTAGGCTTATGAAATTTGACTAGTCACTATTAATTTGTTGGTGACGACACAAGAATTACAAATCTAGAGGCGTTCCTACGAAGACATTCTACTTACTCTTTCAATATCATAATATAGTTATGTACATTATAACGATTGATGGTCTTGCAAATTCATTGCCAGAAAGGAAAGAAAAATTAATAACCTGGGCAGGAAGGTCGATTTGTTATATATAATAATATGGTAGCGCATACGTCGAATACCTATCTGAATTTATTCTTTTCTTGAATACGAAAGTTTGTAGTTCGTGTTTTTTTTAAACTATCGAAATTTTACAAACCTATGTTCCAACGAGCCCCCTACGAATCTATATTAAACTGTTAAAAATCTTTAAATTAATAGGTAAATACAGTAACCGCATTTCCACAATCAATGAAAATTCAAATTTAGTTTTCTTATGGTTTATTTTAATAAAAAATTCACACTATTTTTAGACTGGCAATCATGACAAGAGCAGAGTGGCGTCGCGGTTTAGGTCTGAACTTGTTGATGCCTTCAATATGCTGACACTCCTACTACCTGGGATAGCTAGCACATACATGGTAAATTATATACAACTTTTACAAAATTCTTCCGTCATAATATAGAGAGAAATCAGTGTAATCATAAATTATATTTCTCTGTTATATACATAATACCAGCAAACATTATAAATACTGCTTTTATTTCACAAGACACTTATAAAATATTGTACATACATTATAGGGTGAAGAAATAGGTATGGTTAATGGATTCGTGCCTTGGAGCGAAACGAAAGACCCTCAGGCTTGCAATACGGACGACCCTGTTAATTTCATCGAGGTGTCACGGGACCCCGTCAGGACGCCGTTCCAATGGAACGCTGGAAAAAACGCAGGTAACGAGACCGACCAATTTTGAATACCTCGTGTTTCAGCACGGATAACATTTGTTATGCCAATTCAGGACACTGAAACATTATTCTTTATGATGGATAGCTGACTCCAATCAATGCTTATAAGTGCGTGAAAGAACATGTACGAATGTTTGTTGGTTCACTTTTCTTTTTAAAGAAACTATCTACATATTGTCTAGGCTTTACATGAACGGTAACTTTTTTCAGGTAGGTAATTAGTATGATTGATTTATGCGGTATTCTGAGTTTTTTTTGGTGCAACACTCAACTTGCATTTCTATTAACTTGGAACTTAAGACATATTTACATTTTTTCTTTTTTAAAACATTCTATCTTAATGAGTGAACATACACGTATAAAGCAAGGAATGGTATACTTTTTTGATAAGAATAACAATACTACGAAATCTTTTTCTCATTCGGCTACATTCTCCTATAAATTCGTTAAACTATAGTTGCAACTATAAATAATTGAGTTGTTATATAAAAACAAAACAATTACAATGTATTTTAGTAGCGACTCAATGTAAATGTATCTTTAATGCCGCGTTCCAATAAACAAAAAACGATTCGTTTTGCTTACGGACGATAAAATTTTCGTTGAAAATTCAACTAAATTTTACCGTCCGTAAGCAAAACGAATCGTTTTTTGTTTATTGGAACGCGGCATAGTCAACTTATAACATTGACACATAAATACACAACAAAGTAAGTAAATATTCGGATAACAAGCCTACCTTTTCCAGTTTGATCTACTACATGCAAAATGACTACACTTTAGTCAAGAGCCAGGATGGCGTGTTACTTTAATTATTATTTTGCAATTTCGAAATTATCGTCAATTAATAATAGACATTTTATCGTTAAAAATTATTACGCAATTCATGTCAAAGATTATTTGTAAAAATTAGAGTCGTTAAAATTCAAATTTATGCTAATATATGAATTTTAGGATTTTCCACTGCCAGCAATACATGGCTCCCAGTAGCTGAAGGCTTTGAGCATCTGAACGTTGCTGCTCAAAGATCTGCTGTTCGTTCGCATTACCAAGTTTACCGGACCCTAACTAATCTGAGACTACGACCGGCTTTTAGACTCGGTAGATACGAATCTTTGGCGTTGAATAATGATGTCTTTGCATTCAAAAGGTATATAATATTCAGGTTTTTTATTAGCCTCTTCGAATTGATCATTTTGACGGTAGAAAAATCTCTGGAATTTTTTTTTTATCTCTCTGTCTATCGATAAGCTTTTATATTGTTTTAAATATTTTGGTACAATAATTATATAGAATCAATATTTTTTCTTTTGACTTATTTATTTTTTCTTTTATATTTTTTATATTGTTCTTTTATTTTGAAACGCATTCTGTTATTTACAAAAATACTTTTTTTTATTCAGATGGTACAACGATGATACCTATATTATTGTGATAAACGTTGGCAGAACTTATCACGTTGTCAACTTGACTGTCTTCGATTTGGTTTTTGGACAGTTGGAAGTAGAAGCCAGTAGCGTTTTGTCTTCCCGAACATATAGGTACGTAGTACCTACGTAGTTTACTAATGTACGCTTTGGAAAAAAATCTCACGGTTTCTCAACAACAGCTTCTACCATTTTTTTTTTCAGGGTTAAGAAAAAGAGAAACTTTACCTTTTAAGATGATATAATAGATTTTTTTTTTTGGCAGAAACGTAATCCTTAATTAATTTATAATGAACAAAGATAGTCGTAGATATCGTTTCTAAATATTGGATAAAATGGTTTTCTTCCCATATGATGATAGAGTTAAATATTTAGCAACAATGTTAATTGTGCCTTTTTGTAATTACAGTGACAATGTACCAGCTAGTTATTTAGATCTAGCTGGAGATGAAGCCCTTGTCCTACGAATGCAGGTTTGAAGAATAATTTAAGTATATGTATTTAAAAAACAAAATGTATAGTCCATTTAAAATATTAAAAGGTACATGATTGGTCACGGGTTCTTTTATTTCATTTTCATTATTCCGTTGTATTGTAATTAGCGGATGTAGCGAGGCGTCAGATTTGACGTCACAAGTTCAAGCTCCACCGAGTACACTTCACCGTGAACCCGCTTTTAACAAAAGCATTTAGCTTAACTGAATTGGTTAACTTAAAATACTAGTAAAGGATGACCGACGATAACAGTAGTCTTAAAAAGAAAATTTGCTAAATTTGTTTTTCACCATATGAAGATCTATTTCCTTTAATGTCTATAAATTTAAAATTCATTTACAAATGAGCATGGATTGCTTTTGGTCCAGGGTGGGACAAACATTTTGAAACGCTACTTTAATAAACGCTTAAAATGTACAAGCTGAAAGCTGAAAAGCCTTCCCTAAACCCCCTTCCTCCCCTACTAGTACACCCTTTCAAATGAGTATCAAAGGTGAGCACTCTATTTGCGTAAACGATCTGGATTACGCTAAATATTTAAGCAAGTGTTAAAATGTTTATAGTAAAACATACTATCTCAACTGTTGCAGAATGTGACATTATTCTAATTGACTCGGAAAATAAACTTTGTAAGTTTAATTCCTTAAACGAACAAGTTAATTATATATTTGTGTCTACCGAAGTAAGTTAGCATTTAATTAACTACCCACCACAAACAACATGTGGCCGACATAGCTCTTATCACTGGCAAGATACATTATTGCAATGGACAGAAAACCCGCAGAGAAGAAATAATGGCGACCATTGACTGGAAAGCATACCGTGGAACCCTTCTAAATGTACCGACCGGAAGTAACCGTTTGTGAAAGTCTTTGGGAGAATCCTACGTTCAGCAGTGGACGCCCTACGTTTTATGAAAAAGATAGTGACGGTGATAATGATTATGGCACTCTTGAAAAGTAAGTAGGACAGAAAATTTTGACACGACCCAAATCCGTTTATATTGTTATACAATCTGTCAAAAAGTATAGGGAAATGATAATTTAATTCTAATTCCAAATTCAATTCAAATATTTTTTTTGTGGTTAAGTTGGCATAACTGTTTTTTTATATTGGCGCGAAGTTTGAGCAATCATTTAGTTTGTTTTCAGTACTTGATTTTGTAACCTCATCTCAAGAGTGTTTTGCGATTTCTATAATGAATAAAAACATCGAACAAAGAATTTGTCTCAAATTTTGCATTGCAAATGGAATTTCATGTTCAGAGTCGCTAAAAATGTTACAGAAAGCATACGGTGAATCGATTTTGTCAAAAACTCGTGCATATGAGTGGTACATTGCATTCAAAAGCGGTCGAGATTTGTTGGAAGATTTGCCTTGCTCTGGTCGGCCATCAACATCTTCAAATGAAGTTAACATCGCTAAAGTGAAGGAAATTGTGACTGAAAATTCTCATTCAAGTTTGAGAGAGATAGTCGCTGAACTTTATGTGTCTCTTAAACGATCGCTTGGGCATGAAACACGTTGCCGGTCAACTAGTCCCAAAAGATCTGAATTTTCTTCAAAAACTCAATCGCGTAAAAGCCGCTGAAGACATGTCAATTTCGACCCTACATTGTAAAACGCATTGTTACTGGTGATGAGACATGGGTTTACGAGTTTGACTTGCAAACTAGTCAACAAGCTTTGGAAGGGCGACTTCCTTCCGAAACCGAAAAAACCACGACAAAGTCGATCAAAAAGTCAAGATCATGCTGATTATTTTCTTTGACTATCGAGGTGCTGTGCACTCAGATTTCTTGCCAGAAAGTCAGACTGTAAATAAAGAATATTATTTGAGCGTTATGCGACGTTTAAGATAGCAAATTCGTCGAAAAAGGCCAAATTTATTTAAATAAAATTTGGATACTACACCACGACAACGCGCCATCGCACAAAGTCGTCATTGTGAACAAATTTTTAACTAAAAACTCAACAAATACCATCAAACATCCACCATATTCACCGGATATGGCTCCGGCCGCCTTTATTTCTTTCAAAAAAAAATATTTTGATAGCTGGATTATTCGTTGGCGTAAGTATTTTATTTCTGAACGGGCTTACTTTGAAGGCGATACAATAAATTTGGAAGAATCGTTAATATTTTGTGTTTTATTGACCTTTTTCCAGTACTTTCTTGACATAGCAGTACATGACAAAAATACTAGCTTTTATAGTTATAACAAGTTAATACTGAATTAGGTACAATTAATGGAACATAAAATTATTGTAAGCTAGCAATGGAAAACACAGATTGGCTAATACATAAAAGACTGCAATAATGCCACTATTGAGTGATATCCAATCAATTGACTGTAAGTGTGGGCAAAATACACCTCTGCCTATCTCTTTAGGGTTATATCTACAGGCATCAATAGGTATTTAAAAATATAGTTAACGTGTATAAAAGTGAAATAAGCTGCTTATGCTTTCTAATTCGATTTTCTTCACCAATGCCTCATGAATATCATATCATATATTATTATAATGTATATTTTACAACATTTACAAAATGAGGTTTTGTCAGACCTTAAGAAAATTAACGTTGAATCTTTTATCTTACATATTTATTAAGAGCTCTGCTTAAAGAATAAAAGGAATAGTTAATTTTAATAATAATTGATGCAGCACTGGGGTATACGCGATATACCTAGGTAAATACGCGAAGGAATACATTTTTAGAACAGTGTTAAAAAATACGACAGTCTGTGAAAATTGCTCTCTCCCAAAGAGCAATAGAACAATGTAATCGGTATGTGTATGTAGGGTATTAAGGAGTTATCTTACAGGTTGCCAAAGACAGGCCTTAGTTTCAAGAAAAATAGATTACCTAGTAAAAGTCATGATTGTTGTTAATTAAATAAAATTAATTAACAGCACTTATGATTAAATTTACTAGGTCATTCCTTCAGCGGCAGTGAGAGCAACATTTTATATTAAAGTTCAGATGAATACGTCGGCTACTAAATTAATGACAACCAAAAATTAAATGGTACCGAGACTACTACGTGTGTAGTACTAACACATGAATGTAACAACATGTCCAAGTGTTCTTATAAAATAACTAAGTATGTATATGAATTTACTTTTTGCAATAAAAACATTGTATATATTTTTTTTTATAATAACTTGACACACCTCACACACGGCCGCCTGATCCTAATTTTTAAAATTGCTGATATAAATTTTTTGCTTATATAATTTTAAGGTATTTTTCAAGATCAATCACATTTTAAGATAAAAATAATCCTAGATTACCTAGTAATATTCATAGACATATGAATATTATATCTATAGGGAAACATTACTATCTACAACTTTTTGTTTTTGTCACCTATAAACACTTGATCATGGTATTACATTATTATTATCATCTGACCTTGCCAATCAACTCGACTAGTGTGAGCTGCTTAAACTTTCATTATACAAGTAAAACCTAGGTTTTGTTATGCACAATGAACACAACACCTACTAATCACTACCAATCTTACTTGTCATGTGCGGAATCGGATTGGTGGGAAACCACCATATTCTACTAAATTTACCTCTCTTTCTCTTGCTGATAGCATCGAAGATGGTATTGCTGAATGCTGACCCAAATATGGCTTTTTAGTAATTTTATATCTTTATTTAAATTCTTTTGTAATATAAGTTTGTCGCGAAAGCATTGACATTATGATTATCCTAAACCTAAAATGAATCATATTATGTTCAGGACCTTGAGTTTCTAAAGAAATATATTACGTGCCAGTAATACCACCTACTGTTACATTAAATCCACCAATTTCATGTTGAAACAAGTGTTCGTAGTCCAACCTGTAAAATAAATGTACTATCACACTTACAAAAGTTGGCATATGTTACAACAAATAACGTTATTTTATCTGTGTTACTCAAGAGCATAAAAATACTTCTTCATATATAGATAGAGTGGACACTCCATCTATATCTGAAGAATCTTTCCAGATAGGATTAGAATGGATAGGTGTTTTTTTTCTCATAGTTCGTAGTGCAGAATGACAGTTCTCTATGAGCCAATTGTATCGATGACAAATATTATCGTATTAACACAGACGTATTACAGGGTACTGTATTGAATAAAATATTGCCGTATGTCTTTCACATGCATGATTATGACGTCGTAAATGATGACCAAGGCAACTAGAGAAGAGAAGTTGCTGTCAACGGCCATGGAACTATGTTCTTTTTTATGTTATAGTTGGCAAACGAGCAGACGGTGAACCGTCGCCCACGAGCACCTGCAACTCAAAAGTCACAAGTGCGTTGCCGGCCTTTAAGGTGGGAGTAGGCAAAGGGGGTGTAAGGAGCGAGGAAGGGAGAGGGGAAGAGGAAAGGGTTAGAGCCTCCGGCAACCTCACCCACTCGGCGAAAAGCAATGCAAGCATTGCTTCACTACTGGTTTTCTGAGAGGCCGTGGTATCACTCCGGTCGAGCCGGCCCATACGTGCCGAAGCATCGCTCTCCCACTGTGAAAACTACGTTTGTATAAATTATGATATTATATATTTCATTCTCTAACATTATGTTGAGAGATTCGGGTCCAATTGGATACATATTATGATACCTATACAGTTTTAAAGATTTATTTGTATTTCGAGATTTTATACTTATGTTGTAAATGGAAAGACACTGTTTATTGTCTGATTTCGCTTTAGTTATATCTCAAATATATGAATCTCAAATCTGTGCATACTTAAAGTCTCATGTCTTAATTAACAAAAAATATCTATGTTAACATCGTAGTCATATTATGAAAACGGTAAAAGAGAGATTATATTATTATATGGCAGTGGAAAAAATACATCACATTAATCCAATTCTTCGAATCAGAAAGTGGCTATTAAAGGTGGCGAATCGTTCAACAGAGATCTTTCTAAAATTAAAGTCTTAAAGGAAGGCAGTTTTTGATTTAATCAAAAATATAAAAAGAATTCCATTCAATAGGCATAAAAGTAGTTTTGATCATAATCATACATCAAACGAAAGTCTGGTCCCAAGATGTCCTGAGTGATATTGGAAAAATTATGATTTCGTCTGGGAAAATGTTTAAAAAGGTATTTAAAAATAAAAATTGATTACCATTTTATTGTAAGAGCTATTCATTTCAACGTTGGAATATATTTTTCTGTGCTCATTTAACAGTTTTTTTAGAATCAGACTAAGATGATACTAACTTTTAAACTTTTGCGTTCCATGATAACATAGTTATGGTAACGGGAATTAACGCGATCACGTATTTAACAAGTTGCATGGTTGTTGCGTGATCAGCTTGCGACCATGGCCAGTGCAACCCACCAATATCTTTTAAATACGTGATCGCGTTAATTCTCGTTATATTACAGACTAAGATGATTTGCTTATCTCAAAGAAAGAATTTTATTGTTTTAATTTATGTGTTGCAGTGTCTCCACTGTGATAGCAGCGCCTGGAAATGGAGGAAACAGATTGGAATATATTTCTTGCATCATGCATCAATCACGATCAGGAAATCTGACTTTAACTATCGTAATCCTGATGTCGTGAAGAGAAAAAGAAAATATCGGTTAAATTGATTGACATTTTATTATTCCAGCTTAATGGAAATTAATAAGTACGTCAATATTTTTCCATTTTTAAATGAATTGTTCGTAAGGTTAAGAATCATTTAGACTAGTTTTAAGAATATATGAAATACTTTTATTGCTTCTCAATTTAAATCAAACGCTTGTTTCACACGTGCCTTAAATGGATCATAAATGAAATCATTCACAATAGTAAAAAATAAAAACTATGTTTTAGGTGTAAAAATAGAATGAATAATAAAAGCTCTATTTCAAGGGTGAAGAACTCGAAACGGTTGACGGCTACGTCAGTTGGGAAGATAATGTCGACCCCTTTGGGTGTAATGCTAATGACCTAATAAATTATGTAGGAATATCTCGAGAACCAGGGAGAACACCGTTTTACTGGCAAGCATAAAAAAGGTGGTAGACTTATATGTTCATGCATATAATATTTATTTTACGGTTACCTTTATAAATATGTCTTAAAATTTATTAAATGTCTGAGAAAACAAAAATTTGTTGATCTAGTTTGGAAATTATTTATTTTGTGGTTCTACTACAAAAAAATCTTGTAAAACCTTCTAAATTGGTTTAATAATGGAATTTAGTTTTAAAACTTTGTTTCTTGGAAAACAACAAATTGGTTGAATTGTGGAATTAATTTATAAAACCTCGCCTCCAGTTTTAGAAGGTCATCAAAATTTAAGAATATAAATTCTCCTTTCAAAGTTTACCAAATATTGGCCACAATTTGCCAGATTATTGTATCTGATATGGACTTTACTACGACTCCTTGGCTATGAATGCAGATATTTTTGTCTACAAAAGGAAAATTATTATTTAAATATAAAGTCTCTTCATACTTTTACGTACATCGCAGGTGATCCAATGATAATTAATTATTATTTTGTTGTGACAAATATGCTTGACAGTGGCCACGAAATCTATTTAACTTATGAATCTTTGATAATGTGTCTGGCGATTTGGAGGGTATATTAGGAAGCATCCAGTTCCCGAAAACAAATAGTTAGGGTTCTCTTTTCCATTGATAAAATAAAGTTTTTTTTTTAAACTAAACTATGTTATGTTATGTATAAGCCGTGTAATTTTAAAGTGTAGTATGCACATTTTTATTATATTCGCAGTGATGTATTCAGCTCGTCAGCTATACCGATGAATGGTTAGGAGGGAATTGGGCTTAAAATGAAATGAAAAAAATTTTTGTACATAAAGTCGCCGAAATGAAAAATGTTTTCATTTTTATTAATGTGCAAACATAACTGTTTTCCTGTACTTTGTACACTAATAGTATACGATTCTTTATCGGCTTATTAAGTAGAAGCGAACTAGACTTTTATGTATTACCTCCTAATTTGATTTTATATGTTTTTGGTTTAACCTGTAAATTGTATCTTCTTATTTTATGTGTACTTATTTTTCCGTAATTATATTTACACTTTTGACGGCACTGATGCACGGTAAAACTCGAATGAGTTTATGTTGCATCTTTATGTACATATATACTCTGTATCTGTCTTTTGTTAAACTAAACATGAAGGGTTCAGCGTGCAATATTTAATACTATGTAGGTACTTTAAAAAAAAGCCCAAATTATTTTATTTTTATTATTTGTTGTTATAGCGTCAACAGAAATACATATTCTGTGAAAATTTCAACTGTCGACCTATTACTGATCATGAGATACAGTCCGCTGAGAGACAGACGGACGGACGAACAGACGACTTAGTAATAGGGTCCCGTTGGTTATCCTTCGGGTACGGAACCTTAAAAAGACCCAATAACTTGGTTTAGTTACCTACCTAACCGTGTTCTGTAATATAAAAAAGATTAATTCTGAGAACATATTTAAATGACTCTATTTTCTACACAATAAGTACAATCTAGCTCGTACGGCATCATTACATTCACATTTGCATTCATCCACTACTCAAGAAAACGTTTGCTTTTGCGATCGATCTTAACTGGGATATCAAGAAACACGACACACCGTCGTAGTTTCAGATGTAAGTAAACCCCGGTCAATCTTTGGCACTGCGTTTATTAAAACGGTGTAGCTTTTGCAAGCTAATTTACATGAAGGGTTGCATTTTAAAAACTGAATGGGCAAGGCAGAGCTTAGTGTAGAAGAACTTATATGCATTACGAGTAAAGAGCTAGAAGAGATATTTTGAAAAATGTATAGAAAAAGATACCTACCTACAATTAATACTATACTCATATGTATTGTATTTATATATATATATATATAGAACATTAGATGGATATAAAAGGCTTAAGGGCAATCAAAAACATAATTCTCCGCGCCTTTTTCCAACTAAGTTGGGGTCGGCTTTCAGTCTAACTACGATGCGGCGAACTTTGATATTTTACGTGAAACGACTACCATCAGACCTCCACAATCCAAGGACTAGGTGATATCGGAGTTCTGTAGTTAGACCAGGCTGTCGGACATTTTAGGGCTCCTTTTTTTTTTTTTTTTGGGCATGTGGAAACCCCCTTGGGCCGTCACCCCACCGGGGATTTCGGTGGGGCGGTGTGTCGGAATCGAACCGACTAAAACCACATGGTGTGCCGTACTGCGCCTTAAGTAGGAGCGGTGTCCGCGTATGGCTCTAACCACCATAACCCTCTGAGGGCGCCAGAGGCGCGCCCTATTCTGGGTGGTCAGAGCTCCCGCCCACACCGGTGCACCGTAGAGTGCCATTGACCGGACAACCCCCGTGTACAGCCGTCTCGTAGCGACGCTGGGTCCGCCCAAATTGGGCAAGAGTCGCCCAAGGGCGGACGCAGCGCTGACCAGCTTCGGAGCAAGCTGTCGGAAGTGCTCGTCGAAGGGCCACCTACCGTCGAGGATCAGGCCCAGATACCTTATGTGGGCCTGAACCGGTACGAGGACCGAGTTGACCACGATAGAGGCGCCAGGGGGTGGACCACGACGGGGCCCATGGAATAAAAGGGCCTCCGTCTTATCCAGGGCCACCCGCAAGCCCAACGCCTCGATGCGCCCGACCACCAGGGAGACTCCCCTGGTAGCCAAACGCGCCGCCTCTTGAAAGTTCACCCCCCGGGCTGTGACAAGAGTGTCGTCGGCATAACAGATTACGCCCAGCCTGGGGGGGAGGTCGCCTCTAAGGGCCCAGTCGTACCCCATGTTCCACAGGAGTGGTCCAAGGACAGACCCCTGCGGAACACCGCACGACATGGGCCGACGACTCAAAACTCCATCTCGGTCCTCGTACATGACGGTACGCTCCTCTAAATAGTCTGCCACTAGCCGCCTCAGGTACCCTGGCACTCCGTGATAGTGGAGTGCTTCCCTGATGCAGCTGAAAGGTAGACTATTGAACGCGTTGGCGATGTCCAACGACACCGCCAACACCACGCCGCCACAGCTCACTACCTCTTCGGTCACGGCCCTCAGGCGCAACACAGCACCGACAGTCGAACGCCCCGCTCGAAAACAGAATTGGGCGTCCGACAAATCGGGGCCGACCTCGCGAAGGTGCCGGACGATGCGGGCAGAGAAGACCCTCTCAAACAGTTTACCCGCCTCGTCCAGCAACACGATGGGCCTGTAGGTCGTGACCGAGTCGGTAGGCCGTCCCGGCTTCCTTAAAAGTACCAGCTTCCCGCTCTTCCAGCAGTCAGGGAAGCGCCCGGACGCCAAGCTAGGGTCGAACACCTCCCTGAGGCGGTCGGACATGTGGTCAAGGGCAAGGGCCAACACTCGGGCAGGGATCCCGTCTGGCCCGGGGGCGGTGTTCTTGGAACGGATCCGTAGAACAGCCGCCCCTAAACGAATGCCAACCCTGGACCAACGGTTTAACGTGCTCTCCCAGGCACGGAGGGATCTCAATGTGTTAAGAATGTTCATCCATCCTAGACTGACCTGGCTAGTATGAAGGGCAATCAAAAACATGAGGAAAACGTATGTCTTCCTTATGTTGCAATACAAATTAAAATGAAATAGTAGGTATTTCATTTTAATTATTATAATTCATTTATCAGTGGTTCAAATGCACAGTTATACCTAACAATAGTAGTAGAATTGTAGGTTAGGTAGCCAGTTTAAATAAAAATTATGAAAATAATATAAAGAATTGAAAATTAAATTTATAAGTTCAGAGTCACCGGGTTTCTTGGCGGAATCGAAAAATAAAAGAGGAGATACGCAGACGAACGAAGGCTAACGGATCAGCAACTTCAAGTGTACAGGCATAGCACGGCACATAGCATGCAGAACATGAATACATGATGGCCGATGGGGGTTGAAAGGTTCTGGATTGAAGAACACGGACCGGAAAGCGCAGCGTAGAACATCCACCAATGAGATGGACAGACGACTTTATAAAGATCGTAGGTCGAAGGTGTCAAGGAGGGAGGCCTATGTCCAGCAGTGGACCTCCTATAGCTGACATTATGATATTTTATGATGCGGCAACGTGTAAGTATAAATACTGGCAGGATATTAGGTATGGAGTCTAGTATTTTTGGATTCGTACTCCAAGTTGCGTTATTTATCTTTTTTATCAAAGGATTTGTTAAATGTACAAAAAAAGAATAAAATACCTAGTATGAACAAACAAAGTTGTTGATTTTCTTTAATCTTTTGAATCTTCCACATATCTGACATTATCGAATTATTTGACAAGTCACCTAGCTCGATAATATTTCAATAAGTGGATTTACAGATGTGTTTGGCCACTTGAAGTTTCATATATAAATCATAGAATCTCCTAATAGTAGTAGCTGTTTTGCGATTGTCAATGAAACAGTTAAAATGAAAACCTTATTCTTGTTACCAATATTTTTAGTTCTGTGCAATGGTAGTGTTTTAAAAACTAACAATGAAAGAGAATTGGATTGGTGGGAAACTACCATATTCTACCAAATATATCCTCGTTCTTTCGTTGATAGTGATGGAGATGGTGTTGGTGATCTAAACGGTATGTATTTTTGTGTTGGGTAACTTTAATCAAGTTTTTGTTAGTTAAATTCAAAACTGTACGCTTCCCCCAGCTAAAGATTTCACTCGGTTAAGAAAAATATATAGAAATGCCATAGGGTATTCCCTATGGCATTTCGAGTAATAGTATAAGAGTAATAAAAAGGCTATCCCTATTGGGATAGCCTTTTTATTACTCTTTGTAATATGTAGATAAACGTGGATTTTAGTTTTAATTAAAATTGCAAATTTGTTAGTTATCAGTATGATAATGTGTACATAAACCTTTGTGGTTCATAACCCATGATTAGGTACTTTATAAGATTCATTTCTTAGGCTTAGCGAATTATTCACTCAATCTTCAGAAGTACTTCTCGATAGTTCCCCAAATATATAATAAATATGCATTCTGTTTAAAAATACTTTTGAACAAATTTCTAATGTAACACTGAGCATTGCATTTAAACTGTTTTTCTGTATATATTCAGGTATTATAACAAAATTAGACTATATTAAGGAATTGGGAGTTGGAGCTATTTGGCTATCACCTATGTTCCAGTCACCTATGTATGATTTTGGATATGATATTTCTGATTTTTATGCCGTTCATGACGAGTACGGCACTATGGAAGATTTTGAAAATTTGATTGAGACTGCTAACAAACATGGTTTGTACCCAATTACATTTGTACTAAACCCTTAGTAATATACAGTATACTTATAAGAATAATTATCACGTACTAAGCAATAATTTACTTGTTATGAAATTTTATACTTTTGTGTTTGTTATGATATCCATCCAAATAAAAACTTGGGTATGGACCTGGATGCCTTGGATCTGTGATTTTTGTAAATCTTTAAAATCTAAGCTGGATTTAAATCCTCATTGTATTACACAACATGAACGAAGGAAATGTCATAAAATTTATTTTCATTATAGCCAGCGTGAATGTTTTTAAGCGTTACAAGTAGTTTCTTCAAAAGAAGCCATAGTTATAACGAATCAAAGAAATTAAATGTCATTTATTCCACAGGCATAAAGGTTGTATTGGATCTAGTGCCGAATCATTCATCCAACGAAAGTGTCTGGTTCCAAGAGGCTCTTAATGGTAATGAGAAATACTATAATTATTTCGTTTGGGAAGATGGAGTAATAGACGAAAATGGGAACAGACAGCCACCAAATAATTGGGTAAGGATTCTAGAAAAAGAGTGATGCTTAGTTACTTTTATATGTAATGAAATAAGTTGTATTTCGGCAGAGTTATTGTAGTTTACAGTTAGAATTTTATTTTGTATATTGTTAAAACTTTTCTATGTAGATTTCAAACAATTTTTTAATTTCTTTAGGTGTTACATGGTTAGGGTTAATCTTCGTGATAAATCACGTAAGCATTACGTAAAGTTTAAAAGTTATTATTTCTCTGTCTTAGATGGTTTTAAGATTGAAGTTAGTAGGTACTATTTTCCTTTACAGCGAAGCCATTTCCGAGGCAGTGCCTGGGAGTGGAGAGATGAGGTTCAGAAATATTACTTGCATCAATTCGTTGTCGGCCAGCCCGACTTAAACTATCGCAATCCCGATGTCATCGAGGAAATGAAGGTACTATTTTAGATAAACAGAGATGTTGGTATAAGTTATTTGTTTATACTAGTTGATTCAATCCTTCGGCCTGATGGCAAGTAGTAATCGTAATAATAACACTCGCAAGATTAGCCATATAACTAGCGCCCTTTTGAGTTTATATTCATGGAACTCCAGCGACTTTATCCGCCCACAAACTATTTATTGTAAGGAATTATAAGATCGAACTGAACTGAAGTTTGTTAACGGTCGTTTATCTTTGCATGCTATGTTAATAAAAAATATTTAATTCTAGAATATTATTCGCTTTTGGCTGGGAAAAGGTGTGGCAGGATTCAGAGTGGACGCTGTTAACGCCTTATATGAAGTTGATAAGAATCTGTTCGGCGGTAAATATCCTGATGAGCCCCTGTCCGGTAATCCTGATGTTCATCCGGATTCATACGATTTCCTTAGTCATATTTACACCAAAGATCAAAACGAAACCTACTATATGGTGTACGAATGGAGAGATGTTTTTGATGAGTTCAAAGCAATTGATGGTCTAACTAGAGTGATGATGACAGAGGTTTATGCTACTGTCCAAGACGTAATGAAATATTACGGCGAAGGAGATAAAATGGGTGCTCAAATGCCTTTCAATTTCGACCTAATAACGGATGTTGACGCATCTTCGTCGGCTTACGATATCAAACGAGCTGTAGATAAATTTATAACCTATAAACCTCTCGACGAACAAGCTAACTGGGTGGTAAGTTACAAATTTGAAAGAACTACACCCAAATATATTAAAAATAGAACACGTATTAATATAAGGAAATGTTTCACAGGTCGGCAACCATGACAATAGTAGAATGGCAACAAGATACGGTTCATCTTTAGTTGATGGAATCAATATGATTGTGTTGTTACTTCCCGGTGTCGGCGTAACATATATGGTATGAAAACCCTGCTTAACTTCTGACATAACTAAACTACTACCAGCATAGTAAAATTACTACTTATACTTACAGTATGAAAACAAGGGGAAAACATAAGTATCCAATGAAAAATAATTACAATAAAATAGTCGTAAAACTTGCGATGTTACCCACTCGTTGCCAATGCCATCTATATTTCTCTTTCATTGCTGTCCCATAAAAATGATATGAATACAATATGCACTATTACGTATTTAATATTCACTTTCGGGTGTTTATATTACCTCAAAATTAATTATATTTATCCGTTTTTACAAAATGACTAATCTTTGTAAGCTTATGAATATTTAGAACGTTTCATATCACCGCAAACGTTATCGCGTTATCTAGGACTTTTTCAAAATCGTAATGTCTAAAGATTTGAAGCTATGTCAAAAAATAATGATTGAAAAATTCTATTTCAAGGGTGAAGAACTTGGTTTAGTTGACGGCTACGTGAGTTGGGAAGATACAGTTGACCCTTCTGGATGTAATACTAATGACCCAATAAATTACGCTACTACATCTCGAGACCCGGAAAGAACACCGTTCCAGTGGAATGCTGAGAAAAATGCTGGTAGGGTTTATTTATTATATTTTCCTACGTGTAATGTATGTGTGTTATATGGTCCTATGTGAAGTCCCTAGGCCAGGCAGCAATAGGTTTTTTTGGCACCCCTGGAATTTGGAATTGTGACGCATGTTTTGCAAGGTATAGCATAGGACCCAACCAAAGGTTAAATGTTAATGTCTCACATTGAAGTCTCACCCTTCAAGAAAAACTAGCCATGTTTATGTATGTTATATTTTAGTATGCGAATGATATTAAATATTTTCATATGTAGAAATATAAGAAATTAAAGTGCAACACAAGTACCAACAAAGTCATTCAAGTTATTATTTAAAATAATTTTGTAGGATTCTCTACGGCTGATAAGACCTGGCTTCCAGTTGCAGAAGGTTATGAAACTCTAAATGCTCAAGTACAAATGGCTTCAGAGAAGTCTCATTTCCAAGTTTATCAAAAGCTGGCTGAACTTCGTCAAGAAAAGGTTTTCAGATATGGACGTTACGACTCTTTGGCTATGAACGCAGATGTTTTTGTATTTAGGAGGTTTGTTTCTTTTTCTCTATTTTTGAGCTTACCTTAGGTATTTTAATAATTTAAATTTTTAATACACTTTCGTTATTATTGCAGGTGGTACAATAACGTAAACTATCTCGTGGTGGTGAATATGCGTCAAACAGACCACGAAATCAATCTAACTTACTTTGAAAATGTTACTGGCGACGTCACTGTAGTACTAAGAAGCATTCAGTCGCCAAAAAATGAAGGGTGTGTATTGATTTTAAAACAATATATAAAAATTAATTAATTTCTGCGAATAGATATATTATTTTATGTGAGGAACAGAAATTATTATACGGCACTAAATATTTTTTTAATATGTTTACAGTGATGTATTCAGCGCGTCATCTCTACCAGTGGTTGGCTTCGAGGGACTTGTACTAAAACTGAATTAAAAAATAGTGGAACGATATTATATCTTATTTATTATTATGACTAAATCGAATGATTAAAAAAAAAGTTGTTTTTATTTTCCTTTACCGTTGATACTGGGAGTTTTAACTGTAAGTCTATTCAGTTTAGCAACCGACATAACGTATAATAATGCATAATTTAATGTATAATAATGCTATCTTATACAATAATACACTCTTATCACTACAATTATAAATGTTTAGTAGAATTAATGCGATGATTTGGGTGTGTCGGTAGGCTTTTTGTTTTTTTATTTATTTATTTAACGCTTAAAAGATACATAAATTCCCATTATTTTTAAGATACTGTAAAACCACTAAGGTTTATAGTAAGTACCGTTAGTTCTCGTCCAGATAAGTGGTCGATACATAAAGTGCTACATTTCGATATTTTATACAAGATAAGTTAACTAATAATAGGTTGAGATGTAACTGAGGAATTGTCCGAAGGTGGTGCCCGCGCTTTGCGGGCAGTCGCTAGGAGAGTTCCGGATGTCTTAATAAAGCTGTTCCCGGATCCCTCCTACTTAAGGCGCAGTACGGCGCACCGTGTGGTTTTAGTCGGTTCGATTCCGACACACCGCCCCACCGAAAACCCCGGTGGGGTGATGGCCCGAGGGGGTTTCCACAAGTACAAAAAAAAAAGTTTAGCATACGGGACGTAGATAAATACGTTTATTTGTGGTTGTGTAGTTGATTCAGGAAATAAGTCCTGAGTTTATTTTTAATATTGTTCGGTTTGAGGTTGTCACATTAGTCCGTGGGTAGTCAGTGGGTAGGTATATATGGCTTTGAACTGCCTACCTGACCTCGGCCAGTGTAACCTGGTCGAAGTGTTAGGCAGTTCAAAGATACATTAGTAAACAAATCAATGCAAAAAAGAATAAATAAATAACCGAAAGAAGATGGTAGACGCTTCCGTCTTACTTTTCACTTACTACAGCTAACATTGTTTGGTGAAACAAAGGTGAAACAGTTTAACAAATAATATTGGCAATATATAAAAGTCGATGTATGTTTGTTCGTATTTTATGCGCTGCCGAAACGTTCGTGTAGCATTCATCTGATTATCGTGAAATTTTGCATACACGTACTTTTTATCCAGAAAAAGGGCTGTTCCCGAGGGATGGAAAGTACTTATACGTGAGTGAAGCTGCGGGAAAAGGCTAGTATACTTACTATTAAAAATCATTCTACATTGTTTTACACAAAAAATAAGTACCTAAATAATCATTGTGTTAAGTGATATGAATGGAAATTATTTTTTTTCTAAAAAGCTGAATACAATAATGTTATATTTCATGTAGTGAAATTTTTTGTGAGTTATTTTCTAACAATGACAGTAATCAGCGTTTTCTTAAGTGTAGTAAAAAAGAGAAGGATTTTTTTTAAACTTCAAACTTGATTTTCTCAAAACTATGATTTTAGAGTTAAATCACTTTTCACTGAAGGTACAAAATTATTTAAGACTAGGACGATACTTCCATACAACTTTTCATCCCCACCTTTCAACCCCTTACACCTCTTTTTTCGCATTAAAAAGTAGCCTATGTCCTTCCTCAAACTCTAAACTATCTGTGTACCAAATTTCATTTTAATAGGTCCAGTAATTTTGGCGTGAAAAGGCGACAGACAGAGCTACTTTCACATTTATAATATTAAAGTAAGGATATCTTGAATGTAAAAGGTATTATAGTGGATAATAGCGATACATCTTAGTACTTATAGTTTAACTGTTTATCTCTGAATAGGAGCTAAAATAAATATAAGAAACAGAAATGTTTTACCTAACATTTACTTTACCTTTTTACAGAAAACCCTAGTTCAAATGAAAATTCTGAAAATATATTATGATATGTGTTTAGTCTCGTACAGGAGTTCAATATATAAAACTAACAGTGGGATATAAAGCTGGTACAATGTGTGTTAAATACATAGAAAAATAGTGATAGTCGATTGCTATAGCCATTAACGTCTCATGGCGGCTAACATTAGCAGCTCATTTGCTAATCTAAGGCACCGTGGGATGTCAATGGCTGCAAATAATGGCGGATGACAACAAAATTAATGGCAAACTGTCATATTTTAGTGAAATCTATCCCACGGAGGCGGTACATTTTCCGGGATAAAATCCTATGTGTTATCCCAGATTATAGTCTATCTCTGTTCAGCCGTTTCTGCGTGGAAGAGTAAAAAACATACATCCATCCTCACAAACTTTCGCCTTTATAATGTTAGTAAGATTGCAGCGCAGACAGAAGACCATACAAATCATCAATTTCAATCAATCATTCAATCAATAATAATTTGTAAATCGTTCAATCTGAAATACAGGACATCTATTTTGGTAATTAAGTCCTAAACTTCACCGGTGTAGTCTTCAATCATGATTACGATCGGTGCAATTCTATCGAAACGTTGGGTAAATAAAATAATGTATAGTATGTATAATAACATACCTACATCAAAATGAAACAAAGGTACAAGTCGCGAAAGTTTAAAATCTATCCAAATTCTTAAGTTTCTCTTGGCTAGGCGTATACTATCTTCGTTTTCATCATCAATTTTCATCAGATGTGTTGGAACACAAACGCTTATTCCACTGATCAATGCACGTATAATAAAATACTTACAACAATTCCACATATTATCTGCATCGCAGTTTGGTTTTCGTCAAAGTTTTTCTAACTACACCTGTTACCGAAAAACATAATAGCGGTAAGAAGTGCCTAAAAGCATTCACAGATCTGTAAAAGCCTTTGACACCGTTTCTGTCTCAATCCTTGTGAACAAACTGAGATCGATTGGAATACGTTGAACGTCACTCAAATTACTCGAAGACTATCTGTCAAACAGGAAGCAAAGAGTTAGAGTGAGTTAGTATACCAGTGCAGATACAGAGGTTTCGTTTGGAGTTCCTCAAGGAAGCGCATGGGTCCTACACTGTTCCTTATCTATGTAAATGAACTCTGTAACTTACAAGTTGATAATGCCAAAGTCTTCTCGTATGCCGATGATACAGCGGTAGTGTTCACTGGTGATACATGGCAGGAAGTACAGCTTGAAGCTGAAAAAGTTTTACAGAAAGTAGCAAGATGGTTGGAGAAAAATCTTCTAACTCTAAATATATCAAAAAACAATTTTATATGTTTCTCTCTGCAAAACTGTCAACCCAGCTAAGAGTGTAAAATAAAAATACATTTATGCGAAGATATTGCAATGTCCAACTGTAGCTGCTCAAGTATTGAAAAAGTATCTCACACGAAATACTTAGGCGTCGTCGTTGACCAGAGACTGTCTTGGTACCCTCACCTTGAACAAGTTGCGAAAAGAGTGAGAAAATTAAGCTTGATCTTCAGGACCCTTAGATACGTGGTTCCCAAAAATATTGACAGTCACACAGCAAGCTATATACATAATGTCGCATTGGTGCAGACTGTACTATCATCCAACATTCCCATTTGGGGTGGTGCAGCGAAAACTAAGTTTATAGAGGTAGAGTGAGCACAGCGGGCTCTAATTAAGTATATGTACTTTGAACCAATGAGATATGCAACTGACGATCTGTACCGAATCAGTAATTTGCTCTCAGTTAGAAAATTATACATCACTCAAATAATTAAAAAAAAAACACAAGTCTCTATCTTATAATCTAAAAATAGTATCAAAAAGTAGAAAAGATTTTATTGCGGAAATTCCTCAAACAAAAGGCCAGGCTTGCTTGTACGCAGTACAGTAAACGATCAGCACAGTTATATAATAAAGTCAACAAACAAATTTATATATATTCCAAAAACTATAACCATTGTAAAAAAATGCTTATTAATTGGATAAGAACGCTAACTTATTGTGATACTGAGACACTTCTTCAACACATTCATTAAACACACACAGATATACACACACACACACGTGCACGTACACACACACACACACACTCACACACAAATACTCCCACACAAACACAAACACATACACACAGCCTGACTAGCGATAAGTGGTTTTGCGACGGAAGTGCTCCAGGAACTACGGAGTATAGAAAAGAAGCGGGCTGAAATAAGACAGCTAGAAAGGAGCTAGAAAAACCAAGAGTTCAATTTGAGTAGCTAGCTACTGCTCTTCCCGCCACCCAGCCTCCCCCCGCGAAGTAATGCGTACCAGCCGTCCCACGAGGGAAGTCGAAGTTGAGTCCAGAGGAGGTTTAGTCGGTAGTAATACATATCGAGTGATACGTATCGAGTCCGACATACACAGGCAAGGCAAGGCATAATACGTAAATGTATTTCTCCAAACCTCTATAGAAAAAAAAACAAATAAATAAAAAACACACACACAGATATATAATATTTCTTATTGTCTAAAATCTTGTTTTTGTAGTACACACAAATGTATGTTTTGTTAAGGAAGAGCGGAGGCTCCTAAGACAGGCATTATTTGCTTAAAAGGAGGCTTCAATCACAAATGTTGTAACACCAAACTGTGTAATGCAAAATAAATTATTATTCTTAATATTACACAATAAAAAAACGGTTATATACAGTAAGTAGGTAGGTACATAATATTATATGACTTTATAGCTTGTCATTTAGTTTTCTCTATTCGTGACCCGTATCGTAATGTTAGTAACTACACTAGTAAACGCAAATACATTACGGTTTCCCTCAGTCACTCTTATGAGTGTAAAAAAAAAACCATCATCCGATACTGAAATTCCAATAACTAGTGTTTGAGATCAAAGAAAGATAAGAGCAAGTATTTATCAATACTGTATCGTATCACTATTGATCTCATATGATACCATTTACTATAAAGGCAGATGTAATGAGTATTTAGTTAACATAGTGGACTGCGGATCACATAGATAGGTGAGTTTATTTTTAGTCAGATATAAACAGTTATTTTGTTATCACTAAATTGTAAAGTTGCGGGTCATTGTCTAACCTGAGAGTTTGTTATCCACTTATGTTACCACTTATGATAACTTTGAGAGTGTTTATTCCATTTTGAGCGGTATCTTGTATTTGACTGACTTAAGTCAAAATAATCAACGTTTTTCTCAATACATTTAACAGAATACGGATAATATTTGTATTACGCTCTAGTCCCTATGCTTCAATTCACAAATAGTTATATTTACTATTTGATGATATGATATTGTGATTGAATGATTGAAGAGATGATAAAAAATAATGCAAATTGCATTAAATGATGCAAAGATCGCAGCAAGTAGGCGCTTAGTAATTTCAAGTAAAAACTAAGTAATCTGTGTATGTGGTTTATTCATTTAATAGAATGTTAAAATTATTGGCACGACTTACCTACATGAGATCCACTATCGTGGACCCCTGCTTACATCTCACGTCCCCCTTTTTCTATTTTCTTACGTGGACCCCTTGTAGGTCACCGTCAACCCCTGGGGGGTTGGTAAAGAGCACTTTGGGTATCAGTGGTGTAAGTGTAATGAATCATACTCGTAAGTTATATGTCGATGTAGGTAGCGAGTGACAACCTATGACATCAGTCCCTGGTGTTGCTAGCGTCTATAAGTTACGGTGTCCGCTTACAGACGCTTATAAGACGGGAGGGATGTATGCTTGTATGCCACCTATTTGGTATAAAA
The DNA here is from genome assembly GCA_963859945.1 of Euplagia quadripunctaria. NCBI lineage: Eukaryota > Metazoa > Arthropoda > Insecta > Lepidoptera > Erebidae > Euplagia > Euplagia quadripunctaria. The sequence continues at coordinate 5,050,041 of OY982563.1, read as the reverse complement.
AAGAAATATGTGTGCATGTAACTAGTGCACCTACCTACTTTATAATACCTACACATACTACTTAAAACTCGGCACGTGCAACTGATCTCTGTGGTTCGTTACAATCGCATTGTTATGGCATCAACAGCAATATGTTATGATGTACACATATTATGTTAAATTCTCTACTTTATGTTGAACATAACAATGTGTCTCGTTATGATCTAGGAATATTTGTATACAGGGTATTCTTTTTCCTAGGGTCTCTTAAAATTTAAACCACATGGATAGCTGCAAAATATCAAACGTATTTTCAACATACAACAATTTTAGAGCGAGCAAGAACACTTATGAGAGAATAATAGGTTTTTAGAACTGAGGTCAAGAAACATCAGACAAAACAGAATAAGGCTAAAAAAGAGTTATAATCAGGATGGTATCTTAATGGTGGAAGTTTTCAATTCTATACAAATTAAAGTGAACAATTTTGAACGAGTGAACTGACTAAAACTGTTGCCTGTTACTAATATATGCTGACAATGAAATCTTAGAGAATCCTGGAACACCAGACTACATTCCTGAGAGTAGAATAAAATGGAATTAAAAACAACAAACAGACAATATTATATAGTATGTAATATTACATAGTATTTTGGTTTTTATAACCCAAGCACAATGCACATAATAGCTAGTTAATCATAAATTAATGTAAAACTATAAGTCAATGTAAGCTAATTAAAGACGTCTCTCAGCAGACTAAAGCAGTATTGGTATTTTAAAATTAGTTAAAGACTCACCCACATTTTACAACAGTACTTGTAAAATAGTTGAATTGCATACTTTTTTTTATCGTGGGGAAACCCCCGCGGGTCAGCACCTCACCGGAGCTAACGGTAAAGTGGTATGTCAGAATCGAGCCGACTAAAACCACACGGTGTTCCGTCACAAGTGGGTCTATGGCAGGGGGACCCGGGTATACCCTAGGAAGGAGTCCTCCAGGAACCCCTGCAGACCTTGGCCGCCTTCAGCAGGCGACCACACCATGGAGTACGGGGAGCCTTACCCCTCTCCTGAATTACATACTTAACAAAATTATGTTATTTTGTTATATCAGTGATGTATCAGTTTTGTTAATTATATACTTATTTGTAGCTTTAAGCTATTTTGCATTTGTTTGTAGAATAAAATGTTCAGGTAGTTAGAAAATGGTATTGATGCTTTAAACTTGGACTTGACTGAATGCTAATACACAAACTTCAACATAAGTTTGAATATTGTAATTTTCAATAGTGTTGTCGCCACATCAAAAACTCTTATTTATTTTATAAAAAATAGGGACAAACTATAATAGATGATAACACAGTTCACTATTTAATAAAAATAAGTTAATAGACATTATTCTGACTGGTTATGCCGGTAACGCAATGCTATTGGTCTATTGATAAATATTAATGATAGTGGGGTTATAAAAGGGTAGGAATAAGTGGAGAACTATCACTTGAGTGCGGACAGAGGTACGAATGTAAAAAGCACTGAACTCGCGTGTCCGTCACGCTCAGATACATGTGTGCGTGTGTGTGTGTGTTTTCACTTCTGACGTGCTGTCCTATGACTGACAGTTTTTTTTAAATGGATTTTTTAAGTGAAAACTTCTTTAGGCACGGTGGACACTTTTGGTATGGGGAAAAAGCACTAAATTCGCGTGGCTGTCACGCTCAGATAACATATATGCAGATTTGTGTGTGTGTAAATGTATATATAAATGTGTGTATGTGTTTTCACTTCTGACTTGCAGTCCTACGACTGATAGTTTTTTTTTTGGGCCAGGATCCCTTGCCCCAGACCATCCTACCAAAGTTTCATCTCAATCTGATCAACGGTTTCGGAATGCATAGAGGACAAACAAACAAAAATTGATTTATATATATATTACATAGATTGAAACGGTGACATATAGGATATCACTAATTGACTATTAAACCATATATCAAAAATAAAATAAAAATAAAAGAATGAACAGAAAATAATATATAGCTACCCCGGACCGTCAGTAGGTACCATGGTAGGTACTTACCTATAGCGTAGTAACAGACTATATAATAATAATTATTAATTCATTCGATTGCTACTATCAAATGTAGTTAAAACTATAATTTAGTGTGATATGTGTATTGCAAGAAATAATAATAATAATAAACTTTTGCATGAATACTGTACACATGGTAGGTAGGTAGGTACAACATGTTCCACCTTTGTATATAGCAAGCAAATTATTAAAGATAACATGTTTTGCTAACATAGGTATTAAGTATAACTACTTAAATAATATTATTACCTATTTAAAATAAATAAGTTTGTCAGTAAATCTGTATTTATTGATAAAAGGGTAGGTACACAAGTCAAAACACTGTCCTTATAGTAGAGGCATCTAGTGGCAGAGGCATATTGTACAGCAGTCCTGCATAATAACTATGAATTCCTGATGATGCCCCAAAAAAAATGGTAATTCTCACTTCGTAAATAACTATTTTTGCACTTTCAATTTTTACGTTGATTGATTAAGCAAATATGGTCCCTCGAGCTTAAATCGATACTCTGAGACGTGAATATATTTACTTAATCCAAATACGAAGATAAGGTAGACGTTTTTGAGTCGCTTAAGTTGGTTCAGTTGGTCTTCGATAAGAACTAAATAGCTGACATCGCCATAGTCAATGATAGGAAGAAGAAGGCAGGAATGATGTTCCGAACCTTTCGCAGAGATCCTATGAAGATTAAAATTGTATCAATCAATCAGCCTATCGTGGTAGGTACCTACTGTTTAATACACATGAGTACCATTAGGGCTATTGCATTTCAAAACCAGCTGTTGTCCGCGGCTTCTCTCACTTTAAAGTTATTTTTCTATCTCCTATGTCCTAAACCTGATAACATGACTGTATACAAAATCTCACGAGTTAAGTTCGCAGGTGTAACATTAGTTAGAATAATTAATTTAATAGATTGATTTTATCTGATAAATAATTCGTTTACCTACAATTCTGATTAAAACAACGGGAAGAACATCACTACTTTAAAGTTAGTTATTAAAGTATACATAAGTAAACCCACTATGCGAAGCTAAGGATAGGACTTGTTTTTAGGGTTCCGTTCCTCAAAAGGAAAAAAAGGAACCCTATAAAGATCACTTTGTTGCCCGTCTGTCTGTCTGTCAAGACTTTTTCTCAGGAACCCGTAAATGCATCAAGTTGAAATTAATACCAAATACATAAGTCTGCGGTCCCTTGAAGCTGTAAGAAAATCAAAGTCCTAAGTCAACGCAAACAAAAGATATGGCCACTTAAGGTTTATATTGGACCAAATTTGAACATTTTACAGGTAAATCAAAACCTATGGAGTACTTTCCATTGACCTAGAATCATGAAATTTGGTAAGAAGCAAGGTCTTACAGCACAAATATAGGAAAAAATCGAAAGTCGTTAATTTTTTGTTATATCTGTCTGTGTGTCTGTCAAGACCCTTTTCCTCAGGAACCCGTAAATGCATCAAGTTGAAATTAACATAAAATACTTATGTCAGCGGTCGCTTGAAGCTGTAAAAAAATCAAGTTTCTATATAAATGTAATCAAAATAAACGGCTATTAAGCCTTAGATTTTAATAAATTTGAACATTTCGTAGGTAAATCAAAACCTATAGGGTACTTCGGATTGACCTAGAATCATGAACTTTGGTAAGAAGCAAGGTCTGACAGCAAAAGTAAAGGAAAAAATGTGAAAGTTGGTAATTTGTTGTTATATCACATAAATAAATAGTTTTTGCGATTACAAACTTATATTTTGCGGTTGGATTGCTGACTTTGTCGTATATCGCAACCGCAAAGTTAAGTTTGTCTTTCGAAAAAAACCGGTTAAAAGTCGTCGAGAATTGATTCCCCAAGATGGATCCCCAAGAGTTTGTTCACTTACGGAACTTCGGTGCGCGAGTCAGACTCGCACTTGTCCGGTTTTTTGAATACTTGATAACTTCAAGCTTAAGTAATGTGTAGGATTAGCAGCTTTAATTAAACATTCATCAAAAGAGGTTAGCCACATACAATTTCTGCTCGATCCAGATAGTACCTACACATAACTCTGTTGCTAGATGACACTAGCAGCCACGCGACGACGTAGTGTTGTTTGTCCCTTCGTCAATTTCAGAAATGATAAAATATTTATTTTATCTGTTCTGAAAGTAGTATAAACAAGCATTGGAATTGAATTGATTCTTTTATATCTTTTTTAAATATCTGTCAAATTAAAAGTATAAAACGTAAAATATTATTGTTGACAACGTTTTGTATCGAGTGGGTGGTATTTTTCTGCTGGTGCTGGCCGTACGAAATTGACATGTAGTGAATGAACTGTGAAGTTGTCCGCAAGTGGGATTCTATTTTTAGTTGGTTCGAATGATATTATGGCGTTGCGCTAAAGTCATTCATTGAAAGTTCTTTTTCTAGCTCTTGGCATAATATTATTCTCTTGTGAGTACCTATTTGTACAGCTAACGGAATGCATAACCTGTTATAATGTTTTACCGAGCTTTATTATGTCTACTAATCTACTAGTGAAATCCGAGCTAAGGTTAAACTAATAACAACGTGTCAATTATCCAACATTTTGTATTTTAAGAGAAATAAGATTTTGTCATATTTCACGCAATCTTTTTTCTAATAATTTTTAGCATAATATTCATATATCTACTAGAAGTTCATAAATTTTTCTATGACAGTTACGTACCTACACATTGGTGGTAAAAAAACAAAAAATCCTTCACCATACCTAATAAAATGACTATATTAGAAGCACTGGATGATTCACTGTTGTAACCATTATTAAGCACTGCCTTAAAATTATAGGTTAGGGCTTTTCTGAACTTAAATGTTATAATAATAGGACTGACATCATACATGGTAACGAAGGCTACCGCGTTTGAATTTGCCACTAGAGGCTCTGGTGTAGCGTAAGGTCTCCGTAACATACTAATCTATGCTTCGAAATGTCATCTGAAATGTCACTGTTTGTTTGGGAGCTTTATTGCGTATAAGACTTAAGCCTGTTTACTTGTTCCAAAATAATTCTCATTACAATGGCTGAATAAGTATCTATCTACTTATAGCGTTAATATACTTCCAGCTTTAACATCTAAAACGGTATATGTATGCTGAAACACGGAGATTATACAGATTTATTGTACTTACATTAAAAAAATTGGTTTGTACACCAGCATAAATTACTGGTTATTATCAACCTTGGAAATACTAAGTATCATTATTTTCTTTTAGGATTATGGGACGCCTGCTGCTAATACCAGTGCTATTAGCACTGGCTTTATGTGCAAATGGTCAGAAAGAATTAGATTGGTGGGAAACCACAATCTTCTATCAGATTTATCCAAGATCTTTTAAAGATAGCAATGGAGATGGAATTGGCGATTTAAATGGTAGGTACACTAGAAACATTAATTAAAAACAAAAAATCAAACACGAAACATTAAAATTCATGTTTTTTGCAGGCATCACTCAGAGTTTGGAATATTTGAAAGAATTAGGTGTTGGAGCTACGTGGCTTTCGCCTATGTTTAAATCACCTATGTACGATTTTGGTTACGACATATCAGATTTCTATAATATTCAAGAAGAATACGGCACGATGGCTGATTTTGATAATCTCTTGGCAAAAGCTAAAGAATTGGGTGAGTAGAATTTTTATTTTACTTTTTGTACACATGGAAACAGACGCCCATCCCAAAATTATATTCTTAGCAGGTTTAATATTGTATTTATATTCATGTTGTTTTATTTTTTTGTTTCCTAACTTGAATTTATCATACGTTCAAGCCATTTTCATACTTACTTTTAAAAGGTCTAGTATAATAATAATAATAATAAACCACCGATAGCTTGGTCCCTGTACTCGATACCGGTGGGACACTATTTTTTATATTTTTAAATATATTTTTTTTTTTATTATAATATTTAAAAATGTAATTTATATGTTTCATAGATGTTAATAAAGAGAATAATAATAACTTCACACATCTCACACACGGCCGTCTGATCCCAAACTAGGCAGAGCCGAATCGAAAATGTTAGTGACTATAACTATATTAGCCTTAGAAAAAATAGGGGTAACGCAATACGTTAAATGTATTGCGTTACCCCTATTCCTTAACAAGCGTTGTACCTACTCTATTTTCCCTATATTTAAAACAAATAAACTAGAAATACGAATAGAAAGTTTGTTGTAGATATTAAAATAGTTCTGGATTTTGTGCCTAACCACACAAGTAATGAAAGCGTATGGTTCGAGGAGGCGTTACGAGGTCACGAGAAATATTACGACTACTTTATCTGGGAAGATGGTATTGTAGATGAAAATGGCGTCATGCACCCACCAAACAACTGGGTAAGAGACTTCATAATGTGTTAATTATTACATTTCTGTTCGACATTATTATAATTATTAGATTAAGTTAAGTGAATAAATGTTACTCTCAACACTTTTTAGCTTATACGAGAGTGTTAACAAAGTTGTTTTTTTATTTCATAAAGTTATTTCTAGATCAACATATTAAAAAAAAATCGTGCATTTTATATTCATACGCAGGTCAGCGTTTTTCGTAAGAGTGCCTGGGAATATAGAGAAGAGGTTGGTAAATACTATCTTCACCAATTCGTCATTGGTCAGCCAGATTTAAATTACCGAAACCCTAACGTTATTGAAGAAATGAAAAACGTTGTTCGCTTTTGGCTAAACAAGGGCGTTGCTGGCTTTAGGGTAGATGCTATTGCACACTTATTTGAAGTTGATAAAAATAATTATGGTGGCAAGTATCCCGATGAGCCTTTAACAGGAAATACTAATGATCCTGATAGTTACGACTATGTAGATCATATTTATACTAAAGATCTTGATGAAACTTTTGATATGATATACCAGTGGAGAGAGGTATTCGATGAATATAGCAAAAAAGATGGATTAACTCGGGTGATGATGACAGAGGCTTATTCCAGTCCTCAACTCACTATGAGATACTTTGGTGAAGGAGATCGGCAAGGTGCCCAAATGCCTTTCAATTTTGTTTTAATCAGTGATGTTAATGGAGAATCAACTGCTGCAGAGATTAAGTACGCGTTAGATAAATTTCTAACCTTTAAACCCATAGACAAGCTATCAAATTGGGTGGTAAGTTTCCTTGCTTAATAAAATTGATGCATTCAATATGTTGAAAATGGTTTAATTATGCTGTGTGATTCCAGGCGGGAAATCATGACAACAATCGCGTCGCTTCGAGATTTAGCCCGGAATTAGTTGATGGCATAAACATGATGTTGCTTTTGATGCCCGGAATTGCTGTTACGTACATGGTAATATGCTACAAGTATTTTACTATAGTGATATTGTTTAAATAACATTGTTGTCACTTTGCCAAACTCTGGTAAATCGAGTGTGCTAGAATTACAAATAATTGTTCTTGAGTTTAATAATAATAATAAAATTATTTAAAAGAGACGTAATCAAGAGAAATAATAGCTTTTTTTTTTTTTTTTTGGGCGTGTGGAAACCCCCTCGGGCCGTCACCCCACCGGGGTTTTCGGCGGGGCGGTGTGTCGGAATCGAACCGACTAAAACCACACGGTGTGCCGTACTGCGCCTTAAGTAGGAGGGATCCGGGAACAGCTTTATTAAGATATCCGGACCCCCCCTAGCGCCTGCCCGCAAAAGCGCAGGCACCACCTCCGGGTAAAATCGTCTCAATTAGGCGACGTCCAGGCACACGCGGACGCCGCCTCCTCGCGGGGGGCCACTACAGCGGGTGGAGCGTCGCCCAGGCGGAGCAAACTGCCAGGGTGTGCTGAGCCGAGTTCTCACTGCAGTCGCAGTGGTGACAGGCGGGACTCAGTTCCCTCCTAGCGACCGAGTGCAGGTACTTCCCGAAGCAGCCGTGCCCGGAAAGGACCTGCGTCAGTCGGAAGGAAAGGGTCCCATACTGCCGCCCTGCCCACTCGACGATGACCGGCTGGAGTGCCTCCACGGCGGCAAAGCCAGCACGTGGAGCCTCCAGCCGGGACGACCAACGAGGCATGGTGGCTCGGCGAGCGGCCTCACGCCATTCGCGTACCTCTTCGGGCGGGGGCCGACTGCCACTTCCCGCCCGGAACTCAGCCGTTCGCCGATATACTTCGGCGAGCACTTCCGCCTCCAAATCCCACGGGGGTGTCCCGGCCAACGCGCACGCCGCCTCCGTCGACACGGTGCGGTATCCGCGTATGACTCTAACCGCCATAACCCTCTGAGGGCGCCAGAGGCGCGCCCTATTCTGGGCGGTCAGAGCTCCCGCCCACACCGGTGCACCGTACAGTGCCATTGACCGGACAACCCCCGTGTACAGCCGTCTTGTAGCGACGCTGGGTCCACCCAAATTGGGTAAGAGTCGCCCAAGGGCGGACGCAGCGCCGACCAGCTTCGGAAAGAGAAATAATACCTACAACAACATTAACAATCACTGTTTAAGCCTGTTAACTATATTTTATGTCGTTCCTATTCATTTCAGTAGTTTGACATTCACATAGACATACATATAACTACTAAGTATGTAAGGGACAATTTCAAAGTGCAGGAGTAGTACCACTTTTTTAAATCTTTATATTATACATTTAGTTATATTTACCAAAGCTACGTATGTTAGTGTGATGATATTTTATTGTACTTTAAATACGATTTCAGGGTGAAGAAATTGGTATGGTCGATGGTTACGTCAGTTGGGAAGATACTGTGGATCCCAGTGGCTGCAATACCGATGATCCTATTAATTATTGGAAGTCATCGAGAGACCCTGAACGCACACCATTCCAATGGAATGCGGAGAAAAACGCAGGTAGAAATCAAAACATTTTTCCATATTGTCTGACTTTCCGGAACATAAGTTATTTTTTTATACCACAAACTAAAACCTTGCAGGATTCTCAGTTGCTGACAAAACTTGGCTGCCAGTAGCTGATGGTTATGAAAAACTTAACGTGGAAGTACAAAGAAATACAGACAAATCACATTTGAATATCTATAAAGCTTTGGCTACACTTCGCACAGAGCCAGTTTTCAGATACGGCCGCTATGAATCAGTTGCGTATAATGATGGTGTTTTTGCTTTTAGAAGGTGAGTTTTATACTGCACACCATATTGGGATCATTAAACTAAGGTTTCTTTGATCCTTTACAAAACTGTTGCGGTAATCAGATTATGAAGTGCTTGAAATATAGATAGATAGATAACACTTTATAAATATATCTGTTTTTACGTAAGATGACATGATTGATATACTATATATCTCAATATTTTGTTTCATCGTTATATCATTATTCTTATTTATACCGCATCTGTACACATATAATGTATATAGATAAGAGTAGATTACAATAAACAATTTTTTGCTGAATTATCTATTGACCATACAAACGGGAGTTTCAATAAAGCAATTACGGAATTCGAACATGACGCTCTCTGGCAACATGTTACTTTTTAATTTGCAAGACTGTCATTTGTTTTTTCATTGTGGCTTACTTTAGAAAATCATGTGTCGCTATTACAATGTATTTAACTCGTGAAAAATTTCGCTCCATGATATTTTACGAATTTCGCTGTGGCTCAAGGCAACAAGAGAGTCGCCAGAGAATTCAATTGGTCATTAATCCCCATGTCGCAGCTCTGTGTATTCGTGGTTCTGATAATTTAGACGTAGACGTGATGATCTCCATGACTATGTATGTGAAGGTAACTGGCGAATGCTGTATAAATTGTGAGGGGATATACTTTGCAAAATGAAAAATGTATCATAAGTCTAAGAACTGGTCATATTTATCAAAATCCAGAAACGTTTAGTATGACCTAAGTATATATTTTAATGTAAAAATGCTCCGGTAACCTTACTTTGATGGCTCGTGCATTTGCTGGGTTCGTTCTGGTTTTAGTTTAACAATACTTAATCGTTGTTGTTTTGTTTTTAGGTGGAACGGAGGCGATAACTACATTGTTGTCGTGAACTTCAGAAATGTAGGCTACACTATTGATTTGAGTTACTTTGAAAACGTTGGGGAAAATGTTGAAGTGGTTCTTAGCAGCATTCAGTCCCCTAAAACAGCAAGGTAAAAACTTAAAACGTTATAGTCTCTAAAGATTTTTTTTATGACTGGACAGATAAGATTCATTGAGTAATGATGAAATCCATACCTATGAATTTTGTAATATAATTTCAAAATGCTCTTGTCTGATACAACCAAAATTTTTCGTGACATTTTAACGAAGAGTTAAAAAATATTTATAATTTTCAGAAACGTGCTTATCGCGAAAAAATTGGACATCGTGGGCCAAGAAGCGTTGGTGCTTAAAACTGTGGCATAAGGTCACCAAATACCCTTTTCAGGTTTTTCTTTTTCTGTCAACACAATTGGTGTCTTTTCGTACGTTAACATGAGACATAATCTATTGAATATACCTAACATAGATATATTTTTAAGTACCAAGTTTTTTTTTCTCTGTATAAATAAATCATTAAAACAAAATCTAGCGTTTTATTTCTTACACATACCTACATAAATATGCGTTTTACAAAACACCTGGTAAATGTAACCACTATAAATACATTTCATTCCAGTACGGTATTGAATAATGTACTTTGATGCAATGTGGCAAAGCAACTTTTGTTGGGTCTGCGGTTTACCGCATATTTTCAGTATTTTGTTCAGGCTTTGTGCGTTATCTAAAGTAAATACTTTTTTTGTCATTTTAGTTGAGTCAATACGGTGCAGTATCGTATATTTGTATGTTTCTCAATACAAATAAATAAAATTGAAGTGTCTGTTTGTAATATCAAAATAATATTTTTTAAGCTCATACAGTTATTTGCACGATACCTATGCCTAAAAATGAGATTTAAAATTTTTTGTCGTCTATCTGTCTGTTTGTTCTGGCAAATCTCTGGAACGAATTGACCGGTGGTGTTATAAGGAGTAACTTAGTCTTCTTTTATTTTGGAAAAGAATTAGGGTTCCGCAAAAAATATAAAACTATGTACACGCGAACAAAGCCGAACGGGAACAGCTACTACTTAGGTAATATACATGTATATCCCTACTATTTTTCGTACAATATACCACTAGATATTATAAAACAAAGTCCCCAGCCACGTCTGTCTGTCTGTCTGTTTGCGATAAACTGAAAAACTACTGAACGGATTTTCATGCGGTTTTCACTAATACAGAAAGTGATACATGAGGAAGGTTTACGTGTATAATTTGTCAAGGTTTTGTGTAAATTGATTAAAATATGTTGACGATTGTTGAAGATGTCTCTGCTACCCGTGTGAAGCCGGGTTGCTAGTGTAACATATTTTATTTCATATAGTAATTAAATAATGTAATGAGCGTACACCAAACTGCCCTTAAATCAATTTCCTATATTCTTTCTATACCAGGGTTGCCAACACTTGCCACCTAACATTGCTGTACCCATACTTAGTCTTTGAAATATTTTCGGTGTACAACAAACAGGTATATTATATTTTTTTGTTTATGATATAGGGGGCAAACGAGCAGACGGGTCACCTGATGGTAAATGGCTACCGCCGTCTATGAGCACCTGCAACTCAAGAGTCACAAGTGCGTTGCCGGCCTTTAAGGTGGAAGTAGGAGAAGGGGGAATAAGAGGCGAGGAAGCGAGAGAGGGAGAGGGAAGGGTTAAGGCCTTCGATTTCGCGCGGTCATTGACCCGTGTCGCACGCGCACTCGTTGCTTCCGTGCCGTTATCGTAAATCTAGTGAATACGATTGTGAATAAACAGTATTTTTGTCATCTATCAAAATGAATACCGAAGTGCTTAATAGTATTGTCGCAAAAATGACGTGTATTGAGAGTGAGCTACGGTCTGTGCGCGAAATCTTAGCGAAACAAGCGGAAATAATTAAAGTGCAAACCGACGAGATTCGCGATCTAAAATCAGTTATCTATGGAAAGCCGACGATACCTGTGGACCCTAACATCAGGGATGCTGTGCCAATTTCAAAAAAGGACAGCAAAAAAGTGCTCGAAAACTCATCGCAGATGACCATTTGTGAGAACGAGCCTACCCTCGGCCGAGCGGCCGAAAATCTGCGCCACAGCCGAAGAAACATTTTAATTTTCTCGCCACCTAGCCCTTCCGACCCTGTGCCGACTATTGAAATCGCACCACCAGCTGCAACAACTGAAGTATCTGACAATAACCAAGATACGAATATTGAAAATGTCCAAACTTGTGAAAATGAATGGAAGAGGGTACAATACAAAAAGCGACGCGCGCCGTTATCACTGCGCTGCGTTGCCGGCCCGTCTGTTACATCACTTAAAGCTGCTGAGACGCGTAAACACTTCCATTTATGGAACATGGTATCCAGTCTGGACGAGATAAAGAAATATCTAAGTGAGCTTTGCCCGCAGAGGATTATGACCGTTGAACAACTTCATACGGCAAATGATTACAACTCGTTCAAAATTGGAGTTCCCGAAGATTGTTATGACAAATGTTTTTCAGTGAATGTTTGGCCAGATAATGCGCGCGTTAAGAAATGGATTAATTACAAAAAACGCGCGTCCACACAAGCCAGCCAGACGTTTCGACATGGGGTCGGCACTCAGTGAGCCGTGTCAAACTCATAACACACTATCGACACAATTTCATATATTCTATCAAAACGTGCGAGGATTGAAAACTAAGCTACGTGCATGGAACCCTAACATACTGGTGGTCTCTGAGCATTTACTGGTCGCCGCGACAGAGACTTTCCTCGATGCCTCTGTGAATGATGCCGAGGTGGTGCCTGACAACTGGACGCTGCTGCGCCGCGATCGTGCCACTCCCTGCGGGGGAGTCCTACTAGCTGCGAGACCCGGGGTCATTATGCGTCGTCGACAAGAGCTCGAGTCAGAACACGGAGAGGATCTATGGGCATGCGTCACCCATCGAGGTACCTCCTTTATCGTATGTGTCGTTTATATTAAACCTAGTGCTTCGGACGCTGTATATATGGATTTTTTTTGCAATGTAGAATCATTCTTGCCTAAATTGAACTATAACTTTTTTATTATTGGTGACTTAAATATGAATAGCGCTTCTAATATTGTTAAGAATTATTATTGTTATTTTTTGACATATTGCAATCTGATTGAATGTAATAATGTAATGAATTCACGTGGAAGTATTCTTGACGTAGTGTTGGCGCGCGAGTGCACTGGGCCGCAGTCGCGACAGGTGTGCGTATGCGAGACCGATGGCTTTGTCCGTATCGATCAGCTGTACCATCCTGCGCTTGACATAGCTGTGTCGAGCTCACGTATACATAATAATAACTACGATCGGCTACGACCTAGTAACATTAACGCGTCGCAGGATTGGAATTTCAATAAAATAAACAGTGAATTATTTCACTCCCTGCTCGAGCAGACCTCTTGGGCACCTGTTCTCGAGTCTGCGGATGTACTCGGGGCCACTAATGCTTTCTATACTATTCTTCATAAACTTTTCGATCAAGCGGTTCCAAAAAAGAAAAGACGAATTAGCCAATCTAAAAGATATCCGGTTTGGTTTGACGCTGATATTATTAGAGATGTTCGTTTGAAATCCAGGTTGCACAGGGCTTGGATTAAGTCTAAATCTATTGTAGCCTACAATTCTTTCTCAAATCTTCGTGCTAGCCTAAGAACTCGTATAGCCGAAGCATATAAAGCCTATATGGTCTCAATAGAGGAAAATTTACAGATCAATCCGCAGCGTTTCTGGAGTCATGTACAAAGTATTAGGTCCAGAGGCGGGTTCGAACCCTGTGTTACACACAAGGACAAGCTGTGTTCTGGCGTGGACGCCGCTGAGGCATTTGCTGAGTACTTTTCTAGTGTATTTTTAGATAATTTACCCGTACTAGATAGCAATGCAGGCGTTGATTACAGTGGGCATGGTGGACACATCACCTTACCATCGCTGTCCACCACGGATATTATCTATGGTATAAATAAATTAAAAACAGGCAGCTCACCTGGCCCTGATAACATACCTGGCTTTGTTCTCAAAGCTTATAAAAAATATTTAATTTATCCACTGTGCCACATATTTAATCTTTCGCTGTTAAACGGTAAGTATCCCACCCAGTGGAAATTAACTAGAGTGACTCCCATACCCAAGACTAATAATAAGACGTCTGTTGATGAATACCGTCCCATAGCAATCCTGTGCGCACCTGCTAAGATTTTTGAATATATCTTACATAAGATAATATACGCACAAGTAAAACAATTATTAGGCGACGAACAACACGGTTTCAGACCAGGCCGCTCTGTGAACACGAACCTGTTATGCTTAGTCGATTATATATCGAGCGCGATGGATCGAGGGTTGCAGGTTGATGTCATATATTTTGATTTCCAAAAAGCTTTCGATAAAATCGATAATGACTTGCTATTATGTAAGCTATCCGCCATTGGATTCACTCCAGGCTTCCTTAACTTTTTCTCTGACTATATGCGGGATCGGAGCCAGTTTGTTAAGCATGGTATATACGTATCGGAACCTTATCACACTAGATCAGGAGTAAGTCAGGGCTCAGTCCTCGGTCCTCTACTGTTCTTAATCATGATACACGATTTACCTAAAGTGCTGAAAACTGCGAGGTGCCTATTATACGCTGACGACCTCAAGCTCTTTCTTGAGATAAATTCACCCTGTGACTGTATTAGTTTACAAAATGACATTGATCTAATTCATGAATGGAGTGTGACAAATAAAATGTTATTTAATATTAGTAAATGTAAAGTTATGACCTTTGACCGTAAAAGAAACCCTCTTCTTTCGAATTACAAATTAGACAACCTACTTATAAATAGGGCACGTAATGTTACTGATTTGGGAGTCATTTTTGACCGCGGCCTGACGTTCCATGATCATATTAGCGAACTAACAAAAACAGCATACAGTCGCTTAGGGTTTGTACTGCGAAATGCTAAAGACTTTGAAAACCCCCAGGTTGTCAGAGTACTGTACAATAGTTTGGTTAGAAGTAAGCTTGAGTCGGGCGCATGTGTTTGGAACCCATATCATGTTACCTACACGCGGATGCTTGAAAAGGTCCAAAAAGCGTTCCTAAGAGCCCTGTATAAAAAATGTTATGGCTACTATCCCTTCCTGTACCCGACCAAGTTCCTTCTGGGACAGCTTGGCTACAACTCCCTAGAAGTGCGAAGGACACTTGATCAACTTGCTATCTGTTGTAAAGTGCTTAATGGAAATGTTGACTGCCTCCGCCTGCATGAGCTACTATGCATGTTGTTTGTGCCTGACGAGCCTGGAGTTCCTGTAAATAGACGTGGTCGGCTACCGGACTTATTCCATGTTGATCTAGGTCGTACCGTGGCCCGTTCTATGTCACCCTTAATCCGTGCGCGTCGCCATTTGAATGCACTCGCGGCAGCCAACACTGATTTTGATATTTTGTGTGACAATTGGGAAACTGTAATAACAAATCTATTGACGTATTGTGAAAATCGAACTGACCAATGGGGTAACTGTAACAATGAAAACTCGCTAAATGACCTTGACATGTATAATTAATTATGATTTTATGACATTTGCTAAATTAACTTAATATTAGTATATGATTCATTATTTAATAAGTATTACTCCATTTTTGAAATTATGTATATTTGAATGACATAAAGTGTTATAGTGAGATAAATGTAACTGGATGTAATTCGTTTTTGTCTCAATAAACAATTATTATTATTATTCTCTTTATTAACATCTATAAAACATATAAATTACATTTTTAAATACATTATTATAAAATAAAAAATATATTTAAAAATATAAAAAATAGTGTCCCACCGGTATCGAGTACAGGGACCAAGCTATCGGTGGTTAGGGTTCCAGAGATAGAAACCTCCTCACAATACGTGCCGTGTCAAGAATGACTGCCTTCTGCATTAGGCCCTTAATCCAGCTGCCTAACGTGAGCCTCTGAAGGTGTTGATCGAGGCTCTTTGCAATCAACCCATGGGCTGATATGACTATCGGCACAATGATTGCCGAATCCACATCCCACATGTCGACCACCTCATGGGCCAAATCCAAATACTTCATTTGTTTTTCTTTTTCAGCCCTTAAGAGATTGTCGTCATGGGGAATGGTGATATCTACAATCATTATTATTATTATTATTATTCGATAACTTCACTCACTCGGCGAAAAGCAATGCAAGCATTATTTCACTGACGGTTTTCTGTGAGGCCGTGGTATCACTCCGGTCGAGCCGGCCCATACGTGCCGAAGCATGGCTCCCACTTCTAACTTTTCTATACTCCAATCCATTAAAGTTGACTTTGAAGAAATTTACGTAGTTCTTACAAGTGTTGCAACAGTTTTTAACACAAGTGTGATTGTATTTCTTTCTAGTGGAAATCGCCTCATACAGTAAAAAAATATCTACAATCTCTTCAATATTTGGTTCAATTGATTTCAATATTTGTACAATCTACATACACAAACAAATCTCCGATCAAATCAAGAATAGTTCGATTGGCAAATAGGCGCCAGGCAAACTTTTTGTAAATGTACTACAATGTCTGCAGGAGAACATTTTTTATTTTTTTTGAAAATCAATAAACCAGTTTACACTTGTGAAGACATAATATTATGTTAAAAAAATTAATTAAAACTACATATTAGTTGCAACAAAATGGAGTGTTCTTATCTCTGTCTATAACAACAGAGGTCAAACAAGCGCTAGTTAGGTACCTTTTGATCCCAATGAAACGACCAAACAATGACCCACCTTTCATACTGACAGCGTGGAATGATTTATTACGTATTTTGTTAATATTTAGTGTAACACTTTACACTCCTATTACCACACACTACTATTTAGATACTTAATCTAACTTAACTGGGTTAGTAGATGAGGTGATCAATAGGGTTGTTGTAGCTTATTTAAGAAATTAAAGCTAATTAAAGACTACTATATGGAGGTCGTAAGTTATATGACAGGTATTATAATAACCCTGAAATTTTCTACCTACAATGATTGTGTAGTAGATTTGAATTTGAGGATAATAATAATAATAATTTCCGGTTGTTCTCGTCTTGCCAACGGCGAGTACTTGCACAGACATAACCAAGTGGCCAGGATAGTACATCAGCAACTTGCTGTTAAATATAACCTTGTGACTATGGAATTACCGTACTACAGGTATGTGCCCGACCCCGTTCTTGAAAATGGTCGTGTAACATTGTACTGGGATCGGTCTATTATCACTGACAGGACTATTGTTGCCAATAAACCTGATATAGTGGTAATAGACCGATTAGAGCACCGAGCAATGATTGTAGATATCACATACATATTATAGATAAAATACACCCAGACACAGAACAAATGATCATGCTCATCACACAATTATTTGTCCTGGGTGGGAATCGAACCCACGACCTCTGGCTTAGCAGTCAGGATCACTAACCACTAGACCAACAGGCCAGTCAATCTATCATTGTTACGTAACCGCTATGTGTTTACGTGAAAGCAAGAGTCGACGTATGATGAAAATAGTAATCTCGAATCAGCTGAGTATGAATAGATACATTAAAGACTAGCTGTGCCCCCCGTGGCTTCGCTCGCATGTACATATTTGTGTTTTGCACGGAACGTTAATTATTTTTTCACAATAAAAATATCCTAAGCTAGTCCTTACAATATCAGCTATCTGCCAGTCAAAGTCCTGTGAAAATTGGTCTAACCGTTACACATTAACTAAAATATCCATTTAGTAAAAAGTTTTTATTATGATTTTACAAACAGACACAATTTCATTTATTAGTATGGATAAAAAATAAAGAGAAGAAAAAGATAGAATGAAAATACCAAACAAGCAATGACAGATTTAAGTAGGTAACAATAATATTTGACTGGCCTGTTGGCCTGATTCCCGCCCAGGACAAATAATTGGGTGATGAGCATGATCACTTGTTCTGTGTCTGGGTGTAATTTATCTATAACATGTATGTATTTAGAAAGATATACATTTTTACACATTCTTTGTTTGTCAGCAGTCTGCATTGTTTAAAGTTGGTGAGAAAGATCGTCTTCCTTGGAATTGGAGTAAAATAGAGACAGATGTTGCGAGTATTTTAGGCACCACAAACCATTTACCATTGCTCGTTTAGAATGCCTTTAATGAATCTTTAATTTTACTCAAAATTCCAAATTTTTGACATTACATTAATGGAATGTATATTTTTTATTTAGTAATGGCAATTTTATAGGTAAAAAACCAAACACTACATTCCTAGCTAAATAAAAGTAATACGATCAAAGCAGTCATACGATGTACTTAAAGATCGAGTTGAAAGGGATAGGTGGAAAGTTCTGAGACTTTCTCAAATAATAGGTGAAATTTGGATTAAAGGTCACAGAAAAATTCTTCTTTTATATATTCACAAAACTAGTTTCATATTATTGACAGATATGAACAGAGCACGTAGTCTAAAATAATCCTTTTATACAATTACAATTCATAAAGAAATACAAATATTACGGATATTATTTAATGCGGCTCTTATAGCTCTCATTAGGTATTGCTGGTCAAGATCAGACATTAATGTAAACTGTGGTACGTAAATTATTTTATATGGTTGTCTAAGCAATGATTGGCGCGAGATCGAATCATTGAAATACGTTCCAGAGTATCATAATTAAATTTAAATCTGAAATTATTGGTATCTGAACATGTAAATATATAATAATACATTTTTATTTATTTCAGATTTAGTTCCATTTTGTTAGTAACAATTTTCCTTCAAATTTGTGTTAATAATGTAATTATATAGACTTGGGTGGCCAGAGAAGTAAAACAGCCCAACGTGGACGCCCTACAGAGTAGCACAGACTGGCAATGTAAATTGTTCCAGTGCGCCAGTAGTGGACTTCTCCACCTATTGCAAACGTCTTCAGAATACTGTTGGGGCTGTCGCGCAGACGTCTGAGCGTGGAGGCACGTCGTTTACGAATTACAGTGTGAAATCCGTCGGTATGTGCCTCTGCATACATGCCCAATGCGTTATATTGCCTATCAACGCCCTGAAGGAATTGTTGACTGAGAATAGGCTTTAAAAAGCGTGATCTTTACCTCTCTCGGGCAGCGTGCAAATCTGTGAGCCAACATATTGGAACACACAGACAACGCCCTACGTTCCTTTGTAACTGAGATCTTCGGAGACTCATTGACCCACACATTTAAAACTGGAGACTCTAGTGAGAGCAACTCCATGCAGCGATACGTGCGATATAGGTGAAATTAACAGTAAGAAAAATCATTAAAAGTGTTATGACAACAAGATAGAGTCACATCGTATTTTGACATATATCAAAATTAATGGCATATCTTCCATATCAATTAAAAATTTATCTCACCAAAAATGTTTTACTTGAACAAAAACTAGTTTTTTACTATATTTTTATCTCTACCGCTCGGCTTCCAACTTATCAATTTCACAAAACCAAGTCAACTATTCGATTTCCATTTAGAGACACGGTGTAAGATTTGAACAAGAATTTGTTTAGATGTTATCGCACTGTGTCGTTACGGGTCTCTCGCGAAAATGCCACTCTAATTGACGCGTATTTCCAAATTTGGAACTGCCTTGCGTATTTATTTGGAGTTCGGTAGTTTTAACAAGAAAAGTTACCTTTTCCCTGATATTTAGGAGTTCGTTTGGTATGTTTTCATGCCGGACCTTCTTAACCGATCATCATGATATTTTTATAAACGTTGTACGTTGTTGTGTATAAAGCTAGGAAAGAAATTAATTATGTCGCTTTTATTAAGAAAGATACTTCTTTTCTTAATAAAAGCGACATAATTAAGTTCTTTCACGTGTTCTTTACTTGAATTGATTGACAAAACAAAATCTACTTACTTATTATTACTTATTAGACGCGTGCGAAGCTAGGCGCAAAAGATAGAAAATCTAGTGCAAAATAATTGAGACCTTTACTTATAGACCTAACACAAATGGAAACTTAATAAAAGAAAGCCATCCCAGCTTATACCACTTCAAATTTTCTTTTTAACCAACATAAGGTCACGTTCAGATGACGGGCGTTGAACGCGCGTCAACAAGAACATGCACTTTGTTCAAGTCGTTCACATGCTAACGCGTTTTGATCCGATGTCTACTTTGAGATCATTGGTTTACCGCACATTCATTCACATGAGCGCGCGATTTCAACGCTATAACACGTGACTTTAATTTAAGGATTGGACCATTTAAATAAAAGTCCGTATAGCATTTTTCAAATTTGACACTTTATTTCATACATTTCAGACAGCAGTATATTTCTGTATAAAATAAAAATACAAGATTCATATCATACCTGAATTGATAGAGAAATAAAAATCAGTTTTAATTTTCTGCGACAAACGAGAAACGAGAAACGCTTTGTCATGTGAATACGATAAATGCGCGTTCGATGCCCGGCCAATACCCGTCATCTGAACACAGTAATGTATATATTTTATTTGTTTTTTTAGCTTTTACTTCTTTTTACGGAATAACGGAACAGGTAGACCCAAAGGAAGTCTCTATTTTATACATTCTACCTTTTATTTTTACACGACTGCCCAAAAAAGGAGTGTAATGTCATCAGGGTTCGTATGTATGTACGTTTCTTTATTTCACTTCAACTTTAAATGCCTGAACAGATTTGAATGTATGGGGTATCGTTAGAATCCTGACATCATTTTGAGTGACACTGGCTACAAATCGTTTGAAAATCAATATGGTGGCTTGTGTGGCGCGTAATTCGTTTCTTAGCAGGGCAGTTGTGTTTTTATAAGTAACTTGTCCATTTATATTTCCTCGTTCCTATATGATACACATAGCAATCGTTAAAGTGATTTCGGGTCGCAACTGAATACATCTCACACTGTGATCCGAACAATAATTGGCTACAGAACCCGTGGTCAATAAGTTATATTAGAAGTTCATTTAGTTTTTATTACCAAATCGTTTTCGTGATTTATTAAGCCGTTAGGTATAATATGATACTAGGAGGCAGAATGTCATAGAAATATTTGCCATCTATCAATCCAGATTACATAGTTCCTTTATGGGTATACGGATTCTACTGCCTGGTACTTTAAGATTGTAGGTGTAGATAAGGATGCATTCTTGAATTTTAAATTATATCGGTTGCAGCTGCTATAAGTAAAGAGATTTAATATAAGCTTAGTTAACTTCTAAGCGGTTTTGATAGGATTTACGACACATTTTTTCAGTTAAAAGTTTGTGTCAAAGAAATATCGACAAGCGCAACCTTAATAGAATAGAATAGAATATAAGAGAATAATCTGTATTGTACACCAACGACATATTACTTAAAAAAATACACAAAGTGGATATGTACCTAAAATAGGCGGCTTTATCGCTAAGAACGATTTCATATAGGCCACTTATGATCATCATTTTGTTTCAATATTTCATAATTCACTCTTCTAAATCCCTTAATTTTTCACCCTTAGAGGTTTAATATTTACTTCGAATTTAAATGGGACAAAACAATTCAATTAAAAAAGGAATTTTTGGAATCGGTTCACAAATAGCGAAGATATCAAGAGAAAAAAACTCTGGGATTTGACAAATATTTGTACTAGGTAGGTACTTTGTTAGGCCTGAGACGGTGGCGCGACGCGTTCCGTGCGCGCCTCTCTTATCTGGAGGGGGGGTAGGGCCCCCCCTATTGCACGGTGTGGTCGCCTGGTGATCAGGAGGCCAAAGTCTGCAGGGATTCTCGGAAGCTTCCTTCCTAGGGTATCCCTGCCATAGACTCACTTGTGACGGAACACCGTGTGGTTTTAGTCGGTTCGAGTCCGACATACCACTTCACCCTCGGTGGGGGTTTCCACAAGATAAAAAAAAAAAAATAGGTAGGTATTTGGTTAATTTTATTTAGATTTTTTTTATAAATGAATCAGAACAGTAGCCGTCGAGTGTTAAAGATCAAACAAGACAACGCTTCTGCCTAAACTGGTAAGTAGATACCAATGTATGAAGGAATACGACTTAGATGACGTTAATTGCAAAAAATCACACTAGTGAATCTGTGTCCTAAGGTAAAGGCTGCATTTTGAACCCATATGCAGCCTAAACGACTAAAAAATCTAGCCTGTATTATAATGTACTTACATGTATTTCAATGTTCATGGATAAAATATTTTTGGGATATAGAATTGGATAATCTTCTTTAAAAATGTGATTTGATGTATAAAATATAATTAAAATAAGTTAAAAAATATTTTTAATGATTTTAAAAACTTTAAAGTTAAACTTTATATAACATTGTTTAAATTTTTTACACACAAATGGAAACGGATTTATTTACTTTTTGTAATGTAACGTACATATATATTACATATACATTATTTACATTTAATTAAATTCATGAATATTTGGTTCAGCAATATTTACGTACTCACCGAAGCTTGAAGTTGCTACAAGTTCTCATAATTGGCTATTAAGAGATGACATTTAATTAATTACTGTTTATGACCCGCACTCAACTAGTCTCAAGCGCAAAAAAACTAAGTTTGTTCTGAAGTTCCTTAACTGTCAAGAACATGATGACATACTTATAATTTTTTTGACTGTTATAAAGTCTTACGGCAAAGTAAACTTTCTGGTACTAATGTAATAACTAATGTAATATTAGTACGAAGACAGTACAAGTACAAGAAATATTTGCATCGAATTGCTTTAGCGGCCCATACACAGAACCGGGCTAATTACATTTGGTGCACCTAATTTAAATACTTGTCCATATGCTTCAAATGTCAGACTATTAATGAGAGTTTTAAAATAGCAAACCTCCAAAAAAAAAACAGATTGAGCCATTGATCCAAAATAAGACTAAATTAGGTTATTAGAAAAATAAAGACGAATATTAGCAAACCTCCAAAAAAAAGACAGCTTGAGCCATTGATCCAAAAGAAGACTAAATTATGTTATTAGAAAAATAAAGACGAATATTTTTTTTATCCATCACGAAAAGGTTAGAATGACTGTGGGAGAGCCATGCTTCGATACGCATGGGCAGGCTCGACCGGATTGATACCACGGCCCACAGAAAACCAGTAGTGAAGCAATGTTTGCATTGCTTTTCGCAGAGTGAGTGAGGTTACCGGAGGCCCTAACCCTTCTCTCTCCCCCTCTTCCCCTCTTCTCCCCCTACCCGCACTCTCCCTCTTTCCCTACTCCCATCTTAAAGCCCGATAACGCACTTGTGACTCTCGAGTTGCAGGTGCCATGGGCGGCGGTAGTCGCTTACCATCAGATGACCCGTCTGCTTGTTTGCCCCTATACCATAAAAAAATACAATTTACACGTACACTGTTACACAGGAAGGTCTACAGATCCTAATTTTTAGATTTTTCACCATTCATATTTTTGTTTCACAATTTTTCTTAGTAATTTCTATATTCTATCTAATTTGCCATTTATTTGATTATTTGATTCTTAATATACTTAGTAAAAATTATTCGTAAATGGAAATGCCTCTACCCTGAGTACAATTATACAGTATTTATGACCATCTTAGTATTTTATTTACGTATTTACATTCTCAAAAATCAACACATTTTTGGACAAAAATAGACGGAATAAATATACAAAAATATTTATTCTGTCTATTTTTTTCTATACAAAATATATAATACATAATATGTATGTGTGCCAAAGCGCCGTGACAAAAATATGGAAGGCACGACGATGTAGATATCATTCCCAATAATACTTCTCGGTTGATCAAATCCCTTTTTCCCTTAAAATAATCAAGATTTAGAAAAACCTAATATGTCACAAAAAAGAAACAAAAATATAATTTAAATAATATTGTATAAAACAAAGTAAAAGGGTTAAAATAATATAAATAAATAATACATTAACTAAGTACTTCACTAAATTAAGCCAATGTAGTAGCACATAATAGATGCAACCTGTTGGTAATTTTATAATGTTTTAAAAATGGAACTGTTTTTTAAGAAAAAAAAATCAAAACGTTTTCTTATTAGTGCTGTGTCAAATTTAAACACACAGGGTTGACTAAGGTTGTATTATTTATCTGAGAGGACAATCAAACTCCCTATGTGTGTATGTTTTCTAAATTCATGGGTATGTAAATACTTGATAGGTACATTGAAGTTAAAAACTTACCGACAACGGTTAAAAGCCCCTCGTTACTGTCCACCTGTGCTACCTTTCATAATAAATGTTCTTGTGAAAAGATTATATTTTATCTTACAACATTCACGTATTGTAAAGCTCCTTCCTAACCAAAATTAATACGTTTATAACACTTTTTGGTATTATTACTACATTAAGTGTTAACAAACAACACAATTGTTCAACCATGACTAAGAAAGAAATTCCATTATTCGTTTTTAGCTCGTCTTTCATCGTCAAATCCTTCCTTTTACCAAAACTGATTACAATTGTATCCCCCAAAATGATTGATGACCAGAATTGTAATCATAATCCCAAACGTTAAATTGATATAACACAACTATAATAAACGATTTTTTTTTAAAGTGATATGTAAATTTGTTTTAAAAATCTAGCTATCACACGAGACACAGCAACCTTTTCTTTGACATTGTTAGTTTGTACTAACATACTCGATGGAAAGCGTTTAATGTTATAGACACTTGCGACACAAGCGGTCAATGAGGCAACTAACTGATCTCCGCACATAAAACTCTATTGTTAACCGTATAGTGCTTTTTATGTAGTTTTGGTGACTACTGCTGCATCGTAATAGCATCGAAATAAATAAATATAAATTAAGTTGTAAATTTATAATAATAATAATATTTTATTTACTAGAAACATGGTTACAATACAATATAGTATTGGTATACCTTCATGGAAAATTAGGTACAGAATGTTTCACCGAGTAAATCGGCATGCAAATTGTAAGATTGAGTCTCTATAAGAAGTTGTAAGTGTCTATTTGTAATGTCAAAATAACAGGTATTTACTAAATGCATTTGATGCTTTTATTTTTTTAATAACATAATTAATGTTCCGCACAAAAAATATGAATGTGTATATGCAAGCAAAGCCGCGGCGGGCACAGCTAGTCAACATACATATAAATATGAATAAAAGATTTCACATTTTACAGCGTGTAAGTTTGAGCTACTCGAAAACCTTACAAAAACCTCTTTCTATTTATACTTATCACAATTCAGAAATTAGTTCATCATACAAATGCGAGATTAAGGATTTATAGCCAATAGTTTCATTTGCCGATACACAATGTACGCGATAATCCTTTTATGCAGTACGGTGAATGACCTTAAACGTTCGGCGCCGTCAAAGCTAGCTAGTTGCATAAAATGTTTAAATGTTGTTTGATTGATTACATTGCAGTTTTTGGCCGTATGCGGTATTTATTACATTTTTTTCGGTAAAATATTCTGTAACGGCGCCGTCGAAGCAGCTGATTGCGTAAATGTTAATTGATTATATTGCAGGTTTTGGGTATTTTTTCAGTAAAATGTTCTGTTTACTCATTGTGATATGACTTTCAACGAAAAAAAAAAATAAGATATTCCGCCAGAAAAATTCCAATGGTTTTTGACTCAGAATGATACTATTTCAATCTGAATACAATACTATTTCAATATTCGGTACGGTGTTACTTACACCCTGTATACTCAAGGTGATTTGGGCTGAAAGCTTTTGTAGGGTTTGAATTGTATCCTTTCACTATCTTTACATGAACCATTATATATTTTCAGTGTAATATCATAGTTTGATTGACCTGGCTTTGGGAGCTTTGCGCACGGGGGCATATTGTAGGGTAGGTCGTTGGAGAATCAGGAATTTAATCTGTGAACAAGAGGCAATCCAGCAAAGAGAGAGGTATTGCGTCCCCACCCGATGAAAAGATATGTACGCACAGAATAGATTGCTTCGCAGTCTGTGATCTGTTTCAGCCGAGGCAATGGATAATAATTAACCCGTAATCGAAAATATCGGTAAAAGTCAAGCTTTAGCGGCCAATGTGCGATTGGCCAATATTTAACTAAGAACTAATTTATTTTAATTAAACTTTAATATATAAATCACTTGTGATGTTTATTTAATGTCTTTAGGTAATGGACTTTAGGTCATAAAATAAGTGTATGTACATGTTTTTTAAACAATAAAATATAAACCAAATGTTCTATTGTCTACTGCTATTAACCTATTCGGACTGGGATTTATTCTATTTCCAAGAACGTTAATCGTCGATCGATATTAATTGAATGCGACACCTTACGTCTGCGCCGACGCACAGCGCTATACTTGCCCAACTTTAATGACACATACCGCAAATACTCAAAGAACAAGAACATGTTTCCGTAAATAAACTCTTTTCTATTTATACCTAATGTGTTGTACGCTTCCCGAGGACGTTCATAAAATATTCTCATATATTGGATAACACTATTTTATTAAAGATCTGACCATGTTTAAACATGTTTTGTTTTTGTATTCCTTGCAAATAGTTTCTAAATAAGAAAATCTTTTTCTTGCTTTTATATGAATTTATAATCATTTAAATTGATTAATTCTGAGGTTTGGAACAGTTGATTACGAGACAGCGTGTAGGTACACTTTCAACTATATTAGCATACATTTTCAGATTGAAATCTCAACTATCATCCATCTAAAGGTATGACGAAGTATTTATGTTGTTGTGCAACCGACTTATATCACACGGTGTCAGAAACATCACAACTTATTTTCGCGCGAAGCAGTCTGTCTACTTGTGGCACGGCAACTGAATCATCAACTTCCAGTTACTCTTTTTATGGTGTCATGAAAGGCGTGGGTTCTAGGTACCGGCATCTACGAGTACGTCGGCATCTACATCATCTAAATCAGGTTCCATGCTGCTTGGCTCCATATTGCTAGATATATTATAAAGGTTTTCTTCCTCACAATCGCAGAACAAGAACAAGGGACAAGAACCGTGACCTACCTCCACTTGCTATTTATAACTTGTGATCACAACTAGCCTCCTAATGAGGAGATAATAATCAGTGTTCTCATTACCATCAAAATTTGCATTAATTATTACAAATAAACTAGCACCCTTTTAAGCATTTAAAATTATAATCCGAGAGTACAGTTAGAATAAAATAAAAATGAGCACAGGAGAATTTTAAACGCAATTAAACAAAATGAGGCACAGCTAGAACTGGCTGTACGAGCGAAAGAACAATTTAAAATTAATCTGGCAAGTAATTATTTTTAATTTTCAGCAGGTAATGCTAAAAAATTTAATGTTTGGTAATAATTGGAGAAATTTGTGAAAAATATGAAAGAATTACAGCTCAACATTGTGCTGCCTGACATGGTGAGTAGGTACAACACTGAATAAAACTATGCATATGGAGCATGAACACGAGAATATGAAGTACTTAGCAAATTGTGAAAGGATGCCAAAAAATCTCATCAGACGTCAAAAATATTCACAACAATTATCTTTGAAGTAAAATAACAATGTAACACAATTATTTCACTAAAAGATGCATCATTTCACTAAATTCAGTATATATATATGTATATAAAATAAATAATATATTACAAATCACAGAAATCACAAATAATATATTCGTTAGCTAGTTAGTTAAACAAAAAAAGTTATACATATAATACTTACGCTACTTACGCTATCCCACTAATATTATAAATGCGAAAGTTTGGATAGGTGGATGGATGTATGTTTGTTACTCTTTCACGCAAAAACCACTGAACCGATTGCGATGAAACTTGATATGTAAATAGCTGGATTAACGCATAGGCATACTTTTATCTCGATATTCTCACGGGATTGGGACTTACGCGGGTGAAATCGCGGGGCGCTGCTAATAGTCTATAAATTGAACACATCTTTATTATCTATGACACTAATAGTCAAAACAAATACTTTTATTTGAAGAACTTTCATAACTTCCTATATCATTCTTTGTCCGTCATTACCGACTCACCATAGTCAAGAGTGAGAGTGAACACGGAAGACAGACCGTTCGTTCATACAGTGATGTCTATGCAGCGACGTCATAGAACATAACCTAAACATAACCATAAAGTATAACCTCTAAATGACGTTGAAGCGTATGTATTTGCCGGTATATTATTATATTAAATAAATACCAAAAGAACACTTTAATAAGTGGTCATAATTGTGTGTACTTATATAAAGTGTAGCATAGCTTTGAAGAAATGTGATGAGTTAAAACCCAATACATAATTCCTTCCGTTATGATAGTTCATCAATTATAAAAAATCACTTTATACACGCATTGTTCATCAACCGTCTCCTTTCCATTCACACAATAACATTTTACATTACGTAACAACTAATTTAGCGAAATTCAACATGCTACCAGAAGGCGTTCCCAAAAGCTCAAACGAAAAGTGAAAAAGAAGTACTTAGAAGTACTACGTGTCACATTCCTTAAATATATTTTACCTAAATGCGTATCTACCTTTTTTTAATCACGTGCGATGTCATTTTAAATTACGCTCGTGTAAGAGCTGTTAGATATATGCTGTTGCACTATTAAAGGAACCGGTTTTAAATAATATGTATTTGCTACCAAGAAACCGACGAGTAGCTTTTATCTATTGACTTTTGTGTTCGGACATACCAAAGGTGTCAGTAAGACTTCTTTTGTTTTTTTCTAATGTAATAATAGTTCTTCAATTGATTTTTGAAGGTGAACACTTATTAAGGCACGTTGGACACTTTTGGTATGGAGAAAAAGCACTCGACTCGCGTGATCGTCCCGCTCAGATGACATATGTTGTCATGATGACATATAGATGTGTGTGTATATGTATATAATGTGTGTATGTGTTTTTACTTTTGACGTGCAATCCTACGACTCAGTTTTTTTTTGACGTACGATGATGCTTACACCTTTTTAAAATTCACATTAATATTTAAATTTGAAGGTATCTGGTCAATCAAATAAAAACCTTTAACAATTATAGTTTCACCGCTCGTCATTTCTCTCCATATATTAAAGTGAAAGAAATGCACTTTGAACTTTCTTAGGTATTTTTGAAGTTCTACTTAGCTATGAAGCAAACTACGATGATGCAACCTGTGGATGCTAGCAAACAATACATCCAATTCCAGTACTACAACCTTAATTAAATCCGAAATAAACACCATAACTCCCAAAGTAGTTCTATTAAACGCAATTTCGACGTTATTCAATCACAAAAGCACCATTTGTCTTCTTAATGCCCACGAGATATGATCTACATTCTACAGCCTCGTAACATATACAATCAATGTACTGTTCCACTCCCAAACTAATTGCCAACATTTCATCGTTGCAAAACATTTAATATTTACCTTTCACGCCTCTAATATCCGTTTATCTTTGATGCAATGTCATTAAAACGTTAACAACTGGTTCTGCGTGTTTGGTCATGATTTTGATATTAACTGATAGCTTATGACGTAATGTTATAATTAAGTTGGTAAAGTGACATGCTTGAGACATTTATAAGACATTGATTTAAGGACAATTTATGAATGAGCGGATATTTGACGAAAAAAAACATTCATTTCTTTGAATACGCTTATACGAATAGTAACTTATTCCAAATAGATAAGTCTGTTGCGGAATGTCCCTGATATTTGATTTTAAAGTGATAAAATTATTGGCTTTAAATGTAAAGACGAGACAAGAACATGTCAAAAATCCATTGGATGATTTGCGGATATCTAAATCTGTTTTCTAAATTAACCGATAAAACAATTTTTACGCATTGTATACGACGGACAATTTAATTTAAATAAAAAAATATAAACAGTATTCCGTACCAAATTATGGTTTTACGAACTCTCTTGATAAAATCAACTATTTACATACTATTTTGATATGAGTATCCAATGGTAAAAAAAACTTTGTGTGTTAGCAAGCAATCTCGCTTTGATATTTCTTTGAAAGAGCTTTGATTACACAACAGTATCGGATTCATAGGTTAGTCAAAGGCAAATGGTAATTACAGATTGCTTGTTATTTTATTTTCGTACCTTAATTTTTAAACTTTTCCGTTCCATGATATATGTATAATTATTAGTAATTAATACGGGAATTGACTACAATTGGGACACATCGGTTTGCGTGGAGAATGGAGACAGTGTTAGTATACCACAATTTCAAGAATAGCTACTCTGTGAACACGGCCAGTGTATCCAGGTCGAAACATCAGGTAATTCAAAGATATGTAATAACTATTGATCGCGTTTAGTTTAATTCTAAAGCCCATTTATGTCTCTATAGGCAGGCAGATGTGTATTGCACACGGACATTTCGACAATGTGCATTGAAGTTTACTGATGACGTTTCTATAGTCTATGCAGACTGGAAATTTTCTATAGGAAGACTCGGTTAAAAAGTTGCCAGAGCAGGATGTCGTAGTCAACACGTCGCGCTTTTGTTTAAGGAATTGAGTAGCATTTATAGGTAGTGGAAAAATAATATTCAGCACTTTTTCCACTAACACTGTATTTTTCAGCAACAGTATTTTATGTATCGTTAGCTACATATAGTTAGCAGCCCGGGAGTGGAAGAAGATCCAAGATGAAATGGACCAATCAGATAAAGGCAGACATCGGCCTTAACATATGTAATTTGCCTTTAACTGGTAATAATACTCTCACAAGACGGCTTTATCACACGTTTGGTGACATAACTTAAAACGGGCTTCTCAAAAACCTGCCTAATGACCACGACCAGTCTGTCCGGAGAAGAAGAAAAAATGTAGTTCGAAGAAGAAGATAATATCGGAACCGATTTTAACCACAAGATCTTCCTCTACTAATACTAACTAATATCTTTAGAACCATGATAAGAAATAACATTAAAACATAAAACCACGTTTTCCATAATCAGACATCCTTTGACTGAACATATCCAATTTATGTCTTCTGTAAGCTTTGGGTCGGTGTACAATAAACTTTATTACTCTTCCATCACTACTATAAAAGCCAACCAGGTAACCAATCTATTAAGAAATGTTATCAAAAAACACTTAACGAATAACGGTTTAAACAAACATTTCACGGTAACTGTCATTTCTTTTTACACAGCACCAGAAAACAAAGGCAATTAAAAAGTAATACGCCGAAGTAGAAAGTAATATGACTTGATGGAAGATTCAATCAACTAATGCTATACCAACATCTACGACCGGACTAGATGACGTCACATGATCAAATAACCCTTCCCTCAAATATGACCTGTTTAATAACGTAAAGTATTATATATCTTTCCGTGTTATATTCCACTAAAGTTGAAGCAAGTACAGATCCTAAAGCCTAAGGCTAATCTCAGGTAATTGTGGTTGTTAGCAAGACCAAGGGTATTACTCACGGAGTACCAAAACTGTTTAATTAGTTGCTTCGTTAACTTTAACAGAATTATTTCGCACTGGCTGTAGTCTTTATCTTGGTCTTGCTATAAATTATTTAGTGTTGCGGTTAATAATCTCTCTCTCAGTGTTTGTTAGTTGTGATCTTATTACATGAAAAATGAATTGACATAATTTTACGGGAATAGTGGAACCATCTTAATTGTTAACGTTTTATTAATGTTGTATAGTTTCCCACATACGTCATAAAAATGGAACAAGTATTATTCAGTTTAGTCGTAATTGAGGAGTTGCTTATACATTTTAAAGAAAATGCGGTCTAGCTCTTGTGAAGTGATGGATGAACCTAGCCGGAAGGTTTGAAACGCATTTTACATTCCAAATCCTTAGCCGTGATTTCAAACATCGAATATGATTTTTTCTGAGTTGTGATAAAAACTAATTATGTACTTATTTAACCTTAATAACAAGCCTACCTGCATACGTGTTCAAGTTGCCAAGTGGTTTTAACTAAATGATAAATGAGAATGATTCTAGAATCATTTATCAATTTAAATCGTTGATAAATCGTTCGATAATAATCAATATGTTGCTTGAGTTGAGTAATCTGTAAAGTGATTTAAAAAAAATGCGTGCACGTTACTTTTTAAATCATGCTTTTTTAATTGTCCATATAAATATTTATAGTTAGAAGATGAAGAAATGATGATAGAAAAAAAAGAGATTTTTTTAAATATCGTTGTAAAGAAACTGTTTCCAGGTTTCCTCGCGTGCAAAGAAAATGTGTCGTAAGGATCAGGAACGCTTAGGGTCTCGAACTATGCTATTCTCTTCTCATTAACGTCATAGTTCTATTTGAATTGTGATGATGTACTGACGATGGGAACTCTAAATTCAATGCAGTCGATCACCTGCTGGAATTTCCTTCGACACCATATTATCATCCACATTAAGAGTATCACGTCCTAGTTTTTGTACCTTGTATATTAATCCAAAAACGGTTTCTTGTTTTCATGCATTCTCTTTTGTAAATTTAAATGGGAATAACAAATTTATCTTTTGGTCTATGTTTGTAAAGATATCCGATTATTAACGCATTTCAAAAAGGGTATTACTATGCGTCAGTTTTTAAAATAATCCTCTTTGCTAACGCTACGGGAGCGTTGTATTAAATCTGAAGGGATTAAACCCGCTTTGCTATGACATAACATTCATTATACATCGTGTATCAGAATATATCGGGTAATTTAAATGTTGGAAGAGAGATATGACGTGTCCTTAAGTTGATAATCATACTTAATATTCTATACTAACGAGGTTTAAGAAGTAACCTTTCTTTAACAAACTGTACTTACTGTGAGTTATAACTAATTTCTCTATAACTTTAAATTCTTGATTGAAGTGAAAACTTCTTTAGCGGCGTTGTGCACTTTTTGGGATGGGTAAAAATTGTTAAACTCAGGTCAAGGTACGTGACCTGATCGAAAATTCGTAAGACGGAGCCGAGTTTCTTATATTTAAAAAATATAACATTCGAAATTCAAACATTTATAAGCGGCCAGGAGCGCAGAACTTTCAGTGTATCCTATGTTTACATTTAGATATGTTATTACCTTCTTTTTATTTTAAACCTAATTATATATATGCAGATGTATGTGTATATATATGCAAATACATTGTAAAGTTATGTTTTCACTTCTGACGTGCAGTCCTACGACTGACAGTTTTTTTTTCAAATATAATTGTACTAGCTACATATATTAATAGCTTCGATAAATATGCCAGCTTACAACCCTAGCTTCTCACACATAGATATGCAACCGAATTTAGAGATTTGACTTGGCGTCAAGTTCTAAACTTCTTCGTCAGGTATTTCATGGAAGATCTAAAAGCTAGTTAATATACAAATAAGAGACATAATTACTGTAACATTATTTTATAATATGTAGTAGCTTGGTTTAGATAGATAGGCAACAGTAAATATAGTTAAATAAGAAAACTGCTCTGATGTAATGTGTTCTTTAAGAGACAAGAAGGCGAAAGATGACACTAACCTCGTTTAGCAGGTAGTGCGATAAAAACATGCGCCTACAGATGTAACCATCGCAAGCTTTCTCGAATAATAAATTTTACTAGTTTTAGTTTTTATGTTTATTGATACAAACTAAATTAACGTATGCGTCTGTATACTTATGATTGCATTCATACAGGTTTTAGGATATTGAATGCTTTCATAAGAAATAGGCGTAATAATAATAACTTCACACATCTCACAAACGGCCGTTTGATCCCAAACTAGGCAGAGCCTGTACTATGGTAACCAGACTGCTCATAAACATACTTATATATTTCTAAATACATACATATTATAGATAAATTACACCCAGACACAGAATAAATGATCATGCTCATCACACATGACGTATTATAAAAGGTCTTCGATGCGAAAAATAGTTTTTCTATGCCGCGGCCTGAATTCAGCATTCCGGTATTTCAATTATGAAATTGGCAATAGTTAGGAAAAGAGGGTCATTACGATAATTGATGTTTATTTTGACATCGATTGTTATATCGGAAAGGATCTTTATGGAAGAATTGAAATAGCAAAAATAACACACAGTATTCGTAGAAGTATTCTGTTTTTGTCAATTATATACATTATTAAAAGAAAAGTATCAAGTACAATCTATTGAAAATAGAGTGTAATGACTAAAAAGTATTTATATCTAAAACTTTAATTTAAATAACACACATATACATTTCCATTTAGTTTCAATAATTTTGTTCATTCAAATATTGTTAGTCATTAATTAGCCTTTGTGACTCCTTCTTAATAAATTGATTCATCAAAAAACTGGCGTTAGATGAAAAAACCGGACAAGTGCGAGTCTGCCTCGCCCACTGATGGTTCCGTAAGCAAACAAACTTGTATGTGAATTTTGTATGAATCAATTCTTGAAGAGTTTTGCCCGTCTTTTCCGAATGACAAACTTAACTTTGCGGTTGCGATGTACGACAAAGTCAACTTTCCAACCGTAAAATATAAGTTTGTAATCACAAAAACTATTTTTATGTGATATAACAACAAACTAACTACTTTCAGATTTTTTCCTATACTTGTGCTATGAGAACTTGCTTCTCACCAAATTTCATGATTCTAAGTCTATGGGAAGTACCCTGTAGGTTTTAATTTACCTGTGAAATGTCCAAATTTGGTCAAATCTAACTAAATCTGTGCCTAAGTGGCAATATCTTTTGATTGCGTTGATTTAGAAGCTTGATTTTTTTATAGCTTCAAGGGGCTGTATTATGTTTTGGTATTAATTTCAACTTGATGCGTCCACGGGTTACTTAGAAAAAGGGTCTTGACAGACAGGCCGAAAGATGGACAACAATAGGGGTTCCTTTTTTTCCTTTTGAGAACGGAACCCTAAAAATTAACTCGGATGACTCAGTGTATCAACAAAATAGAACTCAACTTAAAATAACTCTCATTACGTAACAGTTGCAAGAATAGCATATAAACAAATTTTTCAGCTCGATTTATAGAATAGAAAATATTATGTTGTTTATATTGTATGTGGTCAATAAATAAATTAGTATGGAATCCACAATTAAAAGTTTTGATGCAATTGAGCTAGAGGAGAAAAGGATCACTTCAATTAAAAGTAAGTTATACTCAAGCGGCTAATTTTTATGGTACCTAACCTGCTAAACGATTTTGTTTTGCCCAGATCTGGCAAAACTTTTTCTTATTATGACCCTTGCTAATTGTACCTAAAGTTATTTTATTGTTATTGACGTTGCTACGTTGTAGTAGTTCAAATCAGTCAACTACTACAATATAGCAAGAGTAAATTTCCACTTAAGCAGAAAATTTAGATAGGAACCAAACCTTGGTCTTTTAATCTTTACACGAGACTTTTTAATTATTTCCAAATGACAGTAAATATTTGTCAAATCAATTCCTTCTTTTAAATATACGCTTAATACGTATATGGTCATCGTACTCTTCTGATCTTCCTGTCATTCATTCGTAAATAAACATTTTGCTACTGGCGATGTTATAAGCTTCAGCCCAGGAGACAGGTTTGCAGTCAACTTCAAAACTCCGATATCGGTTATCAAAAGTATATAGGATTACGTAAATAAGTATCATTATATTATGTAATTGTAGTAAATCAACGAGGTTTTGATAAAATAATGTGTCATCATTTTGAGCAAATTCGTTCAAAGATAAAATAAATTCACAACATAACAATTTTCATTACACAAGTGGATTTCTCAACTTCCTGAAGATCTATCATGATGATATATGCAGTTATTTTTTTTAAAAACAACTCCCGTTTTAGGAAGATTCCTTGTCGCGGAAACACACATTCAAACAACGGACACAAAGAACATCCAGACTCGAGACTAACTATTTGTGGATTACAGAATGTTTTGTCCCGTTTGGGATTTGAACCCACAACACTCGGCAAGTGATGCAGTGACCATTTCGCTATCCGTGCAGTCAATACATAATTTACCATAAATAATAACCGCATTCGAACCCCACTTATGTTAAATCACAATTAATACAGACAGTCAAGTTTAGTTAAAGGGTGATTAACTAGAATACCAATAACGTGTGACCTACATGGTCAACAGCTAACAGTGTACTTGTTTGCCAAATTTGTTCTAAAAAACATGACCCAAAAACGATTTATTAGGCAATACAAAATTCGCAACGATGTACTAGTTAATGATACAAGTTTTAAGAATAATTTAGAGCAAATACAAAAAGTTTAATGACTAAAAGTTTGAGTAAACAAGTGTAACATCGTTACGTAACAATATGAGAGATAGTTTTCATTAATATGATGTTTAAATCGTTACTTGATTGCGGAAATATTTATAGAGAACAATGCCTGTTGGTCAGGGGTGAAATATAATCCATGCAATTCGTTTTAATTCAATTCTTTATTATGCAATTTTTAAATATTATTTGTGTTTTAGTAGGATTAACAGAAACATGTTCTATTTTTTTAATAAATATTAACCCGATTAATTTCGCGACTTTGATACATATTAGATGTGCAACTCGGGACTTATCGCGATACTATTAAATAAGGTACACTACCTTTTTGGTTACCCGACGTTTCGATCGAATTGCACGGATCGTGGCCACGAGTGGACTAATGACCTTACTTTTTTTATGGTGTAGGGAGCAAACGAGGCAGACGCGTCACCTGATGGTAAATGACTACCACCGCCCACGGGCACCTGCAACTCAAGACTCACAAGTGCGTTGCCGACTTTTAAGGTGGGAGCAGGGGAAGAGGGGTAAGGGGGGGGAGGGAAGGGTTAAGGTTTCCGGTAACTTCACTCACTCGGCGAAAAGCAATGCAAGCATTGCTTTACTTCCGGTTTTCTGTGAGGCCGTGGTTTCACTCCAGTTGAGCCGGCCTATACGTGCCGAAGCATGGCTCTCCCACGATAGACTGTGTACCTTATAAATATTATCGCAATTAAGTCGGGACTTAATTGCGATAATATTTATAAGGTACACAGTCAACTCGGGAGTTACAAATCTAATAACACAGTCAAGTCTTGTTAAGCTTTGATTTCACACAAGTCGTGAAAGTTTTTAAACAAATATTTAGATACTAATACAATATTTGGCTTCTTTTGTGCAATAGGAACGTACTTCATGGAGCAGTATAGTTTTGTTAATATAGAATTGAATCTGCAGATTGTGCTATCCTAAAAAGTTTTATCTGTTATTCAAAGACATTTATTTGGGTATTTTACGGTTAAGGTTTTCAGAATACAAATCTGTGAGTATGCTGACTAACGATGTTTGTTTGTTTAGTCGACTGACACGTAAAATCCCATGAGTTAATTTTTGTTGAAACTATTGCGGTTTAAAAGGTAATTTTCTGTCGTAGTTACTACTACAAATGTAACCAAAGTCGGTTAAGGAAAAGTTTAGAACTCAAGCAAATTAGTAAATAGGATAGAAATAGAGTGGGTACAAGCCTTTTTTTAATATGTCATACTACAGAAATAAAAGTGTGGGATATTATTTGAGAGGTGGTTGATGAATATGATCAAAATATTTTGGTGACTTTTTTTTCTTTGTGTGTTAATTATTTACTACCAATTCTTTGTGACTAAACATTTTACAACATGGTAGAAAATATACGTTTTGCTTATGCATCGGTTTGCTTAGAGAATAATGACACTGTTAGTATGGTATGTGACGGTACATGGCGAAATCAAAATATTAAAATATCGAAAATGTGCGGGTGGATGAAGAACCTTCTACCTCACTATCTCGACAGTCAGCCTGTGACCACGGCCAGTGCAACCTGGTCGAAACATCAGGCAATTCAGAGGTATGTAATATCTTTTCGTGATCGCGTTAATTCCCAAATAAATACTTATGTATTTATTTGGGAATTAAGAGAGAGATTAAGACATAATTATTTATATCATGGAACGCGAAAGTTTGAAAGTTAATATGTTGTTTTTTTTTAAATGTGCTATACTTCTGATTTTTTTTCTAGTTTAGAGACCTCGGAAAAATAATGTTTGAGGTGTCTTTTCTGAGGACTAACTTTATTAGTATAATATATTTTTTTTATTTTCGTCGACAACACTTCCCAACAACAGAACACTTCATCCACAGCGCGCGTCACTTTTTACTCATCACTGTGTGCGCAGCGCACTTGATTAATACTTTTTCAAACGGAAAATTACCAATAGTGTAAATCACTGTTTGCATTACGCATTTCTTACATAGTATAATTTATTCTCACTGTATCATCTCGGAGATCTTTAATCATTATTATCAGGAAGTCGCAGGCAAAAGGTAGTAGGTATATTCTACTTCTAGCAGTCCCCGCAGTTTCACCTGCGTTTATGGTCACTGCTCCGTTCCTATTGGTCTTAGCGTGATGATATATAGCCTATAGCCGTCCTCGATAAATGGGCTATCTGAAAGAATTTTTCAAATCCGACCAGTAGTTCCTGAGATTAGCGCGTTCAAGCAAACAAATAAACTCTTCAGCTTTATATATTAGTATAGATTATAACCATAATCACATGGGTATGAAGCTAGGTCTCCTTTCTAGCCAATGTAAGCTGTAAGCCGTTTTAATATATATTAAACGTATCACAATGTGGGAGAGCCATGCTTTGGCACGTATGGGCCGGCTCGACCGGAATGATACCACGGCCTCACAGAAAATGCGCAGTAAAGCATTGCTTTTCGCTGAGTAAATGAGGTTCCCGGAGGCCTGCCCTATTCCGCTCTCACCTCCTCTGTCCCTCTTCCCCCTACTCTCACCTTCCCTTACTCCCAACGCAACGCACTTGTGACTCTTGAGTTGCAGGTGCCCATGGGCGGCGGTAGTCATTTACCATCAGGTGACCCGTCTGCTCGTTTCCCTATCATATATCCGTTAATTTGATGGTATGACTTATAAATGCCCACGGAAATTTCGAGCGATCACGTAATAAGTATTACATACCTTTAAATTGCATGACGTTTCGACCAGGTTGCGCTGTCCGTGGTCACAGGGTGCCTTATAATGTTTATTTAAGGGAATCAATTCTTACCAAAGCTGGCAGTGCATGACTCAATAGGTAAGGTAAGTTTATAAGTAAAATTAAATGGTTACAAAAATGTTCTACTTAATAAAATGCTTGCCTTATCGACGTTCACGGACATGAGTGTATAAAACCAACAGTCTATTTATAAGATTGTGTTCGATGTTATGACAGCTTATGTCAAATGACGGAGGGTGTGAAAGTACGTGCTGCGTATAAATGTCTCCATTTGCTACAAGTATTGGAGAATTTTGTTCGGAAAATGGAGTAAAATAATATTAAAGATAACAATGTAAGTAGTAACGC
The DNA here is from genome assembly GCA_963859945.1 of Euplagia quadripunctaria. NCBI lineage: Eukaryota > Metazoa > Arthropoda > Insecta > Lepidoptera > Erebidae > Euplagia > Euplagia quadripunctaria. Next base: position 5,010,608 of record OY982563.1, on the reverse strand, counting down.
AATTTTATGTAGTAGCTACTCTGAATTTAATGTGGAACGAAATATAATTTAATGATAGTGTTAATAACTCATAAGTAGTGTTGACTAATTGATAATGTTTAAGAAATTCGACCAGAGTCTACATAACAGGAATTACTAATTAATTTTATAATATCCATATTTTTGGCACCTTATGACCTGTAAACAAACTGATTGTTTTGTTTTATTACCAGGCGACCCAAAACGTGTAAAAGGTATTTCAAATTTAGCTCATTCATATGTCATTTTGGAATAATGTAGTTTTCAATAGTGTGTTCGGAAATTATCTTCAACAAACATATAAATTAATTATTCTTATGTGGGAGAGCCATGCTTCGGCACGTATGGGCCGGCTCGACTCCGCTCGTTACCACGGCCTCACAGAAAACCGGCCGTGAAGCAATGCTTGCATTGCATTTCGCCGCGTGAGTGAGGTTACCGGAGGACCTAACCCTTCCCTCTCCCTTATTCCCGTCCTTCCCCTCTCCCCCCTTTTCCCCCCTCCCCCTCTTCTCCTACTCCCACCTTAAAGGGCGGCAACGCACTTGTGACTCTCGAGTTGCAGGTGCCCATGGGCGGCGGTAGTCATTTACCATCAGGTGACCCGTCTGCTCGTTTGCCCCCTATTACCATAAAAAAAAAAAACAAAATGTTAAATTTAGATGTACAAACACTAAAAAATATTTATAAGTTCTGGTTTATTAGTTTCAATTTGTAACTTTTTAATTAGAATTTATTATTTTTCTGCATACACTTTTGTAGTCTCAAGGTTGCATTTTCATCACTTACGCAAATGATCTTAATTCTATAGTTCACCAGATATGATGTAATATGAATATCATAGTATTTGTAAAATCATACAACATAATTTTTAGCACACAGTTGTCAATTAATTATAGTTATGAGTCAATTTAACAGTGTACCTACATATAAATATGATAGTCTAATATGTTTCAGTGAAAAATCTTTAAATATAGAAATGTTACGTGAATATAAATCATACATTTTGTTTTTTTTTAATGTAAATTATTGCCTTCGTTCTCAGAATATTATATTCTCAAAATATTACAGTCGCAAAACATTATATTCTCAAAATATTACCTGTACAATGAAACAGAAAATATGTAAAATAATTGTCTATTTTTTATTCAAATTGACGAAAAATAAATGCACACAATAACAACCACAACGAAAACATTGACAACAGAACATTTTAAAACGATACGAACGAATTACGAACACATTTTTCTATTGAAAATTTTGCTATAGTCAAAGTATAAAGTTTCTCTGCTGTCTTACTAATATTATAAATTCGAAAGTTTGTTAGGATGGATAGATGGATGAATGGATGGGTGGATGTTTGTTACTCTTTCACGTAAAAACGGTTAAACGGATCTGGATGAAATTTAGCACAAATAAAGAATATATCCTGGGGATATATCCAATACCACATAGGCTACTTTTGATCAAGGCAAAATGTATGGTCCCCATCGGATAGATTTCACCAAATTTTCCACGCGAACAACGTTCAAAAGTATAATCAAAATTAAAAATTAATATACCTATTAAATAAATTAATACATTGTTAAAAGAAAGTATGATTTTAGGTACCAAAAATGTTATTAAGATATCATGGTGATACAATAAATTAAATCATCTTACATCTAAAAGTTGTAGAGTAATCACCGTGTTCATATCTATGTTAAACATGCTTTATACTCCCTTAATAATATAATTGTAGACTTAGTTTAAAAAATCTGATTTAATATCAAAATTACCTAGTAACCCGTCTGTTCAAACAGTTCGAAAATTAACATTAACAGCCCTTAGTATAAATAATTTATCCGAACCCTCTCAGTGAATTCATAACATAACCCTTTTACGCTACGTAAAATACATTTGGACATGTTCTGTTTGCAAACTGAACGTGCAAAATAAACAGTAAAGCGGTGCAAACGGTTGGAATTGTCAATCTAGCGCGGTTGCGGAGCTGCAGCGACCTAAAATCAAGCGGAAAATGTCAACAAAAGGTCAGGTTGTGCCCCAAACAACGATTTGCGGTGCGCGTAATTCAATAAGAACAGCATTTCTCTAAGATACGTTTGTGTATTAGGAATTGGAGTGGATTGGATACATTTCTTGGAACTATTTCAATTTATTTATTACCAACCGTCCCCGCAGCTTCACCTGCGTTTATGGTCACTGCTGCGCTCCTATTGGTTGCAGCGTGATGTTCTATAGCCTGTTGCCTTCCTCGATAAATGGGCTATCCAACACTAAAAGAATTTATCCTCAGATTAGCACGTTCAAGCAAACAAACAAACAAACTCTTTAGCTTAATAATATTAGTATAGATAAACAGATACATTCTACACTGTAAGAATAAGAAGTAGGTATTAAATATTGTAAATGATGAAAAGAAGTTACTCAACATTTAGTCAATTGTAAATCTTAATATGAAATAAAGATCACTTAAAAATGTCATAAGTATCGATGTGGAAAAGTAGTAATTTAATAGAAGTGCGAAGTGCATTAATGTCATAATTATCAACATCAGCTCATCTAAGTAGTTGCCTACGCGTAAAATAATAAGCTTCTCTTTACTTAGCTCCCACTTTATTATAATGAAATTGTTATTATATTGAAGACATAATAAATAGAAAACAAACTGCTATTGTCAAACTTTATATTCAGTATTGTAGGAATTTGCTTTTTTTATCGTAACACAGAGAACAAAAACCTCATCGCACTACGTAGCGTAGGGTACAAAGTACAAGGGCACGCCACGATTGTGGCGGTAAGGCCCGTCATGAAGGATTGGCTGGAGAGGCGACATGGCGCTCTCTCTTACCGGATGACGCAGGTACTCACCGGACACGGCTGCTTCGGGAAGTACCTGTGTCGCATAGGCCGGGAGCCAACGTCTGTGTGCCACCACTGCGGGGGCCGCCGCGAGGATACCGCACTCCACACTCTGGTGGAGTGTTCTGCGTGGGCGCAGCAGCGTGCTGACCTCACGGCGGCCATTGGTGTTGGTAGCCTCTCGCTGGAGACCATGATTATGTCAATGGTCCAGAGCGAGAGTGCGTGTGATTCCGCCGCCTCTTTCTGTGAGGTAGTGATGGATGCCAAAGAAGCGGCGGAGAGGGAACGGGAGAGAACAAGTACTCTTCCGTCCCGCAGAAGACGCACCAGGCGCCGGAAAGTGCAAAACGATCTCCGGCCTCCATGAGCGCTTGCCTGGGGGCGACAGAAGTTGCTATCTGTCACACTAGCAGAAGCAGGCCCGAGACGGTGGCGCGACGTGTTCCGCGCGCGCGTCTCAACACTAGAGGGGATAGAACCATCTGCACCTCATAGTTGGGTCGCCTAGTTTAGCAGGCGGCCAAGTCTGCCGGGGCTCACATGGATTTCCTTTCTAGGGTACACCTGAGGCCCCGGCTATAAGACCCGGTGATGGAACACTGTGTGGTGTTAGTCGGTTCGAGTCGAGATGACCCGTGGGGGTTTCCACACATTATTAAAAAAAAAAAGGTACAAAATACAAGTATAAAATAAAGAATATAATATCGACGTGGGTCAAAATTGCTCTATGGCTTTCATGATCATTTATGGTCCATAACTAATAAATAGATTTATAAAAATGTGTTAAAAGCAAGTATTTAACTTTTTCTAAGGCACCCCTATAATTGAGCTATATTTTTGGGTCACAATTGAGATTCAATTTATGGATCCCATCTATAATCCATTCGAACTGAAACAATTCCAAATCCTTCAAAGGATTATCTCAATTCGAGCGTTGACTTCTGCTTTATATTAATTTTATTGTATGGAAAATATTTATATAGAACAAGCTGAACGTTGTTGTCTTGATCAAGTTTTACAAGATTTTACGGAACCCTTATCAAGTGATCCTCACTTTGATGTCTATCTATCTGTCTGTCAAGACAATTTTATCATCAAGTTAAAATTTACATGAAACTTTCATGTCTGCGGTCCCTTAAAGCTTTAAAAAATCAATTCTACCCTGAAATAATTTCTGAATTTCGAATTAAGCTCAAGTGGCTCTATACGGCTTCGCCGGAATCCTCATGTTCTCGCACTACTTTACAATATTTTATTTAATCTTTCTACTACCATCTACCTCAAAGAACGTTTCGAGTTCCTAAATGAAACACATACGAGTCTCTTCAGGTCATCGGAAAACCAGCGCTTAAAAATACGACTGCACTCCACGAATTTTCTATACAAATCTTTTAAAGTCCATGTAGCTCGTCTGTGGAATGCATTGCCTGAAACTGTGAGACGTGCTCAATCGCTAAACATTAAAAAAATGGTAACTGAACACTATCTGTCCTCATAGTTAGTCACTGAAAATATTGGATATATGTATATACATATTTGTATATGTGTTTATAGCTATATTATATTTATTTATGTTTGAACCTATAAAATGTATTATATATATGTTAATACGTGAAGCGAAAACTTTGGATCCCTTTTTACGAAAATTGGGCGGACGCAGGGGTAGGTATGAAATTTCGCACACTTATAATTTAAATTTATTAAATTATAAAAGAGAAGAAATGCTAAAAATTTTTAACAATATTTGTTACAAAGTTAAAAAAAATGCAAAAACGGGTACATACAGCTATGAGTGCCCAGTAGATATTTTGACCTGTCATGGTACAAAAGTCTATACAATGACAGGTCAAGTAATATTGGCCAATGAAATAAACCATGGTCAAAATTCGACTACCACGCGATATATGATTCTTATGTATCTATTTTCGCTTACATTCGTATGGTTTAATAAGCTACTGAACTGAGTTTGTACACCTGCAAACTGTCCTATGCACTAATCCATCACAACTGTTCATCTTAAGGTTGTCTGGAAGAAATCGCAACTAGCGATAAGACCACCGATTGTACCAGTATTCAATGTTTTTCATTTATGTCGTAACTTTTTCTATAGTGTACAATAAAGAATATTGTATTGCATTGTAATGTAACTGCTAGAAACAATCTTGGATTTATTCTGTATTATTTACGATAGAAATAACTGTTTGAATCCTGAAACTTTTACTATATCACTAAAGATAAGATAGCATAAGGTTCCAATGTTATATCATATTAGATATAATTATATTATTCGTATGAGCTCGGCAACAATACAATTATTACTGTATTAAGTTTCTTGACTTCTTTAATTCTCTTGAGAGACTCATCTACGTCAGTGTCTGAATAATTCTCAATATATTAATAAAATGTATGAACTTGGGTACAACAGATTTATAATGGTTTTAAGACGCCAATCAACCATTTTTTGCTATTTGGAATATACGACAAGTATACGTACGGCCCGCCTAATATGGTAAGTGGTTACCGCAGCCACTGGGCGTCACTTGCGCCTTGCGGATTAGGGACAAAAATTGCAAATGCTTTCGAAAGTTTCCTAAGCTGCCGACAATGTTGCCAAAACATTCAAACAGGTAACAGCATACATATTTATATAGTTGTTGATTCCTCGGAAATGGTTTTCCACAAATCTAAATCATCTATTTTAGGGTTTTTTTTATATATCATGATTATCGGATGAAATTAAAAAAGTAATGATGATGAATGATCTATCGATTACATCCCTATGGCATAGCAATTTTGAAATTGTTGTTTGAATTTTTAAATTTAAACCAAAACCAGAATGGTTAGTTATGGTCACTGTGATCCGTCCAAACTTTTATCTACCTAACGGACTATCTACAAGTCTGTTAATATCTCTTATTATTTTCTTGGAGATAGGGTTAATAAAATGAATATATTAACTCGACCGTTCTAGTTTTCAAGTCTTAAGGTGCTCAGAAAATAAAAATTTACATTATCTCAAACAATATTAATTAACGATATTCCTCAATATAAAAATTATTGCCCAAACGAGTAAAGACCTTATGCACAAATCTCATATGACCAAAAATATAAATTTCCTACAAAAAGAAGGTTAACATAGAGTCCAACCGCAGTCAGCCACTATCTTCAATGAAATTATGAAATCCAGTTTTGGTAATGAACATTCAAATTAATAGCAATTTCATTACTTGCAATTGAAATGTATAGTATGGTAAAGGAATCCGGTTTCGCATAATTTACTTTGATTGCATTCATTAATTTAATTAAACTCGATGAGAAATGTGTTTACCGCGTCGGTCTTCAAGCATCCATAGTATTTAATTGTAGAATAAGATTGTTTTTACAGATGTTGGGTTTCATTTTTTTTCATGGCTCGATGCCAATTACTCGTTAGCTCTAATCAAGGTGGTATAATATCCATCTTTCATAATGATCTGAGAATTAAAAATGTCGATACGTAACGTACCTTGTGTAGATTTTGCACTGTGATTGAGCGCACATTGGATTAGACTTGGTTTTGGATTGCGTAAGAGAGAGATGGTATTTGCCGACAGCATTGTCCATAAGTAATATGTCAATTATTACATTCTTATAAACATTTTAATAATTAACCAGAGATTGCCTGGTGGTCGAGATTTGACCATCTAAAATATAAAACTCTAGTGTCACGGTGTTTGTGGTCGTACTCCTCTGAAACGGCTCGACCGATTTTAATGATATTTTTTGGTATATTTGGTAGGTATAAGAATAGGTCGTAAAGTATTTTTCACCATCCTCCTGCCCGACCTTTGTTTAAAAAAGAAAAAAAGACATTGGAATGCATGCCGGGTGCAGCTAGTCTTCTAATATATAAAAATCTTTCGTCACGGTGCTTGTGGTCGGCGGCTCGTGGTCGGTAATGATTTTTTTTATATTTGGCAGGTATGAGAAATGGTCGTAAAGTATTTTTCCCCTTCCTGCCCAGACCGCCAATTTTTAATAGTTAAAAAAAGGCATTGCAACGCATGCCAGGTACAGCTAGTAATTAAAAAAATTGTTTAATGTTTTGTTTTAATTCATTTACCTATTTGTAACATAAGCCATATTCCAGTATAAGTTGATCTATCATTGTATAGACTTTCCGTACCATCAATCAATCAACATTTATTTATTTGCGAATATGGGTACTACATAGGCTGTAGTAAAAGTATCGGGAATGGAATATTTCCACTATTCCTATCATATTAAAATCTTTTTAATTGAAAACTCCTTGGTTTTAAAAATCGAATACCATTTATTTATTTAAAAAAAAGATTCTCGGTCTTCTCACAAGGTCTTCTCAAACTTGTTTAGTCGTTGAGAAAATGGAATTGACTCGAGAAAATTCAAGGGCGATGATTTATTATGACTTTCGAAGCGGTTTAACACAAAATAGTGTGTTGACCGGATGCTTTCTGCATTTGGTGACGAAGTCCCCTCCCAAAACCACAATTTATCGCTGGTTTGCTGAATTTCAACGTGGAAGTGTCAAGCTCAGTGATGGTCCCCGTCAAGGTTGTCCAAAAACTGCAGTCACCCAAGAAAACGTTGATGCTGTGCGTAAGCTGATTGAGGAAGATCGACATGTGATATACCGCGAAATTCAGGCAAATTTAGACATTGGCATGAGTCAAATACAAATAATCTTGCATGAACAATTAGGTGTAAAAAAGTTGTTTTCCCGATGGATACCGCATTTGCTCTGTGAAGAGCAAAAAGCGGCTCGCGTTACTTGGTGCGTCAGAACTCTCGAAAGATTCCACGCAGGATCCTCAAATGCTGTATACAACATTGTATCAGGTGACGAATCCTGGATATACGCGTACGAACCCGAAACAAAAAACCAGTCACGAGTTTGGGTGTTCGAAAATGATTTAAAGCCAACTAAAATTGTTCGTTCACGGAGTGTTGCAAAAAAAATGGTGGCCACGTTTGTCTCCAAAACCGGCCATGTTGCGACTATTCCTCTTGAGGGACAAAGAATGGTTAATGCAGAATGGTATGCTAGCATTTGTTTGAGACAGGTCGTTTCCGAACTCCGTAAAGGGAACTGCAACCGCCGCAACATCCTCCATCACGACAATGCCAGTTCTCACTCCGCCCACAGAACAAAAGAGTTTTTAGAGCAAGAAAACATAGAATTATTAGACCATCCGCCGTACAGTCCCGACCTAAGCCCTAATGATTTCTATACTTTCCCTAAAATAAAGAATAAAGCGTGGTCAGAGATTTTCATCACCTGAAGAAGCTGTGGACGCCTACAAAACGGCCATTTTGGAGACCCCAACTTCCGAATGGAATGGTTGCTTCAATGATTGGTTCCATCGTATGGAAAATGTGTCAAATTTCGCGGAGAATATTTCGAAAAGCAATAAATACATTTTTAAATAGTAATGTTGTGTCACTTCCTTGATTCCCGAAATTTTCAGTGTAGCCCACGTATAAACATCAAGGTGTTACAGACTTATAATTAAGAGCAGCTACATTCTACCGCAATTAATTAAACATTATATTAAACGATAAATATCGACATACATCATATAGAGAATACAGTAATCTATCACAATTAGTAATTATAAATAAGTTCATATACAACAAATAATAATAAACAACAATTAGAATCACACAACTTAAAATTACACAATATTAACTATTACAGGTTACTATTAACCATGACAGGGCATCATATATACTGGACGTGTGTACCTTAACATACCCGCTTTCGCATAATTTATATAATTTACTTACTTTTCAGGCTCTGCCTAGTTTGGGATCATACGGCCATGTGTGAGATGTTTCCAGTTGTTATTGTTGTTATTCTCACACATTTAGTTTAAAAGTGTTAGCTATCTACGCTTCCTCTCTATAGTATAAACTTAAAGTATTCCAAATTTCACATTCCTCCGTACGCGAAATTTGCTTAAAATCAGGTAAATACAAAAAAAATCTCATCACTTAAGCACTAATAGGTACGTAGATTACTTATGTTTAATTTTATAGTCTTCTTATGACTAATTGCTATGGATCCTTGATCTTAGAAGATATCTTCGTCTGATATCTGAGTCTCCATAATGTTTTGGTTTTATGATAAATATACAAGTAGGTATATTGTGGCTTCTACAGTCATAAAATAAAATTTATATTTTGTTGTGCTGATGTTGTGTGTGGCATTAACTTCTTTATTATGCACAAATCTTCTTCTAATATCTTTCATCTTAACAAGAAATATTTGATAACTAATTGAATAACGAATTACATGGAGGAAATGTAACGTAAAATGCATTAACGTTTGTAAATTAACAATTTGTAAAGGATGGACTGACTGGTTCATTATCATCAGCAACCTTTATCTCTATTGAACTGTTAAAGACTGTCTTCTATATTTGTTAGTGATCTAAGTTATTCCATTTTCATCCGGATAGATCAGTATGCTAAAAATGACTGCACGGATGGCGCAATGGTTAAAGTAGTCACCTCGCCAATATGCCGCGCCGAGTGTTGTGGGTTCAAATCCCATATGAGACAAAAATTTGTGTAATCCACAAATAGTTGTTCCGAGTCTGGGTGTTCTTTATGTTCACTGTTTGAATGTTTGTGAAGCCCCTCGCGACACAGACACACACAAAAAAAAATACAAATTTTATAAAAAATCTCAAATCTATAAAATGCCTCATTCGGTTTTATTAAAAAAAGTGTATGAAATATCATCGTCATGTTAAATTCTATTCTAGTTTCAATTGGCTCAAGGTTTCTGAGAAAATTCAAACCATTTTAGGTGAATTTAAACTGCATTTAATAATGTAACTTCAAAAAACATTTTAACAATGATGTATTTAATATGCAAAAATCAGAAGTCTAATCAGCTTGCCTATAATGAATTGTTATTCTATATAATAATGGTAAGGAATGTGCAAAGTTATTCTTATAAGTACTGTACTCATTTGACAAGCAACTGAACAGGATATCAGTACAACATATCAACATTTTAAATACAATGTGATGTCGCATTTATATTTGACATCATTCGGTAGCGTAAGACCATTGTTGTGTGTGACACACAATATGTTCGTTATGCTTCGTTTATAACATTCTTAGGAACTGGCTCTGCCGGTTGTACTACATCGTCTGAAGGGTGCCAACTATAACGTGTCTAGAAAAACAAATACTTTATTTCTTATATACTAAAGTCTAAGTTATTTAGTTAAGATACTTAATAGATGACTTGTTTCAAGAAAAGGAAATAATTAATAAAGTGTACGCATAAAAAATCATAGGACCCAAATGCTCAAAAAGCAAACTAAAAATATTGACACAATAAAACGGTAACATAAAATATTGTTTATGTTTTTAGACAAAATACAACTAACGTAATAGGTATGATAAGTAATTGCAGTCGAAGGCATTAATTTAAAAATTTTCGTGGTGTACTAAATGTACGAGTGTGTAATAAAATGTATTTATCAAAGTTCATTAAATGTCTTTAAATGTTTTTGCATTATCGTAATTTCATATTTTTAGTTATTGTTTTAAATATAGCCGGGGTTGCTAATTCATGGCTAACATTAACTTCTGGTTGTAATTGTAATACAGTCTATGAGAAATTATATAAATTTTTAAGGCCAGATCCGATTTCTGAAAGGCAGATCCGAATATTATTTAACTAACAGCACTATCTAGTTAACAAATGTTTCAAATCAGTTCGAGTTTCTAAAACGTTGATAAAAGAAAAAATTACTAAACTCTCATCAATTTTATTAAACATTGAACACTGAATTTGACATAAGATTTCGCAGTAAAATTTGTCACTTGTTATGAGTCCTCTTAACTGATCCGATAATCCAGGAAATAAAGAAGTAAAAAAAGACCAAACTTCGGAAAAGCTACGGGAAAGCTAGATTTTTGCATGAACCTTCTTTTTGTGGTTCTAAACAAAATCCTAAAAGTCCACTTCGATCCCTGTGCCGCTAAAAAAATTACTCTTTAAGTAACTAATATCTCATTTACGGTCACTGTTATCCAAAAAATAGCGGGGATCTCATTTAGAGCTTCAAAAATTGAAGATTCATGCAAAAAATTAAGCTGTGAAATGTTTTTATTCTCCGTATCAATCAAAGTGCCTAATCAGGCTTTCAGCAACTCAATAATACATTTGACAAAGAGATTTGACATACGATTAGTTATTTTTTTCATTGATTAGCCGTTCAGAAACGGTCTACAAGACATTTTTATTTTGAAACTTCTCGACCGCTATCCTCATTTAATAATGCAAAAAGCAAATTGCGGAATGGTATTTTATTCAAACTCCCACTGCTGAAAAATCCTTGGATTTTTGCCAAGACGTAAAATAGTAAACTGGTAATTTTGGAATATTGAAATAAGGCCAAATAAAAGATTTACTTAATTTAAAACACTATTCTGACAAAGTAATTTTATTTAAATTGGTATTAATACAATTAGGAACCCAGCAATGAACCCTCGTCAGTCTCCAAGGAAGGCGCACCACGATCAAGAACAAGCCGTTTTAAAACCGTGTCGAGTTTATGATGGTACACATGAGATTTGTTTTTGAATAGCCGATGAGGTTTCGAACCTAATTTCCGAAGTCTGGAAATTGAGCGTGGCAACCGCATTTTCACGTCTGATACTCAATTTTATTTACGCAATCGACATATTTTGTTATAGTTTTAGTTTGTTTTACTGTATGTTTGTGAAATCTGTAGCTTTACACAATGCCACAGTTGGAGTCGGAAGGGGAAGGGTTACAACTTTCCTGCAAGTTTCACCCCCTCGTGTTATCAGTGAATTTGCGCCTGAAGGGGTTTTCCACGTGGCTGCTGCGTACAAAGCCCTCTATACGTTCCCGTGCTAATTACATACACGCGTGGCTAAGAACTAGTTTGATATTTTAATTTCACGACGTACAACTTTATTAATATTCATTTTACAGCCAGTTTAGCTCTAAGAGGAAGCGTGACCTATGTCTTACGTCTTTTGTACTACCAAGGCGGAAAATACTTCTGTAATCTGTTTAATAATAAGCAGGTAGGTATATAATAAACATATGAAACTCGAGTTTTCTATTCCATCCATTTACCAACTGGAACACGATACTTTTACCTGTTCACTTGTGATTTTCTATCGGGAGAAGATTCTTTTGAAGTCAAACTGTGACTCAAACAGAAATGTGATGAGCTCCGCTTTTGTTACTTAACAAGGTGATATTTTGGAACCATGCTATAGAGAAAGCAGTCTATTATTAAGACCTGTTAGCGAAACCTCTTTAGCAGCGCTTGACCACACAAGAGAGAGAGCCATAGAGCACATAACATTAAAAAATAAACACAAAAATAATATTAAAAAATGACTGGTTAATTACACGACAGATATAAAATGTTCCACCGTGTTAAAAAACGTATAGACCTGCTTCGGTTATCAGAATAATTGAACAAAAGAGGTTAATATTTAGAAAATAGTTCGGATGTAAATATTTACTTACGCACCTATGTATATGTATACGTAAGTACCAATCAATATGTGTAATAAGATGTCTTCTAGGACCACCTGTTAACGCCAAGGCAAAAGGAAATCATAAATTAGTGACCCAAATTATAAATCAGAGTGCTATCCGACACGTTCGCAGATGTTGTTGCTCTTACTACAACCATTACTATGTATATGATGATGATAATTTTGTTAAAAGATCACAATAATAAATATGTAGCCAATTTGCATTCATATTTATGGAAAAATGGAGTAACATTTCAATAAGTAGTACGTGAGGTGTTAAGGAAAATAGTGAAGAAGAAGGAATTCTTTTAAATGACGACGGAAGCAAATAGGAGTGATGTTATAAGTTTAACGTGTGTTTCTGTCCGTGGCATGACAGCTCCTAAATGAATGGCCCGATTTTGATTTAGTTTATATTCGTTTGAAAAGTTACTTAATAGAGAGTTTTCTTAGCTATAATTCAAGAAAATCTGTTCAGCCGTTTGTAGATCATCAACTCTTTTGTAACTATTGGAGAAATTTTTGAGTCGGGGGTATATTAAGACGGGCTTTTATCCCGGAAAATGTACGGTTTCCGTGGGATAGATTTCACCAAAATTGCCAAGCGAACAAAGTCGCGGGCAACAATGTGAAAGTGAGTTTTTTTATCACTAGCAGCGCCCCGCGGTTTCACCCGCGTAATTCCCGCTTCCGTGGGAATATCGGAATAAAAAGCAGCGTATGCGTTAATCCAGGTCTCCAGCTATCTACATACAAAGTTTCATCGCTATCGGTTGAGTGGTTTTTGCGTGAAAGAGTAACAAACATCCATCCATCCATTCATCCAAACTTTCACATTTATAATATTAGTGGGATGAAATTATGCATACACGTTACATACATATAGTATCTTCCATGTAGGAAAAAAGTACCGTTCCAGAAGGATAGAATAGAAACAACGCGAGCGGCGCTGCGGGCAAAAGCTAGTAAACTATTTGTTATTATGATTATGGAAAAAAAAGGTAACAAAGTCAAGACGAGACAGCCTGTGACCACGGCCAGTACAACCTGGTCGAAACGTCAGGCAATTTAAAAGTATGTAATACCTATTACGTGATCGCTTTAGTTCCCGTACGTCTCGTACATACCCATACATTCTTGTAGCAAAACAAAAAAAGTTATTTTGTCGCCTTCAAAGTGGGCCCTTTCACTTGCAATACAGCTACCTGGCGTAGCTTGACCCATTTCTCTATACATTTTGTTGTAAGTTGATTGAAGTATGGTGTTCAACTTCTTTAGCGAATTTTCTTATATAGCTTCAATCGACTCGAAACGTCTAACTCGAAGTGGTAATTTTAGCCTCGGGAGAAGGCAAAAGTCAGACGGAGTCATATCAAGTGAGTACGATGCTTGGTCGATGATATTCTTTGTTTATGGCTAAAAACTCTTGCACAGTAATGGCTTTGTGCAAAGGTGCATGGTGTAAAATCCAAGTATCGTCGTTTCACAAAGTTAGCTGGCTTCGGCGAATATTCTCTCGCATCACCGGCTGACGCAATGACGACTAAATAATATTATTTATTCACTGTTTGTCCCTCTGAAAGAATGCACTATCGTAGTGCACTAAACCGCGGTAATCGAAGAAATCTATCAGCATAACTTTGAATTTCGAGCAGTTTTCACGGTTTTTCGGGTTTCGGCTCGTTTTCAAACCGCCATTCTGAAGACTTGTTTGCATATCGTAATCATAAACCCACGTCTCGTCGCCGGTTATTATACGTTTATGAAGGTGAAGTCCGTGGAAACTCGGGAAATCGTGTCTTCAGCAATCTGCTGTCAATGCTCTTTTTAGATAACATTTTTTATGATTTTTGGACCGGTCGCGCGGCGTTTCATGCCTAAAATGGTTTGAATACTATGAACGGACTTAAAAGATACGTTCAGTTCAAGAGCTACTCTCTAAGACTCATACGACGATTTTCAAGTACCAGCTTCTTGATTCGATTTACGTTTTCATCATTCGCAGCGGTTGGGGGTCGACCAGAAAAAGGCAAGTTAGCTACCACTTGCCGGCCTTCGTTTAATACTTTATACCATTCAAATGCCCGTGTTTTTAAGAACACAAATTACCGTAAGTTTTCTGCAATATTTTCAGTGATTCGGCACAGGAAATTTCGTTTGATATGCAAACTTGTTTTTTCAACGAATGTTTCCATGGTAAAATCGCAGAACACTTAAATCAACAACAACATCTGTTATTACACTGAGTGACAGGAAGCGCTCAAAGATCGCGCCATAACTCAATAGAGTGTTGCCAACACCAAATGTTTGCCGCGTGTTCTGTAATTTATGAATTCCCGGTAGTTATTACACAGAGTAGTATACAAAATTGTAAGAAGAAAACAATTAAACAGTTTCAATTTTATTAATTACAGATATAATTCCAGAAAATCTGTTTAGCCGTTCGAAAATCATCTTCACTTTTCTAATCGTTGAAGATATTTTTGTGTCGGGGGTATATAACATTTTTAATTTATATTTGTTGATTGACTGATGGACAAGCAGACCTACGTAATTTGTTCTAGTTATATGTAATAAGATTATATTGGTAAATATAAGACTCTTGCATTAGAACGACAGGGCAAGTTGCATTGTATGCTGCCGAGTGAAGGCGGGCCAACTTCTTTATATGGTACGTTGCTTCAAATCGTTCTAAATTACACCTGCGATGTGTCGTAATGTGTGATTCGATGTTTTGAATAAATCGTGTCATGTGATTAACATATTCGTGTAGATAAAACATATCTGCATCACGATATGACGTTTCATGTCGACTTAAACTCAAAATCAGTTGTCGTGATTTCGCAAACAAGCGGATAGATCAAGAGAGTAAAGTGGTTGTTTGTACTTCTGGCGTGAGAACCAAGCATACTTTGATCTTGATGATTTTTGGTCATTATAAAGGAGATGCTCGAACTCTATCCCAAAGACTGGCCTGTTGGTTTTATGTCTGGGCGTCTGGTGACCATAGTACAGGCTCTGCCTAGTTTGGGACCTGACGGCCGTGTGTGAGATGTGTCAAGTTATTATTATTATTACTATAGGAGACTGCCGAGCATTGCTAGAGCTCTTTTTTACATTATAGGTCTGTAGGGCTTCGTTTGCGAGAATTTATAGATGTTATTAATTCATACGTACTGGCAAAAGCTACATGAAATAAAAATGAATGAAAGTGCGAAGTGAAAATAAAAAAATAAACCTTAATTAAAAACTACCCTTTGTGGGCTTCATTCAGTAATTGATTGAACTGTTTTCATTGACAAGATATTTATATCACATGCTATTAAATGCCATCTATTTACACAATGGTAATCTTTCTGTTCATGTCATCACTATCTAGTTATAAATGGTGCGCTGAGTGGCGTACTTTATTTCTAATGCACTGTTTCTGTTGCATTTTTTGTAAGAGTATCAAACAGTTGACCGATTTTAATATTTTTTTTCATAAACATTACGATACTCCTAAAATATGTAGATAAAAGTGAGAAGGTTTTCAAGTAAATTGTGTTGTAATGCCGCGATTTGTAAAGCAGAGTGTAATTTAAAAAAAAAATCTTATAAGAGGAAACAGGGAGCTTTTGAGAGGTTTTTTCATCCATTGTCTGATAATAAGAAATTAAGAAAGAGACCTGCGGATCATATTCCTCTAGGTTATATTATTTAGCTTTGAGACATATTAGTGTGTTTTACATATTAGCTAATATCTGTAAAATCATTTCTATTTATCTATAATATGTTGGTATTTAGAAATATATAAGTATGTTTATCAGCATTCTGGTTACCATAGTAAAGGCTCTGCCTAGTTTGGAATCAGACGGCCGTGTGTGAGTGAGATGTATAAAGTTATTATTATTATTATATAATTATTCTCAAAATTTAAAAAAATCGAGTTGCGATGGAATCATTGGTCACTCTTCGTATATGAGTTTTAGTATTGGGAACTTGAAACTACACTATTTTGTTTTCAAATAGGCAATTTTATATACTCAATAATATGATTTAAAAAAAAAACAAAAAACATTTGACTTTGACTTCTATAAATTGAATATCATAGTCAATTGCCACTAATTGGTATATTAATTTAAGATTAAAATGCTTGACGTAACGGAATGAGTTAAAAATTGGTTGAATTCTAATGATCAACTAAATGAATTGTCAATTAATTTGTTCAATAAGCAATTTCGTCTCCAACATGTACTCTGATTGAATTGTTTACAAAATAACACAATTGTGTGCTCAATAATATTTTGCTGAATTTATAAAAACTCCGTAAGCATACAGATTTACACTGGCTGTGAATGGAACAAATAATTGTTCCATCTACATATAGTAAAATTATTTACTCGCTGCAGACTCGGTCATAAAACATCAAAGCGGTTTAACAATATTTCTCTTTCCCACCTATGGGTGGCTGGCACTTATATTATGGTTCTTTTGTATTAACGGTGGCATGAGAACTATTATGCAAATAGTTGACAATGCTTTCGATACAGATAATAATAAATTTTATTGTAAGAGGGAAATAAAGAATATATTATTTGTTAAATAAATCATACCAATAATAAGCAATATGGAATTATAATAAAATAATTCTACAACAGATCCTTCGTCTTGTCCTCTTCAAGTTCTCTTTTATCTTGCTTTTAGCTTGCGCCTGCGCTGCATACCCGGAAAGCTAACGGGAGGATCATATCTTTATGACCGAGTGTACAGTGAGTAAATAATTTAACTGAACTAATTAAATCATTATTATTCGACCACAAGTTAAATAATATAATATTTATGTATAGATATATGATATTTACTTAATTAAAGAACTACCACGCACAAAATACACTAAAGGAATAGCAACTCTCGGATTTACCCAGTTTACAAATTCGCTTAAAATAATAAATATCAACCCAACAATTTAAATTCTAAAACAGTTTTTGGTTGTTAGTAGGTAAGCGTAGTCTATAATATGAAATCTCTACACATAAACGTTTCTTTTGTTCTGTACTCAAAATAAAAGGATGTTAATTGACCACTAGGTTTAGGTGTAATTGCCCTAAAACAGCGAACGCGGGAAACGTAACTTACTGAAGGGTCCCCGAAATTGCTGCAGTTAGAACGGATGTGAGACATTATCATTGCTTGAAAAGTTGAAACAATTAAATATTTCGCGCTTATTATTACAGATAAGAGGACAAGATGTCTGTTATGTCAATGCATAAACGAATGTTATAACTTGTAGACAACTTCGAACCCCTGACTCCATAGTCGAATGCTCTAAAGCCGCACCACATAGGTCGTCAAATTTAAATGACTGACGGAACTTTCCACACAAATGATTGACCAATATTATAGACTACGCATTATTATCACGCAACACGTTGGTAAAACAAAACTACAAACACATTCGATTAGTGATACATCAGGGTTATCTGATAACGTGGTATCGCTTAGTTATCACTTATCTCCATGACGTCATCGTGGTAACATCACGTAGTCAGGAACGACGGACACAATGTCAGATTCTGATAATTACTGTAGCGGTACAAGAGGGCCTTGCCGCTCGGGCGAGCTTCAATGGAGCTTGCGCTGATATTTTAGTAGAATAAATCATTATTTATCCATTATTTGAGTATCACTGAGCTTTAGAAATACTGATTATAGACATGCTTTAAAACAGTGATCACGCTTCGATTCGTATGCTAAATGAAGTGGAAAACATTTTTGGTTATTCAATAAAAAGAAGATTTCCTTTTTTTTATTTAAATGATTGTTAAATTGGGAGACGGAGACTCAAAAGCAGAGAAGGGAAGCAAAATTACTCCTTTTTGGGTTCAATACAATTTTAATCGGTTGTTCCTTTAACGACCAGCAAGATCAAAGATAGCTTGAATAAAACATAGTTGTTAACCATTCTCTAACTCTACAGACCTAAGGTACGATTACAAAGTCAGTAATAACTAAATAATTATTCACGAAATCTGACGCAGGTGGAATCAAGAAATGTGGTTAAGAAATTATCCTTCCTCGGATTTGCAGGAGGGTTTATTAAAATAAGTTTTTTCATTTTCACTTTACTTAACTTTGTTTGACATGATGCCACGGCCACATTCTATCATTGCATGCCGCCGGCAAGGCATTCATCCTCACATCTTGGAACCTAAATGGTCGCGCATGGTACGGTTCCACAGGAATTTCTTTCTATGAACGCACCGGCTGTGGCGTGGGGCTCTCTGCTGAGGTTTTACAATACAGTGGAGTAGGAGTACAGTATGGGGTTCTTCAAGCAAGAAGTGTATAGATTTTTAAAGAGTTGACTACGCGCATGCGTGTCCTCTGGCATTTTAAGCATCCTTAGGCTACAATAACCACTTGCTATCAGACGGGCCGTATGCTTGTTTGCCACCGACTCGGTGTACATTACTTTTTACAATTTTATGAGAAGAAAAATTAATTTCTCTCAGTTGCCATTCCAGGTTATATGTATCATAGAAAGTTTTCCTTGATACTGTCATTATTCTTCTAAAATGCAAATTTCAGATGAAAGCTTGCTCTAGAGACAAAATTATATTCAACGCTGGCTAAAGTAGATGCTAAAATGAATAAATGAATAGGCTACTTGAAAATCATTAGGCTATAATCATTTGGATGTAGGTGTTTATTATGATTTAATACAGGTAATATTTACTAGAACAACGATAAAATGAGTTTTATAATTTAGACTGAGATATAATATAATTATATCAGTTATCATGTAGAAATAATACTATAATTAATTTAATCTCTATTTTAATTCCAATCAATAAGTTATGAAATTCAAGTCTAAATTATAATGTTGTGATATATATTATATTTGTGATCTATATGATTTTGGCACAAATAAATTATAACTACCTATATTTAGCTTGATTAAATAAAATCTGTAAGAATTT
Organism: Euplagia quadripunctaria; assembly: GCA_963859945.1. Lineage (NCBI taxonomy): Eukaryota > Metazoa > Arthropoda > Insecta > Lepidoptera > Erebidae > Euplagia > Euplagia quadripunctaria. The sequence continues at coordinate 4,991,199 of OY982563.1, read as the reverse complement.
AAAATAGGAAATATAATTGATTGATCTGTGTTGCGGTTAGATTTTTAGGGTTCCGTTCCTCAAAAGGAAAAAAAGGAAGTTTTGTTGTCCGTCTGTCTGTCGTCTGCCGTCTGACCCTTTTCCGTCCGTCCGTCACCGTCGGATCAATCAATTAATCGTAACAAATATCTTAGTCATAATAGATACAAGTTATGTATTAAGTCTTGTGTTTACTATTAAATTAAAAATGTTCGAATGAAAGAGCAACGTAAAATTTAGCAAAAAGTACTGCACATATTAACGTACAGAAACAAATTAAACAGAGCACCAATTAAAATATGAGCCTTGAGAAGTCAAGGGTCATATTTTAATTGGTGGATGAGTATACATCCCGAAATCATTTACGGAGATATTTCATTTTAAGTTAGGCAAGTTTATCCAAAAACTAGCAAAAAGTATTTTAATATATTGTATACCTACTTTATTAAAAATATTTCGAGAAGTGCTTTTCTCTTAAAATTTATTTGTAGGTGCAATAAAAATACTTTACTTTCTTCTTTACTTACTTACTTCAGACGAAGGTCTGAAGTCTGTAAAGAAATCAAGTGAGTAGTAAACGCCTAGATATCAATATAGACACATAAATGATACGATAAACCCCTGACTACATGAGGGACTAACTTGCTTGGTACGAAGGACATTTCTTTTAATAGCAAGCTAAAAGCTGCCAATGTTTTTCAAGTAATTCTGTTTTACAATGACAAGAAGACTATGAATTAAAAAGACTCTCAGGTTGCAAATTAATCGGGTTGATAGCTCCCTCTGCGGAAGGACTTAAGTAAGACCATTACGCTCTTATAAAGCGCACCTACTTGAGACAGAGATGCCCCGTGTTTTTATTCCACATCCATTACCACTAGTTTAAAAAAGTCATAAACTAAAATAAACAAAATCTTTATACTATACCTATCTACCACTATAGTATAATTGTGATTTTCGTCCATTTGGTTTTTTCTCACTTTGACGAAATTACAGGTCTAAGATTACTTTTTCATAAACATTAATAATCAAAAACTTATTTCTAGGTTCGATTTAGGCGCATAGAATTCGGTTGTCCTTTTTTAAGAAGATGGTTGTTTACTTGTGTACCATGTGTATATATCTTAATCAAAATAATAAACGAAAGAACCTGATAACTCTACGACAAGATTCTATAAACGGTCTGAGATATTACACCAAAATCCATCATATTGTATTTTCTGCGGTAAGACATCTTAAAATTCTCCTCGTCCCAAAAATATTAAGTAGATAATTACATTAATAAGTGGGTCGCATCATAAGATTAAAGCCATCATCTACTAATCCACTATTTGCCGTCTGTAATAAGTTACGATCCGTTAATTAAGTAAAAATTACTCATCCTGAAGAATTATTAAATAATAATAATAACTTGACATATCTCACACACGACCGTCTGATCCCAAACTCAGCAGAGCCTGTACTATGGTAACCAGACTGCTGATAAACACATTTATATACTTCTAAATACATACATATTATGGAAAAATTACACCGAGACAGAAGAAATGATCATGTTCATCACACAATTATTTGTCCTCGGTGGGAATCGAACCCACGACCTCTGGCTCAGCAGTCAGGATCACTCACCACTAGACCAACAAGCTAGTCAATTTTATTATACCCGTTTCATTTTCTTTCTTATACTTTTTAATAAGTCAATGTTTCTCTCATTTTAAGAATGGATTTAACATGCTATTTTTAAACTTTACAAACTAAATGCATCTCACGACTGTGGTACCAATATATCTGTTTTATTAATAGTCCAGAAAAAATCTATTTCGAATGATATTAATAAAGTATTAATGGGTTTTGTAATTGAATATTGTTTTCTGATAGCACCAAGTTCTATATTTAGCTTGTAGCTTTTATACTTTACAATGGTATATACTGAAAACTAAGGACCAAATCTACAACTTGTTCCCTAACAGTTTGATAGGCGGTAAAATTAATATATAAAACAAAACGCATATTAATCACGCTTGATTAAAACAATACTACACACTTTAATTAACACTGCACTCTGAAATTGTACTAATTAATTATAAATGAATATCGATAAGGGCAACAGTAACATTTTAAATGTAGCGTCTCATTAAAAAATAAAATACCCATGAACGTAGAATAGTAAATCAAAACCATAATAAGTTAAGTATTTTTGAATTTAACAATTTTTTTTTAATTAAAAAAACTTTTTGACAATAAATAAACCGACGAAAAAGAGCTAAAAACCAAAAAAAGGAAATTAACGTTTTAAATCTTAAGTGGGTATTAACTTATTTACATAAACTATCAAATTTTATATAAAAGCTAATTTTGAGTCGGTGCCAAACAACAAACTGATTAAGTATCTAAATTTTATATCTACGTAGAAATAGAGAAGGCTCTAGGAAATTGATTATTTTATTATTTGGCGCCGACTCAAAATTAGTTTCATGATCGTGTTAATTCCCGTATAAATACATGATTAAGTATATAATGGACCGCAAAAGTTTAAAAGTTAGTAAGTAATTTAAGTGATTCCAGTTCACTCGTAGTAAATAAAAATGTATACCAATGCGTATATTTAACTATGTAGGACAATTGTTTACAGTTCTCAACAAACGAATGTCCGCGATGAACGCAAAACAAACGGAAAATAACTGTGCGCTCACATTGCTAATTCTCTTCTATTCCATTTAACACGCTTCTATTGTGGACGCCCATTGTCTTCATTCGTACTTGGCTTTTACATCTATAGATGTTTTTATTTTCTTTTTTTGTATTCAACTTTTATCAAAGACGGATACACACGGAAGCTTTTCCTAGCTCTTAAAATTACATTTGTAGCTGTTAACTCTAAATACAATTTGATTCCAAAGCTACATATTTTGAAGAACTTAGACCATAGGGTACGATGATTCCTTATTTAAATTGAGAAGAAATTGGAAAAAAACTATGACTAAAGCTCTTCAATAACAAAATTCGTACAGAAGTAAAGTTTTAAACCCTGCAATAACTATGAATTATGATTCAAAGACTTGTTCTTGCATTAGTCTACGTTTTGTAGCAACACGTTACAAGATGAAAACTTAGAAGATAAAATAAGGAAACAAGTCACGGGGCATTAGATCTTAGTACCAAAGAAGCTTTGGAAGGATTCCGAAATGAGAAAGAGGAGCTAATCCCTTCTAATATAAAAGTGGATCATAAAAAGTAACCGGCCGCAACAAACTGCTGTGCTGACCTTGAATGTTTAAAGATGTCTATTAATAGTGTTGTGCCGCGATAGATAACGTAAAAGTAAAAAGAATTTACGCAATAAATCGATATATCGTAAATATATCGAGAAAATTACTCAAGTTTCAATTAATTTAAGATACTCTTGAATTTGGGGCATTAGTTAATGTATTTAAGATAACATGTAAATTAGATGGATTCCCAAGGTTTGTCGATTAAATTAAAGTCTATTACGGTGTCGGTTAAGGATAATGATAAATAATTAAAGAAAAGAATTTCACGTTTTACCTTTTTTGACCGTGTTTGTGTGTTTATTGTGAACTTGACTGACTGACGACTGATGAAGACTTATCTTACTAAACTCAATATTTTTCTTAATACATTCTATAGAGTATAACTCATAGGTTATGGTGTTTTGATAAAATTAAGAAAATTCATCAATGGCAAAATTAATTGTAGTGTTTTTTTTTTCTAAATAAAATATTGAAACAATTCAAATCGGATTCTGGCCCTTGACGGAGACTACTTTCATTCCTAGCAGTGTTAACCCAGCCTGGCAATGCGCAAGGACTAAGACCGTTGGATTTGGTTCCTACTAACTAGGTGAACTAATATTTGCCACAGATATAAAAACAATTAAAATAAACTCCAATTTTATTACAAAATTCCGGGTAAAAATAATGACTCAAAATTAGGCAACTGAAAAAATTCGAAAAGTAATTTTGCATCTAATGTTTCGTATAATTTTGTGAATATGACCACATCCGCAGGATAATGTGGCTTGGTTTAATGTTAGAAGTTTACAAGAAAAACCACAGACACCACTTTTAATTATTCTTTTAATGTGCAAAAACGCTACAAAAGACATAAAAGTTTATATTTTGTACATAAGCGGTTTACGTGTTTATCACACGATTTGATTTCTGGAAAATCTTAGGTCACAAAAGCAGTTTGAGGCCAATAATTTTTTTTTCGAAATTATTTTTCTGACGCCCGTGTAATATGTACAAGAAAAACATTGTTTGAAAGAGTATATTTAAGTGATAGTAAAATTTTAGGTGTCTTCACTGAATAATACAATTCTATTGAACAGGTCAACAGATGGTACCGTAATTAGGATGAAGTTAAAAATTAAATGATATAATTAAATCTACTTCTAAATTATTCTAACACTTAGGAAAACAAATGGCAAAATTCGTCGAACAAAAATAAAGTTTGTTAAAGGACTAATACTAATCTCTCTTTCAACTAGCCAAAGGAAGGAAGAGGAAATAAAATGAGGATAATTAATCTACAGTGGTTTGAGAATTCTGATATCTTGAGATGCCCTGGTCTTAGCTATTTGAAGTCCACGTTGGTAATGTAATAAAACATTACGAATATGTCAACAAGCACATCAAATATCACATCATCACAGTATTTATTCATGTCTCAGGCATTTTATTTCATCGGAATGTGTATGCCTTTTTCACATGACTTGTAATAACATGAACATAAAAAATATTCAGGATTCCTCACATACTCGACCATACGGAGCAAGCGGAAAAACACTTCATAGTTTTCATTTGCTTCGAGACTGTTCCATGAGGTAATGCTGCGTGTACGTAAAAAAATATTTTTCATCCAGTTGGGAACAACCGGAAATTTAATTATAATAATTTGCATGAATAGAGAGCTGTCCAAGCAATTACCTAGGAGTATCACTTCGACCTGACTTAATATTCTTCGAACACGGATTTTCCTCCCTAAGAAAGTGTACTCATTGACTATGCAAAGTAGTTTAAGAATAAAAGAAAAATATGCTTTTTATAAGCTTACACGATCAATAGTCCATTTAAGGACCAGGGCTAGCCTCAAAAGGCGGTTACGGCGATCTTCTCCTCGGCATGATATAGACGTCAGTTCTGAAGTCAAGGGACTGGAGATCTCGGGGAAGTCATTACGAAAGAGCATGCCAGCATTTCTGTTTACAAGCTTGTGGTCCTTTGGGACTGATATATGATCCGATCGTGTTTTCTGATCTGACCCTATGTAATCAGCTCTCGGCAAACTGGATAACAGTTGTTCATAAAATTTGAATTCGGAGATATTCTATTAATTAAATGTAAACTTAAAACTATATATTAAACATGTGACTGACTAAAATATCAAAAGGCCATCTTATGGGCATAAGTAAAATTAAGTTTATTTTCCTAAATAAACATTCATCGTTATTTACAGAGGAAAACTAAGTAAGAATATAAAGAGGTCAGCACTATTTCCGCAGGTTGTAAAAAGAAATGGGAAACTTTGACGTAGAAGTCGAACTAACAACCTGTTATTACTTAACTACTCGAACCACCTCAAAATTATTTGTAGACATAATCACCGTACACAATCGCTGCACGTAGCTTTATTGTTGCCCTTAGTTTCCTTAAAACCTTTATTTACTTCAGCAAAAAGGGGAACTTGTAAAGGTAAATATTACTTATTGGCTTATTTTTTCCTTTTCTCCCGTTGCTGTATTTAACGGATTTAATATTATCAATCTTTAAACGTATATGTATTTTTTTATGTATGTATAAATATGATATTTATATATGTATGTTTATTTATTCAGTGTGTTAGTATATATACCAAAAGCTGACCTTTTTACTGAATTTATATGTACAAATTACCTAGTTTTATAACATGATTTTTTCTCTTAAATTCTATTTTACACCAAAATTACCCGTTATTCTTTTATCTATTATCGATTTTGTCCATCCAAAGGTTGCCTGTAAGGGATCGCTTTTAGCGATAAGGCCGTCTATCGTACATATCCACTTTGTCTATTTTTTTAAGCAATATATCGTTGGTGTACAATAAAGATTATTCTATTCTATTCTAACTTGTATATAGAAGTATTTTTAGTAACCTTCCACATCTGGTACTGAATATGAAACCGTACATTTTTACATTATATCTTTTAATAATATCATCAATAAACCGAGGAGGCGGCATTCTAGTACAGAGAGTCTCGTGATGTACGTTCAATGAAGACTAATTACTAAAAGGTCCGCTACTTTAGCTAAACTAATTGATAAAGTCATACGAGCTACGGTTTTTTGAATCAAGAATCCATAAGATGCGACCGCAAACTCACCAATAACGTATGAGTATCCATCAAGTGTAAGAACACATTTTCTGGTTGCCCCCGAGGCAGATCGATGTCTGTGCGTTCGAGGAGCTGCTCCAAGAGCTCGGCCGCCACCAGGATCACTGTGGCATTTGTGTACTAGTTCCTTGTCATTGGTAACGTTGCCTTTGCCGTCGACAGAGCCCTGTCTGCTGCTTTCGAGCAGCACTTTACCACGCCGCATCATCACATCATACGCTATCTTCACTAAACACTCAAACCGTCACAAACACTTCGTCACTGTTTCACGTCACTCCAGTTCACTTAACTCCATCAATCACTCAAAAATTCGGATATGTTTATGTTTAACACAGTGTTATGATATGGTACAGAGATCACGAAAATTAAAATAATGTTTTAGGCATTTTCATTGCGCCGACGGCTCAAAACAAATAAATTGTGAAATATTACCCAAACTGTAATCTTTATTATTTATATGATTTATTTAGATACGGCGGGTTTAAGGTTCAGAATATTATAACGAGTTTTTTTCAGTACCTACTTTTGTTGTGTATAGTTGTTAATACATAGCCTAAACATCAGTCGCGTGAATAAAATTTCGCATAGCTTTAGGTATAACAATCGTAGGTAGGTGCTACATTAAGTAGGTAGGATTAGGAAAGACTAGTAATCGAAAAATATATTGAATTTATTCGAATCTATAGTTATCGAATTTAACTACGAAAAAGTGTCACGAATAAATTCTGCTATTCTTTAGGATTGATTGAACTTCTCCGTTGTTTTTGGTGTTAAGTTCTTCAGCATTCTGTGAGTAATTTCGAACGTGAAGCTAAGCAAACCTTGAACTTATGGAAGTTGTTAGAGAACAAATGACTTCATTTCTATCAATCGTACTAACATAGACGATATTCAAACAGTTCCTTGTCTGTACATTCTAAAAGGAATCCTTGTTTCATTAATTAGCCACGAGTTTAATGACTACAAATTAACAAACTATATACGAGTAGTCTTACGGAAAAATACGCCTGTATGTATGTGTTGTTTAAAATTTCACAACAACTTGAAGGGAATTGTGCTTTTAAACAGACCGTAATTTACCCGACATCGTTGAAACCGTGTAATTAATGTTTGGTTCGGCGCAGGTGGAAACACGGAAATCTATTTTGAAGCAACGAGTGTTGTTTTTCCGCCATAGTAACGCAACACAGGGCGCCCATAAAACGTTGCGTCATGGCCTACGGTCGGGGGTGGCCCCCCTCTTGTAAACAGATTGTGACGTTGTCCACTGGACTTTGCCAAATCGCGACCAACAGGTGGTATCTCTTTAAATTTCAAAACTTACGAAAGTTGAACTTACAATTTTTATGATAATTTTTTTTTTGTTTTTTTTTATTTGTAGCTGCCGCGCCGGTCCGTTAGATATGTTCGGACATGATCGGACGGAGCGTTCGAAAAGCGGTTAGCGGCATGACGCAGCGCTACCGAACCGCGTGGAAGCCTGCGCGCGACTGTCGTTCGCTCCACATGATCCGCCACAGGTAGCCCCCATTAGTACGTAGCACTCAAACTTACAATTCCAAATCCCCGGGACATTGGGCGTTGAGTACTGAGCAATTTGCTTTATTTAATTTTTCTATAAATACTTCAGCTATCGTGAGCTAATAAGGAGTCGGGTATTGTCTAAAAGGCTGTATAAAGATTGCGAACGATCTTTCGTCGGTTTTATTTTTGGAAAGCTATTAGTAATTTCCCGGTAGTTGTTTTTGGGCTTAAGAGTTCCAGTGATGGTAATTTATTATAAGGAAACCTAAGTAAATTTTGGCTCCCATCTAATATAAAAAGAAATTGTTTATTTACCACCACGTTAATTGTATACTTAATTATGTATTTATACGGGAATTAACGCGATCATGAAATAGGTATTACATACCTCTGAATTGCCTGACGTTTCGACCAGGTTGCATTGGCTGTGGTCACAAGCTGACTGGCTGGTCGAGATCGAGAGGTAAAAGGTTCTTCATACACCCGCACATTTTTGACATTTTTGATATTTTTGTTTCATAAACACACAGTCACATACTATACTAATAATCAAACCGATGTCCTTACTTTGGTGTTTATTCGACTGCGCATAAAAATTAGGTGGCATGTGTTTTTATTACTGGATTGCCGCCGTAGATAATTTGAAACCATCTTCACGATTGAAAGTTTTGTTTTTAAATTTCAATCGCTTCACGTACAACTATAGACTACATGCACCAAAGTCACATCAGCCACCGAAATTATATGGCCTACCCAAAATACACAAGCCCAACGTGCCGCTGCGGCCTATTGTAAGTCAAATTGCAATAACGATCTTGCGAAACATGTTGCGTCAGTATTGCAACCACTTGTAGGCAAAACACCGTCTTTTGTGAAAGACTCGCGTCACTTCATACAAATTATAAAAGATCTCACGTTGGAACCTGATGACGTCATGGTGAGCTTTGACGAAGAATCGCTTTACACCATTTCAATAAAAGAGTGCTTGAACGTCGTAAAAGACCTACTGACAAACAACCAGCTGCCGTTCAATTATATTGATCTACTTGAACACTGTCTAGATGGCAACTATTTATTTTTCTTAGGTCAACATTACCTTCAGATTGATGGTGTCACAATGGATAGTCCTGTAGCCCCTGTACTTGCCAACATCTGGATGGAACATTTTGAAGAGAAGGCGCTGAGTCTCAGCCGGACCGTTAGGCTTGGGATGCGATTCGTGGATGACATCTTTAGTATCATCAAAGGAAATAAACAGGAAGTAAATCAATATATACAACATCCCAAGATAAAGTTCACATATGAAATGGAGGTGGATAGGTCGTTGTCATTTTTTGATGTCAAAGTAACCTCGAGATTAGACGGGTCCTTGTCACACTGTGTACCACAAGCCTACTCATATGGATAGGTATCTACACGCCACGTCTCATTATCATCTCCGACACCTGCAATCTGTTATGACTTCATTCAAGCGAGAATGAAGTCATAACAGCGAGCGAGAGCTGGATCATGTTCAGGAGGTACTCTAAAGTAACGGGTATCAGGTAAATGGAAGACGGAAGCAACCGACAATGAAACGCAAGCATCCGGAGGTGAATAGACAACCAGCTAGGTTAAAGTAATCGATTAACATTGTTTCAAAGGTAGATACATAGAGCACACTGAAAGTTCTGCACTCCTGGCCGCTCATAAATGTTTGAATTTCGAATGTTATATATTTTTTAAATAAGAAACTCAATCATTGATTAAAAAAAAATCGAGTGTCAATTGCTTTTTATCACAAGTTGAAGTTCGTCGTCCGTAGCAAAAATGGAATTAACTCGAAAAGATTTTAGGGCGATGATTTTTTATGATTTTAAAAGTTCACTGTCTCGGTAAGACTGCACTGCTCGTCTTTAAAATACTTTTGGGAGGGAAGAACCTCATTTGAGCATCGTAAGGCATTGGTACGCAGAATTTGTTGGTAGCCGTGTTTTTCTCCATGATATCATTCGTGAAGGTCGGCCCTCAACTGCGATCACTGAGGAAAATGTTACTACTGTCAGACAACTAATGGAAGAAAACCGGCGTATCACCTATGAGAAGATTCGAGGTCCTTAGGGGATTGGTACGAGCCAAATTAAAAATAAAAAAATTACATCAACATTTAAAACTTAGAAAAAATTGTTGCCGGATGATTTCTCATGAACTCACCCCAGAACAAAAACGGACTCGTGTTGATTGGTGTAAAAAATATTGTTAAAGTACGATCATGGACGTTCAAATGCTGTATATGACATTGTGAAAGGAAACATGGATGTATGCCGGAAAGAAAGTAACAGTCTTCTGAATGGGTGTTTGAAGGTAACAGCAAACCAACAAAATTGAGGCAGGCGAGAAACGTACATAGGCCGTTTACCATATTAAGGCGGGCCGCCGTATGCTTCTTTGTTACCGAGGTGACCGATAATCCTATATTATACTTAGTTATATTTCCTTTAACATAAATTTGCTTTATACAACTTGACAATGAGGCTGGTATGAAACCTTTTCCAGCTAAATTTAATTAAATAGAGATCCTTTTTCTTTATGTATTTAAGATGAATCTTCTTCTTTTCAAGATGTTTGTTTATTTTTTTACCATTAGTCTAAGTTAACAATTCATCAATATTTTCGTATATTTTTTAAAGACAAATTAAAAGTCTTATAAAGTTTGATTACGTGAGCTTAAGCCTCGTAATATCTTTAAGCATATGATAAATCAAAAAAAAAAAAAATAAAAAAAAAAATAAATAAATCATATGACTATCATTAGGTATATCGTATGTAAGCTATCTCATCAAAAAATGAACTTGAAAATTATTTAAAACAAATTAAATATTTTTCTTGGCTTTTAAGTATGTATTAAATTTAAAAGAATCCTTTTACTATAATTATTCGCTTTACTTATAACTGTTACTAGTCCTATCAACCTTCCCACGAAGCTCTGACAACCATACCTATAAATAGAACTTCTACAATACGATGGTAATGTTGTTAAAACGTGGAATGTTGCCGGGTAGAAATGCTTTTCCATTCGGTCCAGTCAACTATAATTTAAACAGAAATCTGCTACGCAAAGTGAATGCTAAGACTGTATTCAAAGTCAATTAAGAATTCGTCTCTTAACAAATCAATAACCACTAGACTATCACATCTTTGTTACGAGACACACAAGCCTGGATTTTGTAATTCATATTCATTTCTGGACTAAAATCAATAAAAGAAATAGGAACAAAAACGAAACCTAGAACAGAAAAGGTTTATGGTACTCTGTTCTACATACTGTAAAAGGCGAGGTATCTGCCGGATATTCTAAGGATCAGTTGCTTGAAATCAAATGTTATACAAGCATGTATTTAGTTTAATTGTAGCGGTTAACGGAAATACTCGTTGGATGAAAGTATTATTGCTTCAAAAAATACCTATTATTGAACTCTATGTATTGCATCATTAGTTTATAATAAAATTCGAAAGAGTATCAAGGAATTGAATACAAATACATTTAAGAAAACTTTTAAAAACATATTAGCTGATAAGTGTTTTTACAGTATAATCGATTTTCTTGATGATAAAATTTTGTGAATCTCATGAATAAATAATTGTAGATTAAATTATCATCATTATTAATTATTATTATTATCTATTAAACTAAAATGTAATAAATTAACGCCTGAACGACATACCTGTATTGTTCAAAACATACGCTAATTACAAAAATATTGTTTTCATAATTATGTTAAGATTAGAAATAGGACAGATATCTAAACACAAATTATGGTTAAACATGTTGATACCAAAGTTAATTATGACCATCTATAGGCATTTAACCATGTATTATTATGTAGACATTTTTGCAAAGAAATATATATATATATATACTATACTACTATATTAATCTAAATAAATATTATTTTCTTAATGTATATACAACATATGTCGTGATAAATATACTAATTTTTAATTTAAAAATACAAAATAATGTACAAAATAAAATTTGGTCTCCATATTCATAATTTCACACAGACGCAGACTTTATACTTGTGAGACGGTGTGTGCTCGAATTTAGTTTATTTCGACTCTTTAGCTAAAGTGTTTACAAATAAGTTGCTTATTTTAAATGAACTTTACCGTTATTATAAATGACAGAAACGAATCCAGTACCCGATTCTGAACAAATTACTTTCAAAGTAATGTATAACACTGTATGTATACTCCTGCCAATTATAGCTGTCTGTCAAGCAACAAGATCGCAGTATCATCTCAATAACTACCAAACTAAAAGTAAAAAAGTTGTTGAATGTTAGATGTTGTTACAAGGTGGAAAGTGAGAACTTGTGACGTCATCGTTACAGCTGAGTGATCACTTTGTTTGGGCCCGACCTTGGACCCTAGGGACGACGGAAGAACTGAAGGGAACCGTGAAAAGTAGCGTACATAGTTTTTTTAACAAAGGTTTTCTTTCATGTAGTTTAGCTTTTATTCATGTTAAGGAAAACATATCAAAATGATTGACTTCGGTGTTGTAGTTTAAGGTAACGTAATTTCTGTTAAAATATATTTTAGTTTTATGTTAAACATATTTATTTGTTTAAAAAATACAAGCATCAATAAATAAAATACATTTTAGGAAATTTTATTATCTGAGAAAAATATTTTTAAAAGTAGGTGATAATTATTTTAAACTAGTTCATCCCCGTGCGGCTTCGCTCGCGTGATCTCATTTATATATTATACTAGCAACCCGCCCCGGCTTCGCACGAGTACAAGTTACCTTCCTCATGAATCACTCTGTCTATTAATGAAAACCGCATCAAAATCCGTTAAGTAGATTTTCAATTTATCGCGAACAGACAGACAGACAGACGCGGCGGGGGACTTTGTTTTATAATATGTAGTGATAACCCTAGTTCTTTTTCAAAAATTGTAGCCTAACTTTCTCGTTATAACACCAGCTATATGCCAGTTAAAGTCTCGTGAAAATATGTTCACCCTTTCCGGATATTAAGTAAGAACAAACAGACAGGCAGATAAAAAAAATATTTCTTTATGTTTTGGTATATATCATATACTTACCGTGTAAACATTCAGATGCATTTAGTAAAACTTCACTTTTATTGATTTGTTTAGATTGTCAATTTTACTTTCTTACGTTGGACTTAAAGGAGGTTTAAGTAACGCAAAGTAAAGTAAAGTAAAGCTATGAGCTATGCCTAAAGAAATGACAAAGCTTTCAAGAGCTCGTCTCTGACAAATATCGTTTACACATTCATATGACGAACGTCGCATCGATTTAATATTCCTATAATTTTAGCTATACAGATGCACAGATTTCCCCCTTAGATAGATATCTTGGTCCAGTTAATTATTGAAATTTTAGTGGTACAGAAAAAAACTCTTTCTACTTTTAAACCTTAACTTTTCCTTGCATAGGTATTCGAATTCATTATATCAGAAAGTCGTTTCAAATACTTCATCATCAAATCTGTAACATAAGGCTAGACGTGAATTTGTGTTAATTGGATCAGCGGTAAGCCAAAGATCGCGTGTCGTCGACCATTCCAGGCCGGTTTGTGCTAACAATTTGTTTTATCGTTGCACAAGATAAACTTGCTCGTGGAAATTCCCCGACATTTTGATTCGATGTTTTTCTTTATTTTTGTTTATGTTTACAGTCCGTTCGTTTTCGGAGTAGGTATCATTTCAGGTCTTTGATTTGGTTGGTAGTGATTTATATTTATGTTGTAGCGAATTTTGAAATGTTGATCTAAAAAATATTATGTTGCGAACTTTTGATTGAAATTGAAGCTGAAATGAAGCTTTTGATTGTGGTAGAATTAGGCCTGCTTAGAGGCCAATATAAAGGTTTTTCAAAATACCTGTACTCGCCAGTAGAATCTAAAGCATCAAATTCCTTAATTTACTAACACACTTTTATTATTTGATGTGTAACTCAGAATTGTGTAACCGATCGTGATGATGGTGCAATTCGATCGAAACGTCGGGTAACCAAGAGGTATTGTACGTTTTAAATATTATCGCGATGAAGTACCAAGTTACGCATCTAATATGTATCAAAGTCCCGAAAGTTTAAAAACAACACTTTTATTAGCTTCACTCGGAACCAACTATGCAAACACATCTTTTAAGTCAATTTTAATCTACTTCTAATTATCGTATGGAATTGAAACTTTGCATTTATGTTAAGTTTGGATGATCACTACATGTTTTAAAACAAAGTCCCCCACCGCGTCTGTCTGTCTGTCTGTTCGCGATAAACTGAAAAACTACTGAACGGATTTGCATGCGGTTTCCACTAATAGATAGAGTGATTCATGAGGAAGGTTTAGGTGTATAATTTGTTAAGATTTTGTGTAAATTGATTGAAACATGTTGAAGATGTCTCTGCTACTCGTGTGAAGCCGGGGCGGGTTTCAAATTCTAATTTGGCATCTTGGAGCTGATCTGATGATGGAGCTGAGGTGGAAAGTGAAACTCTTCAGTGGCTACTAGTAAACACCTCGAGTTTGGATTTGTTGTGACGAGTCCAACATACTGGATTTGGTAACAATGGTCTGATGATGGAGCCAGGAAATTTGTACTGGAACTCTTACTTACTTTTTAATTCGGTTCACCATTACTTAGTTTTTTTTTAATGATGAGTAGTGTTGCAAATGTTAATACATATCGTAAACTTATCAGCATCACGCAAGCCACGTGATGGGTAAACAGAATAAGTAAGGCAGCATGTGGGGTACAACAATGGAATGAAATTAAATAGGTACTCTAATGTTATGCTTATGAACAGACTTTATATTTAAAATTAGTGCAGGGAAGCTGTTTATGTGAGTCTAATGGTAAATAAAGATTTGCGTGTCGCTTTTTGACAAAATGCTATCACAACCATTCATGATTACTAAGCATAGTCGTATTTATATCCTTAAATAAAGTTAACTAATAAATTTGTAAAGTATAAAAGTTAATTTAACACGACCTAACCCATTTTTCTAAATTCGCACCACGTTTTCCATTACTTGGCTTTTACAAAGTAGGTTTAAGGCCTGTTTGCTCGACTTTAGTAATTGGACTGCACGGATTGTTGTCTCGTTAAATAGACAGACAAGCTGTGGTTACAAGGATGTTTATGGGTTCGTAGATATTACAACTAAATTAAAACTGTAATAATCACGTACGTTTCGACTCGTCAGCACAGTTTCTTCAGTACTTTTAGGGTATTTTATCTCCAGGCTCTGTGTGTTATAAATAGAAAAAGTATCGAATCAAGAGATGGGCTAAAACTTTAGTATATTTATAACTTTTTATCCGAATAGAGCTTAAAGCTAAACTTTTATTGAAGTTTTAATTAAGGAGTAGGACGTCACATTTTTAACTTTATGTTTGAGAAACGATTTGTTTTATGAAATCAATCCTCAATTTAAATTTTAAGTGTGTCAATAAAATAAGTAATTCTATAGTTAAGGTATTATTACCGTGGGGGGTCTTCTAACGGACGGTTGTTATATTAAAAAATCTTTACAAAAAAGATTTGCAGATAGTTAGGCACGGCAGATTTCTACTTGAACTGGCTGCTCAACTGTGTACTACCCTATAAAAGAGTAAGTAACCAGCACTAGTAGTAATTTAGTTTTTCTGCCGTAATTAAGTAGAGTAACAAGAACTCCATTCCTGGGCTAAGCGTTGGCAACATTTAACTGACACTACTGGCGTTGTGAGTATTTGAAGGTGAAGGTAAGAACTTACCATCAGAAGGATTGAGTGTTGGTTTACCAACTGAGATGATTTTTTTTATTTTGTTTGTTATATAGATATAAAATCAAATAAAAAAATGTTACTTCAGAATTATTTTCATAATTATATGTTAATAATATGTTAGTACAAATACAGACTTACAAACTAGTGGTAGTATTATTCTACCTCACTTAACTTAAGCTGGATGAGGCGTTCGACACCTTGGGGTATGTTTAGTCTACTGCATGCAATGCCCAAAGATCGAAGAGTCCCACCTATCAGCCAGTGTTCTTATAATGTTGTTGGGGCTGTCACGTACACGGTATAACAGAAAAGCGCATCTTATGCTCATAATTGTATGAAAGCTGTCAACATTAACATCAGCAAACATGCCAGACGCACTGCAATAATGCGGCAGCCCCATCAACACCCAGAACGTGTTGTTGTACTGGATGTTATATGCCTTCTGCGTTTAGTTCACTTTCAGGCTGTACAAGTAACATATATTGCTTTAGTGGAACGAGCAAACCTATGGGCCAACATACCACATCAGACAGCCAGCGGCCTGCGCTCCTACTCCACGTCTAAGTTTTCTCTTAAGTCCTTCAATCATCTTGTTATAAATGTCGCTTTATAGCTCTATTTGATTGAATCTCTATTGATTTCACAATCATATTAAAACATTTGACTTGCACTGAAGCAATTCATATCAATCGTCAACATTTCATTTATCAATATAGAATCTTTTAAACCCTTTAATGTTCAACCTTAGCATCAATTATTTGGAACATAGATAGATAGATAGATAACACTTTATTCGTACACCATAGTTACAGTAGAAATATCATACATTCATGTGTGAAACAGATAATGTACAAACGGCGGCCTTATTGCTAGATGCAATCTCTTCCAGGCAACTTTAGGCTGAATCAAAATGATTCAGAGATTCAGTGATAGTTGGTATATTTAATTGTAATAACATTTTTCATTGCTAATAAATAGAAAATAAAAAGATTAACACACATGGAAGATATAATGACCATTTATAATTTTACGCTACAAGTATAAAGGAAATATACACAACATAACTACTTCATAAAACATTTTTAACATCGAGGAAGGTGCTACAACCGTCATACGATGTAAAATCAATAAACCGTTTGACAAATTATTCCAAACGATTTATTTATCTAGGTATAGAGTTTGTATTGCATGCACCTATCCTATAAAGAAATGTCACGAACGATGAATAATAAAATACTTAAACTGAACTAATAAAGTCAAAGCGATATTATGTGTAAAAGTAAACGACTACAACATACAAGTTGATATGACAAATAACAACTAATTACAATGAATTTAATTTGTTGAATTTACAAAATGTCAGATGTCACGACATGCTAAAATATGTACGTTGTTAAGCATTTTAGATTCATGGCTTTTCCTGAAGTCAAATCAAAACATTTGTTTAATGATGAGCTTACGTTTGATATTTATCTTTCATGATCTTAGTGATAATGAGATTACAGATATAGGGTGACTTGAGCATAAGATTTGCAGCATGAGGTTGCGAGTATTAAAAACCAATTATTTGTTTTACAATTAATTTTCGTAAATACAACATTTCAATACTACATGTAGGTTTAGCCCTTATCAAAATATGTTACATTGTATATACAGGCTGTATTTGAGAAAGGAACTCTTACTTAAATCACTGAAAGGACATGAAACTAGCATGCAGTTACAAAAAGATTTTTTGAAAAATAACTATTGGTTTACAAGTTGAATTTCCAGGTATATTTGCCTGCGTTTTTTTATAAAAGTAGATGGAATGTGTAAAGTTAAAGATTTTAAATCCTACATATTTTTGAAATGAAAACTTCTTTAGCGGCGTTGTGCACTTTTTGGGATGAGTAAAAAATGTTAAACTCGCGTCAGGACACGTGATCTGATCGAAAATTCGTAAAACGGAGCCGAGTTTCTTATACTTAAAAAATTATAACATTCGTAATTCAAACATTTATGACCGGCCAGGAGCGCAGAACTTCCAGTGTACCTTATTTATTACCTATCAGTATTCTGTTGACATTTTCAACATTACAAACGCGACCTAACATCTAAGTATGATATAAGTATAATCTAACTTCGGTGTAACATTTTTAGTACCATCGTAAACAAAAGGAAACTCATACAAAGAGGTTAATAATTCAATACACAATTATCAGGATTCCAAGGATAAAAAACAATATGATTCTTACTTAGAAAACATTTGCCTGAAATCAACGCCTAATTTCTATCGCTACTAAAACTTAGGCCTTGTGGAGGAACGGGTGTTACGTCCATCCAACACAAAGGGAGGATCCACCGACCAGAAGAGGTGATCATGCCTGCCGGACCGCGACCCAACGGTTGATGTTGGGAAGTTGCATATACATACTAATCGGCGCGAGAACTTTAATAGCGCGATCCAGGATTTGTAGTTACTTCGTAGTTCGGTGTGTCTTCGTTAGATGGCATTGAAGTATGTTTTTCGCTGTATGTTGAAGTCACCACAACCTCAAAAGCGTGTCAACATTAGTAAAATGCATTTGAAATGAAAAAAATATAAATAAAATAATAAATTATTTTAACGTAAGGCAATTGAATTACTAGTAATTAATATATTGTAGAATACTTAAATAGAAAAAAACAATAGGTAGATTACGATTGGATAGAAAAAAAACCTAAAAAGGGTTACGGTAAAAACGTCACTCCACTGATAATAGATCTACAAATAATTAAGAGTTCGTAAAAAAATGAACGTGGAATTTGTTTGAGTCTTATTTTCGAAGGATTATTTAATCACCTGGAAAGGTAAACCGTACCCTTAAACCTTTACTCTGAACGCCTCCGGGCGACTTCGAATGCACGTGACATCTTTTTTTTCAATTCATACCCTTTTAAATCGTATTCAGATATATTATATGGGTCAATAAATATATTTTTGTATATAAGCACATATATAGCTTGATTTTTTAGGGTTCCGTTTTTCAATAGGAAAAAAGGAACCCTTAACATGAACGGTTTTTATACAATGTGCTGCTTTAGCTGCTAAATAATATAATCAGTCAGTAAACGTAGCAGAGATGTGTTGAAGAAGAAGGAATGAAAGCTTTTATAAGTTTTTTTCTACATAATCTCATATCTACTGAAGTGCTGAGATATTTGATTGCTAGATATAAAAGTGTATGTTATAATAATAACTTGACACATGTCATACACGGCCGCCTGATCCCAAACTAGGCGGAGCCTGTACTATGGCAACCAGACTGCTGATAAACATACTTATATATTTCTAAATACATACATAATTATTATAGATAAATTACACCCAGACACAACAAGTGATGGTGCTCATCATACAATTATGTGTCCTGAGTGGGAATCAAACCCATGACCTCTGGCTCAGCAGTCAGGACCACTAACCACTAGACCAACACGCCAGTCAACTCAAGTATGTATGTGTAACTTGATTAGTCGCTCCAGTTTTAACCAGTCTTTCTGAATATAAATTATCCAGAACCCTAATTGCGATATACTTAGTACAATTATCAGTACATTTGAAAACAATTCCCGGTACCGGCCCTATTCTTAATGGATGAGGATTTACATGACCCATCTATTATATTATAAAACTAGCAGTTCCAACACAACAAACAAACAGACTGACAGACAGGTATATAGACAGACAGACAAACATTTTTAAAACAGATTTTTAGGCATAGGTATTGTGCAAATAACGTGTACCTAAGCTTAAAACACTATTATTTTGACATTACAAACAGACACTTCAATTTTACTTATTTGTATTGATGATGATTAATAGATAATATTTCTTATCAGAAGTTGTCTATTTTCAAAATACCGGCAATAAATACAAAAGAATATTAAACAGTGAATAAGAAGTCCCAAAAAAACCGTGAAATTTAAAAAAACTGCAACAAAAAAGTATCTATCATAGGATAGTAGAAAACTTTAGACAATATTTATTTCTATCTCCTATGAAAATAATGTGACTCACTCACGCCACTCTAAAATAGCGGCGATAAATTGAATTATCTACTTACCAATCGTATATGTAGCGCCATCTATTTGAAAAGTCGCACTTTTGCACTTCTTGAAGATTTTCCCGCTCACCACTTGCCGAGTGGCGCTACCGTGCGTGGCGGGATTTGAAGCAATTTCCCTTCTCGCCGCATGGGGCGCACTTGTATCGAATTTGTTTCTCAATTCCTCGAACGACAAATCGGTTGATAAATCCGGGGTTTTGTCGCGAAACCGACGCACTTGCCCGCATATGCCCTTGGTGGTTTCGGCCTCGTTTTTGTCCATTTTGATTAAAGTTCACTAAACATCACTCGTACACAGATAAACAATGTCACTGTAAGGAGAGAAAAATAGTGTTAAATTTAGCTTAAGTACACCATCATTTTGAGATTCATAAATAGAAAGCTTATTAAGTTTATTCCTTTTCCAAAGGTGCTACATGGTTACTTACATTTGATTAATTATCTGTAGAAGATAAAAATATGCATTCCAGAAGATTTATTTGGCTTTATCGACATATATGTTTATTTTTCTTTATCATTATGTGTTAGTTTGCACGGCAATATATGGTTCTTATACTAGTTTGTCTAAAGTTAGTAGGTTAGCACATTACAAAGTTAAGTTATAATAGCCAGGTCAGTCTAGGATGGGTGACCATTCTTAACACATTGAGACCCCTCCGTGCCTCGGAGAACACGTTAAACTGTCGGTCCCGGGTGCCATACAAACATCTGTGGCATTTCGTTACGGGTAGTTGGACCCCTAAAAAGTCCGACAGCCTGGTCTAACTGCAGAACTTCGATGTGGCCTAGTACTTGGGGTGTGGAGGTCTGCAGCTGTATAGTATTAAACTGAAAGTCGATCCCAACTTAGTTGGGGAAAGGCACGGAGGATGTTGATAACTAATCTGCACCACATCTAGTTCTGTTTATCATTATGTGTTTTGAGCATTGTGTTTACTACAGTTAATGTATACGTAATTAGATATATTAATAAATGAGAAGAATTCTTTGTACGCATTTTTTGCAAATGCAAATGCGCACAGACAATAATGTATGGAATATTTAAGTTTATGTGTAATGCAGAAAGCATACATTTTTAAACAATATATGCGATAAAGTAAAAAAATATGTAAAATGATTACATAAAGCATCAGAGGTCCAGTATATATTTTGATCTGTCATGTTACAAAAGTCTATACAATGACGGTTTAAATTATACTGGTCATTAAACAAAACAAGACCTCAAAACGATAATGTATTATGTGTTTCATGCGTGAATGCATAGCATGCATGTGTAGCTCGTTGGGAAATTTTATTTTTTGTTTTGCAGTCGCATCCGATCCAATCCTGTAACCGTAAGCCGATAGGGAACTTTTTGCGTGATTACAATACAACGCTATACAACCAGTAACGAACCCAGTCCTTTTATTGGAAATAAACCGATAGCAGAGTCGCGTAAATATCACGCAAACTGTTTTCTATTAGTCCAGGATGATGGCTGATGATGAGTAGAAAGAGGAAAAGGTGAATTACTTAACTGTAATGTCAGTCTATCAAAAAGTATGCAATGAATTTTAATTGATTACTTGATTCAAAATTCGAATGTTATCAAAAAACAACTTTTCTCTCTTACAAAATCACAAAGACGCTTTGTAAGAGACACTGGTTAATATCACGATGTCGCGAACAAAGCGTTCAGTGGTCTATCTTTGATCTACTGCAGTTGAGGGTAGCTTCGCCGATGGAGATTAGTCTACAGCTGAAGATCACCACTATGCGAGTAGCTATCGACTGAGAGTAGATAATTTTGGTTAAAATACAACAGTACAGTTTGTAGGATTTAGAACATTTATATTAATGACGACATAATTACGTGGGGCGGCGGTAAAGAATTTGACTGCAACGTCAAAGTTACGGGTTCCATTTATGTTCAGTTTAAATATTTCTATGCGTATGCGTTGATTTTTGTATTTGTTTGTATGATAATATGTAGGTTAGAGGCTTGGACTTCCCGTGAACAGCCAATTCGAGCTTGCACTCCATAATCTATCCATATAAGCAATATCCCTTTCTTTTCATTGGTTTCCTTCTTACATACGTTCAATATACCTACTCCCAAGTTTCCCATCTTCGATTCCCAAAGTGTCCGGTTGTCGACAATAGGGTTGTCTCCTATTACGTGAATGAGACCTAATTATAGTTGGCAAAACGTTTAATACGCTTCTGTCTACCCGTTTGGGGATACGTTATGTATGTACTTAAAACTATCTAAGTATATTTATCCATATTCTAGAACTTATAATACAAGCTCTGCTTGTTTGGGTCCAAATAGCCCTGTGTGATATGTCCCAAAATAATATTATTATACGATGTCATATGAAGAGACTCTATTATTCAGTCTTGAAATACCACCGACAATGATGTCACCGACGGTTAATGAAGCAATCATTATTCCGTCCACTAACTTTAAATGTATATAGTGACGTATAAATTGGGATAAAGATTATCACTCTGGATATTATTCTGTCTATTCTTCTGTTGGCACCCAAGAACTATTCTTTACGAATAAGTACCCAATTTCTTGAACAATATATTAACTCCACTCAGTTTATTCGGGTTTAGTTTGTCTTGTTACATAGTTGGCCTATTTATACGGTTTTATAAAGCTGAACAAGTTCTATAAATGATACGGACGATGAAATCATTGTCTGGTTGATGGTTAATTTTGCACTGCGGGGATTCTGGTGATTTTTGTGTGACATTTACTCACAATGGGCCTGTGTTCTTCTTTAACACAACGTACTACTCGGTTTTGATCGATCGAATTACAATCACGTACTTAGTTCCTACGACGATAATAAATATACATAGCCGACGACGACTATAATAGATATGTTTATACTATTTATAATAATAAAAAAAAATTACTAGTATTTATGCTTGTAGGTAACTTTTATTTGCCAACAATAGAATATTTAATAAAAAAGTTAAAAACAGAGGCGCAGGATATCGGAATTTTCCATCGTCAGAATAGGATTTTTCAGTGACATCTGTGCGTTATTAATGACAATTTGCATAACAAAATAAGAATTCTCTATGCTCACCATGCTCATATATGATCTCGATAATTAAATTATTGTAATACTGTCCTAGACATTACTCCATCTGAATATAATGGTGCTATATATGACATCAGCGGTGTTGGAATTTATGACTATGCAAAATCTCACATACTGAGTCTTTTCATATCTTCATCAGCTTCACAAAATTTTGAATTCAATTGTAACTGTATATTTGGTTAAATTTGTAAATCGGAAATTAATCGATAACAATTACAAGGGACAATACCTTTTTTGGTTACCTGACGTGCAATTCGATCGAAACGTCGGGTAACAAAAAAAGGTATTGTTATCGCAATTAAAGCGCGATTTACACATCTAATATGTACAGTCCCGAATGATTAAAAACAAGTATATTTGGTTATTTGTTCTAGTAACAAATCTTTTCTATGGCTTTTATTAATTTCAAGTAAGTAATCTGTATCTAATAGGCTTTATAAATGATGTTAAGTCCCTGTTAGAAGCAAAGTTTTTTACTCATATTTGTTAGTTGTATCGAGTATAACGCGATGATTCTGCGAAATCGTGATCAACTAAATGACCCTTCCAAAGTTTTGTTAGTTTCGTCAGCAAAAAATAATTTGGTACATCAGATAGCGAGTAAATACAACTATAATATTATTTAGTTACAGTTCCAGTTTTAGGGTTCCGTAACCAAAGGGTGCCAACGGACCCCTATTACTAAACCTCTTCTGTCTGTCTGTCTGTGAGCGACAATCTCATGTAAGTAGACGGTTGAATTTTCACAAAATGTTTATTACTATTACCATTATAAAAACAAATCATAAAAATAAAATTAAAGGGGACTTCATACAAGAAACGTAGTTTTTTGATCAACTATAATCATTTCTGTAATTCTTGAACTGTAATAAGAAGACACATGAAACCTTCAAAGAGTAGGTAATACTATAGCTGCTATAACAACAAATAATTAAAATAAAATAAAGTAAACAATTAAAGGGAGTTCTTATATTTAGTTATTGTTCTTTTACGAAAGTAATTAATAAGTACGTAGTTTTGAATCTTGTACGAAGGGACGGAACCCTTCGTGCACAAGTCAGACTCGCACTTGGCACTTGGCCGGTTTTTGAAATAGTTTGCTCTTATAAGATGTTCTAGCCAATGGTCTCTGAATGCCGATTGCTATTTCATCGAGGGGGGTATATATTGGTTTACTCAACATATTACAGAAAGGGTATAATCTTATTTTAAAATTGTTATGTATGGCTTAAACATAGTTTAATTAGCTTGAAAAATAATTAATTTAGATTTTTATTTAAAATATTTTTGAAACAATGCTTTGCTTGTTTTATTATATAGCACAACTAGTTAAACAACATATATGTATACTCACTTAGAAAATTTTCATATATATATTTTTAATAGGAGAATCAATGCGATCAATTGGTCATCAGGCGATTCAAACGTATGCGATAACTATTAATCACGTGAATTCCCGTATTTTCTATATTTTAAAACGTGAAGAGAATTCTTTGCAAGAATTTTTAAGAAAATTTCGTGATCGAAGGAGCATGAAATTTAGAATATTGAAGGTTTTTATATAGAAGACGTAAAGAAAGCTAAAACTTTTAAAGAATATGTATTACAAATTCAAAAACTCCGTGAAAGCGACGACATCAAGCTATACGCTTTCAGTATAAATATATTGACTTGTCATGATACGGTCAGCTATGCAATAACAGTTTGAATTAAACTAGAAAATGAAATAAACCGTAGAAAAATTTAAACTAATCATGGTCCAAATCAGACCACTAGGCAATCTTTAGTAAATAATTATACAACATAATATACTCGTTCGTTTAAAGCTTTCCACGCACACCCATTTGAACACAAATCATTATAGTGTGTCCACATCAGTTCCGCGTTTTGTTCACAATACCATCCCCAAGCAATCACCGCAACCTAATCCCTACAATTTCTGCACGCTACGAGTTATTTGCGAAATGCGAAGCAGAATTCATGGTTAACCAATACAGGAATTGCTGTGGGATTGTAGCACAGTTTACATGAAGATCTGCAGCAGTATACATAAACATTTATATATTTAAACCTACTATATTAACGTCTAGACTTTACGCAGCCCTTAGTACTATTAATCCAGTTGTATTGAAATGGTCTCACAAATTTATTTTTTATTTTGTTTATGAACCTCATACTATGCAACACAAACATTTGTTCGTGGGAGAGTCATGCTTCGGCACGTATAGGCCTGCTCGACCGGAGTGATACCACGGCCTCACAGAAAACCGGCAGTGAAGCAATGTTTGCATTGCATTTCACCACGTGAGTGACGTTACCAGAGGCCCTTCCCTCTCCCCTATTCCCGTCCCACTCCTTCTCTCACCCCCCTTCTTCCCTACTCCCACCTTAAAGGGTGGCAACGGACTTGTGACTCTTGAGTTGCATGTACCCATGGGCGGCGGTAGTCATTTACCATCAGGTAACCCGTCTGCTCGTTTCCCCCTATACCATAAAAAAATGCCAACATTGTAATATAACATTGTTGTAATAGTAGATCCGGTTCAGGCTTGTCCTAATTATCATAAATCAAACTTGTGATTTCCCTATCGGTTGTGTCTAGTACGCTCTGTTTTTTTAAGCACTGCCATTAACCATAGATCACACATTAGAAAGAAAGAAGATACCTATTCAAACTTTTGTGTTACAGGCATGCCTGTAATTTCACTATAAGTTGATAGATAATATCGACTAAAACACATCTCTACTCTCAACCAAAGTGGGGTCCGAATTCAAAACATCTTGATCGCCAGTCAGGCGGTTTAATTTTTACTATTCGTAGCGATATTCACAACCTTTTGATTCAGAAACACACATATATTAGGCTTAAAATTTACAATATCATCTTCTTGCCTTTTTCCATATTTATTTGTGGTCAACGCAATATGTTTTCTTCTTCGATTCTACTCTATAATACTCATCAAGTTAGCAGTGGCAAAATTAAAATAAAGTATATATAAAAATGACGTTTAGACAGCATGAAAGTTAAACAAAAACCCACATTTAACATAGATATTTCTTTTTTGCTGCACGGAATGTTAATCAGAGCTGATTGAAGCAGCAGCAACAAAATAGTAACTAAATATCTGTAAACTTTTATAATTAGCATTTATTTTTCCGGTCCTCGGCTATTTACTCCTGTAAACATTACGCAAAATTAGTACAGTTACGTTGTCTATACTTGTGGTGATCAATGTGAAGGTTCAGCGAAAATAAAATGCTGAATTTTAGGTGTACGATAACTTTAATGATGTGACCTTTTACAAAAACGCTTGTACGACACAAAGTTTAGTGAATAATAATTGAAGCCTGGTGGGAATTTCATGGTAGATGTTGTTTATGCTGGGTCTGCGAAGATACACCTACACCTTCTGTTTTAGTAGTTAATAGTCTCTGTACATTAAAATAAAACGGAAAAACAGTTAAGGATTAATATCCTGAATACAATTTGTATTAATCATTGAAAAACAAAAAGAAAAGTAAATAATATTTAAATAATAATCAATTTAAAAGAAATCTAGCGTCCCTTAAAGTAATAATCTGATGACGTAAAATCTGTCTTTATTCGTAGTGGAGGTTTCTATCTAAACTAATAATAATAATAACTTGACACATCTTACACATGGCCGTCTGATCCCAATCTAGGCAGAGCCTATAGCCCAGTCAAGGAACTAAAATACCTAAATTTTGGATTACCACGCATTTTTATTTTTGGATAAATATTTAAAAAATGCGCTGATTAAGAATTTCGATACCCGCAGTCTGGACAAGTGGAGCGTCATTTTTTTTTAACAATTTTTGAAAAAAAAACTTTTTTTTACATTTCGTGTGATTATCTCGTTTTCAGTACATTTTTCGCATTTGTGCTCAAAGCATTTTATTAGACAATTATTATTTATTTAACAGCAAATGAAAGTCAAATAAAAAGAGCGTTTTTTTCAACATTTAATAACTTTGAAAGGAACGTACGTAGAAATCTGAAACTTTCTGAAATTGTAGCTTGTGAAGTGTGCTATAAATTTCAGCTAGATCGGTTTTAAACTTTTTAAACTATTAACAATAATTTTATTTTTTTAGCCTTAATTGCAAAATGCGCCATTTTTTTCCTAAACCACAAAAACTAGTGGGAGCAGCTTGGAAAATTCAAAAAACATTCAAGTTTATGAGGCCGTTGGAATTATTAAGAAATATCGTTTTAACAGATTTTATAACGATACTTTGAGGTATACCTTTTTTTACCCGAGACGTATTAAACTGCATATCTAATTATCGTTTTTTTTTTCAAATAACCGCTTTCTAATATCTTATTAAATATATTAGATATTAAAAAGGGGTTTTTTGGAAAAAATAAAAGAGAGGTCTCTTTTCGGGGGTTAAAAAGAAATAACGAAGTGTATAATGTCGCAATCGAACTAATATTAATACTATGCAAGTGGCTTTCAAAGAGACCACGATTACATAAGTGTTACAAGTACATAAATTACGTTTAAAACTAAAACAGAAGTGAAGTGAATGAATGTTTATTTTTTCTTGCTACTAGTTACAATAGAAAAGGTTTCTCATAATAGTAATAATAATAATTTGGCAGGATACCCCGGAGGGTGTTGGCGTGAATTTATGTATGTATGTATATTACACACAAGCACACACATACACACAGCATAGCTTGTACTATAGGTTCTAGAACACGGACTTTTACATACATACTTATTAATATGCATTAGTAATTAAATAAAACATTATGACATTGTAGTTCAAATAAGAAAATATTTTTAAAAAAGGTTAGTCAAATCTTATACAACAGAGAGACCCGCTCCAGCTTCGTATGGATACAATTAAGAATCATCGAGATATTATGTACTAGAGAAGCCACTCAGAAAAAAATACATGTTCCGTTTTTATTTAAATTAACTAAAAAGTGCTGCAGCGCTAAAAAACTACATTATTAACAAGCAGCGCTCGATCGTTTTTGAGTTGTAGTTTTCTCGCGAGCATAAGGTCCTAAGCGCCGTGATTTTTATGGCGTTTACGCGTGTTGTCCAACGAACTGCTACAAAGATTTGTTTTCACAGCGCAGCGGTGCAGGGACCGCAGTTCGCGTTACAAACTTTTTCTTCGCGGTGTCTACTCTATACGCTAGTAATAATAACTCAGTGTTAAGAATGTAATCTTATCGTAAATCATATATCCCACACCTAGATCTAAAGCGTTGTTTTTGAGTTATGCACCGTATTAAATTCTTTATCTCAATACGTACAGAAAGTAGAAGAAAGCAGAAACAGATTTAAAAACATCATCATTACTCGACGCCAGATATTTTTGAATCGCTGATTGAATTGCACCAATCGTGGTCACGAGTGGTCCGTGGTCATATTATCGCAATTAAGTCCCAAGTTACACTTCTAATGTGTATTAAAGTCACGAAAATTTAAAAACAATTATGAGTTCTTTACACTTCATATCGTTCCTAAGCAAATCTTCCCAGTGTATTATCAAATACCGATGTTTTTAACACTACTGTAGACACAGACTAACTATGGTTTTACGACTGACCGTACGGTTTTGTTTGTATGAAAGTGATTTGCGTGTTTACAATTCGAACTGTATTATTGCTACGCAGTTTATTTTAAAACGTGTACCTTGATAACATAAAAATACTTGTTTTTATAAACACGGCGAAACGTAGGACACAGTAGATTTCTACTCTAATTAACCTTTTAAACGCCATCACCAATATATGTGATAAAAGTATGATAAACGATTTTGAATGGTAATATAAGCATAGTATACTAAGTATAAATTGAAAAGCAATATTAACCTATATAGTACACAGCAGACTACCTGCAATATATTTGATAATATCCGTACAAAGGTTGTCTGGAAGAGATCGCCGTGAGCAATAAGACCGCCGATTGATATACCTAAATGTTTACATTATGTTTGGACTGTATCTAACTTAAAAGGTGTACAATAAAGACATAAATAAATAAATAATCATTGAAAAATCTCCACTATACTGATGAACGTGGTTAAAGATCACCTTAGAAATCGTTTTTGCAGGTACCCAGTGCCCGGGAGTACGCAATTGTATGGGAGATACTGCTGGCATGAAACAACATTAATATTGAGAGTATTTTAGTCCAAATAATCGCTAGACTTCAGGGGAACGAGGGAACGAGTGTTTGTTAAACAAGTCAGTCACGTATTAAAAAATACGACATGCTAAGCGATCTGCTATCTATCAGTGATAACTGTGACACTATAAGAAACGGACATAACTAATAGTCTACAGGAATTATATACGTAAATAGGAAGCAAATTGAGAACAGAAGGAAATAACTGATTTCGAAACACTACAAGTTGTTCAGATAATTTTAAAGAGTTTTACGCAAATCTTTTGACATATTTAGAGGACAGTCTATCGTGATAAGTTCGATTTCTAGAAGTATTCTTATTGAACTTTTCCAGTTTCAAAAACAAACTCAAACGTTGCAATGTGACATTTATGAATGTCAGCATTTACACTAACATGCATTCAATACTTGCTTTGTAATGCAATAGGCTTAAATAATTAGTTCCAGTGAATCCCAAAGACCCGTTGCATCAATCCATCTGTTTTGCGTAGATATGGGCGATTATTCATTCGATGCGCACCTCAACACTATCCATCCTAGCTCATGAAGTACTAGACTTAATCGCGATAATATTTATAAGGTACAATACCTTTTTTTGGTTAACAAACGTTTCGATTGAATTGCACCGATCGTGGTCACGGGTGGTCTGTGGTTAAATTATCGAGATTAAGTCCCGATTTACACATCTAATATGCCTCAAATCAGTAAAAAATCAGCTCTAGAAGTAGTTTCAACTGAAAATAGTAGTAACAGTAATACGAGTTTCTTCGTTCAGTATTTAAAAAAATGTTACCTGTCATGATACTTCATGCGTGGAACATTAATAAGATAGACCCGTGGGGCGTAAAATTTGTTCCACCACATTAACACACATAAATAATAGAAATTTCTCACAAAATTGCGCACAATTTCATGTATTAGATAATATTATTATGTTCACATTATTTAATAAATTATAGTACATGCTATTCTTAAGAATACAACGACAATATTACCACCCAAAATTTAACCAAAGTTTAAGATCAAAGATGATATTAATGTTCAAACTAAAGGAATTTGATATTCATTTAGTGCGTAATTTGTCTTTGATGAAATTTACGTGGGTGTAGGTGCCTCTATATTCTATTATGTATAAAGGATTGAAGACAGAATTACTTTTAAATATAATTTTAGGAACTACTTTCATCATGTTAAGGGTCTGGATCCCATTAATTTCGTGTTTTAAAATAGTATCCTTGTAACTTGAAATTGTAAGCAATATAAAATGACGTAAAAACAAATCCTGTTCGTGGGAGAGCCAAGCTTCGGCACGTTTGGGCCGGCTCGACCGGAGTGATACCACGCCCTCACAGAAAACCGGCAGTGAAGCAATGGTTGCATTGCTTTTCGCCGTGTGAGTGAGGTTATCGGAGGCCCTAACCCTCTCCTCTCCCCCCCGTCTTCCCCTACTCCCACCTTAAAGGGCGGCAACGGACTTGTGACTCTTGAGTTGCAGGTGCCTACAGGCGGCGGTAGTCATTTACCATCAGGTGACCCATGTGCTCGTTTGCCCCCTATCCCATAAAAAAATCATTTTAAATAAGCGGGTTTGATTTTCTTGAATTTTTTTAGGAATGTATAAGTTAGTATCGGTAATAACAAGTGTGTACTTTACTTTTCTCTCTTCTCTTGTTGCTACATTTTCAATGAGAAAGAGTATAATATCAACACACAAATTTAACATTTTTTACTTACATCATTACTTGTATTAATAACTATTTTATGGGAAAACGATTTCTTTCCAAATTTCAAGTAGATGTAGCCGTAACATATAATAGTAAATGTAACATATAAAAGTGCTAATATATAATCTAATTTCTCCATACCTACTGGCAGGTTACAATATTTCACAACCGGCCACTATATAGGTAGAAATGTTGAGTTAAAAAAAAACAAAAACCCAAAAAATGTAGATCGCATCAGTAAATAAAAAGAAAACTTTACCTCACCTATACAAATAACTAATACTAGCACAAATATTTATTCTAAGTTACGAATAAACACACACGTCCCCATTAGGGGTTTCCTGTTAATCTGCTATACAAAGAGATAAAGAGAAAGTAACACAAGGTACATTAAGTCCTTCTCTGTAAAACTTTGAATGGAATAAGTCTCTCGCTATATCTACATGATTAGTAAATAATACATTAATACATTAAATGGTTTGTTTAGTAAATAGTTTAGTGAATCTTATTTTATGATATAAAATGAATCATATTCTCAAACGGGTTGAATTTTTGTTATTGTTGGAGTAAGCGCAAACTGTAATCCCCTCTAGCCAGCTCTACGGCAGCCGTCTCAACACTAAAATTTATTGTCTATGTTCTGTGTGCACATCCGTCTTTTTGACTTGATAATAACCGTCTCTTAATATATTGTAAAATACGTTTTTCGCAGTAAAATACAATGTAATGGTTATTCTAGTACTTTATTTATTTACAACAGGTAATGGACCCAGGCAATCGTGCTATATTTTCATATAGTTCAGTAAAATATTTAATTCCAGTATAACTGACAGTGACATTTTTTTCAGCTACATATTTTTCATAAAACTATCATGACTCTGGCTACAAATATTGTATTATGTATAAGTACACAAATTATATTATTGAAATGTACTCTCTGTCAAGAAAGTACCGTGAAAGGTCAATAAACACAAAATATTAACTATTCTTCCAAATTTATTGCATCGCCTTCAAAGTAGGCCCCTTTAGAAATAATACACTTACGCCAAGGAATAATCCACTTCTCAAAATATTCTTTAAATGCATTTTCCAGAACAATATCCGGTGAATACGGTGGTTGTGCGATTGTATTTGTTGAGTTTTTGGTCAAAAATTCGTTCACAATGATAGCATTATAAATATAATATTCTTTATTCACAGTCTGACCTTCTGGCAAGAATTCCGAGGCACAACACCTCGATAGTCAAAGAAAACAGTCACCACGACCTTGACTTTTGATAAACTTTGTCGTGGTTTCGGTTCAGTTGGAAGCTGCCATACCGAAGCTTGTTGACTAGTTTGCATGTCAAACTCGTAAACCCATGTCTCATTACCAGTGACAATGCGTTTTACGAATTTAGGGTCGGAATTGACTTGTTCTAGCCTGTATTCAGCGACTTTTACGCGATTGAAATTTTTAAGAAAATTCAGATCTTTAGGGACTAATCGAGCGGCAACGTGTTTCATGCCCAAGCGATCGTTTAAAATGGTACGAATCGATTCGTGAGACACAGAAAATTCAGCGGCTATCTCTCTCAAACTTGAATGAGGATTGTCAGCCACAATTTCCTTCACTTTAGTGATGTTAATTTCAGTTGAAGACGTTGATGGCTAACCAGAGCGAGGCAAATCTTCCAACAAATCTATTCTACTCTTCTACTATTCAAAGGGAATAAGTCACTCGGAAATAGTTTTCTTTCTGCAAAAGTCCAAATAAGTATTCTTTCTCTTATTATAAAATTCCTGTAATTTACTAACTAATAAATGAACCGAATCAAATTAAATATAGATATTTTCATCTGTGATCAAAAGAAACCTTTCGTTTCAATTGGGTACAGTACTGAATTTAAATTCAAGGCAGCTTTGTTTTCTAGCCTTTGTTCCGCCGCTGTGGCTGTCGGTTATCGCGAAAATAACAACGTTTATCACTTAAAATATAACGTTGATAATTTTACTTTATTTTTCTCCAGATTTTGGTCAGCTCCTTTGCCAAGGTGTCGCAGGTAAGGAGGCTTGAGAATTGTTACCGATCCTAAACGTCTAGCGGAGATCGCTCGGCTCATTGTACTCACATTTACCAAATTTCAGATTATTTTTTCATTAGTTTCAATAAAGAGTATTCTATCTCACCTATCTCGCACGCAGCACTGAAATGTATCACCTCATGAAAAAAAAATCAGTTTGTGTTCTGATAAATATTTTGAGAGAAGGACTAATTACCGTGAATTTTGTATTGCTTCTGCGTCAAGTGATGCCACTAAAGCTATAGTTTGGCATTTATACACTATTATCACTATTTATCAATAAAATGTATGTATTTAGAAATATATAAGTATGTTTATCAGCAGTCTGGTTACCATAGTACTGGCTCTGCCTAGTTTGGAATCAGACGACCATGTGTGAGATGTGTAAAGTTATTATTATTAAAATTTGGCTTCAGCTAAATTCGGTGTAATTTTGTAAATAATTCTCATAAATAAAGACTGTACAAGCTGTAAAGCACTGAAGCTGCACGGAAGAAAAAATTATAACTGTAATAATATTTAAAAATGTACTATCCTTTACGTTCAGTCCTCAAATACCTTTTACGCATAAACTAGTATGTACCTACACTAATTACCCAGAGAAACTCGTTACTGCAAAGAGACTGATCTCTGTAACCACTGAACCGCTAAATGAAACATCAATAACTATACCTCCTTTGATCTTTTGACTAAACTAAATCACAGAAGTATCGCCCGTTAACGAATGGAATAAAACATAAATTGGCTATTAAAAGATAGCATGAAAACTCTCATAAAGTTTAATTTAAGATTCACGATTACTGATGAATTTCGATTAAAGTTATACCTACTAATATTTTTAATAATTATAAAGTTCAAGTTACCGTCAGTTGTATTTTTAAAGTAATTACGTATTAAACTCTTCTTAAACAATTTGTACAAACTTTTATCAGACTTTCCGAAAATTTATTTAAAAGAAAGTGTTCCTTCAGTTTTTTGATTTAATTTTGCACACGATTGAGTTGTACCTTTTGTGCATACTAAGGTTAAGATACAATTTCACCTACTACACTAGTGCAATATTAATCCCAATTTATGTATGTCTAATATTGTGTTCGTTTGCGTTATCATTAAAACAATTATTGCATATGTATTTCAAATATTAGTTATACATTCAATATTTCTACATGATAACAAAACGTATCTTTCTATAGCAGTAATTTGTGTTTACATTCAGTTCGATTGTGTTGTGAATCAGGTATTACTTTCTTTTATAAACTCTTTTAACAAAAAAGTAATAAGAATAGTCATTACATCAGATACTAATGATAAATCTATAATTCAGATCCCGTCATCGAAATATACATAACACTACTAAGAATAGTACATAGTGATAGACGAATCCCCAGTTGGCTGCGAAGCAGTGGTTCTAGTTATTCTAATAGAAAAGCACTTTCATAGTAAGTAAAATGTTACGTAAACGCCATTAGTGTTTCACCCCAAAGGAATATTGTTGTTTAAATATTTTGATCAAAATGGTATTAGAAACTTACTTAATATAAATTTAAAGATTTATATTTTCGTGATTATAACGTGTTACAATATACAGAGACTTCTTTTCGAGATATATCAATATCTACCTTAGTACAATAACATTTTAACACTCTTTAATTTTAAGAAATCATTATGTCTACAAATCGAGGACACGGACACAAGCAGTCATTTGATGTGGGGAAGGACCCACAATACTTCACGCGCCTTGCAAGAACACTGTAATACTTAATAATCAAAATAATTTATGTGCTGAGAGCGAGTGAGCTTGAAATCACTTATCCATGTAACGACTTTCACAACTACATTGTATACTTGTTAAAAAAAATAACAGTCAATATATTGACATATTTGACATATATACACTAACTCGAAGCTTGTGATAGAAAGTAGGACTCATTATACTCCACGGTGTGGTAGTTGTTAAAATGACAATTTAAATTGCTACCCTATCCGTGTTATTAGACAGAGTTCTGTGTAGAAACTTTTTATTACTCTCATATTTTTCAGATTTCTAAAGACATTATAGTATTTTATTAGAGATATCCAAGCAGTGTACAACCTGACACCGCTACGGCAGACCGCTTCACTCCTTGTACATCAAGGCATCTGTCGGGCCCGCAATTAGTCAGGCAAAATCAAAATGCACAGTTTTTTAATATATAATTATTAAAAAATACTCATAAAAGTTTTTATTCTTCTAAAAATAAAACACAGTACAAAAAGACAAGGATACCTATGTAGTAGGTACCATCAAGTACCACTTTTAAGTAGGTACTAAACGTTTCTCTCAGTTCCTTTTGCGTTTATGGTCACTGCACCACTATAAAGGGTTGTAGTGTGATGTTACATAGCTTATAAAATTTGTCATGAATTTGGCTACCACGTACAAAAAAAAATTTCAACTCCGACTGGTAGTAGAGATTAGCGCATTTAAACAAACTAGAGATCGCGTGGTGGTTGAATTTCGACCATGGTTTATTTCAATGGCCAATATTACTTGACCTGTCATTGTATAGACTTTTGTACCATGACAGGTCAAAATATATACTGGACACTCATAGCTATATGTACCCGTTTTTGCATGTTTTTTAACTTTGTAGCAAATATTGTTCAAAAATTTTAGCATTCGTCACTTCTTCTCTGTATAAACTATAAGTGTGCGAAATTTCATACTCCTCCGTCCTCCAAAGTTTTCGCTTCACGTATTAATATATAGATAATCATAGAAATAAAAATACTCTTCAGCTTTATTATATTAGTATAGATTACAAGATAAGTTTACGGCATTTTGAATTGATTGTAATCAATATAAAAAATTAATACCCAGGCGCCGCTTTTTTTTTCTCCTGGAAATTGCCATAAAAAAAGTTGGGCGTCTCGTCGGAACGAAGCTGTATGCGAACTTTTAGCCTGTTATTAATCATCGAAATCATTCAGGTGTGGGCCTGTACACTATATATACATAGTATTTATAGCATGAATTTTCTAAAAAAAACATCCTTAAACATTGAAAAATATAACCAAGTCTCAGTCTAAGGCTTGCGTGTGCAGAAGCTATTTCTTTATCAGTGACTGCATGTAATCAGTTTCAAAGGGACACGTTTCCTTTTCCATTGTTTGTATTTTGTTCGCATTGCATTTCAAAATGTGATACACTGCTATTTATTGTGTGAAATTAAATTAGTCGTTATGCTATAGGTTAGTTAGATAAGGGCGTATAGAGACGGAGGATGTCTATGTATATAATAAATAACCAATACATTAATAGTAACTTTTTAGTTTAATTATCAAATGCAAGGAGCTATTGCAGACTGCTCAGTGATTGTTTGTACCATTATATTTTTACATTTAAAACATTATAAAATTCTTTTCTTAATACAATATGATACAATAAAAAAAAGATTATAGTATAGTATATCGTATTGTAGATGGAGTTATAGTGCTTCTTCCACGAGTGCCTGTTGATTGAGAAAAAAACTCGCAACACAACTGAAATTCATATCTGAAATAATTATTGTGTAAAATGTTACATTAATATTTACGATTTAAATGGTAACCACATAACGTTTACATTTAAAACGTTTACATGGAAACCAACTGTGACTGATAGTTTATATCAAAATACTTTTTTATTTATATCAGCCATATAGGTATGTGTACAATTTCTTCATCGGCTAACCTAAGTTTTTATTGTGTGTTTTTCCGTAACGTTTCCCTCACGGGTCATCACCGCACCGGGGCTAATGATAAAGTGGTATGTCTAAATCGAACCAACTAAAACCACCTGGTGTTCTGTCACAAGCGAGTCTATTGCAAGAGATTCGGAAATACCCTAGGAAGGAAGTCCCCGAGAACCCTGGCAGACCTTGAACGCCTCTTAAACAAAAGGCAGCCACACCATTGCGTTACCCCCCGGCCAGCAATCATGGAGGTCGTGTATCATTCTGAGCGCTCCAGCGCCAAATGCCTCGCTTCCTTTCCGACACCTCTTTAGCGGACATCACTTCCTCACAAAATGAAGCGGCGGAATCTCATGCACTCTCACTTTGGACCATAGTCTCCAGCGAGATGGCCGCCACCATAACTAGGTTTGGTAACTAACTAGATACAAAGCATGGTTATGTTATAAACAAGAAAACCATTTCCTTGTAAGTATAGGGATTTTATTCTTTGGTATTTATATCATTCTTTGAATTCGAAATTAATATTTCATGATAATTGTGACGGCACAACAAGATATGGTATAGCTGTTATAAGATTTTAAAACAAGAAAGTTATAAAACTTATAAACGTTTTTTACTTTCGTGACGACAACCCTAAACAGAAAACATGATTGTAAATATAGACTGATACTGACTTAAGGTGACTGATACACGAACGTTCAAGTTTTACATTGCGTTGTTGTAAACGAAATAACAACAGGTATTTTTACAGGTTCAATTTCAATACGTATAAATAGTTTAATGGCCGATTCACACATATCAGTGAAGTCACAGTTCCGGCACAGTCCCGCAACCGTGATAATTATTTTTTCATACATTCTTTATGAACGTGTCAGTGTCAGTGACAGCACAGTGCTCTCAGTGACAGTGCCGGCGCCGACACTCACGGACGTAATCGTCAACGACGATATTTTTTGTCGGATCACGGATCACGGACGCCGCTGCATCACAACCAAAATGGAGGATGACCGATTGAACGAATTGGTTTGTGAAAAAATTGTTTTGTATCATTTTGTCTAATGCAAAGTACATGGATACAAAATACAAAACCAATTGTTCCTCCAACAAGAATCTTTTTCTTCTTTTTTTTTTCTTTTTCTTATCTTTTCCTCGATACTGCTCTTCTTCTTCGTCGAAAGCAATGGATATCATTGCCAGTTCCATATTATTGAAAAGAGCCATAGCAAAAATCTACTTCGCACACGTTTTGCCTGAAGATCCGTAGAGAAATGAATCACTGTAGCACTGATACGGAACTATGTCGGTACTGTGCCGGAACTGTGACTGCACTGATATGTGGGAATCAGCCTTAAATCACATGATTAGCTTCTGATATGAAAGAGAACTTTGATGAAAGATCAAGACATTTTACTACTGACATCTGTCCGTAGTTAAAATGTTGGTAAATAAAAATTATACCGCGAACCCATAATACCTTCCTTTTTTAAATTACGTCTTTTGTAAAAGGCCTAATTTTCATTAGTTCCCTTTTCTGTAGTGAACGTGTGACTGCAAAACGCGAATTGCAATAAGCGAATGAACCGAAATATTTTAACTGTTTTTACGTAAGAACAACCAATCTGCCTAAAATTATGTAAGGCAATATGATTTTGTTTGATGTAAAATTGGTCATGTTTAAGAAATCAATGCAATTTCGTTTGTAACAATAGAATGCAAGGTTCCAAATTTGCAATACCTTTAAATCAAGTAAAAGCTTTAAATGTGTATTAGTAGAATATTTTACATGAATATATGAACAAGTTTTAAAAATGACGCGTGACACTAACTTAAGCCAGAAGAGAATGGATTGGACAAAATAGTTTTGATATTGTCCTTATTCTTCAAGTGATTTTGAACTAGTGTATACTTGAATCTTATTACATGTAAACGTAGAATATGGTACTTTTTGGTTTACATTGTGCCGCAAGCCTTTTGTACTTTTATTAAGCATACGCATAAGTCCCGATTCACATTTCTTTTTAATTGATAATTAAAAAAAAAATGCTTATTTCTAACCAAGTGTATTTTTTTCTTAAATACCATATCATAAAAAAAATACACACATATTTATTAGAAATAAAAAATATTCATTACCATCATCTTAAGGGAAATAAAATGATCAGTTAGTACATTTTCGTCCCAAACAATATCATAATGCTTATTTCCGAGAACAGGGTGAAAAAAATTTTAGTGTCCTATAAAACCTGGCACTGACATCAATAAGGAGGACACCAAGATGGCGAATTGTGAACACAATTTTTCCCTGACGTCCTTCTCAAGTTAACTTATTAAAAATATAGATTACTATTAAATGGCAACACTGCTTGGCAGGTTATTTGAAATTTGTTTATATATCCATCTTTAAAGATTATTTTTGTAGTAATATTTGAAAACTAAGTATTTTAAGTTAGTTTTCAAATAAAAAAAAGTATTTGAAGGAGTAAAGATGACAAAAACTTGAGCTCTTTAAAATCGCGGTCGTAGTAAACAAAATTCTACAGTATTACTCCTTACAAACCTTAAAAAAAAGATATCAATAAAAGAGAAAAAGAAAAACAACATGATATATAAGATTGAACTAAGTGGATACTACATAATATAGCTCATGAAAATTGATTCACAAGAAAACAGAGCTGTATCTCTAGGGAACAAACTAGAATAGTTCTACCATTACTTAAAACACGTTATTGCACTCACCCCAAAAGAAAAGAAGTCAAAAATCAAACTATTGTCCGAGTCAAACATATACCTATATTTATCCAGTCCGTAAAACTGTCTTCAAAGCTTTCACCACCATTTCCACTCTCCGTAAAAAAACCATTTATTATTTCATTAGTAACGTTTACTCGGCTTTTATCCAAACTATTTGTCTTACTTCATGGGGACGGACAATTTCGCGAAATAACAGACAAGGCTTTTGTAACTTTTGCACTATAATCCCTAAGGAAAACCTTTGTGAAAGAATCGTGATTGACTGAGAGCTGATGTAACCTGAAATAGCGATAAAACGAAGTTGTGAAGCATTTTGAAAGCGTGCCAATAATTTTCGAAACTTTAAGAATCTAGAATATTAAACAGAGCAGAGAAAAACGCGGAGCCTGCCTAAAGAGAGTATTTTATATATGCAATAATAATTGTACATTGTGCAACTGTCGGCATGGTAACAGTTTCGGGTGAATCCGTCACATCGAATATGAAATATAAGAAGTACCATGTGTACTTCTCTGGCTAGCTTACAAAACAATGACAACTTATGTAACTTTTAGTTTTTTTTAACGGCGTTGTTATAAAGATTGGCTACTAGAGCTATTGGATCAGTTTAGCAATTGTTTTCCCAGCAGAAATCGGATTGTTGTGGTTCACTATTATAATAAGTAGCAGAGCATAATAATTAGTACGTAATCGTGTATAAGTTACCGGGCGTTTATTAATACACTAATATAATACACTATTCATAAACGATAATAATATTAGCCTATACTTAACAGCTTTATCAGAAAATGTATCCGAATTTAAGCACTTTTTGGAATAACAGGTTTTGTAAGAAAGAAAGAAATCTTCTTTTTTCTCGAAATGTATGTGTATCTACGTATTAAAAACATGTAAAGACACTTTTATATATGAATGTACTACACAAATTTTTACACCAAAATCACCAAAATACGGACTTATGTGAAATTTGCAGTCTTGGTCAACTCGGTTTTAAAACACCTAACCGCTCATTATTTCTACAGTCCGTCCTTGCCCTGAACACAAAAAAATATCTAAGTAGTAAAAAAAGGCAAGCCTACCATAAAAGTACTTTACGGTACAAGTTAAACCAACGTGTCACTTTGTTAAAGTTTCCGGCCCTGAAATAATAAAATTAACTCCCTAACGGGTAAATTAAAGGACTTGGGTCTAGGTAGGCTGGTTTATTATTTCAGTTTGTACGTCATGAATTAGTTTAAAAAAAATGTTCTGGTAATTCTAAAAAATATAGGATATAATTTTAAATAATTTGAAGAAAGTGTAAATAAAATAATAACTTCTGACGTTACAAGTCACTTTTTTGTGTTTGTGTGATTGTGTGTGATCACATAATGATACTTTTCTACCTAATTAAAAATATAAAAAAATAAATTAGCACATGAACATTAAAAAAAATATTGTAATTTGACATGGCAATTTAAAAATATGGTATGATGGATGGTGGAATATCATGTAATACTAGAAGGTAAAAATTAAGTAAGAAAATACCATGTTTACCATTTTAATACTGTATTAGCAACTTAGCTTTGTGTAACTTCATTCTTGTTCCTTAAGGCAATTGACCCGTGAAATGAAATCTATATACATTGAGGTTCTAGATGGTAACGATTAGTTGAAACGCCTAAAAGAAATTAAAAATAAAATATTAAGTGAGAATCTTAATTGAATTTTCATTAGTTAAAATTAATAATTGAATCTTCGATTCTACGTAATTGATTCAACGTTGGTTGTGCAGCCTCGGATAATATACGGGCGCAAATTGAATTAACTCAGTATTTAGTCTTAATTAACTAGAAATGAAAATGAAAAGACTACTGAATAAAACTAACTATTGCTCTGATGGCATCGGTTTATTCGTATGGAACATTATAATTTCATGTATGTTATAGTCCAAATGCAAACATTGTTGAAAAGTATGAGATGAGTACATCTCAAAACCAATATTAGATAAACAAATACCCAATGCTCAACCCATACGTAATTTGAAGATAGGGGCCTCCTGCCCCTGAGGAGATCGTGTATTGTATTTGATCAGTTAGGTGTAAATAGTGAGTTTTACACCTACGCCATTATTTTATTACTAAAGTACATATATTATGTATATACTCGTATTTTTGAATTTGTAGTTATAAGAAAGAAAAGTTATAACAAGTTTTGAAATGTTCAGATTGATAGTCAGAATTTTCAATGTAATTTGTTTTTGCACTTGGTTATATTATATTTTTTTATTATAAATATAATTTATGTTGGTATTCTCATATAAAATGCTGTTTGCGTACAACGTCGGAGTGAGGAACAGAACAATATTTACCATGCAACATTTAGCAGAGGTATGAAACTTAAAATCTTTTTTCCAGTATAAGAAACTACCTTTTGCCCATGGCTTCGGTTGTGTTAATTTAGATCAATATCTACCCCTCGAGAACAGTATTTTTTCGAGATGAATCCATTAATTCTCCTTTTTTGTACCCGTACGACGTGTATCCAAAATTTCATGATGATCGGTCAAGTAGTTAAGGCGAGAAAGCATAATAACAGAGAAACTCACTTTCGCCTTTATAATATCATAGTCAGAATATTTACAAATTGACTTTAATTATAAAAGCAACGATTGATTGGTATCTTAAATCCTTACAACCAACCGGCCACATTAGATGTGTCCGGTTGGTTGTAAGGATTTAAGCTACCTGCTTAAGCTTTTTCTGGAATTTCCCTTGCTTACCTTGCTTTTGTGGTACTTGACAATACTTTATATTTGTATTTGATGCTTGTGTATATAATATATTAACTTACTTAGTTATAAATAAAATATGAATCATCACACGTCTAAAAATACATTTGGAAATATTTTCTGCATCATAATATTTGGCTTCTGTGATCTTATCCCATCAAAGTTACACAAACCATAGCCTGACTATAGCACCGCAAATGGTAGATAATATATGTCAGTCAACCTTTGATGTAGCGGCAAACACATAATACATTGTAGTAATATATTGTGTTGAATGTTGTATTGTATGATATGCTGCTGCTATATACATGCACAATAATCAATACGTATAAAGAGAATATAGACTATCGCTTTGTTACTTAAGCCGCGGTTTCAAACACAGCAGTACTATTAAATTATTATATATATACACTGAAAATCTTAGTATCAACCTTTCTCCCTCCTGGTTGACTGAAAATCGTGACTTGGAATGTCCCCCTACCATAGTACACGAAAACTTGGTCACGGTGACAGACAGCCGCTGAATATTAACCAGCTGTTTAAAGAGAGAACCGATGACGTTTAAAATAACTTTCCAAGTCCATTAACACTCGCACTGCTAGTGGTGTCATTTGTACATTGCAAGCTTTACTCCATGAAGCCCTGGTACAACAACAGCACTATGAAAGAAATGCTATCCAACAGTCTACTGTGGAATGGAGGTTCTTCCCTTTAATCGAGTTTTGCCTTTTAAAAATAAAAAATCTTCTTGCAAAAATTCTACGACTATGCTTCTTATTGAACGTAATTCTTTAGAAATCACAGTCATGAACTGTAAACTGTTCTGCAAAAATCAAGTGCTTTATTCTCTTCAACCTACCGGTGCAATATTCGCACCAAATGTTATTTTATTTAACACAAAAATTAAATGACTAATAGGTACAC
Organism: Euplagia quadripunctaria; assembly: GCA_963859945.1. Lineage (NCBI taxonomy): Eukaryota > Metazoa > Arthropoda > Insecta > Lepidoptera > Erebidae > Euplagia > Euplagia quadripunctaria. The sequence goes on along the minus strand of OY982563.1, from coordinate 4,948,168 downwards.
TGGGTCTTGTCGGCTATTTTTGACACTTTTAATGATGTTTAATTTGCAGGTTTCAGAAAACCTTTAAAAGTAGTTATGTCCAATTTAGCGCTCACAGTCTGCACTATGACGAATGACCAGACATGCTCTGCTAGACATTGAAGATTGATTGATTTGGCATAAAATCCCATCGAGAATTAATGTAACTTTAGCATATCATTACTCTTTTACTGTCATTACATACATGTATTAACATTTTATGTTTTCTATGAGATTTTGTAATGACTTTAGAATGTTGTTGCATTCTAAAGTCACTACAAAATCTTAGAAATCACAGAGGACGTTTCTATTTTAGCTAAGTTTGAGAAAAAGATATACGAGTAATTTTAAGACACACAAAATTCTAATATTAATGCTTCTTGGAGAGAGTTCACATCAGCAATGTATAGCGTCAAATTCGAACTTTCAATCTCAAATTCGACCCTTTAACATTTAGAGTTATTTCAATCTCTAAACACAAGCAAACTAACTAACTCAATTCTAAGTAATTAATAATTCTAATTCTTCCTAAAGAAGTTACATAATGTTCGGACAAGTGCAGGTACCTATATACTCGTAGATTAGACTAGAATTGAATAGACTGATGTGAACACGGGACACGCTTAACTGCGGCCAAAATTGTAAGGCCACAATATTCTACAGCGATGAAAGATTGAGTGGTTTTCAATTGGTACAATCTCATATTACACGTGATACCTAATGTCAATGGCATGTATTTAATACTTCAAAAAAGAGGAAGCGTTATGCGAGGTGCGTAGTCGCACTTCATGCCATTGATATTCTCTATCGTCAATTACACGATGATGTTGAGATATATGAGATACAAAGAAGTTTTAATCGTCCTCTTTACCCTTGTTTGTTTGTCTGAGTTTAAAAACAGATCAACAGGAACAGAACTGTACAACCACTTCAAATCATGGTGAAATCTGAATAACACATCAACGGAAAACGTCGGTGTCTGACGTATTCACGATTGATCGGGGCTATCGTTTGTACAATCAAATACAAAATGTTCACAGAATATGAAAAAAATATGTTTAGTTTATAACACTCAATGTTTCTTACGGTGCTTTGAAAAGAAATCAAATTGTGGTTAGTGTTTATAAAAAACAAACACCTTATTGTCGTTTTAGTTTTCTAAAAATATTATAATCCAGTTTATTATATTATTTGTTTATAATTGTATGGTGATTGGTTCACAATTCATTTTGGAAAAGTTGCTTCCTATATATTTGAAGGCGAATTTCTTTTAAGTTGCATTTTCTTAAGACCAAGCAGTAGTTCAGTACTTAAGTAAATAAAATTTGCTGACGCGAAGATTCAACTTTTGTAAAGATTTCATCAAAAGAAGATTTATAAAAAGTTTGTTGCGCAAAAATAAAGTTGATGAAACTGCCATTTGTAGGCGAAGATCTTTAGTAACTATACGTGTCCTTAAGCCCAGGCGGTAATTCAGTGTTGTAAGAAAATGTCTTTTTGACATTAAAGTTCAATTTGCGTGAATATTTTATTAAACAAAACAGTTTTTTTTTGCATTTGACCAAAAAAATCCTGGGCTAAAATAATGATGATAAAATCGGGTCATTAATTCTGAAGATGTCAAGTCTTCATTAATAAGCGTTTTATTGTCAAAGTTTTAAGTGTAAGACTTGGGTAACGTTTCTTTGCTATGTCGTTTCTTATTCAGCGTTTTCTTAAGATTTGGTGTATCTTATTTTTAGTTATGAACAAAATTTCATCTTCAAAATGGTAAAATAACCTGAACATTTAGTATACTATTACATACTACTGGTATAGACAGATTAATGGGATAGAACGTTTTCTGCTGAGGCTGTAAGTGATAAATACAAATACTAAAAATATGTTACAACCACAGAAATCTAAATAAGGTAATTCGATTTCTGTGGTTACAACATTTTACGAGAACGGAATACACAGAGAGATTACATTAGAAGAAAAGTAAACCTATGTTTTATTTCTATACATGAAGAAAATATATATATTGTATTTATAACCATCGTTATGTTAATATATCTAATTACGAAATATGTTTATTGGTAGTTGATACAATAATACCGGAATATATTTCTCTTCGACTGTATCAATGTTAGTATTTAGATAGATATCTGTTGGCATCAAATAAGACACGCATCCGGCTCTGGCGATAGATGTAATGTTTATTTTGTTAACTTACCATTTCTATAAATACAGTTATTAGGTATGCGTACTAATGCTGTTTATCAAACATTTTTCTTCTTCGAATGTCCTGGAAATAATCGCCACGACTACAATGTATGTATATGTATGAGTACCGTATGTGCATGAGTAAAATTTTATGTACTAAACAATGTTTAATTCAGGAAATATAATAATAAGATGTGAGAGTGGGTTTTAGAGTAACCAGCTAGCAACCGTTTATTTTTGCACACCGTCTCTATTTACCATACATCTGTAAAAAACTAAATTACGGCAACGAAAACAAACTAGACCCTTTGAATAGTAGGTGTTTAAAGCTAGTATTCAAATAACTTAAAAAAGTGGTATGTGGTGTGGTGTAGTGGTTAAAGTATTTTCAGAAATACTTTAAAGGACCTTGGAATCCGAACTAATTTTTTTTGTTCGGATGCTAGAAGCTAAAGGTAGATAGACAATAAAACAGAGAATTTGTAACGAATCATGATCCAACAATAGCAAAATCCTTTCGATCTAAAGTAATCGTCCGTCTAAATCATTTTCATGGAGGAATAACCACTAAGACTTCCAGATGATTATAGATGTTTGCATCACGTGAATTTGAGTCTGTAATAATAGAATCACACAAACACATCCATTACATGTGGACTGTGACCAACTGAGTAAATTTTAGACTAATGTAAGTACTGCTATTAAAAGCTATTTTTTTTTTTTATTTGGTCTTTGCTTCTTTAATTCACATTCTTTGAGTGATATAATTTCAGAATTTTGAAGCAATTCGATCTTATTACAGAAAGTATTTACTAAATAACTTTGAGTACTTCTTGCAGAGGTTGGAATTCTCAAAGCGCTTTCAGTGACTGTTGCACAATTATTAATTTTACGCTGACAGAGAAAATTTTCCATTTCACGTATTTATAAGTCTCTCGTAGCAAAATTGAAGGTTACGTTAATGATTTAACAAACGGGAGAAGATATGCTTATTTATCATCTGTTTATATAGCACTAAAGTGGTAACTAATTAGCCCGACGCACGGAATCCAGTCACTGTATTCACCACCTAGGTGTCATGCACGTTCTACCCAAGCATGTAATAACCGTATATGTCAAACCTTGAAGATCGGGCTTACTTATGAAATGAGAAAGGCAATGATAAATCTGAGGCTTTAACAATAAATCTACTATTACAAACATATTATTCTAATAAGGTATGGTCCTAAAGATAATAATTATGGCCTCAGCTCATTTATTAAAGATATACATTTTACTCACGGGGGTATTTCAGTGATGCCCGACTAGCTTCGGACCCGGCGGAGGCCCTTTGTCAAAGAGTCAATCATATGTCAAAGAGTCAATCAATCAATCAATCAATCAATCAATCAATCAATCAATCCATCAATCAGTCAATCAATCAAATCATTTATTTATAAAACATAGGAAGGTAGATCAAGCGACCTTCATGTCCATCCGTCAAGCGACCGTCGCTGTCAGGCGCCACTCATTCTAACTAATCTTACCAATATTATAAAGGTGAAATTTCCACGCGAACGAAGTCTCGAAGCTAATATTATATGCGAAAGTGAGTTTACTTATTGGTTACGCTTTCACGCCCTCATGCCGCGACCAATCGTCATGAAATTTTAAAGACACGTTGTGAGGCATATAGAAAAAGTCCCGATCCGATTTATCCCGAAGAAAAATACTGTTCCCGAGGGGTAACAACGGTAAAACCGCGGGCAAAATCTAGTCTTTAATAAATATGAATATCACCCACGAAAGATTTTATTCTCATATCCTCAGTGTAGTTTATTCAGGTAAATTAATCAAGTTATTTATGCTGTTTATTCTCTCCGTTTTCCAGCGATGCGATGGTTCGTTGCTTACAATTAGGAGTTAATTAATCGTAGTACTGAGTTTTAGTACGCAGCACGTAGTCGAGAGATGTAATTAGCACTTAGAAATGATGAATTTATGCAGACTATTTTGATAAGTCAACGTACTTATTGCATTCAAGAAGTTTGCTTATGTATTTATTTGTCTATTGCTCTCTTGTATGTATATTCTTACACTATATGTAAGATAGTTTATCTTTATTTAACTTGTATAATATACCTACTGAGCGGACACCATACTGCCCGTAAATCGATTTCCTATGTTCGTTCCATCCCATGGTTGCCTGTAAGAGATTACCTCAGTGCAATAAGGTCACCAATTGTATCTAACACCCAACATTGCTGTGCTCCTACTCTTTAAAATTATTTTGCTGTAAAATAAAAATAAAATAAAATTATTATATTTTACTTCTCTACATCTTAAAGAACCAATAAAGTTCATATTAAATTAGTAAAGAACGATGCCAGGATGTTTGTGGCTTAAAAGACTATTTTTTATTAAAACACCGCGGTCACACTGGCTGAATATATAATTGTTTTTGTTAAATCACACCATTTATTTTAATAGAACACTAATATTAAGAGAACTTATAATAAAAAATGATCGAGGTAAGAAAAATTAGGTAAGCTCATAAGTTAAATTTTTTTCCGAAATAACAATTTTTTAAACAGTTCCCAGCAACAATCGACAACATTCAAAAAAATTTAATACTATGTCTTGCTAATCACAATACTTTTTCAGTTACTTGTGATAATTTTACATCAATCCAAGGTCTCTATGGAGATCTGGTATACTTCTTTATGAACTTTTTGAACGTGAGAAGGGCACAGATTGGACAGGTTTGACCAACACCTATAAGTTGGGGAACTTTGGTTGGAATGTAGGTATAAAGCACTGATATACGTGGATGGAGTTTGACATCGGTTGAATGTTAAACCGAAGTCAATTTTTTACCAGTACGTGTTTAATTTTCCTTAGGGTAAACATTGTAGCAGTACTGATAGGGCAAGATACACGGTTAATACCCTCGTTAGCAGTACAATGACATCTTAAATAGAAGGATTCCAATGTCTCTGATTTTATCAGAGCTTACGACGGTAAGTGTACAAACAGCAGATTTTTTGTTAATTAGGAGCAGCGTTTTTATAGTCCTTAATGTGTGATACCCTCCCTCATTTAGTTCTGTCTTTTCTCTTCTAATTTCTTGTAGAATACTCACAAGACAACACACAGAATACTCACAAGACCTGTCTGTCATTGAACCTGTCAAAAATGTTTGATCATTCCGTATGACCCGATCAAATCACATTTTTAATGGAGCACAATTCTGGGCTTAGATATTCAGGTTAAGATTACAGACCCCAATAGTATTAAAACATGTACCTATGTACTTGTAACGTTCAAAGATGAGCTAAGAATAATGATTGAAGCAGGACAAAAGGTCGATGTGATAACGGTCTATGGAAAATAAATGTTTACAATAAGAAATCTTTATAGCTCGGAAAGTCCTATACAATACATATGTTCGTATAAACAGCGTATATTATACATAAGTGCCTCCACAATCTGAGCATAACAGTCTCCGTCACACGCGTTAAATCTGGCTTAGTGCCTCCTATATTGACAAGAGACAAAATAATCAACTTCAGTATTGAGTTACTGAATCAATTAATTTCGCTAAGACACAGTTTTGTTTATATTGAGGGCAAGATATTTTAGGAACAAACATTGATGACGGTATAAGTAAACAGAACACAATTTATTTGTTTACCATTAAGTAAACATAACAAATACTTGAAATAATAGTGGGATTATACAATAAAAGTATGGAATAAAGATAACAACCGATTTATATGACGAGACGATTTTATTGACGTGACAACGTCTTATAAATTGGTTTGCCGGGTGACACTTCAAGAAACTGCGTTACGCTCCGCTCACGTTATGCGCTCACAATGAGAGCGAGTGAGAGGCACGCGTCCCTTCCACTCGGGCATGGTTATTATTTTACCACTCAAAGTCGTTGTCACGTAAAACTTTCGCCCGTATACCGACTTTACAGGCAACCAATTTTTTTTTCATGGTAAAGGGGGCAAACGAGCAGACGGGTCACCTGATGGTAAATGACTACCACCGCCCATAGGCACCTGTAACTCAAGAGTCACAAGTGCGTTGCCGCCCTTCGAGGTGGGAACAGGGGAAGAGGGGGAGAGGGGGGAAGAGCGGGAAGACGGGAGACGGGGATTAGAGAGGAGGAAATTGTTTTGCATAGATTTGTCAGTAAAGCCATTTTTGTCAGTCAGTCTATAATTTTGTTGTATTTTTTTAGCCCCCAATGCAAAAAGGAGGGCTGTTATAAGCTTAATGTGTGTATCTATGTGTCTGTCTGTAGCATCATAGCTCCTAAACGAACGGACAGAATTTAAAAAAGTTTTTTTTTTTAATTTAAAAGGTGATTTGATTGAGACTATTCTTAGCTATAATTCAAGAAAATCTGGCCATTCGACGATCATCAGCTCTTTTATAATCGTTGAAACGATTTTCGAGTATTTAAAAGTGTTACTTTTTAGAAATGAAGTGGGTTTTCTGAAACAAAAATATCAGGAGGCCCTTTTATCAAAACAAAGTAAAACCCTGTATAACCTACAATTGGATCGCGAAAGTGGCGTTCATTACATTCAAATTAATATTCTTTTTAAAAACATAATTGATCAATCCGTCCTTCCCGCCAATATTTTTTTACAAAGTACAAAAATAGCGGGATTTAAGCGACAATAAATAGGATAAAAGTCCGTTCTACAGACCGACGTTAATGGGCCTAACCGATATTGGCCTTCGAGTGAGATAAATCTTCGTCGTTTTCCAATTTCCCAATACAATTTAGATACCTACTCTTTTCTCACGATTCTGAAGTTATCGGAAACGATTTCAGTATTAATCTAAATAAGTATCTGTGAGTCTTTTGAAGACACTGTCTCCGGAGTTCCGTGATATTGGTTAGATAAAGCATTAAGATTTTTAAATTGGCCGTAGCATGGCCTTACTTTGAGCGGTGGATTTGGAGTTCTTTGCATCATTTATCTATATTTTATGGATGTTTTCGGTTCACTTCGTTTAATATAATTGGGCTTTTAGTTTGTAAAGTTCTTTTTGAAGTAAAAACTTCTTTGGACACGTCGGGCACTTTTGGTATGGGTGCATGACATGCATGTGCATGAAAATGCACTGAACTCGCGTGACCATCACGCTCTCTCTCACACACAGAAACACGTCTAATTATACAGATGCGTGTTTGTTTATATGTATATATATATCTATATATGAATATGTTATATTTTCACTTTTGACGTGCAATTCTACGAATGACAGTTTTTTTTGTAATATGTATGTTTACGTTTAAATTGTGTTATGATCACTACATATTATAAAACAAAGACCCCCTCCGCGTCTGTCTGTCTGTTCGTGATAAACTGAAAAACTACTGAACGGATTTTCATTATGTTTTCACTAATAGACAGAGATGTTATATTTTCACTTTTGACGTGCAATTCTACGACTGACAGTTTTTTTTTGTAATATGTATGTTTACGTTTAAATTGTGTTATGATCACTACATATTATAAAACAAAGACCCCCTCCGCGTCTGTCTGTCTGTTCGTGATAAACTGAAAAACTACTGAACGGATTTTCATTATGTTTTCACTAATAGACAGAGATGTTATATTTTCGCTTTTGACGTGCAATTCTACGACTGACAGTTTTTTTTTGTAATATGTATGTTTACGTTTAAATTGTGTTATGATCACTACATATTATAAAACAAAGACCCCCTGCTGCGTCTGTCTGTCTGTTCGCGATAAACTGAAAAACTACTGAACGGATTTTCATGCGGTTTTCAATAATGAACAGAGGGATTTATGGGGAAGGTTCAGGTGTATAATTTGTACCCGTGCGAAGCCGGGGCGGTTTGCTAGTGATCACTATATATTATAAAATAAAGTCCCCTCCTGCGTCTGTCTGTCTGTTCGCGATAAACTGAAAAACTACTGAACGGATTTTCATGCGGTTTTCAATAATGAACAGAGGGATTTATGGGGAAGGTTCAGGTGTATAATTTGTACCCGTGTGAAGCCGGGGCGGGTTGCTAGTTGATTAATATAACATAGAATTGATTGGTTGGAATTTTCTTTGCTTACATTTCCGTATTTTAAAGGTTTATTTACACTAATCGATTTTCGCAGATCCCAGAATCGATATTTTTTTCGTAGTTTTTGGAAGAAACCTTTCTTCAGCAGCGGACTTCTTTTGGCTGATTTAATGATGATAATTTAACTAACTATACGTAAATCTAGTTAGTCTCTTACTATCAGGATTTCGATGCATGTTAGCAGAATGTAGACCCACTACATTAGGTATTCTCTGTTTTAATTTTAGCGAATTTGAGTGCTGGCGTCACAGTTGTATATTCATTAAACTTGCCTTGCACAAACATATTGATTATAATAACTTTTGGGCCTCACTGCGCCCTGTCATTTAGACTCGTTGAAATATAAAGTCCACGTTAACAGCGTTTATCTGTTTTTGAATGATTTTTGTATGTTGTAATTTATGGAGAAATTATGAATTTTATTGCCTTCGTTTACAAAAATCAGTATTAACTTAATTTATTTTACACAGTATGGATCATGCTTTCTTTGACAATGATCAGATTCACAAAATAAATTGTCTAGCTTTGTATAATCAGCGTAAGTAGAGGTGTGTCACACGTCACACATTCCCATGTCGCGTGCTGTATTTTCAGTTGCATGTATTACTTATTAGGCTTCGTGCTGCTTCTGAGAAATTTTAACAGAAAAACCCAACAGTAATTTGCTATACCCGAGAATCAAGTGGACAACTTTACGATCGCACGCACACACATCATGTCATTTACATATTATGTTTCCGCATTTAATCTTTAAGAAATGTATCTTAATAACCTTACGCACGAAGCGCACAGACAATCTGTTTATATTAAAATTAAATTAATAACTTATACCTAAGGCTTAATTTAGCTCTTGTGTATGCTATTTTTCTTATTTTTCTATCTTACTACTAGTAGAAAAATATATATTACCCTTGTTAGTACCAACGTCTTTGTATTATAAGAATCGATCTCTCCTTCAGAACTCTCCTTAATAATACTTGTTCAACATAATGGGACAATATACAGGACATAAAGCAAACATATAACATAAAAGAATACTATTTTCTCCATACAAAATAATCCCAAAATTACCTTTACCTTTTGAGAACCAAACGATTGAACATGAAAGCTTATAGAAATATTTATAGTTCTGGTACGATTGAATACTTACTTTCAAACTGCGGCTTTGTGAGATTGGTGTGGTGTGTGAAAGGTGTTTGTTAATATTAAAAGAAACTCAAAACAGATATACCTACTACATTTTTAAACCGTGTTCGAACTAAAATGTGGCGCTTTACACTTTTCCTTTCATCATCACGTTAGACCTAAACAGATGGAGGAAACGTCATATTTTTAAACATTTATAAAAAATAAAATGAAAAATAAAAAAATATGTTCGATTTAAAATCTTTAACTTTACACGTTTCATCTAAATTTTATGAAAAACGGAGGTAAAAATACCTTGAAATTTAAACGTTCCTAACATGTGAACGGATAGTATTTTTTTTCAAAAATTCTTATTGTAACTGCATGCTAGTCATGCTCTTTCAGTGATTTAAGTAAGTGTTCCTTTTTTAAATACATCCTGTATAATGATTATGATACTCGTCGCAATTCTAAATAAATACTGAAACACATACATTGTTGTGATATACTAACTTGCCCTACCAGCATATCAGTTATTCTCTCAGGGTTGGCAATACTATCGGACAGAGAATGTAGTTATCATAACAATGGTACAGCACCAGACAAAATATATAAGTATATTATTTTAGGTTGTACATCATCCATAAATTTATTTTAATAATGATATTGTAATATTTAATCTAATAAAGAGATGCGTATGCCGTCGTAGTAGATAATAAATATGACATCACACTCAAGTTTAATAAGAAGCAATATTAGTAGACATCGCCATACTACAATCGCATAATTGAATATTAAGTGAATTACATATAAAATGAATGGCATAAAATTGTTCTAATTTATTGAATCTAGAATTGATCTCGTGGCATAACTTAGGACTTATTTTTACTAGTGATAATGAAGTCCTGGTTTCAATTTCCCTTTTGGGCAATTTATTATTAGATATTTCTGTTAAGAAATTCTCAGTAGCGTATGGAGTCTCAATGACCGTTTCCTGAACAAAAAAGGTCTTGACAAACAGACGGATATGACTAAGTGACCGTAAAGGGTACTTTTTTATCTATTTTCTATATAAAACTGACCTGTATTATAAAAACGTAACTAACAAAAAGAGAAGCTTTAATAACTTTAACTAATGTAAGTAATGCATAAAAAAGTAGGGAATTCTTATTCTGGAAATTAATAATTAGAGAATTAATTAAGTTTTATGGGGTTTCCAGACGATAAAAAAAAGAAAAAGGTATAATGTATATTCATGAAAATTATGTAAACATGGAAATGCACTTATAACAAGTCTAAACAAAGCCTATTAAATCAACAAATGACTTGGTGGTCAATGCGTCAAATTTTTTAATTAGATCATTAATTTTTTTAATAGACATTTAAACGATGATGAGAGAATCAATTGACTAGTGACTTCAGAACAAAGATTCTATTACGGGGTTAACTAGAGTATTAACTCCTATAAACAAACCAAACGTTAAGACGCACTTCTTGATTCCAAAGCCAATAGGAGGTTTTATTTCGGACAGAACTGTATTTGAGTACAAAATTGTATAAAATTTAACCCATCTATATTATCCCATTTATTAAATAACACCGGGTTTTATTGTCAGTTGCCTCAGAGTACGCAAAAGATTCGCATCGGATCACGTAGTTTCATGCAGCTGCAATATTTAGAAAAATAAAATTGTCAACGAGCCACATGACAATGAGGCCTACTTTCTAGAATTAAAAACAGGAATTCTAATGGACTACAGATAATATATAAAAAATAAACTGTAAAACAAATGAAGTCATGTACTAACTTGCCTTCATTATAATGAAAGTAAGTCTCTTCAAATTCCACATTCTTTCAAATCCCAATAGAATAAATTTGGAACAAGCCCATAAACACATAAAACCTACACAGACTAAATAAACCAATATAGATTCTCTCTGATTTGATTTACAAAACAAATAAACTGTACTGTAATATTATTCAGTAGGTTTTGTACCGACACAAAAGAGGGAACTAAAATGTATGAATGTTTCTAGAACACAGCAGCAATAGGGAAGGCTGTATTGTTGGATCTAATTTACATACACATACATATATTGATATGGTCTTCGTATCTAATAAGATATGTGTGGTTATCTCTATTAAAAGCCTTGACATTTTAATAAGAATATACTGAAATGTTTTGCATATTTTCTGCATTTATGTACGATGGTGAAATACATTTCATTTAATTTTTATTTATTCAAAGGTTATCTGGAAGACCTTATTGTGTAAAGAGGCCGTAGCTGTCATAATTCCCTCAAACCACGTAATCTGCTGCTAATGTGGTAGGTCTTTTAAATGTTCATTAAAGATCTGTTTACAGATTTTTAGTCAGGTAGGTTATTCTTTTGTAAAACATTTCATCGTCACGCTATCATGGTGGATGTGTCACTATTAAATGTTTTTTTTTACTCAAATCCACTCAAATCAAATCAAAAAATCTCGTAGCCTACCTATGAAATTTAGTTCAGACTTAGTATTTCCGTATTGTAGGTATTATATATTTACATGTTGAGATAGTAACTTTCACCACTTCGATATTTTTTGTTTACATTAATTTCATTACACATACACATTTAATTTCAGTTATCGAACCTAATAAGTCTGTTTATTGCCTTTATCGAGAATAAATCATAATCTCCAATATCAGAAACCAGACATTAGTCTTCATAAGTTAGGGAAGGTCAAGTCAATAAAGTAAATAAAAAATCGATGTAATCCAAAGTCTTGCCCTAAGCATCAAAATTTAACTTATTTTACCAAGGTCATCGATATTTTTACACAAAAGCTAGCAAACTTAATAGAAGTTGTCCTGCCTGAACGTAGGATTGTTTTTTGGTGTCAAATTTAATTTCAACAATACAACAGATAAACTTAAATCTTAAAATAATAACAGTAAGACTATCATCAAAAAAAAAATACATGACTTCTAGAACCCGGTTCAAATCGTGAATCTAAACCACCCAGAGACCCATTCAAACACATAATTTATTTATATTTTAAAGTGAAATAAGCTTCCTAGAACCCGGTTGCAGCACCACGTACGGGGTCCAATTGTATATCTAAAGTGATCTAAACCATCTGGGGACCCACTTAAACACACAAAAAACATCAAAATCAGTCCAGTGGTTTGGTAAGTGTTAACACACGTACAGAAGAATTATGTATATAAAATTTAAAAAAAAACAACACCACAACAAATTTCAAAATCTTTACGTTGCTGGTATATATAGAGTATATCTATTTAATTTACTAGAATATAATTTTAACCTCGAATAAAAACTTTCGTGGGTGGTATTCATATTAGTTTAGATATACGGTTTTACTTACGTCCTGTGTGCAGATGCCAGAGTCTGGCACCTGCAACCGGCGCGGCAGGATGCCTCACACCTTGATAAAGGGCCCCCGTCGGGTCCGAAACTAGTCGGGCATCCCCGAAATATTATACACGTGAATAAAACCGTATATCTTAACTAATAATTTTAACCATTAGTATTTCTGGGATGTTATTAAAGGAACTATTTAAGTGAAAATAATACAGAAAGAACGTGATCAGAAACATCTTTTAATCAACTTCCACAAACCTAAAGAATGCTACTACAAAGTAAATCAAATTTCATTAACTATTGTTTCCTCTCAAAGCATGGATTTATTTGTCAATTAACAAATTGCAGTGGCCATCATTCAGATGTAATCTATGTAATTATACACGTATAAATTGGTTTAATAAAAAACGTTGGACAAATATTTGGTAGACTCTTTTTATATAAAATCTATCGAATTGAGTAGAATAACTACTTTTTACAGTTCCGTATCCAAAGGTGCCAACAGAACCTATTACTAAGCTTCTACTGTCTGTCTATCAGCGAGACGGATTTCATGTACCGTAGTAGGTAGACAGTAGTATTAAATGTTTACATATTGTTATATCGCTTCTCGTGGTTTTTGTAAGGAAGTATTTACCAAGTATATAATGTTGAATCTTGTACGATGTTTAATGTTTAATGGTTAATGGTCTTTTTAAAAATATTCAACAACAAATTACTGCTACTAATAAAATTTGTATAGTAACACTGTTATAAACTTATTGGTTTATAACAGTGTTATTATACAAATTTTATTACACTTATAACAATCAAATTAATAATCTGATCTGGTAACACTTTCTGAATATTTCTCCCCATAGCAAAAAAAAAAATGTTATTTCTCTTTTACGATTGGCAAAAGAAACGGACTGAAAGTACACCTGAAATTCAATTATTAAAGGTTTGCACTGATGGTTAGGGAGGGTTCCGGAGGCCATAAAATATTCGCAGTTCGATGAATTTGTGCTTGGGTAAAACGGGAATATAATCCAAGCTATTTATATCTAAAAGATGTGTTATTGCCTTCATTAGGAACTGAAAATTGAAAAACAGGAGTTGAGGCAGGTCATGTTTTCAAGGTGATGGAAAATTAATAACTCCACACTCCACACATCTCACACACGGCAGTCTGATTCCAAACTAGGCAGAGCCTGTACTATGGTAACCAGACTGCAGATAAACATACTTATATATTTCTAAATACATACATATTGTAGATAAATTACACCCAGACACCGAACAAATACTTGGGAAAAAGCTTTGAGATATCTATAATAATATATATTGTTTTGCCTAAATGCTGTTTTATGTTATTTATCCACAATACGTGGCCGTAGATTAGTAATTGATAAACTAAAAACCTGATGATATTATGTAGAAGGATAAACCACTTTGCGATCGAAACACACGAATACCGAAAAAAGTAAATAAATAAAATAATACAAACTAAAAATTTAACTGGAATAGCGTCAGTCTGTACGAATATTATAAAGGAAGTTTTACGAATTTCAGGAGTTGGTGTTTATATGGAGAGTAATCTCCATATCCATTACACTTATTTGAACAGTTTTTTAACCATTTAATATATACATTATTCCAGACACATATAGGTACATATATATTATATTATAGATCAAATCAAATAGGCACTCGCAATACTCGAGCTGAGTAATGTGAGAGAACCAAAAGAACTAATAATTACCAAATTGAAATCCGCGCGAGCAAAACTGCGAACAGCACTTAGTAAAAATACTAATTTAGATGTAATCTTCTTTTAGATTTTTAAATTAGAGCAGTTTAAATTCCAGGCCAGCTTAACGGGCTAAGTTTGCCTGAAATTTTCTTAAGTAAGTTGTCTTGGCGGCTGTCTTACGTAATTTAGGTTATGTAACATGCTGCATATACTTAACTTTACTCAGTTTGTAACATACTGCGGGTTAGATTAAATTCACTTAGATGAAGATTTCAGAAGATGGTTGTTTTGATCGTATTTTGGAATTAAGTCGGTTAAAATTAAACAAAACCAACCAGCCGACAATTATTACTGCTATCAAAAATTAGGAAATTAGGTCTTAAGTTAATAAGTTTTAAATAAATTAATTAATTGAATTACAATCTTGAAATTTATGTTGAATAAATGGAGATGGAAATGCAGTCTGTGAAAAAGATTCACTGTGGGAGAGCCATGCGTCGGCTCGACGAGCGATACCACGGCCTCATAGAAAACCGGCAGTTAAGCAATGGTTGCATTGTATTTCGCCGAGTGAGTGAGGTTACCGGAGGCTTTAACCCTTCCCCCTTCCCCTCTTCTCTTCTTCGCGGCTTCCCCTACTGCTACCTTAAAGGCTGGCAACGCACTTGTAACCTTTGAGTTGCAGGTGCCAATGGGCGGCGGTAGTCACTTACCATCCGGTGACCCGTCTGCTTGTTTGCCCCCATTCCATTAAAATAAATAATCTGGCAAAAACTTCTACACTCCTTTTACCTTATTCACAATCCCATTCTAATTTGCAAGACTGGTTATATTCCTGATATAAATAAATAAAAAATAACCAATCATGGGACTGCCGACAGAAGTGATAACTTAAACGAAACGACGAACTTAAAACGTCACATTAACAGGTTGGTGACATTAATTAATAAAAAGCTGACAGAACTCAATGTTTAGATTAGCGCCCTCTAGCAGATCTATATATGTATTATTAGCGTGACGGTCACGAGTTCAGCAATCAACAAAAGTGCACAAACGTGGCTAAAGAAGTTTATACTTAAAAAAAAAGTGTGTGTCAGCTCTGACGCACGACTGGAGTTTAAAAGCACTGAGTTATTATTACTAGCGTAACAAAAAGTTATCACGTTTTAATATATAGATAAGGTTGAAATAATATCTACAAAAGTTAATACAACAGATACACAATGAAACAAATTGGCAAAGAATTTATAATCTACCTAATTTTATTAATATACTAGTACAGATGTTATCTATAGCTTACATATCATCGCTTTCAAGCATGGCAGCCATCGCATCCAGATAATTATGCCTATTGTTGATTCTCTACTAGATTTCTATGCAGGTAGCATTACATTGCACATGACGTCATTGTAGGCGCTATGAAATGGATATTGTACGTATGACAAGAAATAATTACCGGTGAAATAAATGATGAATGCTACGAGTATGTTTCAATGATTTAAAAATTGTTTGATTTGTTTGAATTGCAATCCTTACTAACCCAATAAATAATAAGTTATCAATAACTTTCAGGCTTTTCTTACTTACTGTTTCTAAAGTCCCTTTTAATAAAAAATTTTTAAAGACCCTAGCTTATAGATCAATAAATTAGTGTTCTGTGTTTACTTATTGAAAAATTATTAAATTATCTTTCAATTCTGCTGATCGTCTATTTCCATGCGTATTTACCATTTGTTTTGGTCTATTTGCGAATCTTAAACAGGTAACTATTTTAAACATACTAGGGATCACTTGGTGGTCGAATTTCGACCATGGTATTTTCAAGGGCCAGTATAACTTAAGCTCTCATTGTATAGACTTACTTACCATTACAGGGAATCCCATATACTGGACGCGTGTTATTTCATTAAGCCGTTTTCACGTAATTTTTAAAGGTGTAAGACATAATTGTTAAAAATTTTTAACTTTCTGCACTTGTTCTATATATAAACTGTAAATATTCCAAATTTCACGTTACTGCTTTTTCACTAGTAAAGAATTCTCTTCACGTATTAATATAATGATTTAAACAAAGGAGGTGATTCTCAATAGGGCAATTTTTTATCTAATTGTGAACCAGTTTCAGTGAGTTTTCCTAAATAGCTAAGTTTGAAAACCAGCACACGGCTCCCCGGCTACTCATAAGTGGATACGACTCTATCCTACCTTCCTTTTGAGAAATATAATACTCCGTTAGAATTGCCTATTGGCGGTCTTCTATTGGGTGAACGCTTCCCCAGTCATGTGTTCCAGTACAAGAAGAAATAAGTTATGTACTGCACAGCGATACTAATGTCGAGCCAATTAAAAAAAACTATTTATTAGAGAGAAAAACGCGTGACATAGGCTTTTCTAGTTACCGCTTTAGGAACTCCCGCATTCGCGGCAGCTTTCATGTCCGTGACATTGCGGATAAATTGCAGGAGTGTCGCCTTCTCTGGTATGGCCACGTTTTACGGCAACCGGATACTTACGTGGGAACAAATGTCTGGCCATACCGCCTCCGTCGGGCCCCCGCAGGAGGGGTAGACCAAAAAAGTGCTGGCTTGACGTCGTAAGGGGTGATATGCGTACATATGGACTTACTATCAGGGATGGCGAAGATCGTGTGAAGTGGTAAAGAAAAGGTAGGAAAGCGGACCCCGGGCACCGAAGCGGAAGCTTCAGTTGTAACCGGGATTCATCGCGATGATGATGATGATGATGATTAGAGAGAAAAACGCGTTTTTATTAGTTTCCCTTGTAACTAACTGAATTACAAACTTTGTAAACAAATCTTGGAAGTTAATTTTAACTCACTTCTAATTGTCGTTTCGCAATGGAACTTTTTATATCTAATTTGGATGATGGTCCTATAATTTGGCATCTTGCAGCTGATCTGATAATGGAGCCAGGATGTGGATAGTGGAACTCTTCAGTGGCTATAAGTAAACCCCTCGAATCTTTGCTCATAAAATTCGAGGGGTTGGTATGGTCTGATGATGAAGCCAGAAGGTGGATGGTGGAACCCTTTTTTACTAATATACAATAATATTTGTCATTATGGCATTTATATACTGATGACCTTCTCGATGTAGTTTATATCTACCGTATGTAGAAATAAGTAAGCGTGTAATATTAACTTCTAAACTTTACCCATTTTTACTACAACGTACTCTTATGCTTTCATAAAACTTTTTTAATATACCGCACACCTTGTAAGTATCCAACAAAAGGTTTAAGTTACAAAAGGGGACTCTCAATAAAGTTGAAAGAGGTCTTAGAAATGTTACCTCACCGCCTTAACGCGGACGTTCTGTACGACTTAATCATGTGGAGTGGCTTTTTAAAGTAGATTAAAAATTGAATCCCAGTGTTCATCCTATTCACTACGAAATACAGGTACTAAATATTCTTTGAATAAATAAAATATTAAGTGTACTTTCAATAATTTTCTTTTGAAATGGATGGCAATGAGGCCTATTTTTTATGGGTGGTTCGCTTACATTAACATACATAGAGAAAGAGCGACTAAACAGCACTACTTAGCAGTCGCGCAAGTTGTATGCAGAACTCAGAAATGCGCTAGTCACTACACTACGGGCGTGCGAGACGAGGTTTGCGGGCGGCGAGTGGAGGTTTGCGGGCGAGCGAGGCGAGGCTCGGGGGCGGTGAGAGGAAATGCTTCCGCCCTTCATGTCAGGCCCGAAATTCAACTCGCGCGGACATTACCACTATCTGGTTCAAAAAGAGGATATTAGATAATGCTTGCAACGTAAGTTTAACGCTGTTTTCTTCTGTTGATGAGTAAAATCGCTCGAGTTTAATCGCAGGTGAGCATACTATTGGCAACACAAGTGACGCAACTGTTGCTACGAATGTGTATAGAGCAACACACATTGCATAAGGCGAGGTGGTAACGTTCGACTAACGCTGTGGTGTAGCGAGTGTTTACGCAGAGATTATCACTTACCATCGGCAGGTCTTGTACTTGATTGAAACACACTACTTAATTTACCAAAAAAAGTGCACCTGCTAGAACAGACCAAATTTACGTGACGGAGATTTGTGACTAGAACCTTAATTATCAGCCTAGCAAAAAGTACTGACAGTCCAGCACTTCCTACTTTATCCCAAGAACCCTCGGACAAAGCATTGAATAGGAGTGAATCGAGTGAATCAAACTAGTTGGATGAGAACAATGGAAAGTTGCCAAAAGTTTTTGCTCCTAACAATTGTGTGAAAGGGGCGATCGACTAGAACGCGTCGGCCATATTTAATTTCATCATTCATTTAAACTTGAACATTTCTGTTTCAATAAGTTTTTAAATTCCATATATCTTTTTCTTTTAATGATATCTCCAATACTATTTTGTTTAGTAGTAGTCCAATATGATTTAGTAAAACATCATAATAAAATTATTACAAAGAAAATTGCTTGATGAGATGAGATTGAGAAAATGATTGAAAACTTAAATTATTGATGTATATAATTACATCGTAAGCAACTAATTAATTAATTTAAGAAGAACAACAATAGCGAGCATTTTAAAAGAAATGAGTAATTTGAGCATTGAAGTATATCTATATAGCTATCAACAGATAACGTTCACAAAAGATTGGCAGGGTCACCACCTGATCATACGATAATACGATCATTAGCCAGAAAATAAAACCGCGCTCTAGTCACGTGAAGCGTCGATCAAGTTTTTCCAATACAATCCTAATCTTCTAAACCTCGTTGTTGAATTATAAAATTTATTAATTCATAGTTCAAAAAATTCAACCATTTTCTGCAAAAGTTCACTAAGACAAATAGATATATATATATTTATATATGTTGAATAACTGACGGTAATTTCTTTCGTAGCTAGAAAGAAGTTACCTATTCGTAAAGGTTACAACATTTTTTCTTACTTGTGATACACTTGATTTTAGTATGTATGGGGAAAGTTTTGTTGGCGGTCCCTTTTATACTACAAGAAACCTTTTTAATTTTCCTTTTAATATTAATGTCCGTTGTATTATATTGCTTTATATAGACAACTGGTTGGATGGATTTTCAAAACACGTATTTTATTTTTCAATGGAGTGAAATGGTTTTTAAATGAGACCAAGTTGAGAAATCTTTGGTTCATTTATTGTTCCTAAATACGGGTGGAGTCCTAAAGTATAAGCTAAGTAAAATAAATACCAGAAAAAAACAAGTTTGCCACTTATGTTACTACGTTTCTGATTAGGTATGTATACGCTGTCTTTGTGTCTGACGCGATAGCTCCCAAGCGGGTAAGACGATTTCGATCCAAAGGCAAGTTAAATTAATTTTTAGCTAAATTTGTTACAACTCTGCCCAGCCATTAAAAAGTTATCAGTTCATGTCTTCTTTAATCTTTTTGATGTAGAAAACTGGCAACTGGGGCTTTGCTGTGCTAAATTTCAACTAATACTGTCTAGCCAGTTTAACTACTAGTAGTAAAAACATACTAAGTTTCACACACACTAACACATAAATAGTATTTTTCATTAATTATATAAATGGAAATGACCTTTCCCTATATTTTTTTTCTAATTCGATTTTGGCCCCTAGGTCTCTCGTTAAATGTTCAAACATTTTGGTACATAATATGATGTAATACGGGGATGAAACCTATCAATTAATCTTTTATCGTGACATCGGATGTTAGCAAAAATGACAGAAATCAAACTACAAATGAGTACCATTTGTACCGAACATTTCGACTCCAAGCGGCTTGTGTTCCACGCTAGGGTTATATAATATCTAATGTATTATGCTGAGAGAGGACTTCTCGTACAAGCCAGAAGTTCAATTTCTTTAAAGTTTGGAAACTATTAAATGGACTGACACATTCAAATTCTAGGTACTAAGAGTAAATGTTCGGAATATTAGTGAGCCGCAATTGAAAATGGAATATGAACACTTCTATAACTACTTGATTCCATTTTTACATACGCTTTGTGCTTTTCAACCGCACCGATATTAGTAAGTTTACATGTCTACTACGGAAAGGACTCGGACTTCAAAACCCACAGGTAAAGTCAACACCGTCCAGTAAAATTGACATTGCTCAAAACCTGTTAGAATAGTCCAAAAGAATTGTACTGGTCAATTTTACGTTGCCTGGAATCATGATTTTAATTAAATTTTATTTTACATGTGCACTTGCCACTAAGCACTGTCCTAAGTATCAAGCAATAGAAATATTTAGTAATACTTATATAATAATAATACGTTTACCGATTTTTAGCTTTTAAATCAGATTCATAACACAAATACTTTTAAAACAAAACTTAGAATCTTTTAATTTACAAAAGTGGTTTTATTCCAAATCGGAATATCTCAAAAAACAGCTCCGAATTATAATAATCTGATCTTTGATATGTTTTTGTAAATGACGTAGTTTGTGTAAGTTCACGAATATAATTTTATTAATGAAATAGAAATCATTTGACATAGTTATAATTACTTTCCTTAACATTGTCATAATACTTTTCTGCTATTATTATTATTTTTGACATTATTGTATTTTTTTTTTGTTCAAATAAAGCGTTTGGCTTTACAATATGCATGACTTTTTATTTTTAATTGTTTTTTTATATCTATGTTTAGGTTACCTTTAAAATAAATTGTTATTATTTTAATGATTGCATGTAGCTACAATCAAACACAACGTAAATTAATAATTATTAACAAAAATAAAAAACCTTGTTCTATAAGCGTTTAAATGTTATTGTGTAAATAATTGTGAATGAATGAAACTTGAAAGTAATAAAAAAAATATTCTGAATATGAACATTGAAGCAAAATGCAATGATTATAACAATTTGCTTGGAAGTGCTTTTGTTGAAGCGCTATTCGATCAATGCTCGTAAGTGCTCCATAGTGACTACAGATAAAACAATGCATTTAAAGTGAAGCGTAAACTTGTGAAGCGTGCCTATTTATCTTTACATATTTATTAGAGATGCACCGAATATTCGTTTGGTATTCGGTATTCGGCGTATTCGGCATCTTTTCCACTATTTGTATTTGGCTGAATTATTCGGTTTTGTTGCCGAATATATTCGGTTCAAGCTTTCCTATTTTCTTGGCTCATGTAGCCAAGGTGTAGGACTAAAAGACAAGACTTCCTACGTAAGATTTATGTTATATTATAAGTCAAAGAAAATATATTTATTTCTTAACCTATAGTCAACTTCTATTTTAAACCTTAAATCAACATTTAATTTAAACCTCAAAACAATGGTACCAATTCTGTTATTTCACTCTCTAAATTTAAATTGACTAAATTTTCTTCATATAAGATGTAAACCTTGTACACTTCGAAACAAGGTCTTATTTCAAACTTAAACAAGTAGGTAACATATGTCGCTATCGAAATAAGCAATTTATTTGTCGACTAAAATCTGACACGCTTAAATAAACTTTAATGCCACGTAGCGAGAGCCGCTATCCGTTGAATGCCATCTCTTTTGCTCTGTGTTTTTAGTAAGCGTCTTCGTAGGTGTCGATTAAAATAACGTCATCTTAGTTCGTTTTGAACAAGTTTTTATACGGCAATTATACGGCATTTGAATAAATGGGGACTCTCGCTGCGTGGAAATAAAGTTGACAGGTTTTAGTGAAATTTAGTGGCGCTGAAAAATAGATGCCAGTAACAAATAGACCTTGTTACAAAGAAGACAAGGTTGATTTGATGAAGAAATTAAGTCAGGTTTTAGTTTAGTCGAGTGTACAATAGAATCGGGGCAAATATATATATTTTTAAACTTTAAATCAACATTTATACGCAGCAAAACAATGTAAACCGTATAATTCGACCGAATATTCGGTTCGGTAAAAGTTAAACCGAATAATATTCGGTATTCGGTTATTCGGTGAAACCACTATTCGGCGCATCTCTAATATTTATATGTCAAGTCGATTCATTTGTAATAGGAAAGATTTTGTGATTAAAGGATATCTCCTCACGATTTACTGCAATGGTTTAAGTGGTCACTTCGCCACTACGTTGCGCCGAGTGTTGTGGGTTCAAATCCCACACGGGACAAAAATTTGTGTGATCCACAAAATATAGTTGTCCCGAGTCTGTATGAAGCCCCCGCAACACAGGAATATTAAAGCGGGAGTTGCCTTTTTAAAGAAAAAAAAAAAGATGTGATATACCTCCTTTATGACCTGTGTTCCCAGAAATTGTTTGTGGATTTTTTTTACCTATAAACCTACCTACCACCCAAAAAAAATACAAATAATATAAAAATCTAAAAAAATGAATAAAGATCATTTATCTAAATAAAATCAACGGTCGATCATATATTTAAGCAGAGAGGTAGAAAACAGTTGGCGAACGCTCAAATTATGTAAAGACCTCCCTGTCATTGTGTTCTCAAATATCAACAAAGTGATTCAGAAAGTACATGACAAAGATTTTACAATATCGGTAACGAGTTCTTGACATTCATAGTGTTGCAAACATTCATAAACAGCCGTGACGCCTAACCATCAGACAGGCCGCAATCTTATTTGCAATTTTAGTGGTAGGAAAATAATGCATGTATATTCATAAGTTTTCACAAAACCAACATAGATTCACAATACGATTTCAAGCGAATTATTATACAGCGCATATAATAGAAGCACTGACGAAGCCACATCACAATATTCAATTAGGTCTGGCTTCCAACTGTGTGAAATTAATTTAAACTTATTGTGACTGAATTTACATACACCACTTCTTTTTTAAACATACATCATTCATATGCAGGATGGGTAAAAAGTATTGTGCTAACAATGAAAAACTACAAGAATAAATAATCAGAAAGTCATTGTTCGAAAGTCAAAATTCCCACCTTAAAGGCGGGCAACGAACTTCTGACTATTGAGTTACAGATGCCCATGGGAGGCAGTAGTCACTTACCATCAAGTGACACGTCTGCTAGTTTCCCCCAATCCCATAAAGAAAGAAAAACTGTCAGTCGTAGGACTGCACGTCAGAAGTGAAAACACATTTTTTAAAGATTAATTAAGAAGGAGCTGACAAAACTCAATGTTTAGATTAGCGCCCTCTAGTGGATCTATACCATATAATACATAAGTATATATCAAACTACAGTAGTATCGCGAATAGAATCCACAGATGGCGTAAATATTTTTTTTTTAAATATAAGAAACTCGGCTCCGTCTTACGATTTTTCGATCTCGTCACGTGTCCTGACGCGAGTGGCTCCGTCTTACGAATTTTCGACCAGGTCACGTGTCCTGACGCGAGTTTAACATTTTTTACCCATCCCAAAAGTGCACAACGCCGCTAAAAAAGTTTTCACTTCAAAAAAAACATTCGGACCTTTCTAACCCGACCAAAATAGTACTACAATAGGACAGCTCAAAACTAAATCAGACCTTTTGATGAAGCTTGAAGTAGACAGAGCATAGTAGAGTTAGCGTAGCATACAGCCGGAAAGAAGTGGATAATGGTGGAAAAAACGAGGCACGTCAGGGATAGCTCCGCTTGTGTAAATGGATTGAAATAGATAGAGGTACAAAGCGCAATACGACTTGTCCAGTACAGTTGATAGACCTATCTATACTATAGTATCTTAACCTGACAAAAAACGTTTACTGGGAGAATAGGATTGGTATTTACAGAAGTGACAAGTGACAAAACGAGTGTTGTCACATATAGACAAATATCATTTGATTCAGCTTCACTTATACAAACATTGTAACGACCTAAAATATACACTATTTTGTTTATTACCTAAATCCCTCTTTAGGGACGTGCTTGTAGTGTGGAGAGATCATTAAAATGTTCCATCAGTCTATGACAATACCTCGCTCTGGCTTTGTTCGAGAGCCTTTGTGGGCTTTTGATAATGATTTAGATCATACGTTATGAGTTATAGTTGTATTGGTCTGTGTTGAATGTTGAAGTTGTAAGATTGATGTGTTTTATTGTGTTCTTTGAATAAACAATCGAATTAATAACAATGTATTTCTTGAAGCAGACTCTTAAGTTGTAATTAAAATTTAACTATAGTATTTGAAAAAGTAATATCTTAAAATCATTTTAAGATAAAGAAGAATTGGATAAAAGAGGTAGGTATGTGTGCTTTTTTATTTCGAACAAGCACACAGACCTAACTCTATTTGTTAGGTTAGGTTAGGTTAAAAAAAATGGTTATGTATGTTAGTTGAGCCATCGCCAGGCTACGGCATTTGAATATATATGCTATAGAGACTATCAAGCTTTTTCTTTAAATACGTAAGGTAACATACATTTAGAGTAATCTATGTATTGAAACATGTTAATAATTGTTTGTACGCATTTTTAAGAAAATTTCGAATTTAAAGAAAATTAAGAAAAACGGAGGAACGTGAAGTTTGGAATATTTTAAGTGTATGTATAGTTAAAGCCCAGTAAGCTAAAATTTACAAACAATATGTATTACAAATTTCAAAATTATGTGTACTGTATATATATTGACCTGTCATTGTACGTAAGTCCATACAATGACAGTTCAAGTTATACGGGCTAATGAAATAAAAAAACCGGATAAGTGCAAGTGTGACTCGCGCACCAAGGGTTCCGTAAGCAACCAAACTTGTATGTTGTTAGTACTTCCATCTTGGGAATCAATTCTTGAAGATTTTTGCTTTTTTTTTCCGAAAGACAAACTTAATTTTGCATTTCTAAAAATACTCTCCAATACATCGATTTACGACAAATACAACTTTCCATTCACAAAATATGTCCCCAAAGAAGTTTGTAATAACAATATCTATATTTTTTATGTGATATAACAACTAATTAATGACTTTTTCCTTTACTTATGCTGGCAGACCTTGCTTCTTACAAAATTTTATGATTCTAAGTCAATGGGAAGTACCCTATAGGTTTCGATTAACCTAGAAATGTGTAAATTTGGTCAAATCTAAGGTTTAAATGGCCGTATCTTTTGATTGCGTTGACTTAGAAGCTTTTTTTACAGTTTCAAGGGACGGCAGACTTGATGCATCCACGGGTTCCTGAGAAAATGGGTCTTGAGAGACAGACGGACGGATAACTAAGTGATCCTATAAGGGTTCCCTGTTTGCTTTTGAGCAACAGAACCCTAAAAATGAATAATAGTCGAAATTTGACCACCATGCAATCTCTAGTCACAATAATTGTATAATGTAAAGAAATAGAACAACACCTAGGAACTAATTATCTAATATAGACACTTGGAAATAAGCTTAAAGGCATTTAAGAGCTTTAACGGCGCAAATGACTGCAGTCTAGTAATGTGAGTTTGTTTGTTTGTTACGCTTTCACAGCTTAACGTTATCAGATATAATCATAAGTTTTACGCAAGATATAATCATAAGTTTTACGCAAGATATAATCATAAGTTTTACGCAATAGAAGCCACAGACAAAAGCCAGAAGGCCATATAAAAAAGGCATGTTCAGCGCGCCCAATCCGGCGTTTTTGTAAAATTTTACGAATCACGCACACGCTGCTGATATTTATAATATATTTATATATATTATATTGATATATTTTTTTCTTCTTTTTACTACGACGGTGGCCTATGAACGCTTGCAACTCCAGAGGACTCGCATGCGCGTTTTAAAAACCTATACTCTCCTTTCTTGAGGAAAAGAGTGTATACATATAGGATTAGATTTTGCAGGAGAATGGCAATAAATAACAGTAATCTTAAAATTTCAGATAACGATCTCATTATACATTTAGGGAGGAAGTTAAACAATTTTTAAATACCTTGATTATCTTATATTTTTCGTTACGGGAATTAAGATGGACTTAATAAGTCGAAATCGTGTTACGATTATTTTTAACCATAAAAGTATCTAATTCTTTACTGTCAAGTCACAGGTAAAGCAAGAAAATGTTAATTAAATGAGATATCCAATGCTCCTGAATCTATATCATTCTATCGTATCCTGAGATGTCATAAGTCAGTTATTGGTAATAAAAACATTTTTCAATAAGCGAGTTTAAGTGTGTGCATAATACGAGTGACGGTAACCCGAGTACTTTCAATTATTTTTTTGGTTAGAATATGGAAAACTTTTAAAGCGACTCGACATGTAATACCCCAGGTAGGTATGTATAATGTACATACATGTGCAGGTATGTATATACTCGATCGGATATGACGTTTTTAAATGAGAACGCCGAGACGACAATTACGCAATCCTTGCACCAGCAACTTGATTTACTATGCTTATTTATATTGGAAAACGTCGCAACCTTCAGGATGGCTTTTCGCGAATCAGTAGCGGGTCCATGCTATGGAGGTATTCCAAATTTGACATATTCTTTCAGATGGTACAGTTTTGAAGTCAGAATCCTTTGCTTAAAGTAGTTGTAGTACTGTGACTAAATAAACAAGTTGTTATTGGTTTTAATGTTCTAAACAGTACTTGATTTAGGATACTTATACAGTGGGATAGTCGGGATTTGTCTGTCTGTAGATAACAAACAGTTTGATAATCATACAGCAGATTTACCTTGCACATTATCGCGGTTAAGTAACAGAACTAGTATACGGATGTAATTAATAATATTTCAAATCCAAATCTTGAGATTAAAGTAAAAAGTACATAAAATAAATAATAATAAAAGTACATACAATTAAGATTGTCTCGTCGTGGCGAAATAAAAGGTTTTTCTTACTTTTTTTCTTTATTTCTTCTTTCATACATTCATACACTTACACCTATTTTCCCGAAGGGGTAGACAGAGGCATATTTAACACTCATATTTAGCCAACTATAATTGAATCCCACTGACGTAATATCAACTAATACTCAACCGGGCACTTTGAGAGTTAAAAATAGGGAAATTTAGAGTAAATTGAAAGGGGAAGGTTCCCTTGGAAGAAGGGAAGGCAATTGAAGGAAACTGCTCGAGCGCCTTAGGGGCGCGTACCCATAACTCAAACTGGCTGTTAAAGAAGTCCAAGCTCTCTAACAACAAGTTGTGCGGAGGGGATTTACGGTTGGCAATATGCAAATGATACCACCCGTAATAAAAGCAGTAGGTGTAGGTGTGTAGATGTAGTAGGTGTAGGTGTAGTAGGTGTAGGTGCCTCTAACCTATTATTGTTTACCACCGTGTTCATGTTTGCCGCCTTAGTTATCATCATCAATACAAATAAATGAAATCGAAGTGTCTGTTTGTAATGTTAAAATAATATTTTCTTTAAGCTCATACAGTTATTTGCACGATACCTTTGTTTGTCTGTCTGTTTGTTTCGGCTAATCTACAGAACGGGTGGACCGATTTCCACGGGACTTTCACTGGCAGATAGCTGGTGTTACAAGGAGTAACTTAGGCTACTTTTTTTTGAAAAAGAATTAGGATTCCGCACAAAATATATAAATATGTACACGCGAGTGAGCCCGCGCGGGAACTGCTAGTTAAAAATAAAAGACATTCGATTTCTCTTTCTCGACTTTAAGAAACATTTTCTGTTAAAATCTAAATACAAAACGATATAATATGGAAGTAAAACGACTATAAACTAAGAATATCACTATCATGTTTGTTATTTTGAGTCAACGTTCAAACTGTATTCACATACGATTTAACAATAAAAAAATGTAAAACATCTGACGTATAATTTGTAACAGGTCAACAGTTAATTACGTAACAGGGAAATTATATGTCGCATATCGAACCGCTGACCGCTTGCTATTCCCTAACGGGCTGCGTCCACAATTTGTACACCGGTGCTAGTGGACAATAAGTAATTAATTCTGTCTACTTTGCATGCTAACTGCTAAGTAGGCGAACGTTTCTATAATGGTGTATAGTACAAGTACAAAGGGTTGAGTATCAATTGAAGAGTATAAGAACAAAATCCCATTGTACACAAGCGAATATTGGTAAATTTAAATCGTATCTATTTTATGCTTTTTATGTGTCTGGGTGTAAGTTATCTATAATATGTATGTATGTAGGAATATGTAAGTATGTTTATCAGTAGTAGGTCTAGCGATCGTGATTTCGATTCCCAGCCAGGATAAATTATTGTCCGATGAGCACGATCATTAGTTCTATGTCTGGGTGTAATTTATCTATAATATGTATCTATTTAGAAATTTATAAGTATGTTTATCAGCTGTCTGGTTACCACAGTAGAGGCTTTGCCTAGTTTGGGATCAAACGACCGTGTGTGAGGTGTGTTAAGTTCTTATTATTATTATAGTACAGGCTTTACCTAGTTTGGAATCAAACGGCCGTGTTTGAGATGTGTCAAGTTATTATTATATGACATCATCAGATTAGAAATTTTGTTCTTCTCTTGATCGAGGCAACTAAAGTTTATGTTTTTAATTTACTTTTCTATTTATTGTATTGTAGGTCATTGATATGCGTTCATTAGTGCCTAATATTTTATTTTAAAATTGAGTCTCTCATCTCAATTTGATGCTTGCAATTTGATGTTTTAATTTGGTGATTTTGTTTCATACTCATTGCAGTTTCCATAGATTTTAGACACGATAAGATAGCCCGAGTAAAAAAACTTTAACAAAACTATACATATTATCTAACAGATTACGATCCATTAGCAGTTACATGATTACTTCACACTAGAAACCAAAGGTTAATCCAAAAACGGTGCATTTATCTCAGGTAAAATATAACCTAGTTTAAATTTGATAGTTTGGCCTTAATAGTTATGATAACGAACTACCTCCTATAGTTAATTAAGAACTTTCCAGGTATTTCACGGCAGGCTTTGCTGCTGCTGTTGCTTCATCCATTATTACATTGAATAGGTATAATAGTTTTGGTCTATGGGTTTGGCATAATACTGAGTACATATATTTATGTAGACAATTCTAAAACAAATTTTCTCAAATCTCAAAACTCGTTTTTGTTTTCTAAATAAATAAAAATTTACTAGCGAGTAGCGTGGACAAATTGTACGACGACAAGATCTGACCATTAGTAAATAAGTAAACATACTTTTCCCCTTGTCTACTTCATTTGGTCTCGAGTGGTGAATTAAAAAAAACATTACATAGATACTATAAACGTAGATATAATAAAAACGTTTACAAAAGAGTAAAAAATATATATAGTCGTGGGAGAGCCATGCTTCGGCACGTGTGGGCCGGCTCGATCGGAGTGATACCACGGCTTCACAGAAAACTGGCAGTGGAGCAATGCTTGCATTGCTTTTCGCCGAGTGAGTGAGGTTACCGGAGAACCTAACCCCTCCCTCCCCTATCCCCTCTCCTCCTTTTTCACCCTTCCCCTACTCCCACCTTTAAGGCCGGCAATGCACTTGTGACTCTTGAGTTGTAGGTGCCCATGGGCGGCGGAAGTCATTTACTATCAGATGATACCTCGATGCTCGTTTGCCCCCCATACCATAAAAAAGTAGGCAAAGGACTAATCACACCCAGATCGTATATGAATGGTCATTATCATGTAGTTGATCATAATTATGTCACTTTTAAATGAGCAGTATTTTAGCTCAACATACGAAGAATATTTTCAAATAAATTTCTATATGTCTCACAAGTCTCACATGAGTTTTATCGGTCTTTGAGTTTAGCACATTCAACAATTTATTATGCCTGTAAGATACCTGTGTTATTTTCTGTGTCATATAAATCATCACAGAGAATACGACTAAACTTTTACCTGAATCTAGTCCTCAAAATGTGTTCATTTGCGTCACCCATAACTCGCGCAAAAACTCCCATCTACTATGACAACCCTATATTCACTAAAGAAAAAGTAAAAAGACTTTCTTGAAGATGGCGCATGGGAACAAACATATGCTCAGGGTTATTGTGAGTTCAAAATGTATGTTGTAACTTGTACCTCCACATTTAAGTTCTTATGTATATGTACTTGTAAGCAGCATTTTAATAGTGTTCTCACATAAGAAATTAAAAGCAAATAAATTTTATTGTAACTACCCGGTATATCAAAGTTGATCAAAGTATCGATGTAGTTATATCATGTATGTTTAATCATGTCATTTTTGTTTTGCGGCAGGTAAAATGCCCTAAAAAGTCGCGTAATGGACCTTTAACCAAATGAAAATTGCCGGGTGACGTGAGACGAAAGTGATCCTCTTACAACCTCTTAAACTTTGGGAGTGGCCTACGATCAGCAGTGGAAGCCCATGAATAGGGTGATGATGAAAATGATTTTGCAATCAATAATTTGGTGGTTTTGTACCTCATGCAGGCTAACGACTTCAACCGGTGAGTTCAAGTCGGTAGCGTGAAACAATAATTATTATTAAAGGAGTGTTTAATTACTAAAAAAACCGAAATTTAATTATGCTAAAATAATTCTAAAGTGGATGACATTCTAATGTGTGACCATGGTCCCTCAGGCTTAGCTATTTGTCATTGTTTTGAGGGGAAAAATACAGTTTTAAAATGTCACTGTTAAGGCTAGCATTTTGTTATAACACTTTATTAAAAACATATTTTGGAGTAGAAATATGAGTATTACAACGCCAAAATATTCTTATTATTATTCCATTCATAGTTCATTTAGTTTTATATTAATAGTTATTTATTGAACTGAATGAGACCGACTTTAATTAAGCTAAATAACACATAGTAGCATGTATATGAAACTTTACTACCTAAATAGGTAAATAATTTTGCAGTCAGGCCATCTGCTTATTTGCTAACCTGATTGTATGAAATAAGGTTAGCGATTAAAAGTGGGCTCCAGTGCTAGACTAGCGCAAATAATATTTAACAGCTTCATACTTTTTTGTTTGAGATGTGGTTTCGATGTATTTCATAATATCAGTATTCAAAATCATTCATCCTTGAAACCTGTAGCCTAGTAACCAACCTAGTAGCCTGTAACCTAGTAGAGTGGGGATATTATATACATAATATATGTACACTCGTATCAGTCACTCAACTCTTAATTATGAATTACTTAAATATGAAGACTGGGTAACTAGACCCCTTAAATAAACTACAACCACATACGGCCAGAGGGTATAGGGCAATTATTCTCTATGGTGTATTATTATTCCGTACACATAAGTAGGTACTGTAGTGCATGCGATCGTCGTCAATAAAATACACATTGCGACGTGTGTGACCCGTTTACACACCATAAGCTGAAATACTTATGTATTTGTGGTGGGGAACCCTTTTAACAGTATGTAGGAAGTTAAAGGGGTAACAATTCAGAGAATGTTTGTCAGAGGGGACATTTTTACATTATTTTTTACATTAATTTAACGTTAGACCTTTAAAAAATGGAAGTGTGAGTTGTTCATGCACAACTCACACTTCCATTTTTTATAGGTCTGACAAAAGGTTTATTTATTTTTTAAATAGATATTTTGTTTTTGATTTTATTGATTTGGGGTAATGTATATTATATTGAATCCTCGTATCGCTGTCATAACCTAAAGCATCTAAGTGGAAAAAATATTATATTTACAACAAAACAAAACTATTATTTTACTTAAGGTTCCCTCTATGAAGAAAAAAACACCTTTTACCTTCAGTGTCTCTATTAGCTTCAGTTATTGATAAATACCACTTGCTTTTGTGTATTTCAGAAACAACCCAGTTCATTAAAAATGGAGCACATACAACTTAATCCTTTTTTTTAAACATTTATATTTATTTTTTTACAAGAGCCAAATAAGCTCATATGCTTGTGTGAGGAGTGGGTTTACATGCATACTGTAAATACATATTTGGGTCCCAGATGTAACCCCTGAGTAGCTAATCCGATGTCTGAGCCATTACGCTTGCAATTTAAACAAAACTACTAGGTTCACATCGGTAGTGATCTTACTTCCATTTCGTATGCATGAATTGCAGTATTCGTGAAGTTTCTCGCCTACGACTACTTTCTTAAATCTTGAGACAGAAATTATATTCAAAAGTTACCTGTTTTTTCAAGTAGTAATACAGTTAAAAATAATCAGACTTAAACTTGAGTCTGAAAATTGAGAAACGTTGAGGTTTTTTATAAACGCTACTATTGAGTCTTGCAATTTTTTTAATAACACCTCTAATAAAGCGAAAAAGAGAAAAGAGCTAAAAGTGAGTTATTATATTAAGATTCAAAGTTTAAACCTTTTGTTTTAAGCTAAAAACTTATAACCTGAGCGTTGGATATCAACAGTCTTGAAATAGACTTCCAAATCTTGGTCTCAAGTTCCAACTTTAAAATTACATAAATTGTGTAATAGGGAAAACTTAAACTTCGTACGAGTATCATAATTAAGCTCTATGAAGTAACTAAGCCGTCTTCAAGGCTACCCTTAACTTGTAAGCCGGAACGTGTCACTAACCGCCAAAGAACAAACACCAAAGTAGGGTTATGTATACACTAGTCAAGGGAAATTAACTACAAACCTGGAACTATAGTTCCGTCAGTTTATATGCTGACAAATAACTTATAATTAAATTACTTGGAATGTAGAAATAATGTAATAAAATTTTATTATGTTGCTATAAATAGGCACATTGGTATGTACATGATCCAATAGTATCTGAAGATTATTTATTATATTTTTGCTTATACCTCCCTTTATTTGACACGATACTGTCTTTAAAGCATTTTCACAAGAAGACTACTATAAACTTTAGCATTTTCTCGTTAGTTGCTCGTAACTAATGAGAAAATGCTAAAGTTTATTTTATCTTCTTACCTTTACTGATAAAGAGAAATTACAGTGAAGCAGAGAAATTAGTTATAATTAGGTTATGTGTGATATTCGAATGCCCGAGGCATTCGAATGCCGTATAAGAAAATACGATGCATTCTCTGTGGAGAAAAACATGTAATTTTCTAAGTTAAAAAAACATATTGTATAACAATATAACGCTTAAAAGCAGTAAAGTATCTTAAATAAAATTTATAATAGTGGCCATTTTTAATTTATAGGTATTGACATAAACACATATACTGTATATGTGAGTCGGGATTTTGATAGATTAATAATCATGATTCATCATTTGGTTGTAAATATGAAAAGTGTAAAAGTGTAAAAAGTGTGTAGTGTCTGAGTCAAGAAAATAAAATAAAAAACTCAAAAGTATCGTAAAATTTTCCCAAAAAATATTTTTTGTTATCCATTTTAACAGTCTTAGTAAACAATTTAATTGTGTTTATGACATCATTAAGGTAAGCCAGTAAAAGCAGCTATTGCTGTCCATGGTAATTACTTGCAAACATTATTACAAATGTAAAAGACGGCCTTTAACTACTAGAACAAATACTAATCATGAACTGTCTAATTTTATGGCACTATTAAAAACACTACTGGTGTAGGAAACATAAAAATATATTTAGAGGTGTTTTCGTGTACACTTTTAAACATTGAAGTTAATCATTATTGTGTTTATTTTTCACGTGGTTACAGACTTTAAAACCGAATTTAGCCAAGAAAACCAATTTTTTTACTCGTAAACTGTTATTCGACCTACAAGACATATCAATTTAAGTGGTATTCCATTAAGATAGATTCCAAGAATATTTATGGAACAATATCAACTGCACGGAAGGCGCAATGGTTTAAGTGGTCGCCTCGCCACTACGCCGCGCCGAGTGTTGCGGGCTCAAACACCACACTGGACACAAATTTGTGTGATCCACAAATATTTGTCCCAAGTCTGGGTGTTCTTTTTGTCCGTTGTTTAAATATTTGTAAAATTCCCCGCGACACAGAAATATTCCTAATGCGGGATGTCTTTTAAAAACTAAAAACACGAAGCCAAAAAGTGTACTTAAACATATTTTTCATTGTTACAAAACATAGTGTGTTCAGAAAAATGTATTTCATTCAATTTTCTATAAATTTATACATGTTCAGTACTTTATTTATCTTTGTATTGTTTGTGTGTATGTAGCACAAACTTCAACATTATAAGTGTCAGTGATAAGTATGAGTTAGACTCAATCACTTACAATTATCACTGACACTTATAAGAAATATGCAATCGAATTAGATGTGTAAATCGGGACTTAATCGCGATATATATTATAAGTTTACCCGTGACCACGATCGGTGCAATTCGGTCGAAAGGTCGGATGACAAAAAAAAAATGTACAAAAGTATAAAAAAATATGAAGTCGAATTGCCACGGAAGTTAAAATGAATAAATCAATATACCTATACCCAACCAAATTAATGGTTACTTTATAAATCAGTTCAATTTTCCTGCGTCTAGGCACAGGCAATTAAGAATACCAAAGAACCTTCATAGAAATTAGTAGGCGGGTTGGGTAATTAGTTTAGGAAAGATCGATGGTGGCGGAGAAGGAAATCTTTATTGAACACTTTCGAACCAGAATAAATTATGTGGAGGCACTGTATCTATTTTAAAGGGAAAATAAATATTTTATTAAAAGTCTACTAATATGATCTGTCACATATTAAAAATATTAGTATCCCGTTAACCCCTAAGAAAAGGATTTAGTTCACGTCAGTATCGATTCACTGGGTGGAGTGTGAACCCGCAACCACTTGAACGCCCATCCGACGCTTTAATCATTGACCTACCACCGCTTTTTTAATGGGATAGGGGGCAAAGGGGATGGTAAGCGACTACCGCCACTCATGGGCACCTGCAACTCAAGAGTCACAAGTGCGTTACCGGCCTTTAAGGTGGGAGTAGGGGAAAGGGGGAAGAAGGAGAGTTTAGGGGGTGAAGAGGGAAAGAGGGGGAGAGGGTAGGGTTAGGGCCTCCGGTAATCTCACTCACTCAGCGAAAAGCAATGAAAGCATTGCTTCACTGCCGGTTTTCTGTGAGGCCGTGGAATCACGCGGTACTATTTATTGACAAACTTTGATATAATGTTGTCGAAGGTATTTGAGATATATTTCACTGTTAAGGTCTAAGGTTAAAATGCTTACCCTAAAATACCTTTGCAGGTAATTAAATTTATGTCTCAAACTAGAACCACTAGAATGGACTAAGTTTATTTATA
This sequence comes from Euplagia quadripunctaria, assembly GCA_963859945.1. Lineage (NCBI taxonomy): Eukaryota > Metazoa > Arthropoda > Insecta > Lepidoptera > Erebidae > Euplagia > Euplagia quadripunctaria. The sequence continues at coordinate 4,912,611 of OY982563.1, read as the reverse complement.
TATTGAGATTAAATTTAGTGCGGTTGTAAAGTTAAATTTTCTAATATATAGGTTTCTTAATAATGATTTAATAGAATGTTAAATAAGAATTTATTCGTTTCAAAACAATTGAGGTTGTAGCAAAATAATTGGCAACCATCGCATCTTAAAGAAATACAATGTAGGTATTGTATATACAGTTTTCTCCATTCATTTCTATTAACTACAAAAGAAAGTTACCTTATATCAAATAGATTAAAATAAATGATATAAGTAACGATAAACAAACAAGTGAAGGTCATTACGCCAAAAGAAATTTAAAGTGAAATGAAAACACGTTATAACACTTTTATATGAAAGAATAAACCTAAAATAGACTACGCGACAAGTACAACTAAAGGTTAGAACAGCATTTCGAAAACCGCAAAACAAAACGTGAATAAAAGCTCCGTTCTCATATTATTCATAATTCAAAAAATAAACCAGCGGTTGTAGCACCAGTCCTTTATTATGTTCATCTGTTCTTGAAATTTGTATGAATAAAACATTGGGCTTTTTGAGGTTCCTTTGACAAATGTTTTTTTGCACTACTTATAGAAATGTTTGCACAATGGTAAAAATTCAATTTGCATCGTGGTATTCAAGTGTCGATGGTTGTTGTGAAATTAGTATTACTGTCTATATACATATATAGACAATTATACTAATGATTGATAATTATAACTGAAACGACCTCTTGATATAAATTATGTGGAACTTGACCTGCAATTTGCTCGTCCAAACCGGTTGTTTGATAGAAAAAGTCATGTTTCGTATCGTTAGAAAGTTAAAACACCAGTACATCAAATAAAAAAATAGAATTGCTTTACTCACAAAATTTTCCGCCATTGTTATACCACCTTTTTTTTTTTTTTTTTTTTTTAATGTTTGGAAACCCCCACGGGTCATCACCTCACCGGGGCCAAACGGCGAGGTGGTATGTCGGACCATATGTATGTATGTTATACCACCTAGTAATTATATTTAACTAATGTTTAATAAAAATAATTTTTGGGGTAGGTTAGACAAGTACTAATATTAAAATCGTAAAGCGTTAGTATTTACTTACACTGTGATGAAATGAACCTAAAATCTTTGGAGAATCTTAAATGAATACAAATTTGCATTTCATTACAATTTCTCATCTTACTAATATTATAAAGGTGAAAGTTTGTGAGTATGGATGGATGGATGTTTGTTACTCTTTCACGCAAAAACTACAGAACCGTTTGCGACGAAGACTTGGTATGTAGATAGCTGGAGATCTGGATTAACACATAGGCTACTTTTTATCCCGATATTCCCACGGGATCGGGACGTACGCGTGAAACCGCGGGGCGCTGCTAGTTATTTATAAATATGATGAATCACTTCTAAGTTTTTAATACTTTGATTAACTGTTGGTAAAACACCAATTTTATTAAAATATTTAGGTAGGTACGTCATCTTGCAAGGTTTGAGGAGCCTAACTGTCCTAAAAACTTTATCCGAGTATGATCAATACTCACCCTGACCTTTGACCTGACATGATGTTCCGCCTTCCTTGTGACTCTTACCCATTTATATGCAAATTTGAACAAAGCATTTTTGCTGTTTTTACTTTTTACGATAATGAGACAGTTAGTCTGTTATTCCCTTATATATTTAAAATTAAGATTCGCTTTCTTAATACTTCTGTATAAAGTCTCGTATTTTCTAATACGGGACATCGTTTTACGGTAATGTTTAAAAAGACACTTCGAAATATCTGTATCTAAATACACACATTTATGTATTTTAATTAAACAAACAGCATTTAGCATGAAAAAAATACAATAGTCCTGCGCTAGTAGCGCAGTCTAACCGCGGTCTTGTATACTAAGGATGTAGGCAGGGTAGAGGTTTCTTTTTTTATGTTATAGGGGGCAAACGAGTAGACCGCTCACCTGATCGTAAATGACTACCGCCGCCCATGGGCACCTGTAACTCAAGAGTCACAAGTGCGTTGCCGCCCTTTAGGGTGGGAATTGGGGAAGAGCGGGAAGACGGGAGAGGGGGATTAAAGGGGAGGAGAAGGGGGTGAGAGGAAGGACGGGAATAGGGGAGAGGGCAGGGTTAGGGCCTCCGGTAACCTCACTCACGCGGCGAAAAGCAATGCAAGCATGTTTCACGGCCGGTTTTCTGTGAGGCCGTGGTATCGAGCGGAGTCGAGCCGGCCCATAAGTGCCGAAGCATGGCTCTCCCACGTATAAACAATATGTGTATTTTATAAACCATGGGACAAGTTATCAATAGCGCAGTATAATATTTCTCAAAATTTTATATTTATAGTCCTGAAATTTCTCTAGTTTTTGGTCTGGCACCTTCATCAAGAACCCTTTTTCAAGGGTTGAAGCGATCTGTCTCGTCCGTCGGCCTCAAAACTTTCAATGGGCAGGTCATGTTATAAGGTAAACTGACAACCAATAGGGAAGCTAAAATCTCATAGAGTGGCGATCCCGGACTGGAAAGTGAAGCATCTACTGGACGGGTGTTTTTGGTTAACGATTGAATGATGGTGATGAGAGCGGCGCAAGAGTACTTTTGTAAATATTAAGAATATACCCATATATACTGACGTTGATAATGATGATGAAATAAAACACACAGCAGGTATGTGCAAATACCAGAAATCACTTTACATTCAATTCAACAAAACTCAATGTGTAAACGCCCTAACCTTTCAACACGATCAGTTTTGCGGATAACAGTGCCTATGACGTAATTCAAATATCGTATTCGTGATGATGAAACAGTACTAATTAAACGTTATGTGATGGCATGTAGGTATATTTTGTGTTTTGGATAATAATACATTAGACGTGTACGTACGTTCTTTAAGTTAATATTTAAGAAAAAACAAACTGCATGCCATACGTGGCAGAATACCTATACTAAAAATATCAAACGGTACACTGTCTAATAATAAATTATTTTAATAATTTTTGATTTGTGATGATAGTTTGTATAGTGATAACATGGGTATTAAAATAGTAACCAAAAACAATAACTATAACATATATTTAAATAAAGATTAACAAGTTATGTTAAAATCTGTAAAAACTGTATGGTTTTGGAGTTGGTCTCGTTTTTACCAAAATTCTACAACGAAAATTTTGAAACAAGCAGGAAAAAAAACAACATTTTAACATGGAAAAAAGTTATCATATTATTTTTCGATGTAAAATCGTAAATTAGATGATGTATAAAAAACTGGACAATTACGAATCTGACTCGCGCGGTTTAGTAAATTTTTACAAACTTATAAGTAGACGTTTTCTACATCTCAGGAATTGATTCTCGAAGATTTTTGCCCGTATTATCCATGTGATATGTTCTAAAAATGCTCTAATGCCGCGTCCTTATAATGAAGAAACAATTCGTTTTGCTTACGGACGGTAAAATTCTCTTGAAAATTCAACGAAATTTTACCGTCCGTAAGCAAAACGAATCGTTTCTTGATTATAGGAACGCGACAAACATCGACATACGTGACAATCAATTTTCCAAACGTAAAATGTAATATACCACATGAAAAAAAAAAATTCATGTGATATATCAACAATTTAACGACTTTCGAACTTATTTGTGCTCTGAGACCTAGCTTCTCACCAAGTTTGATGATGATGGTTTTGATTTACCTGCGAAGTGTTAAAATATAGGATTAAAATGGCATATCATTTAATTGCGTTAACTTAGAAGCTTAATTTTCGAGCTTCAAGGTACCATAGACGTTAGTATGTGATGTTGATTTCAACTTGATACTTCCACGCGTTCCAGAGAAGAGGTTCCGGATAAGAGGTCTTGGCAGACAGACAGATGGAAAACGAAGTGATCTTAAAGGGTTCCGTTTTTCCTTTGGATGTACGGAACCCTAAAAATACATATCTCTTCTATTATAATGGCATAATATATGTTTAATACGGTCCCGACTATTTGTGTCTTAAACAATGGGATGTCACCTGCCAGGTTAAGAGCTGAGGAATAACATCAAAAATTAAACAACCATTAATCTATAGATGTAAAATGAATAACGTTAAAATAAGATATGTGTGGAACACTTCAAAGTAGCCAAGGTCTAATATGAGTCAGTTAGCCTGTGACCACGGCCTGTGCAATCTGATCAAAACGTCAGGCAATCCAAACGTATGTAATACCTATTCCGTAATCGCGTTAATTCCCGTATAAATGCATAATTAAAGCTCATCACACACTATACCGTCACGGCTCCACCCCAGCAATTAAGTTGTTATTCAAATCTGAGCTTTAAAACGTGGTCGTATAATACATTTCATAATGGCAATACGCGCTTACTGCCCGCCGTCGGCTTTTTCATATTGACATTATGAAATATATTATACCTTAAGTCTAAAATGAGTACATACGTTAGATACCTACATACAATTTCCAAACTACTTCGTTAAGAAAGTACGTCCATTGAGTGAGCTATGAGTAAGCCCCCACCACTGAGTAAACATATTTCTGTACTATTATTTTGCTGCCGTTTTTTTTATGGGATAGGGGGCAATCGAGCAGACGGGTCACCTGATGGTAAGCGAGTACCGCCGCTAATGGGCACCTGCAACTTAAAAGTCACAAGTGCGTTGCCCGCCTTTAAGGTATGAGTAGGGGAAAGGTGGAAGAGTGGGAGAGGGGGGGGGGGGAGGGAAGGGTTAGGGCCTCCGGTAACCTTGCTCATTCGGCGAAAAGTAATGCAACTTTGCTTCACCGCCAGTTTAATTTTCTAATTCTATTTCTCTCTTTCCTTTTCCCATTTAAATTTACTCCCAATTTTCTCTTATTTAATTCCCGAAGTGCCCAGTTGGCGACAATAGGGGTGGGTGTTTAATACACTGGCACGCTCCGGCACGTATGGGCCGGCTCGACCGGATCGATACCACGGCCTCACAGAAAACTGGCAATGAAGTAATGCTTTCATAGCTTTTTGCCGTGAGTGAGATTACCGGAGACCCTTCCCTCTCCCCCCCCCCCTTTCCCCTACTCCCACCTTAAAGGCCAGCCTTTGTGACTCTTGAGTTGCAGGTGCCCATTGGCGGTGGTGGTCATTTACCATCAGGTCACCGTCTGCTCGTTTGCCCCCTATACCATAAAAAAAAATATCTCTCTCCCTCATTTACAGCTTCCATGTGAGTTTTACACCAAGCCCAAATTGACCTAGTTACGGGGTTAAGTCAACCAGTGCCATACAATCGTTTGGCTGCAGTCCACCATTTCAAAAATTATTTTGTACTTTCTGCCAAAAAGGTACGCCTACATCCACGCTTTAAAGTGTCGATCAATATCGCATGAGTTTTTATTTACAAAGCCTGATAAAGCACTCGTAAATGTTTTGTGTTTCAGTATAAGTACTAATAGAGAAACATTATGGTCCATTACTAATACAATATTGATCAGCACAGCATGAAGTTGATCTAACTGTGAGATTTTTCTGACATTTTGTTTTTAAATCACTAAGACATTTTCATTTCTCTCTGGACCCAATTCTTAAGAAGTCTACGTAAGTTGGTTTTAAAATAAATTCTGAAAGTACTTTACACATTATAAATTGTAATTGTAACAATTTTGATTGTAGTTCCAAATCATTCCAGTCATTTATTTTGGAACAATTACTTGAATGTACTCAGTGATGTTGAGTCCTTTAACTTGAGACGAGATTTGTGTAAAAAATGTACGTATAATGATGTATGTTTTGAGAAATTATTTTAAAATAGTTTATGTATATTTTTAATCATACCATTTACTACTACATAGAACCACTCTTTAAAAATAAAGTGATCAAGTACGGTTTAAAAAAAAAATCTTCATTTTAAACCCCGATGCAAAAAGAGGGGTGTTATAAGTTTGACGTGTATGTCTGTCTGTCTGTGTATCTGTGTGTCTGTGTGTCTGTCTGTGACATCATAGCTCCCAAACGGAATAACCGATTTGAGTGCGGTATTTTTTATTTGAAATGTGACTTGATAGAGAGTGTTCTTGATATAATTCAAGAAAATCTGTTCACCCGTTCGAAGATCATCAGCTCTTTTGTAATCGTTAAAGGGATATTCAAGTCGAGGGTATTTTGAATTTTTAATTTATGATTATAAAAACAATTTACACAAACGCAAAGTACAATGTAAATTCATTTTAACAACGTTGAAGTGGTCGCCTCGCCACTACGCCGCACCGAGTGTTGTGGGTTCGATTCCCACACGATACAAAAAATTGTATGGTCCACAAATAGTAGTCCCGAGTCTGGGTATTCTTTTTGTCCATTGATTCAATGTTTCTAAAGTCCCTTGCGACATAAGAATATTTCCTAATGAGAGAGGTGTCTTTTAATTAATAAAAATGTTGATATCCATTTATCAAAATATTGAGTTTAAGAAAAATTCTATACACATAATTTGTATTTATTACGTTATTTTAATAGCCTAATGCTTTGCGTGGCCTCGAAGAAATGTTAGTATGACGTAAGCGAATTATTGTTATTCCATTATAACAAATGACGTAGTAGTAAATTAGAAACGTAGTGACCAATAATAAATTACAAAGCTAGTACATACATACATACATTCAATATATAGCAGACGGTGTAAAGACACGCGTGTTCAAGGAAGGTTATGAAAGTAGAGGTACAAATGGTTTGTCTGTGGAACAAATTGTCGCCTGCAGTATTTTTGGACCAATACGACATTCAAACCTTCAAGAAAAGAGCGTACTCCCACCTGAAATGCCGGCAACGCACTTGCGACTCTTGAGTTGCAGGTGTCCATGGACAACGGTAGTCACTTACCATCAGGTGACTCATCCGCTCATTTTACACCATATTTATATTGTATACCATAAAAAAAGGAAAGTAGGTTTTAATAATATTCTAGATAGATCAGAAAATGACTATATATGTATTAAACCTTATTTCAATGATTACGTTATTGTATTAATTAATAAATGCCTAATTATTAAAAGAAATAGGCAGTTCATGGAACTGCCGACAGAAGTGAAAACTTAAACGAAACGACGAAGTGAAAACGCCACATTAGCAGGTTGGTGACATTAATTAATAAGGAACTGACAGGATTCAATGTTTAGATTAGCGCCCTCTAGTGGATCTATATATGTATTATTAGCGTGACGTTCACGCGAGTTCATTGCTTTTCCCCATAGCAAAAGTGCACAAACGTGCCCAAAGAAGTTTTCACTTCAATAATCAAATTCATTATAACGTTTTGGGAATTAAATTGATCTAACACACAACCTTGCTTATTTTTTCGACTAATTTATTCAGCTTACAAATTAACCACAAAGGCTGTCTTAGGCAATTACTTGGACCATCCAAAATCACCTAATATACGCTGCAAATTTTATCAGTTGATTAACGCTGTTAGTTAACGTATAATTATAGTATAGCATGACAGTATTCGTTTTACGTGATTATGCAGTAAGATTATGGAAGCTAATGGATGTACGCAAAACACCATCGCCCTTTGCGACTTTGGAATTATTTTAATGAAACTTGTTCAACCAAGAAGAAGATACCTGAAGATAATGTCAGCGCACCAGATATAGGGGACCCACCAGGTCCTGTCGAGGATAGGCCAATTCCTCTTCCGACAAAAGGTCTGTAATGTCACGTAGTAATGTCACCTACATGACATTATAGACCATTGCAGGCCTATTATAGTTTTAGTCTGTTCTACTCCGACAAAATCACTAAGTCGTGCCTTCGGCGTTGTTATACCCAGCGCAAAAAAACATTTTATTAATAGACTTTCTCCAAATATGGCTTCTCATTTTTTTCCTCTATCGAAAAGATCCACTCTTAAGCAAAGACGCATCTACTCTTAGCTGCTGTCACATAATAGTTATTCGTACAGAAAAAGCAAAGTGAACTTCGTTTTAGGGTCAATAAAATATACATCATTCAAAAGAAATACAAATATGCCACTACATCGTGCCCCAGATGTTGGGAAATAATTTGCGACAAGTCACAAATAGCTCTATAACTATAACATTACAATGTGTGGTAGTAATGGCAGTTGTAATACTGGTCTTTGATTAATTCGTACGTCATAAAATTGGGCGGTATATTTACTGCGTCCACAATGTAGCGACATGATGTTTTCTGTTGATGTTTCTTATTTCTGTGAAGTCGTATAACCTCAACTTCGCTTGTGGCATACGTTTACCTAAATAATGAACCTAAATACGAAAATATTTATAACGAATTCTCAGATCTTGCTAATTTAACTAAACACAGTGTAAAAGTGTGCTAGTCGGCAAGTTGAATTTATCACTGGGAGTGTCTAATGTGTATATGACTCTGGTTCTACTCACTTTGCAAATAAAATCCATAGTAATAAAATAAAACTAAAGAGTTTTTTGTTTGATTGCTTGTTTAAACGCGCTAATCTCTGGAACTTTCAGTTAAATTTGAATATTTATACTTGCATTGGATAGACTATTCATTGAGGAAGATCATAGGCTATGTAACATCACGCTACGACCCTAAGAAGCGAAGTAGTGACCATAAACCCAGGTGCAACTGCGGTGAACGGCTACTGAATGATATACCGAATATGATGAAACAGGCAGTGAAGCAATGCCACATTGTATTTCGCCTAGTGAGTGAGGTTACCGGAGCCCCTAACCCTTCCCTCTCCCCCTCTTTTTCTCCTATCCACCACTTGTGACTCTTGGGTTGCAGGTGCCCATGGGCGGCGGTAGTCATTTACCATCAGGTAACCTGTCTGATCATTTGCCTACCATCCCATTAAACAATTGTGGTAAGGTATTGTGTTATTTATTATACTTACTTTAGTCCTTATGTACATAATAGCATAACAGCTGCAATGCGACAGACGGACGAATCCAGGACTCAAGATTTCAACAAAATTGATTGTGAAATAAAACTTATAACTACCGAATTTATTATATTCTCACATAAACATACATACATACGGATCGATACCAGAACCTTCTTTTTTGAAGTCGGTTAAACATTAATAACTTTTTAGTGAATTCTATTAATAGAATAGTGAGATATGTTTACATGATCTCCATGATATATGTATAAAGTAAGGCTAGACGGTTTCCTTTGTCAAACAGCGAATTGTCAGTTTTATGATTTAGTTTTTTTAATCCTTATTCGCTTCGAATTAACAATGAAATATGTACATCTAAAAAAAAACTATCATCTCAGTAGTTCATTTTGCAACAAACAACTTAATTATATCACCAAATGTGCAGTGAGAAAACCGCACAGTAAACAGGAGCAGTATCTTTCATAAAATTAAGCTTTTAAAATTAACTAGAGCTCAAAGGATTTAGATTGCCAGATATTTCAAACTTTATTCAGGATTTGATATTAAGACATCTTTGTAGAAAGATAAATAAACTGTGTGTGTTCCTGACAAAGTAGTTTTATTGACTACTATGTACTACTTTTGAACGTTTGATTAGATTAATATTTGCGCCCCACGTAGATATATCCCTGCTTCAGTATTTCAATAAATAATCCAGGACACGACTTATCTATGTCCCATTATTGAACTACTATGACTTTTTTTATATAAATGAGTTTGCAAAAGAGCAAACCTCCACAGGGTTACCGGGCAACCGTTACCGTGGCTTATAAAAACTTTCAATACCTTTTGCTTGTTAGGGACAAATACCTAAAGCATTTTTATTGTAATTTTATATAAATAAACACTGCACAACTGCACATTTTCATATAAAATTATCGATACTTAATACAGTAGTCGGAGAATTGTTTATTACGCCATGAGCAGAGTATCTTTTAGATTTTTTGAGTTTGATTCAGTGGATAATATTGACATTGACATAATAATTGTGTACATAGTTGAGAATTCCCTGACCCCTGTGCTAGTTTCTTCAGTTATTTTTTGTATTTATTTAAATATTTCGATATACAACAGAACATAGTAAGACAGATTTAGAACATTTGGATAATTATCTTACTTTTTAATTAATAATCTTTTAGAATAAATATTATTATGATAGGTGCACAAAATTCAAAGATCTTGTTTCCATAATTATGTGCACTATTTATATTTGTAACTTTAAAATAAAATTAAATACAAAAAAATAGAAAATTAATAAAGTAATTTATTTTTAAATGAAATAAAAATTAATGTGCATGCATGAGGGTATATTTGTGTATATAATTGTGAGTGTGTGTGTGTAGATGCGTTCATAGATGTGTGTATGTGAGTAGGTACATGTCTGCAAATGTGTGTGGCTGTATAGCCACGTGCGTACGCGTTGATTTCGTGTCCATTCTACACGTTATAGTAGATCTTTTGTGCTGTCATAATATAGATTTTAAGCCAACTCAGCAATTTTTTTTTTATTTTAGTATTTGTTCGACAATCTCTTGTGCGCTATTTGCAATATTATCCATCCGTGGACACAGTACACTGAAATGCTTTTGTGCAAAAAATGTTTTGCCACGAAGAATTGGGCAGCGAGCTATCCTTTTGGTACCTAAAGGATACCATAAAAACTGTTCAGTTTCTTCAGTTCTTACAGGAAACTGTAAGAACTGAAGAAACTGAACAGTTTTCAGAACAGTTTTGAACAGATCATAGATGAACATTTTTCTTACTAGCGCATTGCACTTTATTTATATTCCAAGCACTTATCCAAATGTGCGAGATCCATTACTCAGATACATCGTAAGAAAAATCGCAAGATCGATCTGCAAGTTTTCCGGCAGACATTTTATTGGCCATTGAAATGGTTGAGCATTTAATCACGAATACTGAATACTAAAATGTATTATTAAATAAACATTTTACACAATCTAATGTGTGCTAATCGTGGGAGAGCTATGCTTCAGCACGTTTGGGGCCAGCTCGACCGGAGTGATACCACGGCCTCACAGAAAACCGGCAGTGAAACAATGCTTCACCAGAGGCCCTAACCCTTCCCTCTTCCCCCACTCCTCCAAAATAAGTCTCATTTCTTGGTTCTAGTCTATTTTGTTTGTTTATACTTTTTTTTTAGTCCCTATTAATTATAATAACATAAATTTAGATTATATGTAAAGATAAATTGCTATTATATATTTATAAATAAAATTGATAAAATGTTGTCAGAAGTTGTAGTGCTAACAAGTAGGGTCAACATTATGGTACTGATTTTTAATTTTGTAAAAATGTAATAATTAAATTCTTTTAAAAATAGATATTTAAATAACCAATAAAATGTTAAAATACGATAAAACAAATAGCTACATCATTGCACTATTTTCTACAATACGAGTATTTTATTTTTTTATTTTATTTATTAAGGACAACTTACAAATTATACACTAATACAGAGTTTACAAACATGTTTTATAATTGTGTGGTGAGTGTTGTTTTACTGACAAGTTGTCACGGTATGGGTAAAGGACAATTTCATATAAGTTTTTTTTTATCAAAGCAATATAAAGAATAGTAATAGATAAGAAAAGTAATAAAAGAGTACCCAAATAAGAACAACAATTACATCGTAAACATATAAACTTATATATTTACGGTGACAATTATGAATTATAACACCATAATCTTAATTTTATATTATTTCAAAGAAAAAGTTTACATTACATAGGTACCACATTATTTTGTAATAAATCATTTTGTTTAGAATTCATTTATCAAATTAATTATTAGAATTAGAGATCATAAATTTTATATCTTTTCATTTTCAGCATAAGTTGAACTCTCTTTATTAGACTTGCAGTACTATGACAGGTCAACATATAATACTGGACGCTTGTAGGTTGATGTCGCCGTTTTCATTTTTTTTTTTAATTTTTACATTTTTAGCTTTCTGCACTTCTTTACAAAGTTTTCACAAAAATGCGTACAAAGAATTTTATTCACATATTAATATACTTATAGATAATAATTTTAAATATTAGTATTATAAAATAATACGAGTATTTAACGAAAATACTTCCGATGTGTTTGTGACGGAAATGACGTCAGAGCAAACCTTGTGAAGCGAGGTTTCGTATTGTGTTCAGTTTTTGATAAAACATTTAAAAATGTAACAATTGGCAACGTGGTGAACAGGAATCAGTATATCTTATTTGACAGAAAAAGAATCCAAGTTCACACACATAATTACGGAAACAAGATCTTTGAATTTTATACACCTATTATAATGATATTTATTCTATAAGATTTTTATTATTATAAAGTAAGATAATTATCCAGATGTTCTAAATCTGTCTTACTATGTTCTGTTATATATTGAAATATTTAAATAAATACAAGAAATAAGTAAAGAAAAAAAAACTGTACTGTCTTAAAATTACTAAAGAAGAAGAAAAATAATATATCCTTTGTCACTCCCACAACTAAGACGAATCTCAAGATATCTTAAATGTGAAAATCTGTCAAACATATTTTATAGGCTGTAGAGCATTCCAAAGACTAGACTAAATACAATTGCAATCGAGAAACATAACCTTCCTTCGGCAGTTGGGAAAAACCATAGACATATAAGAATAGACCGCGCTAGTAATTTGACTATCGTGTAAGTGGATGCAATAGCTTGATAAAAAGAGAACGTTACGCATACGTGGTCCCTCTATCCTTATCTAGGGCGTGAATTTACTGTACTGGAACTTACTTACACAGCAATTGTCAACGTTCGTTAACGTAAAATCGCGGCTAAAAAGAGACAGAGGGATCACGAATGGCAGCGTTCTCTTTTTATTCATCTATCGCATTTCACGCCCCCCTCCCTCTCTTCTTATATGTCTATGGGAAAAACAGACATTCATGAAAACATACTTCATTTTCTTTGGATACTAAGCTTATCTACTTTCAAAGGCAATAGGTATATTAAGTATAGGTTTCCTTAAGCCCAACTAATTTGTCAAACTCGGTTCATAACCATTACTCAATAATGAAAGAAAGACAAGTGGTGAAAGATCACACTTCAATAATAAATCCTAAGGCTTACGAGCAAATGATAGAAATTATTTTAGATTAAGAAAGTTGTTTGAGTTCAAGTTCTGAGAAAGGCTAATTGAGACTAAGTTTTGACTTGAGACTGAAATATAAATAATTGTGTGATGAGCATGATCAGTTCTTCGGTGTCTGGGTGTAATTTATCTATAAAATGTATGTATTTAGAAATATATAAGTATATTAGTTAAGATATACGGTTTTACTCACGTGAATATTTCGGGGATGCCCGACTGGTTTCCGTCAAACCGTATTTCTTAACTAATAGGAATACCACTCACGAAAGTTTTTATTCGGGCATGTATAGGTAAGTTTGTCAGTTGCAGTCTGGTTACCGTAGTACAATATTTGCCTAGTTTGCGATCAGGTGGCCGTGTGTGAGATGTGTCAAGTTATTATTATTATTATTGAGTATACAGTAAGTTCTAAAAAGATTTTTTAGTTTATATAATAAATGAATTTAAACGTGAGCTTAAAGATGACATTGTTGTGAAAAATATTGAGCTTTAACTGGGTTTTGAAGTATTTTTTTGCTATTTTAATATCAACAACTGGCTTATATTAATGGTGAAGAATCACCCTAATATGATTACTTGCAAATGCCTATTTTGTACATGATGCAAAACTGTGGATGCTTACAGAAGATAAAAATACAAATTAGTAATTTACACAAATATAGAATAACTGCATCCTATTAAAACCTTTGTCTTTTTCGTTTGAACTTATTACTTCGAGTACAAGTTAAACTCATATCTTACTAGAGAAATTTTACCGCAACAGTAAACAAAAATAAAACCCGAAGAAACCTCTACCTATAAAACAAATGATACTTCGCTTATCGGAGGATTCACAAGACGTTAACACAATATGTTCTGAATATCATATTTTTAAGGATGGCATAAAACCATCATTTTTCTTCGAGGAATATTCTACCAGAATCAAAGTTAAGCCTACATTTACAGATGACGTCAAACAATGCTACGTGATCTTATTTACTACGTGTTTGATTTAATGTATTCGGATGTTTTAAACACATTTAACGAAAAAAGGTGATCATACGCTAACGTAATAAAATTTAATCGAGATTTTTCACATTACACGCTAATCATAATTACAAAAGTTTAGCTCTTGATATTTTTACGCGAGGGTTTTATATGTTATGTACTATACAGCTCTGTACTATGTACCTACCGATGTTTGTTAAAGGTATACTTCAAGGTTTTTCTCATGCCCTACTAGTTACAGACCCGACGGGGACCTTTTATCACAAGGTGAAGCGACTCATCGCGTCAAAGACAGCAGCACTGACGTCAGACACCAACGCGTCATTATACACCGGCCATCCCCGTAATACACATATGATTAAAATTGAATATCTTTAATAAATATGAATGCTATATATATGTTTTATTTCAATATACAAATGTATTAAATCGCGACAAACCCATGCACATTTAACAGATGTGCCTATCAATATTTATAGTTCACAAAGCTGTTATAATAATTGATCCATTGCCAATATGACTTTAGCATGTCCTTGGTTGCGAGGGTTTGTCGCGATTTAGTTGAGTGTGTATTATTTAGTGTACGACAAACGAAATACCTACTTAACTATATATCGATAAAGCGTGCAAATACCTTATAATATTAATATAATTCTGAGACATAATATATTACACCTCGCTATCCAGAAGTACCTCATACCATATATTATCTGTCATAGATTTTGTCCAATGAACACGAAGCAAATTATAATTATGATCAAAGCACAGATAGCTAATATTATCAAAGCAAATGAGATACGTAAGTACATATAAGCACAAAGCAGAAATAGCTTTTGTTCATTACCATTTGCGTCTGACAATCTAAGCTACTACTCAAAATAGTAACGTAGTAAGTAGTAGTGTAGATGCACTATTGAAAGACTTTTAAATAACTTTCTTATATATGGCATAGAGTACACGGATAGCGCAATGGTTAAAGTAGTCGACTCGCCACTACGCCATGCCAAGTATTGTGGATTCGATTCCCACACGGAACTAACATTTGTGTGATTCACAAATAGTTGTACCGAGTCTGGATGTTCTTGATTGTCCGTTGTCTAAATATTTTTAAAATCCCCCGCAATATATTAATTTTGTCTAGTGTGGGAGTTGTTTTTTAAAGTGCGAATAAAGTTTATTCTTATGCATTATTTCAGGTTATCTTCATTTTTTTAATATCTTCCATATAGTCAGTCCATGCATTGCTTTTGTTGACATTTAATCCAGTCTTAAAGCTTTCCACAGCCACTACCATAAACATCCTTAATTACTGAGTTTAATATTATAGGTAAAATATTGACTTATATCAATTAATACCTGAAATGTCGTAGTGGTCTTATTTAATAATAATGTCGAAGCTAAGGCCACCGACACGGAGCATAAGACCTTATTTTTCTAAGAAAACACTACAGACGGACGCTTCCAGCCCTTTTGCTATAAGAGTCCGTCACCCATATACCTAGTACTACTACCTAACTATATATATTAACTTTTAAACTTTTGTGTTCAATGTTAAATAATTACATTGACGAGAATTAATTTGATGACTACGTATACATATACGAAGATATAATAACAGCACAGCTTATTAACTTTTAAGAAGTATCACCGACTTCATTGCGCCTGAATCATGACCAATTGTAATAAGTTGTATTAAAGGTTAAATATCTTCTTCAAATTTTAATTTGGAATCATAATTTCATGCATTTATTTATCTTGAGTACAAATAACTCAATTAAAAAAATAATGATTTAAATCGGTTCACAAATGGCGAAGATAACGCGTAAGAAAAAAAAATACCCAAAAAAAACAATATTTAGTAGAATTTTATTGACATCCTCCTGCCATTTGAAATCGGTTAAAAAATATTTATATGCTTACAGTTCCTGAAACTTACACTTCTTTATTTGATGGCTATTTTTTCAATTATCTATGAGCTTATTTTCTTTCGCTTCATTCTTCTCACAACTTTATAAAATAGATTCCAGAATTTCTTTATTTCGCGCCTTCGTAGCAATTTTTCCACCGGAAAGGTCTCGTGTCGTATTTTCGGTAGAAAATCTATACCTCCGAAATTGTGTGATCTCCGAAATGTCCTTTCATTTTTGTGAACATTCCAATTTCCTATGTCAGATATATTTTTATTTATCAACTTCATTGACGAAACTTGAACGCGAGTTTATTGTGTCTGTGAAGTAGGTATCGGAATAACAGAAAAAAATTAAGTGGAAAAGGTTGTGCATTTGATAGTATCCCCTCCTTTTTGTAGTAGGTTAACTAGACCATTAATAGTTATTTTGTTCGTTCTAGTACTACTAGACTTGGCACTCGTCGTTAATGCAGAATGAATTTTAAGCGGACCAAAAAATATTAAAATGCACCATTTCAAATTTGATCGAAAAAATGTCTCAAAAAAATGTCAGCATAATAGGTATTTCATACCTTCGAAGTGCCTGAAGTTTCGACTAGGTTGAACTGGCCGAAGTCACAGGCTGACTGGTTCAGTGGTCCTTCTGAATCTCCAATAAAAGGCCTTAATTCCCGTCAATACTTCTTCTTTTTCTTAACCCCCGTCTTTCTAACCCCCGACGCAAGGCGGGGCTATTTTAAATTGTAAATTTATAGATATGTAGCGCACTCTTGCTTTAAAGTTCACTGCTCAGACTTACGGCTTCGGGAAACCTCCAGATCCTATGAGCAGTGATTGTTTATAAGTTTACGTAAATTTTTCTTACATACTCTAGAGACCTGCAAGATTACCTGGTTCTGTTTTTTGCACAGTTTGCTAAAACAAGCATGCAACTAATGTCTGTCTGAAAATGTGTTAACAAGTAAATCTTTCATACCGTCAGAAAATTCACCAAGGAATTGGGTTCGGTATTTCGCCTCTTCTTTACTATCTGTCAGCAATCAGCTCAAGTAGTAATGGATGAAGGCGTCTAGTGCCGCTCAGTAAAGCATCTATGTAGGTACGTATAAAGTTGTAGATTGGGCAAGAAAGGAAGCGATAAAATAATTATATGTCATCAGTCATATAAAGTGCTAAAATTAAGTGCTAAAACAGCTTTTCCTAATTAACTAAACTAACATGTGAAGTTCGTTTTTTATGGATTCGTTTATATCACAATTATTTTCTTGCGATCGGGTTTAAATATCTTTTTGTATTCTTTATACTTGGAGATTTCTGCAATAAACTAAGGCTGACTAAACCAGAGAACTAAACCAAAAACGTAGTAGGTATATTATAGGTATATCTTTACATACATCAATTTTGAATCTCATAAGTATGTAGTAGAACATATGAAGAGAGGGGTATGTCACGAATTTCTTATACCAATATTACTATGTTACAGTTCTTGAGCTGCTAAGTCAAATATAAATTAATATACAGTTATTAAAAGCTTATAGCTCAGTTATTATGTTACTCATGGAGTCACGATTTTAATAATAATTAATAGTTTAAAAAACTAAAAACACGCTTTTATAGAAAATTCAACTAAAAAATACAAAAATTTAATCGAATTATTGCATTGTCATCGGTCTTTGACAGGTGTGAAAAATTTGAATGAAATCTGGCCGTTTAAAGTGGTTCAAAATCGCGCCCAAAGGAGTCGGTTACAAACAAACATACAAGTGAAGCTAATATAAAGCGTGTAAAAAAATAATGAAAAAGAATTTCAAACTTTCTCGATGCTATGCATTTAGACCTTCTCCTCATTTCATTTTAAGTCAACAGTAGAATATATTTGACTTAAAGATGCATAATCAATGGTGACTAGTACACAACCAAATTAATATTATTTAATACACAATATAACAGGAATTATTCGCAAAATTTTAAAAATAATT
This sequence comes from Euplagia quadripunctaria, assembly GCA_963859945.1. Taxonomy (NCBI): domain Eukaryota; kingdom Metazoa; phylum Arthropoda; class Insecta; order Lepidoptera; family Erebidae; genus Euplagia; species Euplagia quadripunctaria. Next base: position 4,894,697 of record OY982563.1, on the reverse strand, counting down.
AAATTCGCTGTATTTGTGGCCCAAGTCCTGAGCCTACACCATCCTTGCTTCACCAAGAGAGCGGAATGTGCCCGCCTGCTCGTAATAGCCCTGTCGATTACATGTCGTATATTAGCTTACGTTCGCACGTGCGGATACCGCGAAACCCAGCTAAAGAAAGCCCTCGTCACGATATTAAGAAATGCTCTTAGTTAACAGCTCTAAATTATATCAAATATTTTATCGTGCTTTACTTGATTATCATCACTTCCTCGTAGAGGAATTGGCACAAGTGCACCCTGCTGTGGATGTTATGATAACCGTATAAAATCAGGATTATCGTAGTTTTGTTTATGTACGTAGTTACAAAAAAGACATCAATGCTTGCAATATCTTCTGCTTAAAAGTTGTACGAGCTGCCAGAGGTAAGATAGATAAGATAATGAATAAAACAGAGATAAAATGTCACCCCAAAGAAGGCACAATAATATAAGGGCGAAACCGATATCAATTTCGATGATGAATCAATGCTGTTTCCTTACTTAAAGCCATCTAAAAATCTTAATAAAAATACGCAGTGCATTGTAAACTGGAGATCACATCGTAGAGTTTCAAATATTATGCTGCATTAGTAGTCATTAATTACAATGGGCTTTTAGCAAATATTTCCAACAATAAGTACATAACTGGCAACAAAACAGTGCACAATCTTCAAACGATTTGCTCCGGCAGTATAGTAATGTATCTATGTACTACGCATATTTTAGAGTATATGTTTGGTGGAAGTTGAGCTTCACAATAAAGCCAATCTAGGGGTACAGTAGTGCCCCCACAAACACGCGAAAAAAAAAAGGCATGACCGTAGCATCCTTTTTCAAGGCCATGGGGATTATAAATGCCCTGACCTTTATAACCCCCTGTAACTTTGAAGAAACCAAGACTTTTTCACTGACTCGCTCATTGACCGATCATCAACTATCATGAAACTAAATTAGTTTGTTACCTATAAGTAAGGTAAAACTCAAACATACAGCAACTTCAGTCCCGTTTTCTGGATAAACAAACATCATAAATAACTCTGTAATCCTATACAGTAAATATGGGATTACAAAGTTACTTTTGCAGGTCATACAATTTTTTGTCACTTACACTGCCTACCTAAATAGATGGGCAGGTTAATAGTGGATGTAGGTACCTACAGAGTCATAGACTAATGATTTTTCTTTTAATAATTTTTTACATGTTAAAAACTTAACATGTAAAAAAATGCAAGTCTCGCCACACAGTTCTTCTACCGCAAAAGTTGTGAGATCGAATTGGTACCTAATTTGTTAGTAACAAAATTTTATACATAGTTACCGTATCATCATAAGACATATTCATTTCTTTAATAAATAGAATGACTTGGCAATCGCACGCGCTAGTAGAACCGACATACAACAAAACCAATCTAATAATAGCGCTCAGAGCACTTTATATATGTTTTTGTATGCATAAATTTGACTCCCTAGCGATATGTTGTTGATGTTTTGCGGTAGAAGAACTTTGTGAGACTTGCATGTTACATGTTTTGTTTTTAATGGGTAGTATTCTTTAAAATACATTAAAGTATTATTAGTTGAAAATACCTCAAGCAGGTAAAAAAAATGATGAGCCAAATTGGATTTTTCAAAAACACTCAGAATTGTGTAAAGAGCCAGTATTTGGGAGTACACTTTTCTTCAAAAGAAAACTCCAAATCGAATTTCTACTTGGTTTAATGTCTGTACCGTATTTTACAATAATTTTGTGTCTGTTAAGTAGAACCTTGAGAGTTATGCATTATAAGATTATATTAACTAGCGTAGGCTTTTGTTTAAATAAATTACTCTCCGTTATTTGATTTCCCTTTTTTTTTGTAAATAAAATAAACTGTACAAAAAATAATACGAAAAAAATCGGACCAATATTTTAAGTATTTTATTCATAATATTGGAATTTAAATTGATTGATGACTACTATATGCCCGAGGAGAATGTTCTAAGTCACTGAAGGAGCTAAGAAAAAGACGAGCATTCATTTTGGATCGAAATTTTAAACTATGTTTTATTGTAAGCTAAGGCGAAAATGATGCCTTGAATTTCAAAGAGGCCTAAGAATCTTGGCTACAATAAAAATAATTAAAACTCACAAACAAAAAGCAACGAAACGTTTAGTAGTAACATTAAATTTGCTTGCCTTATTTGTTTACAATTTAATTGTTTATGCTGTGCACGTAAACAATCTCTCTATCATTCACTTTAAATTTAAATTTCTAGCAACGAGACTGTTGCGTGGGCAACAAAATTATCTAGATAAACATTACAATTAACTAAAATAAACGCTTTCAAGATTTTACTAGAATATTTTATCATGAATAAGCCTTCATTTGCTGTTTCATTTTCTACATAAAATTATAAAATGTCATAACATTTAGATCTCAAAGTATTCCGACGTAAATTGTGGGTATTGCTATTAAGCGCGTTTTTGTCATTTGGACTACTAACTCATTCATCACGTTACGGGCCATTGGTTTAAGTAATCATGAGTAGTTATATATCTATTTAACCACATATATATATGTAACATATAAGTAATAGACATTGATTAAGAAAAAGTAATAAAACCACCTAGCCATGAAAACTGTATCAACTTACATTTTAATTTAGTTAATAATAGAAAAAAAATTAAGAATCTTTCTAAAATATCGACAAACAAAACACCTAATAGGTTCTCACTAAATTGAATCTAAAAGCGCCAAAGACATCGGCAAGAATAAAAATAAATGAAACCAACATCCTTTTATTGGCCAGGCTTTTAAAAATGCCACTGAGGACTTTATTAATCCCTCCAGTTTCCAATTAGTAGGGTTTTCATTCGCAATGAAATTAACAAAATGTTCGTACTGAGGAAACGAAAGGTCTCGTAGAATTGTATCATTTGAGCCCATATAAATAATTCAAAAGGCTCTCTGCCTACAATGAATCGAGAATTAAATATTTATTGAGATGGGACAGTGGTGTCCGAGCATTTCATCCACCTGTTTCTACAATGAACGTTTGAGTGACTTGGGGACATATTATGCTCAACGTCTATTGTGAAAGACTTGCTTGCAGTTTATTTCTACGAAAGTCGGCTTGTTTTTTCTGAGAGAGTATTTTGTGCCAAAGCTTCTCTCTCTGTACAGCGTTGATCAGCTTTGTTTAGGTAAGTGTCATTTAAGCAAATGAGCTTAAATGGCATTTGGTAGACTGTTCCTCTTTGGAACGATCTACCAAGTGCCTTACAAATGGTGACAAGTATGCATGAGTTTATGTATGTTACAAAAAATATTTATAGAAAATTTAAATTTCAACTCCAATAAACAAGGCACCGATCAAAACTGCCCCCCCGTTCAAAAGTGCATTCCTCTCCCCTACTCAAAGTAAGTGTACTCATAAACAAATACGTGCCGTGAAGATTGCTAAAAATAAAAATAATAACAGAGTTTACATTCCCCAATAAATATCGTTCAGTAGAGCGTATTTTTTTCTTAGCTTCAGAAAATCGGCATAAGTATTTTATTTCTTTTGTATTTCAAATATGGGTATATTTACTGACCTATAAATAACTCTATTGTAGGAACTTTTATGCTCGAAGAAGTGGAACTTATGAATAATTATAATAAACTTTCCCCACTAGTGGATAAATGAAGCCTTGTATTGTATTGTTAAAGCTATATTTGGCCGATACTCGATTAGATGCCGGCTATCGTGAACGTAGAAACCTGTTACAGATGCGGCATAGGTACTACTTTTCTTGCTCATAATTTAAGCGTCAAGATCTGAATCAAAGTTTATTTTCGCACGATTGAACGCCAGATCGGCTACGAGAATTAATAGGTATAGTTAATAGCTTAATCTGGCAATTGCCAGCAGAACCGATAATCACTGTGGTACACGAGTTCTGGAGTAGGCACTGTGTCAAGGGAAACATAATGTAGGACACCCTGCGGCCAGGTGGAGTGACGATCTGCGCAAAGCGGAGGGCGAAACTTGATGAGGTGACGATCGAGCTCAGTGGCTTACATTAGGAGAGGCCTATGTCCAGCAGAAGATGATGATAATGATGTTAATGGCTTATCATCTGGTAGTACGATTGTTTGCCATGTTAGTTGTTTTTTAAAGTGATATATATTTAAAACTCTTAATGCAAATAAGCCCATGACTTTTTGTTATTAAAAAAAAAATTTTAGGTTTATTTTTGATAAGATCACATTCAGATATGCACACAGAGTTACTTTTATATTAGTAACCATAAATTGAAACGCATAATCTAAATCGTTTTGAACAAACTGCACCCATCTTGGCTACGATTATATATCTTTGAGCTACAGATCTGTCTGCTTCTATCTTAACTTCAGAAATAAATTCCTTCATTTTGCGTTTAGCAGTATTAGAGATAAAACAGAAACAGATTTTATAAAAGGCAACACAGAAACAAATCACGTTTCCCTGCGTATACGTTCTACATATGTATAATAAGTACAACTCGACAGTAGAAAATATTGTACACGATGCTTACAATCTAGAACATTTATGTGCACCTGTGTTCTTAGAAAGTCAATCGAGTCACCGAAAGTTCAATTTCATATTCCAGCTATTACCATTTTGTTATGAATTAGATGAATTCAAAAAACAAATAGTACAGTAAAATTCTCCTGTCTAGTTGTAATCATTGTTCAATTGAGGATTGAAAACCTTCGTTCTACCTTAATTTGTACACTCTTACTAAATTGTTTTGATGAAACTTTACATCGTGATAAAACGTGAAACATATTTATTTTTCGCTATCTGTTCCATCAACATACAAAATGTATTTCTATTCCTAAGGTTATAAAATCGCTGAGCTAAGACAAGTTAACACTTGCGAGAAATTCAGCAAAATGTAGGTATTCAAGTCACCGCTCACGTCGAGCCTTTAAAATCCGACACTGATCAATAAAAACACAACGTTATAGAAAGGGATGAATGAACTGTAAGCCCATCTCTCATAATCATCACAGTGATTGCTATGCTTATTATCAAACATTGTGACATTTATTTGAGTGAAACAATAAACAAACTAACAAACAGACGAAGGGAAATTTATTAAAATATTCATGATAACAAAATATATGTAGCAGAAAGTAGGATGCTGCGAAAATTAGACAGGAGGAATAATAGTTTATTAAAGCGAGTTTTTAAATATATTTAAGTTTTTACTTTTAAGTACATAAAGATCTTAAAAGACAATTACATCAAAGCTGATCAGTCATCATAAGATGGTTAGACATCGATGCCTAATCATTTTAGAGGGAAAGTGAAGAAATCGTAGCAGTTTAGACCGCGAATCTCTTTGGATGTTTCTCTCAAAAAAGTGTCTCATGTTATATAACAAATAGTTTTACAACCAAACATTATATTTTACACCCGGCTAATAAAAATCTTAAATGTAAATACTAAGATTTTTTTACTATCACTAAAATAAAAGAACCTAATAACATAGCTATTATTACAAGCTATTATTGTCATTACATAAAGTTATTGACGACAATATGGCATAGGCTGGTTTATATTTCTTCCCTAGAGACTATCCATTTTGCTTGGCTTTATAAAGAAAGGATAAGAATTGTGTAGAATGAAGTGGAGCTTGTAGCTTGAACGATACTGACTGTTGTTTGTTGAACTTTACTGACGTACTGTAATGAACGAGTGCGAAGTTAGATAGCAGCCATGTCAAATAAAAACAGATGAATCTTTCTAGAAACAACTTGCTTGACTAGCCAGTTGGTGTAATGGTTAGTGATCCTGACTGCCGAGCCAGAGGTCTTGGGTTCGATTCCCAAACAGGACAAATAATTGTGTGATGAACACGATCATTTGCTTGCCCCGGCATCGCACGGGTAGCAGAGACATCTTCAACAATCATCTACATATTTCAATCAATTTACACAAAGTCTTAATAAATTATACACTTAAACCTTCCTCATGAATCACTCTGTCTATTAGTGAAAACCGTATGAAAATCCGTTCTGAAGCTTTTCAGTTTATAGCGAACAGACAGACAGATACGTTGGGGGACTTTATTTTATAATATGTAGTGATTTGTATGTATTTAGAAATATGTATATAAGTATGTTTATCAGCGGTTGTACATAGTACAGACTCTACGTAGTTTGGGATCAGACGGCCGTGTGTGAGATGTGTCCAGTCATTATTTAAAAAAAACTTGATTTTATTAAAGCAATATATGTTTTCCATGTATTTGACGAAAACGGTTGCATTTCAGGATTAAAGAAGTATTTCATAATAATGAGAAGGCCTTGGTAATAGCCTAAAGATGGTTTCGGCCGTGGCAAAAGCATCTTATTACAAAGTCAGAAAAGACATCGTGCTCGGTTTTCTAATGAGAATTCGATTCCAACAATTGGACGTGATTGCCATAAATGGCAAGGGCTTGCCGTGACTTGATGCTTTGATGACGTAATGTCGAGAGGGGTTTCAAGAAAAATAGTTACAATACGATTTTTTATTAAAATATGGAAGTTTAAAAACTAAAAGTCGACTACGTAAAAATCGCGCTCTGAAAAGTATGAAACAAGAAAATATTGTTGTCTGTGATTCTTATCTTTAAACCATTCAATATTTAAGAACTTATAAGTAGACACTTAGAGGACCGGGTGCTATGGCGCACTTGGGAGAGACCCCCAGCAGTGGACTGCAATGGGCTGATTGATTGAATAAGTAGACAACTTACATTAGATTTTAATTTAATACGTAGAAGATAGCCGTGGGCGTATGCTACCTTGCCCTAAAAATTGCATACTACTGTTCTATAAGTACGAGTATGTATGGTGTATTTTAATACTACAAAATGTATTGTTGTATAAATAACCTTTTATAAATGACTAGCAACCCGCCCCGGCTTCGCACGGGTACAAATTATACACCAAAACCTTCCTCATGAATCACATTGTCTATTAGTGAAAACCGCATGAAAATCCGTTCAGTAGTTTCTCAGTTTATTGCGAACAGACAGACAGACGCGGCGGGGGACTCTGTTTTATAATGTGTAGTGATAATTATATACATTTTGCAGTGCGATTTTTACTTTTTTATTGAAATTATGTTTTGTGTTTACTGCTATGCTTGCTGCTGAATGCTAGCAAAGTAGCAAGCAACAGCTAATAATATATGTATACTTAATGTGGTAATTAATTCCTTTTGTTTGATTCCCAACACGACACCTTAGGTTCTCTATAGAGCGCCATCAAGACGTTTCTAAAGATCTCATTTGTTAAATTACGATAACTACTTTAAAAGTTATGCGGGGAACTGATAAACTTACATAAATAGGTCTAAAATCATAACCCTCCTTTTGATTTTGGCGTAGTAGGATCAAAAGACAAAGGAGGAGTAGGAAACCTCCATTTACCATTAGAAGCACTTGAATTTTATTTAAAAAAAATAAACAGTGTCACGTAAACCACGTATACAGGCTGAACTTGTATTGCTTTAAAAGTTAATTTGTTACTTAGTCTTGGTTCCTGCTGAATTAAATACTTAAACATCGTTCTACTTAAATAAGTATGCCCTCATATGAACAAAGAAGTTAAACTGAGTAATTTCCCTTTTCAGAACAAGTGTAGTTATTAGTATATAGCAGGTAGTATTTGCGGCATTCAAATTATAAAAATGAAATGTTTCTATTGAAAATAATAATTAATAATATTACTGATAAATAAAACAACATAAGCGAAATAATCACAGAGGAGAAAATCTGACTGAAAAGATCAAGCTCTAGCAGGTTGTGTTAAATTTATATAGTACAAATAATACTGTATATTATACATATATTGTATATCATAGTACATCTTAACTGCATGTTCTATGCGTGGAAGAGGAAACTGAGTGCGATTCATCAAATTGTCAAGGTTTCAAATTACGTCTAAATGTTATTTCGGATAAAATTTATCGTTCTATAAATAAATTCTGTTCTGGCTGCAAAGGTATTGTAGATCTCAGCAAGAAATAAAATACAAACAAAGTCCTGTTAACGTAAAAACGTTAACAAGGCCCTCTTCCATAATGCGATTTGGGATATTTTCAACGTGACCTTTGTGTTCAAGACACTTAAGGTACCGACCTAACACATGTGTGAAATTCAGTTCAATTTAAACTTAGTAAGTGCTTATACCAACAGCTACAAACGTCTTTATTTACATAATAAAATTTTTTTTAATTGTGAAATGGCTTAGGCGTTTTACTAACTTTTAAACTTTCGCGTTCCATGATATAATATTATTTACGTATTTACGGGAATTAACACGATCACGAAATGGTTTTACATACCTCTGGATTGCCTGACGTTTCGAACAATAACGTTAATAACGTTTGGAAACGTCAGGCAATTCAACTCACCTGATGGAAAGTGACGATGAAGACGAAGATGGTACACGCCTATCCAAGAGAAACTCAATCACTGTACACTTGAACGTTCTACAATTATATCAACCTATTGTCCAACTTTACTTTAAAATAAAATACAATAATGTTGGCTAGAATTTCTAATAGTAGAATGTTTTTTTGTTTTTTTTTTTAAGTGAGCTAGAAAATTTAGCTACTAGTAGCAACAGAGAGTTATCTAATGTTTTGTTTTAGACACCTCTCAACAAGGACCACTCATTTACTAGTATTCATGTTAACTCCTGCAGCTAAGCTAAGTGCGGGTATTAGGACTAGGTTCTTGTCGTGATTGTACTGCAGAGATCCGACATCTTAGCCATAACCTACAATCATAAAAAAATGCACAGGCGTGAGTGTATGTATAGATGGGTGAACAAATCTACATATTATAAAACAAAGCCCCCTGCCGCGTGTGTCTGTCTGTTCGCGATAAACTGAAAAACTACTGAACGGATTTTCATGCGGTTTTCACTAATACACAGAGTGATTCATGAGAAAGATTTAGGTGTATAATTTGTTGAGATTTTGTGTAAATTGATTGAAATATGTTGCTGATTGTTCTGTGAGATGTCTCTGCTACCCGTGCGAAGCCGGGGTGGGTTGCTAGTATAATATATGTTTAAAATTATATTAGGATATATAATACAATTTCCTTATTAACTATGCAAACCAAAATACTTCTTTAACGACTACATATCGGCCAAGTCATGATAGATAATGGTCCGTAGTAAGTTCTCTCGCTTCATCATAATATTGTGACGTCAAGAGCTCGTTTACAACATGACAAGTTGTAAATTTTGCAGAATATAAATATAGCTCGTGTAGTTAATTAAGCACATGTTTTGAATAAATATTATGGTTAAGATACGATTTTTTAATTAACTTTATCATGTTATATGGAACTTTATTTTTATATATAACTTTAACTGTACATCATTTTAGGCAGCAATAGACCCGCTCAATGCTGGTTTCAATACCGTATCTCATTATTATCGGTAAACGTAGTGTAATGTATCATAATTTCGATATTTCATGCAGCATAACATATTACTTAACAAATAAGTAAAACAAACATGCATTTTTATTCATTCATGTAATATTTCATGGCCACCAAGTCTTGGCTCTGTGTTCTGAATGCCATTCATTCGTTTCCTCAAGAAATATTTAGTGCATAAGTTATTTCTATAGTTACCGCAGTCTTACTAATACTAGAGTATATAGAATCTGTTATTAATATGGTTATGAATTATAAATATTAAAATAAATATAAGTTAACATATATAAATCTGCTATGTAGAGAAGATAACATATAATAGCTCCTCTACACGATCGCTATCAAATGTACAGTGTACAATGTACAGTACTAAACACCCAATCTGTACACAAAACTGACCAAAACAGGTTTGTAGTGCGGTGGTCGAACGGGGTATGCCATATCCGTAGCTGGCGTGAGTATGTTGACATGCCTAAAATTGCTATTTTTCAGGGTGGCTATTTTTAAGTTTTGACGTTATATGTTGAGATTTCAAGTAACGAATAATTTTTTTGGTGACCGAGTGTAAGTTGATATAAGAAAATATCAATGTCCATTCATAAAATCATGTGAATCGTTAATTTGACATGAGGTCGATTTCACCAAAATTTATGTATATTTGAAACTGTAAATTTTTTTCATATGAATTCCTAATGCGTAGGAGGTATTACGCCAATTAAAAAAAAACATGCAAGTTGACATGTCAATGTGTTCACGCCAGCTTATCCATATCATAATATCCGTGGATATTATGATATGGATAAGCGTAAACAAACGTAAAAGCTTGGTCAGGTTTAAATAGGGTTTAATATGAACTAGAGATCGACTGGTGGTCGAATTATGACGACAATTCATTCACGCCGTTTACGTAATACGCCGTTTACGTAATATTACGTCACGTAATATTTAAAAACTTAAAAATTTTAGGTTTCTACTCTACATAAACTTTTAATATTTCAAAACTTTAAATACATAAAAAGGTGTAAAAATAATTTTCTTCACGTATAGAAGATACTAGTAATTTGTGACCCATGTTACCAGAAGTATTTTAAGTGTATACAAATAAAAATTATAAAGTATAAATCAAGTAGTTAGTCTAGTTTAGGTTGGCATCCACCATCATTGGAACGCTGTCCTTCGATGTGCACCATTAGTCACCCGATCCTATATACTACGCTACTACGTCTATAAGAAGACTACAGACGGTGGTCCATTGAGATCGACCTTGAATCGGCGTCATTTTTTCTAATTCATCTCTCTGAGTCTCATACAATCTGAAACCGACGATAATCGTTTTGTTTTTATCTAAACTTAATGTAATTTTAGTTATAAATAATATTTGGAAAAATGTCAGAAATTTCAAATTCAGTAAACAGTTACATATGTAATGACTCGTTGACATGATCTTTAAGAAACTGATCATATAGAAACATGGTTAGTTTCTTAAAGAGTTATTGCATTAGGTGTTTGAAAAAGCAACATTGTAATGCGATAACTCTTGTTTAAACTACGTTAACCTTCTAAATCTGAGTATGCTGTGTGAGTAACCTACCTAGATACATCATAATCTGGATTTGTTATATATTGTCTAATTTACTGGCTGTTCAGACTTTATATTTAAGAATAATACTCAGGTCTTAAGTTCTGATGATTTACAGCTATGAACGTAACATATTGAATCAGATTATAAATACATCTGTAAACGATAAAAATAGACTGATCTCGTAAAACTCAACAGTAAACAAATCTTAAACAACAGTAAAGTATTATAATGGTTTTGATTCATTGGTCAGTTAGAAAGCGTTGTGAAACCTTTAAGCTCATCTTCTTTTCAAGTGTTCTGTTAATATTATCATTGTAATAAGCCGATTTTTTTTTATAATAATAATGATTTCTAGTTTAATAAGTACCATTCTATAATACCACAGAATTTAACACTTACTATTGAGCGCTATTAAGTTATTATATTTAAATTGCTGTTGAGCATGTACAGTAGCCAATCCAAGTCAAATTAGGAATCTTTACTATTTCAGCATGTCCACTGTAAAATTGTTTATCAATGTGAATATACATACATATACATTGATGAATAATTCTACAGTTGAACAGTGGTTTATTTCATTTTGTTATTTTTATTTCTAAATTATGAGAGTCCTGGAGTATTCACTCAGGTTCTTCTTAAGCTAACTGTATAATATGCCTTAGAACTAGTACTTTTTTTATTCTTTTAAAAGACAACTCCCGCATTAGGAATTACTCCTGTGTCGCGGGGGACTTTACAAACATAGAAACAACGGACACAAAGAACACCCAGACTCAGGTGGGAATCGAACCCACGACCTATAAGCATAACGGTCAGGGTCACTAACCACTAGACCAACAGGCCAGTCAAAGTACAATTCTACAATTTAAGTTATCAATAAAAATATCACATCGAAATCTTATTAGACAGTCACTATGACTACACGACATAATTCAGCGACTACGCGAAATAAACAATCAGCCCTGCATCCATGACCTTTACAGTATCCCAGATTTCGTCCCATTTCATGATTCGAACTGCCGATCATGATCCTGAATTGTACCTGAAGGCTTTTTAACGATTAATTTCGTAATGTTTGCCATCAATAAAATAATAATGTGAGAATTAACTGTCTGAGGTCACATTGTACGGGCATTAAAACATCAGATTCACGAATCAAAATAAAATATGCTCTAACCAAAATAAAAAAATCGTAAGTAGTATTAATGTTAATTAAAGATATACCATTTTACTCTTGTATGTACTGCGGCGATGCATGAGTAGTTTTTGACCCGACGAGGGCCCTTTTTTAAGGAAAGAAGTGACCTGCCTCCTGCGACTTATACGAAGTATAAGTATATAATAATATATATTATATTAAGAAGAATATGGAGGAAGTTTAGGTACACACATTTAGTGGGAATTTATATTGATTGCATTTTCTCCCCTTTCTCCAGTTTCGGAATACCGGGGTAATTTTTTCTACTTAAATAGACCTGATGCGATAACCTGAGATGGGCAAACGCCTACCATGTAATTTAATAAATTACTGTATTTCGCCTACAAACCCGTAATGATCAAAGTAGACGTTCGGAGGTGCTATACTTTAGGTAACGAAATACTCTTTCGTTTTTCTTTTAAATATTTTGATGAGGATTTCACTATATTTCTATGTAGGTATTATGTGTAAATTCTTAGTTAAAGTACGAAAGTTATTGAAAAACAAGACTCGGCCTTAGATTCCGACTAAGATATAATAATCTGTCATTAAATTAGTTGGAAGTGACAAAATATACAAAAAAAAGTTGTTATATTTGGGAATTGTTTTGTTAATCTGAGTACCCTTTCAAAGCATTTAGCCTAGTAATCTTAACTTTATACAGCTGTACGTAACTGTAGCCCTCATTATTCAATATCAATTTGTTTCAGAGAAATAAAAGTCTTGACAGACAGATGGATTGCGGACTAATATATTTTGTTTCTTTTGAGATAGATTTAGAAAGCCTCAAAAATTTTAAATATTAATTATGGGTATATATATAGTCTTTACAATAAAATCTACAAGTATAAGTGTAATACCCCGACTTAAAAATCACTTCAAAAATTAGAAAAAAAAAACTGATGATATTCGAACAGCTGAACAGATTTTCTTGAATTATAAAACAGCTGAGAACACTTTCGATCAAATCATCTTTTAAACAAATGAAACTAAATCATAATCGGTCCATCTGTTTAAGATCCAGGCATACAGATACACACGTTACACTTCTAACACCCCTCCTTTTTGCGTCGAACGTAAAAAATAAACGTAGTCGCATAAATCATTACAATTATGATCTATAGTATTCATAATACGACATTGTTAACTTTACCAAATTCCACCAGTAGACTCGGTGACTAAGATTCCAGTCAACTATGTCGCAACTATGTCGAATAAAATGTAAATATTGTAAGCATATAATTAATCATAATATACGTAAACTGGACATAGGGAATATAGCTTTGATTTCTGTTTATAAGTGTCAATTTGTCACCTAAATCAATAAAAATAAAGCAAATGTAAAATGCAAATGAAATTAAACTTATTTTAAGTTTAATTTCATTTGCTCCATTACCTTTAAGAGGCCTTTATTCATAGGCTTTCATCATTAATCGCACGATCAAAAACAAACTTATAAATTAGCGGAGGTAGGTCTTCACTTATGTATCCATCTCTCAACTTCTAAGTATAAGAAAATAGCATACCTAAGTATACAATGCTTCTACTCCCAACTAAAATTGTATTGGAGTGAGTTCTCCAATTTTCACCTAATTGAACACGGTCGTTACATTGCACGTTGGAGCACTACACGAGCTTGCCGCTACTACTTTATTACCTGTATCACCCATACATATGTTTGTATAAATAATTAGATGATTCACAGAACTTAGCCGGGCACGTAATAGCCTAACTTAATGTTATAAATTTATAAATACAGTTTTTTAATAAAAGTTATTCAAAAGAGAATTTTATCGGAAGCACGATTACAAGGTTGTCGGACAAAAATGTTCTAACGTTAAGGGTGTTTACCAATTTACATCTTTGATATTAATTATGGAGAAAACGCCCCCTCATCCAGTTTCCATATTTGCTGGGTGTGGTAGACTCGACATAATAAAGCCACAGAAAAAGTTTCAGGAGTGTATTAATAAATTACACTTTCTGTCGGTGGGCACCCGCACTATATCTGTGTTATCTATATTAAACTTTATTTAAATAAAATCGTAGAGACTTGTGTTTCTCAGAACTTCTCTAATTTATTTGTAAAATATTTACCATACAAATAAAACTGAAATGTTCTATCTGTCCGGATGCTTATTTATCGGTAGCTAAATATAAACAATAACGGTTGTGGATACTGTATCTGTGTCTGTCTTTAATACTGTTCGGAGTATTATCCTAAACAGAAAAAAATAGTACTCATTCATGTACGCAGCATTCTGTTTTTTGCAACTATTTGCAATGCAACCAGTGAAAGGGTAACAAATTATGACGGAATTGGTAAGCCACACGTACATATTGTAATTGCTGACGGCACAGATCTATCAATTATGGAAGATCAGCAATGTTACTAATTCAATACAATACTGTTGAATAAACAACCACATCGGTTGTTTATTAAGATTTGTTATGAGATTAATATTATGTTGACATTACAAACAGACACTTCAATTTTATTTATTTATATTGATAACAAGGAGCACATACGATGGTAAGTGGGCACGTATGATGTTTAGCGTTATTAATTAAATTTCATGGACATGCGTTCATAAGATCCTCAGTGTATGGCATTTAATGATAATATCAAAAATAATTTGCACATGCCGATGAAACCGGCACGTACCCTACCTTCATCCTGATGAAAAATGTAACTACGAAGTATGTAGTTTATCTGATTAGGCCAGTGGAATTAGACAAAGCGTGGATTTAATTACGCGCAGGTATTGAAATAGATTAACTTACTTGTTTATGGTTCAGAAATATCGTCCTGAATTTGATCCCATTTTGGAAGTGTCTAACGATGTCAAAATGACGTTGTAATGTGCAAAAATCGCAAAAAATTGAGTTTTTTTGTAATGTGCTCCTACCGTATTTTAATTTCAAGTACCGGATTTTATTTAATGTGTAGGTAATAGAAATCCGGTGAATTTGAGACTGGTTGAATTGAATTTGGTAAATTATTTATTTAAATAATGACAAATTAATATCAAAATGTTAAAAAAAAATATTTATTTTTTCATTCATTCAATAAAAGCGCCTACGTACTTTAATACCTGTGCATAATTAAGTCCACAAATTTCGTCTAATTCCACTAGCCTAAATGTCGATAAGAAAAACTACTCAAATACATTTTCTTTTTAAATGATCACAATAACATTAATAGAAAGAAGAATACATGACATTTTTTATTATGACTAATAATCTAATAAACTATTCTAATAACCTATTCCTATTCTATTCTAATAAACTATTTCTAGAATAAACTATTTTTATTTTGGCGAATAAAACTAAGATTTCAATAAATACAGTAGGCACTTTACATCCTTTAGCTTTCGATTGCGATTGTAAAATTGTAAAACAAACATAAATTGTCAAGTTGACTTGTCGAACGAAACGTTTTAACAGCTACTTTTTGGTTCGAGTGGCCAAGGTATGGAATGAATTCCCTGCGTCTATTTTTCCATACAATTATAATCTTGGAACGTTCTAGAGTAGAGTGAATAGGTTAGGGGTGTACCATCCTCGTCTTCATCGTCACTTCCATCAGGTGAGTTGGAAGACAAACGCCTATTCCATTATACAATAAAAAAATACTTTACAACATGATTGTGCTGTTCAGAGCGATGATCGCGTAATGCCAATCACTACATATTAAAAAACAAGTCCCCCGCCGCGTCTATCTGTCTGTCTGTTCGCAAAAAACTGAAAAACTACTGAACGAATTTTCATACATTTTCACTAATAGACAGAGTGATTAATGAGAAAGGTTTAGGTCTATAATTTGTTAAGATTTCGTGTAAATTGATTAAAATATGTTGATGATTGTTGAAGATGTCTCTGCTACCCGTGCGAAGCCGGTTGCTAGTGCTTTTATAAATACTTTTAAACCCAAAGCTTCGAGTTTTTGAACAGCAATATTGCACTAGAGTGGTTTAGCAACTTTACCAGTAATGCGTACTGTTAGCATATTAAACACTTTAAAAGTTCATGGAATCATACCTTAAATGATAGGTACGCAGTGTCGTACATGCTGCTTTAATTGTCCCCACTAGAAAGCTCCTTACATAAAATCTTATGCGATGTCGTATTTTTTTATAGAACCTATTAAATTATGGAAATTGCATGGAATAGGGCCAATCTTTAAAGTGCGTTCTGTTGACGTCTTCTTTTCTTTAAAAAGAACTGTAGTCAGGTGCATCAAATCGTACGATCTGGACGAGTATTTATATTTTAGACATTAATTTGCCCGGCCTATTTAATTTAAATGCCGTTATGATTTTTTTTATGATATAGGGGGCAAACGAGCAGACGGGTCACCTGATGGTAAGTGACTACCGTCGCCCATGGGTCCCTGCAACTCAAGAGTCACATGTGCGTTGCCAGCCGTTAAGGTGGGAGTAGCAGAAAGAGGAAGAGGGGGAGAGGGATAAAGGGGGAGAGGGAAGGGTTAGGGCCTCCGGTAACCTCATTCACTCGGCGAAAAGCAGTGCATTGCTTCACTGCCGGTTTTCTATAAGGCCGTGGTATCACTGGGGTTTTCTGTGGAAAATTCTTAGTAGCAGAATAGTCTGCAAACATGGTCAAAACGCATGTGCAGGATTAGCCCCCATCACGCAAAACCAAAAATTGAAGAAACGTAATGAAAGTTGGGTAATTGGTCTCGTACAGCCTCTCTTTAGGGCATATACAGACGTTGCTATTTAAAAACAACTAATAAATCGGTCTTGAATGAGGATTATTGTTGCGTTAGATATTTTTCTTGATATCACCAAGCGATGTTGATCGGGCTCTACTAGCAATCTTGTTCGCCCGTTCAATTAAACTTAAGGCTTATACGAGCAGCGTGTTACCTCTATAGTATTCTAGGTGGAATTCAAGCCGTTGCAAGTTATGGGATCTCTTCATTACGAGGCCTTTGGGTTAACCGTTACACTACCGCGGCTGGCCCTAATCTTGCAACCCTTAATTTAATGCGTGAGTATGTTTATAAACAGCATTATACATAAGTTACATATACGTATCTTAACATGTATATTACATATTTAGTTACTTGCAAGCAATTTCAATTATAATTGATGATCGTATTAATTTTTTTTATTATGCTAGCATGGTGGCAAATTAGCTTACAATCTGTTTTACACGTTCACATTTATCCGTTCGCGAAATGGTGTTTAAAAAGGATACAAATAGTTCACGTATTAATAAATAGCTATAACTCTGGGTAGTATTTTCCCATTTTGGTTTTCAAATAACCCTAAAAATGGACCCTAAAAACTTGATATTTTATAAACACAGTACCAGTTCCCGTGTAGCTTCGATTTTTTCTTTTTCCAAAATAAAAGTAGCCTAATTTACTCCTTATAACAAAAGCTATCTGCCAGTGAAAGTCCTGTGGAAATCGGTCCACCCGTTCCGGATATTAGCTGAACAAACAGACAGACAGGCAGACATACAAAAGTTTTAAAAATGGATTATATTATGTTGACATTACAAACAGACCCTTCAACTTTGTTTATTTATATTGATAACAAGGAGCACATACGATGGTAAGTGGGCACGTATGATGTTTAGCGTTATTAATTAAATTTCATGGACATGCGTTCATAAGACCCTCAGTGTATGGCATTTAATGATAATATCAAAAATAATTTGCACATGCCGCTGAAACCGGCACGTACCCTACCTTCATCCTGATGAAAAATGGAACTACAAAGTATGTATGAAAAATTTACCTGACTATACGACACTGTACGTCATTATATTTGATATGATTACATTTCGACCTATAAAAGCCTGAATTATATTTTTACAGTAAAATATTTATTTTATTCCTCGCTTCCTCGGGCTTTAGTTTACAGACCAGCATTCAATCCAGCAAACTTAAAAGGACAAATGCATGTGATTGAATTAGATACACACATACATACACTCACGCCTAATCTCCGAACAGAGACGTATTAAGCCACATTTCGCCCACTGTAATTTGGTCCCGCTCACGTTTTCGGGGGCAAGCATATTGCCGCCAACCGGGAACTTTGGGAATTAAAGATGGGAAAATTGGGAGAATATTCAAAGGGAAAGGTAGGCATGAAGGAAGGGCAATTGAAGGAAAGGGATATTGCTTATACGGATGGATTGAGGAGTGTAAATAATAGCTCGAAATAGTTCGAGAACTTCGGGGTCGCATACCTTTAATTCCAACTGGTAATTACCGGGTAGTCCGAGTCCTTTTCAATTATAATTAAAAAAAAAACATTTAAAAAATCCTAATCCTTAAAAAAACATTAATTAAATAGTATTTGTACATTTTGAGTATGTACTACGAAATTGAGTGGATTCTGGGGTTAGTCAATTCACAGCCTACTTATACTGCTGGCGCACTTGATTACTTTCCACTGGGTGCACAAATGTTTTATGGGTCAACTAAGTCTTGTCATTCAACCTGAGGGTTGCGTTGATTACTTAAAAAAAACTCATAATCACAATTATTTAGACGTCGGCCCAGGCCGAGTTGACGTCAAATCACATCAACCTTAGATCACATCTGACTTCTCAATAACTATTTAGGTAAAGAAATCGGACATAGTCTAAGATGTAAATATAATCAATTAATAAATATATCTCAACATACAGACTATAAATATGTGAGGAGTAATAAACACATAAATAAATATTAGGTATTTCATGAAATAGTGCTATAAAATAAAACAGAAGAATTCTTATATACCTATTATTACACTGCGAGCTTACTAGAAATTAAACCTTGCTTATTTTTGGCAAGACCTCAGGTTTTTATAGGTGATAAAATAAGGAAAAATCCCACTAGACCTGTGCAATTCAGAACAAAATGTTCTTCATTTTTATGGTTAAGATGTAATTTTTGTTAGACGTGTAATTTTCAGTGTGATGGCTACTTTTTACGACTAGTCAGCTCCATAAAGGTTTTACTCAGTCCACGAGACTATTAAAAGTGTACCTCCTGACATATAGTCTCAACTAGTTCATAATGTAAGGAACTATAATGCCAAGAATAGCCTAAAATAAACACAGTGACCAATTTTAGTGGAGACACCTTAGTTTTAAATTAATAATGTACATTTATGCAACCACTCGTGTAACTTTATTATGCTATGTAAGACAATTATATCGCACAGCAGGCAGAACGTCAGCATAATATGTAAAAAATCATCCCGAGTGAGAAATAAGGAGGCAATCTGTGTATTGTAGCAAAACTGTGGGCAACAGCTTGTTAATTTAAAAAAACCTTTCAAATTGAACACTTTATATTTTATACAACGGAGATAAATAACATCAATTTTCGCCACGCTCGCAACTGTACTAAACGATTAATCAATAAAATGAATTACAACAGAAAAGCAAAATAAAAGTTTTTAGAAAATATATTCCGAAATGTATCGAAATATTGGATCGACGTTCGAAATCGTTCGGAAGCTTCGCAAGTGCTTTCAGATTTATGACCTACAATCATGCCACAAAAGGCTGTAAGTGGTGATTTTTCATTTTATCATTTATCGTTTCGCTTAGTCCTAATAAAGTTTGCTAGATCGCTCATTTTATGTATGTGTACAATAAGTTGCCTGCTCCTATGCTGCCAATTTATGAGGTGAATCATGGTCCTTTTTGGAGTTTATACTTTTTGTTGAAAAAAAGAACAATCGAAGCCAATAGAAGACCCTTAGCTTGAAATAAAAATTACATTTATACTTTGAAAAATTTCTCCAAAAAGATAAAAATAACAAAAAAATTTTAGTTACCTAATACCTAATATTATTTATAGTTACCGATACCTACTGTAACTTGATAAATAAATGAGTCATACAAAAATATATACTAATAAAACGAAAAAACGAGATGAGACAGAACTGATCAATCTATCAAATACTGTCAGCTGCTAGTGATCGATGAGTTGCAAAATCAAACCTCTCCCCGACTATTTTCCTTCATGTTACGGGTAAAAATTATCTGAGGAAGTGGTATTTACAAATATTCTAAAAAAAAACATAGATTGTATTAATACCCTGGGGTATTATCAAAAAATCTAAGAAAGTCAACTATCTTAGAATTTTATTTTGCAATTGCAATTCCATAGTGTCTTGCCTTGATCTCTGCAAATCGTTAAAATACAATTGTAATCTAACTTCATGAAACCATTAGTAAAGCAATTGGTTAAAACCAAGTTTTATAATTACAGTATTCATTGGCAGTTCCAGTTAGAATAGAATAGTTAGTTCAAAAACGAATAAATCCAATATGATAGTTTGCAGTTAAGATGTGCAAATTTTGAAATAAATATTTAGTGAACAGGAGTACAAATTAAATGACGCAATTTGAAATTGGCGTTTGTGAGGGAAAAGGTGACAAGCGGTCGTTTATCTTGATACTGACATTTGATCGGGAGGAATGTGAAAAATGTTGTGAAGCACATTTTATATAATAAATTGAATAATGTTAGACCCCTTAAATACGTAACCGGCGAGCGTCTATGAAAGAAGAAAGAAATGGGGAAGAATCACAAGCTGAACAGGATCGTGGCGTTCTATCACCTTTGCCTACCCCGAATGGGATAAGGGCGTGAGCCCAAGTATAGAAGTACGTGTGTATGTATATGTCTTAAATGTTTAACATCAATGAAGTAAAAAATGTTGACGACTAATAGTGAAGATGGTACATTTAATCAGCTTGAGAAGTCAAAATAGTAATGATAATGTTCTGGACACGTTATACAATACAATTTACTACTGTATTTACTAGTAATATTTATTGTATTAGGAATACGGTTTGAAGGAGTGTAAAAAGCATACTTCTGAGGGAATTAACTAAAGGACCGAGTGTCGTCGAGTTATTTTTAAAGCGGTTCGTTTCTCGAATGAGCCTGAAGATTATGTTACTGCTAAGAAAAAGCTATGCATAATATAGGCTAGTTTGATCTTCTGAAAAGCGAATTGGCTGTGGATGTTTATCTTGATATAACAATAATAATAACTTGACACATCTCACACGGCGGTCTGGTCCCAAACTAGGTAGAGCCTGTATTATGGTAACCAAACTACTAATAAACATACTCATATTTTTCTAAATACATACATATTATACATAACTTACATCCAGACACAGAAAAAATTATCACACTCACCACAGAATTATTTGTCTTGAGTGGGAATCGAACCCATGACCTCTGACTCAGCGCCGGCACTTAAGCATTGGGTTTCCTTACTCACATATATTTTAGGAATAAGGAAGGAAGAGGTAGCCCTAAGAATAATGTATGCATCCTCAAATAAGATATCACTGGCAAGGACTGAATAAACAAAGAAATACTATTATGGGTTTAAACTAAAATTAATCTATCTGTTAATCTATTAAACATGAGTCTCTGTAGTAAACAATGACATACCCAGAACAATTAAATATCGTTACGTTTGCTAAAAATTAGGACACATTGTAATTACTTACACCAAACCCATCAAATTAGTGAGTTTCCTATTAAATAGTTAAACAAGTAGTAGCTATTATTACTACAGTGTTGCCATCCAACAATATGATAGTAGTTTTCTAAACGGAAATGAGCGCCTTAGCTTTTACTACTGTTAGGGTATAACTAGTTTCTGTACACATTTCCAAGGCATTCTAATATCCTGTATTACATAACAGTACACGTCTATGTAGGATAGATTCGTGTAGATAGGTACAACATTTGAATGCAAATTATATGCTACAGTTGCAACCGGTCGACTCAAACAGAATTTCAGGGAATATAATATGGTTACAACATAAATCCTTTTACTGATTGTATTTTTACACTGTTAATGAAAACTTTCAACAAAAAAGAATACGTTATCTGGTTCTCAAATTAAATAGGAACGAAGTTGCATATTTGTTGTTTTTTTATATTTAAGGATCTCCTTAATTATCTAATTGGAAGTGAGAAATGCATGTTGAGGGTTCCGCACAAAATAAATACCTTACTCCTTGTAAAATTTCATGGTTTGAGGAAAACATTCAATTTATATAATATAGTTATAGTTTTACTCAGAAAAAAATCAAAATATTATAATTGAAATTTTTCTGAGGAAGTTGCTCGAGGTATCAAGTTGAAATGAATATTAAGTACTAAATCAAATCTACGGATCCACTGAACAGTGAAAATTTCCAGCCAACGTAATCAAGAGAAACAGCAATTTCGGCATACTTTTTTGGTCGCCACAAACTCACTCATCAATATCTATAGCATACTTGCCGTTAACGACTTACGAAATAGATAAAATAAGCCTTACAGTACAAGGAAAAAACAAATTAAAATTGTGTACATTTAGTAATAAGTTTCTTTCGATCGATGTATGATCGATCGATGATGATGATGAAGTTTTGATACAATTTGATTTACTTTTCTGTTAAAGCAATGAGCTGATTACAAGTTTATTTATGGATTTAAGTACTTTTTTTGTACAACTAGATCTAAATTAAAAAAGTAGTCACCTATTTGCTTACATTGTTATACGTTCCTTCAGTAGAGAAGTAAATAAAAATTATCTACATTAATTTAGGTCATTAACCATCTCTCAAAAGTATTATAGGAAAATATAAAAAAGGAGAAAACCCGTTGTAAAGATTTAATCGAAGTTGAAGTCACGTTGTATAAATTTATTTATTTTTTAAATAACTCCAGAATAAGAAGTGATTCCTGTGCCGCTGTGGACTTTACAAACATTTAAACGACGGACTCAATGAACATCCAGACTACTGAAAAGTAATTGTGGATCACACAACACGTCACGTGTGGGAATCGGACCCCCAACACTCGGTGCAGTGCAGCGGCTTGGTGACCACATCCTTAGTGACATTTAATAAAATCGTGAAAAAAACAAATTATTGAAAAAAAATTATACGAAACCCTTACCTCACCTGTCCTCTGTTAACCATTAATAATTTAAAAAATATTATCTTTATGGGTTGCAAATAAAATACCTTCTTTTTTATCTTCGATGTAACGGGCAATATGTGTTTTGTATCAAATCCTCCCGGCTTGTTTTGTTTGCTTATTATATTTTTAGCAGGTGTGTTGGGGCGCCAGCTGCGTCTTCTGTTGTAACAGACGCAATTATAAATTTCTTTTTCTACGTGTACATTGTTAAGCATCCGCCATCACATGTATATTGGATCGAAGGCTACTTTAATGATTGATAAACAAGTAACAAATGTGGATTTTAAAGGTGTGTTTTGAAGTTGTGAGGTTATGAAAGTCACAAAACTCATGTCAGTCTTAATTAATAACCAAAACTAAAATTTGAGACCTTTGGTTGCAGCCAACGCCCTCACTCACTAAGTTTTTATTTTGTTTTAAACGTTTTTATCTAGCATCGCCCATTGGTATGTGTGTGTAGATTAAATCGTACAGTATCGTAATTGGAGAAACACAGGCCAGGCTTTGTCTAAGTTGGATGATAAAGCAGAAAGGTGTCCGAGCTACTGAGTTGGCATCATGGTAGAATAGAACAAGGAATTTCCTTGTTCTTTTCTACCATGATGCCAAATCAGTAGCTCGAGCTCGGTACATCTGCTTATACATTGTATGCGGTCATTGTGGTTAGAGTGAATTGTCCTTGCCAAGCCTATTCAAGTCCTTATAGAGTTTTAACAACCGTAGTCACTAATAGCAACACAACATTCTGCCAGGTAATTTCCGCGGAGTGTTGCTCCGTTTTGCACAGGCGTGTGTTGAAGCCCATCTTCATCAAAATGTGTTATTTTTAGATCAGTACTTTACTTTTCAGCAGAACTACTCAAGTACAGTTTTAGGAGCTTATTTTCATTATTTTGTGACTTTAGTGACTCATGTCACGGGACAAAGGGAGTCGAGAGGGAATCTTGTGCTATTATAGAAAGATAAAAACTGTGTACATATTTTGTGTGAAAAAAAAAACTTGTTGTAAATATCATTTAAGTCATTTTAGAGTTAAAATTAAACTCACAAAAATACGGGCCG
The DNA here is from genome assembly GCA_963859945.1 of Euplagia quadripunctaria. NCBI lineage: Eukaryota > Metazoa > Arthropoda > Insecta > Lepidoptera > Erebidae > Euplagia > Euplagia quadripunctaria. The sequence continues at coordinate 4,870,394 of OY982563.1, read as the reverse complement.
AGTAGTTAAACTTCTTCTGTTAAATCTTATGACTACCTCCGTTAAAACTCCCCGGAACTCACTTTCAAACCAAAATATAACAAGTACCTACTCTAATTTTGCTCATTACTGGTTTATATTTCGCTGTTTAGAATCATTTTGTACATAGACAAGCATTTTGAAAAAAAAAACACTTTAAAACATAAATAAAGAACCAAGCTTCCAAAATATTGGAACGCCCTCCATTATATTGCGCCATCATACAATCGTTACAATCCCTAAAAAACATTCTCATTCATTTATGTTTTAATTATTTACATGCTGAATACTTAATATCTAAATTGTTAGATATAATTTATTTAGTTACGGTAAATACTATGCATGTAAAATAACTTATATATTCAAGTTGAATGGCGTGTGCGACATTCAGGGCGCTGAACAATCAACTCACACCCTATCTAGGCGTTCACCTTCCTATCAAACACTTTCCAACAGTCTTATCTCTCGACCCGTTTTGCTGAACGTAGATATTTCCAGCTAGGGGTTTATTTTCCCCTTAGAAATATAAACACTGTAATATAAGACTTTCAAAGTTAGTAATAGGGGACTCGGAGAAAGATATTTGAGCTGATGATGGCGATGTTAATTTTAGTTTGTGTGATATAGTGCTTAATTGGCATGTATTTGGTAACACGTATCATAAATACTCGAAGTATCGTAATTGTTTTATATAATTAATACATCATACATGGGCAAAAAGATCTATGTCAAAAAATTGGTCAGTTGAAAACTGGTGATGGTTAAGAATATAGGTGTTTAACTTATTTTCCTGACAAAGAAATGATAACTAAGACTACGATCTTCTGTATTGTTTTACGAGTTGAGTTTCAAATTTTAAGTTTTTGACAAAAACTTGTTATATTTTAAATAGGACTCAAGTTATGGAAACGTTTTATTTATAAAACCTACTTAGAACAGAATAAAATTTTGTTTAAGCCTCTTTTTTCTGAAGTAATCTTGTATTCCAAGACTTAAATTTAAAATTTGACACGATATTCCACAATTAGTTAAGAAATACATTTCAACGATAAATCAACCAATTGTTTAAACATTAAATAATTAATTTAATTGTTTTTTAACTTTAACGAGTTTTACAGAAAAAGCTGGCGTTCAATATCACCCTATTTACCAAAAAATGTACTTCACATAAAAAGTTACACATAAACCATACTGAATTTGAAGGAACTCGTTGAAAGTGAATTTTAATAAATTTTATGATTTTACAAAGAAAAACAATTCCAATTATAGAATAGTTCCTTTTAAAATTCATTAATGAAAAACCACAGTATGGCCAAAATTAAACAAAAAACAACGATTTCCATTCGAAAGCCAAATAAACCTTCTTTTCGAATAAAATTGTTAAATAGAATACATTTTTTCCTTACAAATTTATAATACTTTATTACCATATAGCACCACAAAAAAAATTAATTAAAAAAAAACTTACACTTAAATAATTTCCAAACTGAAAAGCTGAATTTTATTAATTTAAAAAGACACAAACCTTCACATTTTCCGTTCACAGACACAGTTAGAATGTTTAACTTCACTAGAGTACTATCACTAAGACACCGGTAACATGAAACCGCGGCGCGTTTACGTAACGTACGCGCGATTTTCCCGAGCCGTGCTTACGCTCAAACGTTATCGGAACGTCTGGCGAATTCGCCACACGCCGACTCCCTTACTAGTACCTCTATAACTGCATTGCGCCCGTACAAACCCAAAAGGTTCATTAATGCCACTTCATTTTTATGTCCATAGTTCAAACAGATATTTAAAAGAAAAACTGCAAGTTTCTTAGAGTAGACGTATTCTAAAATGAATTATAATCTGAAGTTCGCGTAACTCAAACTGTAAAATAATCTGTTTTCTATTTCCACCCACTAGTCGATGGTTTGTTGATACAAGTGAGCGTTTCATTAAATTCTTTATATTTAGTAGTTCTTGGAAAATTGAAATTGATTGAACGTAGGTTTTAAATTCTAGTTTTTATTTTACTAGGTTTGCGATAATTGGCAAGGAATTAATAATGGACTCTTGAAATCGTTTCTCAGTGATATAGTTTATTTAAGTCCTTCGAAAAATAATTTCATTTTCTACTGATGAAAAACATTGGTAGCGATTTACCTTTCAGTGTGTACCTACAGTATATATTATTTAGACTACTGAGATGGATATTTCTTGTTTTAGTTTTACGAAGGTTCATCTGAACTAATGTTAGTCGTAATTTGTTACCAATACTTTAGCAAATCTGCATTTCAAAATAAATAGAGGCCGTTTTGAATTTAATTAAAAACACTTTTATGAACTATAAAATCGTGTGTAGAGTGAATCACAAATAAAATATAATATATGTAATTGAAAGTAATTTTTTTTTATAACTTTTTTTTTATGTTTGTGATCGTGTAGAGATATTACTAAACTAATATTTTGTAGAAGTTTGTAAAGGAATGAGTTAAAACGGATCTCAATTGTTGCCATTAAGATTTTAATAGCAGGTCAATCAATTACATTATCGGAAAAATTAAACAAGGTTGTTTCTAGTGTTTTTGTTTATTTCTTTAGAAATCGACCTGTTTTATTTTTGTTTCACAAGTAAGGTTTATTTTGAATACACAAAAATTAATAGGCTATACATAAGTATTAATAATGGTAACTTTTTTTAGATAAATAAAGTAGTTAACGATTACAAGCAACTTCTCTACTCAATACTCAGTAATCATAATTTCTTGATACAGCTCGACTAGTAATTTATTTGATGGCAGGATGGCAGCCAATGGAATATTTTGTATGCTCTATTTTTGGTCACACGACAAAATTGCCCGACACGAACTTCAAATTGAAAAGCTCTTAGTTCATAGTGTAAACGTACTAGATAGCTAATAAAACTGCCGACTCGTTCAGCCTAATGGCTAAGATTTGAGTGGTGGCGTCGTTCCATAATATAGCTTTATTGCACTCATTCGCCTCTCCTCGCCTTTTGTGGTAATTTAATCGTTTCAGGAACCCCCTCGGCGTATTAATGTCGGTTTTTTTCATCCGTGAGGGTTTCCCGCTAATGAACATTAGCCTGTTATTTTGTTTCCGTCTGTATTTTTGATGGTAACGGTTATGTTCTCGTACACAGACTGAATGTTTAACAACTCGTAAACTTTATGACTTTTTAATTGTTTTAAATGAATGTTATTATGAATTATACTTATGGTATTGTATCTTTAGCATTTACTTTAGACTTCAGAACTGGTATTTTATTAACAGCGTCTTGCCAAATAAGATAAACTTTAGAAATATAAGAACTCGGGGTGTCAAAATCCTATGATATTTATATAAACAAGTTTTTTTTTAATTTAATCGATGGTAATACGTATTTTTAACCCCCGACGCAAAAAGAGGGGTGTGTGTGTCTATGGCATCGTAGCTCTCAAATGGATGGACCGATTTCAATAAGATTTTTTTCATTTGAAAGCCAGTTTCCTTACAGTGGTTCTTAGCTATGTTTGGTTAATATCGATCCGTCAGTGTAAGAGTATCAGCCCTTTTCCAAAATGATGTAAGGCATTTTGTAATCGCTGAAGGAATTTTCGAGTCGCAGGTGTTTTAAATTTTATATTTTATAACCTTTCGAAAAGGCCATGTTGCATGAAACAGTGACACGTGAAAAGTAATGCCCATTTGTATTTTTTTTGCCAAATTCAGAACGTAAGTTGTATGGACATCCTATTCTTCCGCCTTCTCACACTTAGTTTCAATTAACTTTCTAGCTATATTTATTTCTAGCTAGTACCTAAGAGCTTTCATCGTAGACTAGGTTTTAAAAATTAATTTCTTTTAAGGTGTATATTGTTCAGATTTGAGGCAGTTTAAAAGGCTTAGTAAAGCTTGTCTACACGTAATGTACCTAAGTAGAAAAAATGCATGTCAAGTGCAAAATTCTTCAGCTCTTCCACTACCATTTTTTTATATTGATCCTTTTTCTCTGTTTTATTGAGACTACATCTAGTAATTTCTACGCTAATATATTTTACTTCTTTTATATATACTCTACGTATCTTTTATGGCTAAGTATCGTATTAGTACTAGGTATTACCTAATATATAAGTCTCCACCACAGCGCGCAGAACACTGCGGTTTTAGCTAATTGTATAGCTTCTACCTAAGAATTGTTTCAGAGAACTTGCGGTCGTTACGTTTCTAAAACATATTATTACGCTACTACCTCATAAGGTTGTAAAGCACAAAGCCTGGCCTTTCCAGGAGTTGCAATAGATAACATCGGTCAAATACCCCAGTACTGGCAGGCCGACTAGCTAACAGACATTACTTCAATAAATAGTACATTGAACAATATTTATTCCTTTGTACCAGAATTATGAGCTTAGATAGAAGCTTAGATAAATGGTTTAACTCAACCGACTGTTTGGTTATACTAAGTGGTTTTCAGTATCTTTCTTTGCCGAAACTTGTATTTATGTGTATCACAAAACTTGTATCAATTTGCCAAAAAGTGATTGCTATATTATTTATTGTTATGTATCATTCAAAACTTGGTGTATTTGTATCTAAGTCTGTGTTCCAAGTTGTGGTTAAAAAAAAATTTATTTAAAATTTAATTTTGCGTAAAAATTATATTTTAATGGCACGGTGAGTGTATAAAAAAATATATAACTTGAATAAAAATACATCGGCGGGTTAAAAATAAAAACTAGTCATCTAGACACGAGTCTGGTTGAGACCTTCAAATTGAAACCGATAGCCGTATTGCGTTCACTGTTATCTGGATCGGATAGTAAATATCGAGATTTTCGAACAAAAAAAAAATACTTAGTTGCAACATCGAACATCGCAATAGTGCCTAATAGGCTGGCGACTTATTATTACCTGTAGATTTAACATAAACTGGCAAAACGTGGAGGTCACATAGATCTAGATATCTTTTTGGGGATAAGTACTAATCTTACCTTACAGTACAGCTAATGAACAAGGTTCATAGTTTTTCAAATCTTCACCGTTTGACAGCACTATCATATAAAAAGTTAAGAAATTACCTGTAACAAAAATAAATATTCTTAATATTCAATGCACCAATTCAAATAATAATAATAAAATAACTTTTTCTACATTTAAACATTAAGTACTTATTTCAAATTTCACATTCCTCCGTGCCCGAAATTTGCTTAAAAGGGGGTACAAAGAATTCTCTTCACGTATTAATATATGGATCTGGTGGGATATATATTATACTTACTGTAACTGAGACCTTATTTATGTTTCTTGTTCTGTATTATGATTTGTTAATATGAGTATAAATAGCACTAAAAAACTTTGGGATTGAAAAGACGCAATGCCAACGATTTCAATATGAAGTAAAATAATAGGAAAATATGAAATAGCGTTAAACAATACAGATTTTTGAAAAATATATTAGGTAAAACTAATTTTGTGACAATTTTGAAACAGATACTAAATACGAATAACATATAATTATTCTATCAATTTTAAAACTTATTTGGACCACGACCGAAATGAAAATACGAAAAGAACAATATGCCACATAATTTTTATATTTCAAGTAAGTCTTGCTTGAGTATCGTTTTGCCTTGTTTTACGATATTTGATACCCTTCATAATAGCGACCGATTACATAAACAATTGGCTCATTCCTTCATCTTTGTTCGATATAAAAGCTTCTAATATTTTTCCTAAGTGCCTTCTTATCTCGGAGTGGTGAAACAAGAAAGACAATAGTCCTTTCAAGATTATTTATTATCTTAAATCAAGATTTGTAGGGTAGCCTTCTCAGACCTAGATGGAAAATGAATTACAAAAATAGAGGTTTAGGATAAAATCCTTCGGGTCACCTTTAGTGGTCGGAATAAATTATAATGTTATTACAACATATTCAAGTTACAAAACTACAAAAAATTACGTCAAATTCTGAATGTATGGAAAAAGTCTATTTATGGTATAGGAGGCAAAAGAGCAGACGGGTTACCTAATGGCAAATGACTACCGCCGCCCATGGGCACCTGTAATTCAAGTCACAAGTGTGTTGCCAGCCTTTAAGGTGGGAGGGGATGGGGGGAGGGAATGGTTAGGGCCTCCGGTAACCTCACTCCCTCAGCTAAAAGCAATGAAATCATTGCTCACTGCCAGTTTTCTGTGAGGCCGTGGTATCACTGCGGTCGAACCGGCCCATACATGCCGAAGCGTGGCTCTCCCACGATATAAATCTATATAAATTATACTTAGAAAGTCAGTGCTACATGGAAATATAGTGACGTTTTGAATCAGCATCTGGAAAAAGATTCCAGAATTCACGCTTCTAACTCTTTATGGGTACTTCTGTCCTGCTAATGAAGAAGGTGATTTTTCCATTTTTTTGTTAAAACGAGTAAAAACTCCAACTCTGTTGAAAATAGCTTACTGATCCAACCCACAAACACGTAGGGGAGATCTGTAGATAGTGCTTTTTATCCTATATAAAAATGGCGTGTTTAGGTCCATGGTTTTTATGACAGTTTGAGAATATAATGATTAAGATAAGACCTCTCTGTCAATCACCATAGAGCTATTTTCTGCATAGACCCACTAGTGACGGAATACCGTGTGGTTTAAGTCGGTTCGATTCCGACATACCACTTCACCGTTAGCTCCGGTGAGGTGAAGAACCGTAGGGGTTTCCACATAAAAAAAATTAGGCATTTGCTACCAAACCTTTACAACAATGTATCAATAGTTTTCATTATCCACCAATCTCTTTAACTGCCTGCTCTATAAACCACCTAAAAAGCGTTATGCTGATGAGCATTATACATATGTAATACATGATAAAAGTAATTAGTAAAGTAATTCTTTTTAGCAAGCAGCGACTTTTGTTAATGAGTAATGAATGACTAATATATAATTGCCTGTACACATTCAAAGAACGTAAGCATCCCTACTTTTTCACTACGCATTTAGGAACTGGCTTTACATACATGAAATAATAATGAAGGCCGGATTTAATTGCTGCTTCTGGGTTAAACAGCAATGTTGAATAATCTTTTTAAAAAAAGAAAAGAAAAATTATCACGATAATGTGAGATATCAATAAAATATACTTAAACTAGCAACCCGCCCCGGCTTCGCAAGGGTACAAATTATACACCTGAACCTTCCTCATGAATCACTCAGTCTATTAGTGAAAACCGCATGAATATCCGTTCAGTAGTTTTACAGTTTTTCAGCGAACAGACAGGCAGACGTGGCGGGGGACTTTGTTTTATAATATACAGTGATGGTGATAGACGAGTTTATTGTTATTATAAGTTTAATGGTTTTATTGATATACGTGAAATGTGTAACACAATATTAGAACTTTGTCAAACTAAAAATACAACGATAAGATGATTTCTCATGACGTCGATAAGTATTACTTTGTATTGACGAATAGATGATTTCCATTTAAATTAAACTTAATTTCAACAAACTTTATCATTGAAAATACAAAATAGGTGCACAACACTATTTCTGTTGAATTATTTTTAGTAAACGACGCGATGTCCAATTTACTTTTGTGAAGTCTTGTGTTATGTGTTTGTTTATGCATTGACTGAATAAAAATATTCAACCGGCGGTAGCGTAATGGCGAAGGCGTCGGACTTGCAATCAAGTGGTGGTGGGTTGGAACCCCACCCAGTGCACTACCGACGTAAACCCACTCCTTACAAGCATTTAGCTTAGCTGGAGGGGTTAACGAGAATACTAGTAATGTGTGACCCATGTTACTAGTATTGTTTATAAAACAAAAAAATATATATACAGCTATATATACTAGAGATCGCGTGCTGGTTGAATTTCGACCATGGTTTATTTCATTGGCCAATATTACTTGACCTGTCATTGTATAGACTTTTGTACTATTCAAAGCTGTATTACTGTACTGTACTATACTGGACACTCATAGCTGTATGTACCCGTTCTTGCATTTTTTTTTAACTTTGTAGCAAATATTGTTTAAAAATTTTAGCATTCGTCACTTCTTCTCTGTATAAACTATAAGTGTGCGAAATTTCATACTCCTCCGTCCGCCCCATTTTCGTAAAAAGGGATCCAAAGTTTTCGCTTCACGTATTAATATATAGATATACATATTGCATGGACACAGTCCATCAAGCAATATTTTACTGTTTACTTAATAATATTTGTCAGATAATAAAACAAACAGAACAAAATCTTAATAACAATTTCCTTGTAGCTATCCAAGCAGCTACTGAAATTAAAGTGGAGTGAACAAATGAATAGCAGAATAGAACACTGAAAGCTTACCTATCTGAAACGTTGTGAAAGGAAGAAAATGACGTGAATGAAATTGGACTTACTACAGAGGCTTTGTGTAAATTCTTTACACAAAAATGAATGTGGTATATCGTAATTTTGTATAACATTTAAATGTTTGTCGTAATGTATAAAAAACATACGGATGTGGTTATATTATTTCGATTATAGCTAACTCATTTGACACTTTAAAACTTACGATATTAATATAGTTAATTAAGAAAGGCTCATCTGATGCATAATGCAGTGTCATGATATTTTTTTTGAAGTGATTACTTCTTTAGGCACGTTTGTGCACTTTTGTTACGGGGAAAAAGCACTGAACTCGTGACCGTCACGCTAATAATACATATAAAGATCCACTAGAGGGTGTTAATCTAAACATTGAGTTCTGTCAGCTTAATTCATAAGGATTAATGTCATCAACCTGCTAATGTGACGTTCTAAGTTCATCGTTTCGTTTAAGATTTCACTTCTGTCGGCAGTCCCCTGACTGCCTATTTATTTTTTAATGCAAGCTACGTGTACCTAAATTCAGCCGTTTCTTTTGTTTTACTAAATTGGTCAACCGACGCATCGTCAACTTTAAAATTAAGCGGTTACGAATAAACACTCGTAAAACAAATATACCGGCACGTAACCATCCATGTTAGTCTATAGTCACTAGGAGCAATATAACAAGCTAGGATATTATAGCAACGCTAGTCTACGCTTCTCTAATAGACGACGATTCGGGTGCTACATTGTCGGGTCATTCCATTAGCAACCCGTTTTCATGTCGAGCAGTCTTTAGGAGATGCTTATATTCTGCATTGGCTGAAATGGTTACGTTCCTCAAATCTCATCAGTATTATTACATTTAACAATATGTGATGGAGCTACTAAAGATAAATAAATGTAACCAGTACATTTGACTACGACAGATTCAAAGATATGATACATATTTATTTACTTATAAGGTTAACGATTTGGTAGGTAATAAATTACATTCATTTAACTTAACGCTGGACTTAGCAAACTGACGACACTTGCTTCTCGTACGACACTTAAACGAGATATTTTTAAGACTTTTCAGAGCGTTGAATAACTTTTGACTTAAAACACCTATTAAATTTTATAGTTTTGCCAGGAATTTGGGTTGTATAAAAATGAATATTGAGTTTTTTAAACACAATGGCAAATGTGATTTGACTAATTTCACATTTTAAGTTATTATAATCAGCACCTATTTTTCTGTATACGGAAGACTTCAATCTCCGCGGATCATGTCAACCATATGCGAGGAAGAAGATACTTGATACCATACTAGTTTATAAGTTTAGTTATTGCTCTGCTCATTAGATTACTTATTAAATTTATCATCTAAATAATGACGCATTTGAAATACGATAAGAGGCTTGTTGAAAGTAAAAGCAAAAGAAGGTGTCAATTATCCTCAGTATTCCTTAAAAATACTATAAAATGACTACAGTCAGAAATGAAAAGAAAAATACTTAAGAAACATTAAGGGACCTGTGCCTTTGGGAATATTTGTATATTACTAATATACATATACCTATACCTCAGGCAAGTTAACACCTATTATTGTGTACATTTTTAATTTTCATTTTAATAGGTATATTTTATAAACGGCTTTAAAATGACTTTGCACTTACCATCGCAAATTTCTGATGTTTATTTTTTTATATTTCAAAAAGCTTAACGTTTAACATTTAATTAAAAGAGTTGTTAAGATTCTTAAAAGAAAGCAGCAATTTTTAATACATCAATTTTTGTGTAACGAGAAAAGTTGTTACATTGTTTTCGTTGATGTTATGAAAACTTTAAAGAAATTAAGTAAAGTAATAAGGTCATAGGTATTTGTATTGCAAACTCATAGTACTACTTAGAATCAATTGGAACAGTTCGAAGCAAGATTTTTTAAAATCATCAATTTTACCATTGATGAGTGTTCTAGATTGTGTGTTAAAACACGTAAATATTTAGTATCTAACAGTACTACAAAAAAAACTCCATTAGACAGGCCGTTCTAAAAGTTATTAAAGACCGTAAGTAAATCTAAAATGAGCATAAAGCATTTTTGTCGTAAGCGAAGCAAGATGTTTACGGATTGTAAACATCTTAACAAAGCGGATAAAACGGAGGGGCTTAACTAGTATAAGGTAATATTATAAAACTGAACATTTTGTTTGTTATTAGGCTAATAATATGGGTAAATTTTATATTCTTAAGTCTGTTTGTTCCGTCTATCCCTCATCCGCCGAACGTCTGAAGTGTGAAATACTTATTGGAACTTTTAGTTATCTAATACCTACTTAATTTTTATTTACTATAAAATAAATAAGATACTTAAATTTAAGCTATTTAAGTTTTCAAAAGTATTCACTTAAATGCGTTTTTCTTAAAACAAATAAACCAAGTTAGCCCTTTCTGAGATTATCAGAAAAAAATAGCATTTAGTAAAAATAAGTTGACAAAGCCTTTTTATTTTAGTCAAAGTAAAATTAAGTCTTTGTAACTTTCCTCTGTATTTAACTAGCGCTGTTTAACTTTTACGTTTAATAATAACGAAATATAAAAAGTCGAGAAGATGTCTGATCCCTATTTTTTTTCCTATGATTTTACACAATGACATAAATATACAAGACAGTCGACTGGTCTGTTGGCCTAGTGGTTAGTAACACTGACTGCTATGACATAGGTCGTGGGTTCGATTCCCACCCAAGTCTGGGTGTTCTTTGTATCTTTGTAAAGTCCCCCGCGACACAGGAGTAATTCCTAATGTGGGAGTTGTCGTTTATTAAAAAAAAAGTTATTTCCCATTAGGTACTAAGCATAAGGGGCTTTACCTTAATATTGTTTATCATATATTTCAACTTAGTTCTCTTTAGATATTTAACTATATAATACGACAATCAAATCAGAAATCATTGTCTAAAGCCCGCATAAATGCGAAATTACTGTGGGAGAGCCATGCTTTGGCACGCATGGGCCGGCTCGACCGGAGTGATACCACAGCCTCATAGAAAACCGGCAGTGAAGTAATGATTGCATCATATTTCGCCGAGTGAGTGAGGTTACCGGAGGCCCTAACCCTTCCCTCTCACCCTGTTCCCCCTCTCCTTACTCCTTACCGTACCTTACCTTACCTTAAAGGCCGGCAATGCCCTTGTGACTCTTGAGTTGCAGGTGCCCTGTAGGCGGCAGTGGGCACTTACCATCAGGTGACCCGTCTGCTCGTTTGCCCCCTATTTCATAAATTAAAAAATAATAATTTTGTAGGTTTGTTTTTACGCTTTTACATCTTTGCTACTCAACCCATCGCCATGAAATTTTGCATACACGTTGTCAATACAGAAAAGTACATAGGGCACCTTTCATTCAGGAAAAGAGTCGGTACTGTTCCCGAGTAGTGTATGTAGGGTAGAACCAAATAATAGTTATATGCACTATCTCGTGCTTACTGTAGAGATCGCAGGTTAGACAGTATTGCGTGAGCCACAGGCGAGTGCAGATGTGTCAGCTATTCATGAGGAAGGTTTAGATCTAGGTTTGTCTATTAGTTAAAACCACATGGAAATCCGTTCTGTAGTTTTTCAGTTTATCGCGAATAGACAGACAGACGCGGCGGGGAACTTTGTTTTATAATATGCAGTGATTTCGATAATGAAATACAAATCTTGTTTATACCTTGTTATCTTTTCAAGACTAATTGTAATGAACTTTGGCAAATATAGTTCCTTCTCTAAGAAATAATTTTTTTTTTTTTGCAGGGTCGGGGTGCTCCCTCAAACTTGTTTTTTCAATCGGATAAATAAGTAATTGTGGACACAAAAATTGAACGAAAACTGAAATTACCTACACTATATTCAGATTTTCCAATACTGTTTACTAATCAATATTTGAAACTCCGAAAACGGAATACATTTAAAGTACTGTATAAGTATAGCCTTTAAAACATTTTCAAAAAGTTAAAGGCGGTAGTTTAAAACTAAAATTCGACAAACAATGTGGAAATTTCTGGAACTTGCTCTACCACTAAATTATTCACACCATGTATCTGCAGATTGTTCCTAATCAATGCTTTGGAAACATTGAGAGCTGAGTGGAAAGTTCTTGGCTCAAATTTAACAGATTTTTAATTAAAGGCATTCTAAAATCATTTCATAAATTTTAGATCATTTATTTTATACTATCAGTTTCCGCGCGGCTTCGCTCACATGTGCATATTTATATATTTTACGCGGAACCTTTATTCGTTTTCCAAAATAAAAATAGCCCAAGTTACTTCTTATAACACCAGCTATCTGCCAAAGAAAGTCCCGTGGAAATCGGTCTGCCCGTTCCGGAGATTAGCCGGAACATACAGATGGACAGACTGACAGATAAAAAATTTAAAAACTGATTTTTAGGCATAGACGATTTTGACATTACAAACAGACACTTCAATTTTATTTACTTGTATTTATAATTTATTTGACCATAACCTGGAGTCAATTCTTGACACACAGTCCCAATATTAGTTAATTACAAAAATATTTTTGTTTTTAATGCTAAAGATATATAAAGAGATTTGTAGTGAACTTTCTTGGTTTCTGTTAGACTACACTACTTTTTTTTATCGTGTGGAAACCCCCACGGGTCATCCATCTGCTCCGTGGTCATCCATCACCTCACCGGGACTACACTACTGCGAAACCTGTGCTTATACATGGATTTGTAAATTCTCATCATAGTTATTTAATTTATCGTCTTCTATTTCTTTTATAAAAACAATAAAGAATAGCTGTTTATAACATTTCCCTCTAACTAAAGCAACTGAAGTCAATCTTTGTGCAAAACGTTAATTGAAATTAAGGGTCAAATAAATTTAAAAGTTCGAGCACTTCTACCTTGGTAAATTATTTCTTTGATTCCTGTTATATGACATTATGTCCCAAAAGCAGGATGATTAACATCTGAAAATGATTTTCAATATAAAATTCCTACCATCTTAAACTGATTTTTATTAAATTGGCCTACGTGCAATTCCATTTCCATGCTTTAACTTTAAAACGAATGTAACTCGAAATTATCAAACGTCAAATAAATTATTTTTAAATTAATTTGAAATATATATTTTAGAAATATTTTTGGTAGAATTTATTGTGTTGGAGACATGATGTAAATAGATAAGAAGAACTAAAACTGTTACACTTCTGTGAATCTGTACAATCAACTGGTAAGTGGCGTAGTATTGTGACAGAAAACACGACAAAAAACAGTAATAAAGATCTCAGTCTCGTAAGTAAGCAAACTAAGTTTAGGGTCTTGCTATACTCCGTAGAATACGTTTATCGATAGTGAAGACCAAGTGCGCATAGTTGCTGAAAGTCGCACTTCACGGAGGTGAGCTCTCATCAGTCCACTCGTGACCACGATCGGTGCAATTCGATCGAAGCGTCGGGTAACCAAAAAGGTATTGTCTATTTTAAATATTATTTCATAGTCGCGAAAGTTTAAAAACAATTGTTGTGGTTTCCATTCCCACATGTGACCAAAATTTTTATGATCCACAAATATTTGTGAAATCCCCCTACACAGGAATTACTCTAAGATCGGAATTGAACTAAGTAGCAAACTATATATATATATATATATTGATACATTTGATGTTCATTTTAAATGTTGTACTAAGGTCAATAAATTGTTCAGTCTCGAGCACTAAATGGATACCCAAGTGTGGGTATATATTTTGTAAGTCACAAAGGGTTGTTACGAGTTAGATTGTACTTTGTTCATCTATTCCATTTGTACAGCCCCTGTGATACAGAGTTTTGTGTTTTCCTTAGTCAGTAGATAAGTAATAAAGTTTATGGGTTGAATTAAATGGATAGCTAACTGATAGCTCACAATACTTACTTTAAGTAGTAACGACTGTACATAATAAAATCGTTGAATGTTTGTTTTGTACGGAGAGATAGTTGGAAACTTTCATAAGTGAAAAGTCTATTTGATTTTTCTTCTGAAGTTTTGCTTCTGATTTATCAATTGTATGTAATTGTCTGAGTGGTACAAATATTAAATTTAAAGAGCTGATAGCACTTTTATCGGAAATATTAACGTAGTGATCAAATTTAAAGAAATAAAAAAAAGCTAATAGCTAATTTAATATATGAACATACTTTTATCATTTAAAGCATGTGTCACTACCTCCAAGTGAACCTAACGTTAAGCTATTCGGAAGTTAATCGTCGAATTTACACGCCAGCTTTAAGCATTAAAACGATTGTTAAACGCAAACTAAGGGTATAAATTTTATTGTAACCTTCCGAATAAAAGTACTCGGAGACTGTGAAAGCCCTTAATGTACTTAACTCCTCAAGTTATGCTTATCGCCGAACAAAACCAAAAAGTACTTCAAAACTACTTCTACAAATTTACTAGTAAAATGTGTAAAATGAATTGTGTTTTTTATACCCTATACACCAGTTAATAGATGTTGGTTAATAAAGAAATATTTAATAACATTTATGGGAACTGTGGTCATCCATGTTTCCCTTAATCCCTTGCGATAAAAGGTTGAGCAACGTACGAGTAAGTATGAATTTTTGTGGGGAATTGTTTGACCCAGAGAAGTCTAAAGGCTTTATGCAGACAGTACAAAATACAGCGATGTTCCCCAACGGACAACGGAACGGAACAATTTATTCACAAACATCCCACTTAATTTGTGTTCTTTAGAATTTAATGTGTTACACGATTATTTGTTAAACGATTGGTTAATATGATTTACCTTTATGTAACGGATAATTATCAATTCAAATAAATACAATTGTAGTGTCTGTTTGTAATGTCAAAATAATAATAATCGCCATCGTTCAACGCGACAAAACTTTCATCCCTATCACCTGGATAATTGGCAATCCACCACTGTGCGGTTCTCCAGAATTTTTTTGCCTCGCACAACCAATCTCTGGAACAAATTGTCGCCTGCGGTATTTCCGGGTCGATACGACCTTCAAACCTTCAAGAAAAGAGCGTACTCCTATCTCAAAGGCCGGCAACGTACTTGTGACTCTTGAGTTGCAGGTGTCCATGGGCCATGGTAGTCACTTACCATCAGGTGACCCGCCTGCTCGTTTGCCCCCTATAATAATAAAAAAAAAGCTCATACAGTTATTTACACGATATCATGCCTAAAAATTAGTTCTATAATGTTTGTCCGCCTGTCTGTTTGTTTCGGGTAATTACACCGGTGACTTAAACTGGGACATAGCTGGTATTATAAGGAGTAACTTAATCTATTTTTATTTTCAAAAAAGAATTAGGGTGCCGCGCAAAATATATAAACACGGGTATGTACAAGCGAGCGAAACCGCGCGGGAACTGCTAGTTATCGATAATTTTATTATACGTCTGTGCCAAACATCAATGACAAATGTCAAACTGGTTATTGAACGACATCCCTTAGTTCGGCCATCTTACTAGCAGTCAGGCGGAATTAGGACACGATTGTGAGAACACTAAAGTTAGGAAGTTCTGTAATGATTTTAATTGTGATTTTGTCAAACGTGATTATACTCTGTTAAAAGATTGTGACTTGTTTAATTTTGCTCGAATAAAAACTTTCGTGAGTGGTATTCATATTAGTTAAGATATGCAGTTTTACTCACGTGTATATTTCTGGGTGTCTGGCACCTGCAACCGGTGCGGCAGGACGCCTCACCCCTTGATAAAGGGCCCCCGTCGGGTCCGAAACTAGTCGGGCATCCCCGAAATATACACATGAGTAAAACTGTATATCTTAACTAATATTGTTTAATTTTATACCACTTCTGCGATGTCGATTACAACTGTGAGTTTTAAAACATTAGAATACATATCGTTAGAATTGCCATACATAATACACATAAATGCACCTGTTGTACATCGTGAATAAACGGCGTTCGTAATCAAGTGAAGTACACAGGTAGTATAAAATGTTTAAGCATGTATTCGGAAACAATTTTATACTTTCAAATGAATTCGTGTTCAGTCGAATTGTTAGGTTTACAAAAATAGATATATTAATTTGATATAAATTCGAAATATTGTATTCGTTTGTTCATGTTTGGGGAGTGGAAACGAATGTAACGGGCAACACCGAATGTTTACCCCGGGAGAACAGTAAATTTAGGCGGGCTATTTGCTCGTGGCCAGCATCGAGTTCGGACGTGTGTTTAAAAGTGTATTGAAATGGAAGAATATAATATCTACCCTACAGTATTCACGTGAGTTTTATTGTACTGTCAGTTTTACCTTTATTTGAGATATTCTACATTTTCAGAAGTGGAATAGGCCCACTTTCCTCATTTTATTTAGATTATAGTGGCTAATTGATTTAAATACGGATGATTTCATTTAAGAACTTCGTATCTCCAAATGTTAAAAAAAAATATTACAGAAGAAAAAATAAATTATTAAGTACCTTACTAATTATAAAACATAGACAAATAGCATTATTTAAATATCTATTATTAATTGGGCTTATATTTGTTGTAATCATTATTTTTATATCTGATAAAATTATTAAATAAATGGACTTACGTATAATTCTTAAACATGTGTAATGGATTTACTAAGTATGTAGGTAGTTTTATTTTTGCAAATACAAAAAAAAAACAAAACTAAAAACAATTTGAAAATACGAGTGATTGCATGGTGTTTGTTACGGCATCATACACAGATGACATCAAAATTTCGAAATTTTTGGATTTGCGAGATTTGAGAATTGAGCCATCGCTTTAACATTTTTGTTAGTGTTATACCTTTGTACGAAATGGTATAAGTTTTTAAATATTACATTACACATCTCAACATCTAGTTGCTAAACGTAGCGGTGTTTATTTGGGTGTCTAAAAAAAAAAAAAAAAAAATTAAACGTTAATTTGAGCTAGGCAGCGTTGTTTCCGAGATACCCTATAATTTTGAAATAACATCACAAAGCGTAATTTAATTTCATATATGTAACCGTTGGTGTATATCATCTGTTTGTTAAATTATATTGCAATATTCTTCGTGGTCTCTCAATAGTTCAGTGTAAGCAATGAACCATGCAACTGCAAACATAATTGGTTTTCAAAGGATCGTTACCGAAATATCACGAATAATGTTCAAGTACCTTGCAGTAATTTTATTCTGAAAAAAAGGAGTTTTTAATTATTTTACATAGCTCCTTGTACACAGCTCCCATGTATAAGTTTCAGAGTAACGATGCTGTAAGAAGAGTAGTTACTTCAAAAGCAAAAGCAAAAACGGTTAAGCACGCCGCCATCTATCGAAATATTGAGCTCCTGTTCGAATAGAAAAAGTCGCAGACAAACACGGGTTCTGCATTCAAGATAACAAGGTGAAGATTTTCGAGACAGAAGCTTGCAACGTACACATAGCCCGTTGCTGCAACGCGAGCAAATGCCGCTTTATGCACCAGGTCGCTGCTCGTGGCTGCTGCGACGTCGATGTACAGCGGCTCCGGGGAGCATCAGATGTCGAAATCGGCGCATTGACTTCAAAGCTGAGTAAACGATGTCTCTGCTACCCGTACGAGGCCGAAGTGATGAATTACTAATTGTTGTCATCCGCCGCGCTGGTGTGTAAGAAGGAAGGTTCACAGCCAGTATGTCGCTTGTGGGAAAGAAGTACCATTAGTGACGTCTGCTGGTTTCTGAAAAGGAAGGTTCACAGCTATTATGAGATGTATGCCGCTTGTGGGAAGGAAGTACCACTAGTGACGTCCGCTGGTTGGTGAGAAGGAAGGTTCACAGCCATTATTAGATATATGTATGTCGCTTGTGGGAAGGAAGTACCGCAAGTGACGCCCTCTGGGTTGTGAGAAGGAAGTATCACAGCCTTTATGATTATAGTTGTTATAGATTTATGTATGTACCTGTTGCTTGTGGGAAGGAAGTACCACTTGTGACGTCCCCTGGTTTGTGAGAAGGAAGGTTCACAGCCGTTATGAGATATGTCACTTGTGGAAAGGAAGTACCGCAAATGACGTCCCCTGGTTTGTGAGAAGGAAGGTTCACAGCCGTTATGAGATATGTCACTTGTGGGAAGGAAGTACCGCAAGTGACGTCCCCCGATTTGTGAGAAAAAAATTCACAGCCTTTATGATTATAATTATTATATATTTATGTATGTACCTGTTGCTTGTGGGAAGGAAGTACCACTTGTGACGTCCTCTTGTATGTAAGGAAGTATCATAATCATGTTTCTGACGCAAGGCACATACGTCCGTAAAATTGTAAGTCTGAATTCGATGCTATGGAAGATTACTATTGGCCGAGTGTTAGGTTAATACGGCTGTTTTTGCGTGCGTGCATGAGGACATGCACGACGTCAGGATGGTCGAGTGTTAGGTTTACAAAAATAGATATATTAATTTGATATAAATTCGAAATATTGTATTCGTTTGTTCATGTTTGGGGAGTGGAAACGAATGTAACGGGCAACACCGAATGTTTACCCCGGGAGAACAGTAAATTTAGGCGGGCTATTTGCTCGTGGCCAGCATCGAGTTCGGACGTGTGTTTAAAAGTGTATTGAAATGGAAGAATATAATATCTACCCTACAGTATTCACGTGAGTTTTATTGTACTGTCAGTTTTACCTTTATTTGAGATATTCTACAGAATGGATGCGGAGAGTCTATCCAGTGTAAGCCGGCTTTAGAAAGTTTGTTCCGTTATTTCAAGGTAAATATTTATGTTAAATTTTTTATTTGTTACCCTGTCGTATCCAATAATTACATATAAGAAGTTACACAAGATATTCGATCAATAGTGAATATTTAGTAAGTAAATATAAAAAAAAATCATGAATAGTGTTAGAAACAGTCTCACAACCACTGATATAAAATATGAGAATCACTAACTAACAGTAACTGCCAAGTTGTTCGTACCACTATTCGCACTCAAGACCAAGTTCTGAACTTATTCCTACCCTTTTTATAACCCCACTATTCATTAATATTTATCAATCGACCAATAGCATTGCGTTACCGGTATAACCAGTCAAAATAATGTAATTTAACTTATTCTTATTAAATAGTGAACTGTGTTATCATCTATTATAGTTTGTCCCTATTTTTAATAAAATAAATAAAAGTTTTTGATGTAGTGACGACAATAGATAACAAGGCTACCTACATAAACGTTTTAAAATCAGAATTATTGAAAGTAGCTTACATTCTATGAATTTCGAATTGTAAAATAAAAAGTAAATAAAAATCGGAACATATCTTTTGTTTGTAATAATAGGAGTATGAAATATTATATGAAAATGGCGTACATGTATATTCCCGGTAAATTACATTCCTGATAATTATCTTACGCAAGTAACCCATTTATTCATCATACAATATTTATATGATCAGTAAAAGATTGAATCAATTTTCCAAAAAGGTCACTAGAAGAAGTAACTGTCAACGTTTAAAGTATAGACATCTTTTGGGAGTGGTTGCAATGAGTGTTTACGTGTAGTAAACACTCACTGTGCAATGATTGAATGCAATTTGAGATACGTATTAAATTGTCACGATGAAATAAATTGCCCTGCATATTGTAAGCTAGTTTTGGCCTTATTTTTCGAGCCTTCGAAACTTAAGAGCTCCTCAACGCGCACTGTGTTGACAGTTGCTCGAGAATCTTTGTTGTTTTCGGTGTAAGACTAACTTTCAGGGTATACTCGTATAAATTTCCTGCACATTATAATCCCTTTCTAATACACCCGTTCGGTTTAAAACTTAAAATACCTAGTTATTAATTTCATGATATTCATTATCGCTACGTCTTCTTTCTAATAAAGTAAAACAAACCCAGTACACATTACAAAAAATTCAAAAAGAGCTGATTTTTTCTATACAATCTAGAGTGTTCACATGAACTCCCACATTTGTTAACAAAGCTCAAAGTTATGGAACGGTAATTCTCGAAATCACAAACGACGTACTCATTTCATTCCAAATAGGCTGTTACTTATTTTTACTGTCAGATGTGATGGCTTTTGACACATGCTTACGTATTTACAGCTTTTTTTATAGAGTTCGCTGATTCTGTGGAATGAGTTCGTTATTTTTGTCCTAATATATTTTAATAGACACAATTACATTAGAAAACGTAGATACACACCCTTCTTGACGGTTAGGGGTTACCAGGCCCAATAACACTTGCCATACAAGATGACCAGATCTGGGGTAAAGGCAGGGTTTAGATCAAGCATTTAGATCAGATAAATAAAGTAGACATTTTTGAGCTAGATTTGTGATAGAGAATTAGAGAAATATTTTAATAAAAACAAAATCTTATTGTTTCATTTTTCTTCTAGATATTTTCTTGTCTCTTTTTTCCAGGTGTTTGTCCTAGGTAATGTATTAAATGACAATGACAAATATTAATCGACTGACAGGCTCACTACCAGACGGTTGGCACTAATAGGAATGATAAAACTACATATAAGAATAATAATAATACCAACTTCACTCACCTCACACACGGCCGTCTGATCCCAAACTAAGCAGAACCTGTACTATGGTAACCCGATTGCTGATAAACAAACTTATATATTTCTAAATAAATACATATAATAGGTAAATTACACCCAAACACAGAAAATGATCCTGCTCATCACACAAACTTTTGTCCAGAATACATACTGTGATAAGTAATAAAGTAAAAAACATACTTACTTATTTCTTTCAACACAACAAATTTTAATTGTTCATTTATCCTAGATTCTAGACTCAAGTAGGTACTTACATTATACATATATATTTTTAGTATTTAATGTGACACAATATACTAGTATTAATTTTACTATACTACTAATCGTAAAGGCCCTTACGATTCTCTAGTAAATTGAGGTCGGCTTCTAGTCTAGCCAGTATCGTCTAGAAATCAGTAATTCCAAGGAGCTACTGATTTCCATAACCCACAAGAATATCTAACGATGTTGTATGTGAAAGTTAAGGATAGGATATTATGACATTATCACTACATCACTACATATTATAAAACAAAGTCCACCGCCGCGTCTCTCTCTGTCTGTTCGCGAAACCAGGCGGATTGCTAGTATAAAATGTGTTACAAAAAAGCATTGTCAAAAGATAATAGAATGAAGTAAAACGTGTGTGTGAAGTGATTTTTAATTATGAAACCTTATTTTGAAACTGACGATATTAACTGGAAAATTTAACTGACATGAATGAAACTATAGGTAATAAGGAACACGGATGATAACAATAGCTAGAGACACCTCGCACACAGCCGTCTGATCTCACGGAGGACGTTGACAGCATGTCGTTTTTGGGTGGAGATGTCTGTTTTAAAGAATAAATAATTGAGATTGGCATACAAATTCATAAGCGTTGAGAGAACAATGCTGAAAACCCAAGATATTTTTCAAAACTTCATAAAGTTTCAAGATGACGAGCTATTTATTAGCTATACAAAACAAGAGAATTACCACACCTTTCTGTACCAGGTTGTATACCTACACAACATTTATTTACGTCATCAGTAAAATGAACAAAATCTTTTCCGTGTTCAAACTGCGACTGACCAACACCGCACAATATGCATCCTGTCACTGCTAACCACAGACAGAATGTACAGACCTTAGGTATAGCCGACTAAATAGAAAGTTTTACCCCGATTATCTGTGTGTTTATTTCATGTTCAAAATTGATTAAAAGCCGAGTTACCGTTATTGCTTTTATTGGACTGGTATGTTTTTAATAGTTGATTTCGTGAATAATATAACTGAAAATTGTAGATAAATTCGTGATTTTTAAAATCTATCTGAAAATATGTATTTCAACATTTTCAAGTTCATAAGAGAGAAAGAGCTCATAAAGAGGAATTAGTGATAAGAAATTCCAACTAAACGTGAATTTCCCAAAATTTCGTTTTAAAAATTTAACTAACGAACTCTTTAAATTTAATATAAAAATGCATGTTTCTAATATATAAAAATCAATGTTTTTGTTCGTATTTTATGCGTTGCCATACCGTCCATCCGATCAACACAAAATATTGCATAAACATTGCCAGGGATACAGAAAAGGAAAATTCACGAGGAAGAAACAAAATTGTTTTATGCGAGCGAAGCCACGGGTAAAAACTAGTAAGATATAACTTGAAAATGTATATTTTCAATATATTTTCTGTAATTGTTTGTTTTCAAGTTACGTCCTAATAATTTTCTAAAGAAGAGTTCGTTAATTTAGTTTTTAAAAGTAAATTTTACACAGTCAGGCTGAAATAAAATTTAACAATTATATACATGAACACTAAATTCTAACACAAAATTTTTATAGATTTTGAGGATGAGATATTTAAACATAATAAATTAAATAATATTAAAGTACCATTTGTCGTTTGTGATTCTGCATAAATTATAATCTTTAATATCAATCACGCAGCTGACCTATTACAAAATGGAACCTAAATCGCTAAAAGTCGAAGTCGCTAAAAATAAATTTCTCGATACTTGAGAAATAATATTAATATTTTTTGGTATCTAAAATGTCGAATGATTTGTTCGTATAACGCTTACATTCAAAGCTAACCTTAAACGCACTGCGTATAACAAAAGTCATAAAATTTTATATCCACATCAAATAAAGGTTTTATAGAAAGGCTTTCGGTACAAAGTGCTACGCAGACAACTGTTGGCATTCAGTTGATTTTATACCCAGTTACATGAAACCTGGAACCTGTTTATAGACTGCTATCATTTTATAACTTTAGAAATTTTGTAAACAAGATCAGAGCTGGCAGAGTTTATTTATTTTGCAAGCTATTTACTCTTACTTATTCCATATTTGATAAAAAGAGTAAACACTACAATATATACATATGGGCATGCACATTGCAGATGACATAAACGTTCATTCACAAAACGGTAATTATATTGGCAGATAACATTCTCAATTTAAACTTTAATGGTTTTTTTTGGCTTATTTAACTCCCACAAACAAAGCCTTTATCTATTTTATTACTTATTTGGTCGAAGTTAGAGTTGACACCTACCTATAGTAGGTTAGTAGGCAGGTTTTAATAATGCATATAAGCACTTATTTTAATTGAAAACACAAACTTGAAAACTTTGAAAATATTTCTGTTCACAGATAGAATTTTAGATTATTGAAAAACTGTAGCTTTTTGAGGAAGTTCCACGTCTATATGTTCTAATTTAGACCTAAACACCTGTTCGTAATATTTATTATTAGATACACAATCACTTAATAAGGATTTTGAGGACCAACAAATACTTATGTTAAAAGGTTTTTTAATTTATATGTGTTGGATTTACATCACAATCGGTGCTGTTATAAAAATTATCATTTAACTGGAAGATTTACTTCAAACCCACTTATACGAGTATTATACAAACTATGAGACACAAATCGGTCTATAATAGAAAGACTAAAATCATTTGAACAAGCGATCATAACTTCTTTGTCGCGTGCGTATATCGACAAAAATTGGAATGTGTCATCTGACATTTGAAGGAACGGTCGCTATTGACACCATAACAGCCTCGTTTATTGGATTTTTACGGGTTAAGCAATAAAACATATCGTCCGACCACGTACTGCAGTAAGTCTTGTGCGCCATTCTATCAATAACGTTTATTAAAATGATTCTCGATATAATGAACTAATTTTTATATTAGATTATAAACATGTTTGAGAAGGACTGATATTGCATTTAATAACAAAGTAAAGAAGATAGGATATCGTTGGATAAAAGCATTAACTGGTAAATGCATTATGTATTTGAACACCAATAATTTACCCACATCTCACTTCAATGGTAGCGTGTTTTACGATTTTCTTTTACGTAGCTAACTGTAATTTTTTCCAGCTTTTCTTGTAAATCTCTTTCTAGTTTTTCCTAAATAGTATATTCAAGGAGAATATGAATCAGATATACTTCAAATAATTGTTGATATCGAAGTACTATTATGTCACTTTCTACTTGGTGTGCATCCACATTAACGGAGAGAAAGTAATCTCTAAGGTTGCCAACATTGCGAGTGTGGAGTGTACTGGCGGCACTTGAAAAACCACGACCCCCACATTTCCGTTAAATACAATCTTAATACTGATTAACGTGGACGGTGCATTCGGTACACGTTTAGCGTTTTTTTCCAAATTTAATCTTCATTTTACAAAAGTAAGTAGCACCAGTTAAGTAAAAGGTTTACAGCTCCTTAAAATACATGTATTTATATCTAGGTATAAGGAAAAGGTTCGCGTAATCTCGAAAAAAGACGCCATTATATATCCTACTTATTTAGGAGAGTATTCAATAAATCCTATATTATATACAGGTCTGTTTTTTTCCCCACGCCTTAGTATAAGTTTATTTAGGAAACTTAACCGTTAGGTAACCGACTTGCAAAATATGATTCATTAAAATATGAGTATTGGTTTTTTTTCTTTTCAATGTTATGATTTTGTATGAAGATACTACAAGTGTATGCTACGCACGAGTGAAATATCTGGGAATGTTTATAGGTACCGGTAATTTTAGTAAAGTAATATTAAAAACCACTGTGTCCAAGTCCTAACCCGGATTAGGTTAGCATAAAAACAAGAATATTAAAGAAATAGAAGCGATTATTATCGTCGAATACCACCTGACACTGAATGATTACTTAAATCGAAGAAAACAAAGTAAATTTGAAAAGCTTCTACCGGTTCAACGTACCGTGAAACCTTTCCGTTTGTTATATATCAGTAATGAAAACAGGCATTTGACAAATTCATGTGTTATGTTTACCTTCAACTGATACTTTTTTCTGGAAACATACAGACAAATTACTGATTTGAAGGAATTTACTAAATGACTACTGAAGAGGTGCACCTTCAGTAGTCATTTAGCACAACAGGGTGGGACCAAGAGAGAAAGGTTCTGTAGGAGGTAGTGGAATCCGACTAGTGTGATCCGACAGTGACTAGAGTCGCTAAAGCTTCCATGTGGTGAGCTTGTAAAGATCGCAGATCGTCCGTAGATGCAGGCCACTACCAACCGGTCTTCTTTGATGTCATTGTGGGAGGCATATGTCCAGCAGTGGACATCTTATAGCTGCAATCATGATCATGATTATTGGTGAACGTTTACTTAGTAAATTACTGACCATTTTTATTAAATAACTAGTATAAAAAGTAAATTAAGTTGTATTCATCGAGCCCTTTCACGTTAACCGTAACATTGATAGACTGTTTATCATCTTTCTTATCCATAAAATGTTCCGAACAGGTTTGAGTAAAAAAGGATTGCGAGTGGGCCTGACGTCTTACAAATAACTGAAATATATCTCCTGCAGATATCCACGTGTTTTGATTATAACGACCTATTTACAAAATTGTTATAGATTTGTCTTTCTTCGATTATTATAATATTTTCGATTAAACATAAGTTGTAGATCCCAAAACTACTGAACGGATTTTCATGCGGTTTTCACTTATATTTATTTGTACCCGTGCGAAGCCGGGGGTATACAAAATGCACAACGTACATTTGGAGTATAAATAAGAAGGGGTGTTTGTCTAACGGTTATGGCATCGGACTTGTAGTGATTGGAGGTTGGGGGGTGCAATGTCACAAAGTACACTTGGTGGTGTAGGTAATATATTTTAAAGACTATCCTATTTTTATTATTTATATTTGAATAACCGGTCTTGTTAGAAGTTATCGAGGGAGGTCTACTTCCAGCAGTGGACATTCTATGGCTGGTGTAATGATGATAATTATTTTATGGAGCTTATATCTCGTGGACGAAGGAGCATACATGCTTTCTTTTAAAATTCTTTTAGTTTTAGTAATTAACTGAAGAACATCTATAACTTTAATAACGTATGTAGGATAAAACTGCAAACTAATAACATTGGATGATCATTGTCAAAAAGGGCGTAAGTTTCGCACTTCACTTAAAAGCGTGTGAGAGGCGCTAATTGATTTTTTCTTGCATGACTTTGCATTGAGGTTTGACCTCGGGGTTCATCAAGTTCTCCAGTATATAACAATTTGACTTAAGTAAATGGGGAAGGCCTTCGTCTAACAGTGGACGGCGATACGCTGATGATGATGATGAAATAGTAAATTGAAGTACAATTTTAAGTAATACAGTAGTAGGAGTCTTTATTGTTCCATTATAAAAATGATGACATGGGTTTCTAGAAGCGTTGTGTTTGGATTCCGAACATTAAGCTTAGCCACCGTTCTTTTACGAACGTTGAACATTTTTAGAGAAACCGCGCTGATCTCTGCATTGTTTAGATAAAACGCTTATTCCAAGTAACTGAGCTGTATCCCAATGTGAACAAGAGATTACGGGGTTTGCACTCCGTTTGCTAAACCACTTTAACGTTTTTCAGTTTAATTCGCAGAATAGGAAGATCAAGAACAGGATGGAGATTTATTTTCGACGGAATATCAATAAAGAGTACAAGTTTAAAAAAAATTGGAATTATTTCTTGTACTGGTAGGCTTTTAGGCACAAGTGCCGCTAATGGCATAGTGGCTCTGATGGCGTAAAGGTGTACTACACCCATCCATTTTGCCAGCCTATGTAAGATTCCATGTAATATTAATATATTAAAATATTGGTCACGTATTACTTCTCCGAACAAATTGATCTCTTGTTTGTATTTTTCATATTTTTTTGTGAATATTATATTTAATAAGACTGCCTGTCGCCCTTATGTGTGATGTAAGTCAATCGATATATCGGGAAATCAACTTAATTTTTTTTTACTACTCTATGTATGTAGGTAAACAATCACATTTCTACTTAAATTTTAAGCTGCTACTGGTGCCGACTTTAAACATTACCTAAATCATGACAAATTGTAAAATAACATATAAGCTGTATTCTTCACCCCTTAATTTTCCACCCTTAAAAGTGGAATATTTTGGTCAAATTTGAATTGGTCATTGTCTGTCGTTTAAATTTAAAGTTAAACCTTAAGTACAACCAATACACCTAAAATTAATTATTGAAATCGGTTTACAAACAACTCCTCCTTTTGGAAGTCGGCTATAACCATAAACTAACAGCAATGCTTTCCTACCTTTTTATAAATCGGGAAAGCTGTAGGCCATTCCTTTTTTTATTTAATTACTAGATGTTGCCCGCGACTTAATACCCGTGAAAAATTTTGTAAATTTATCCCACCCAAAAGTATCCTATTCCAGATTATAATATATCTCTGTGCCAAAATTTCATCCAGATCCGTTCAACATCCATCCATCCATCCCTCCTCACAAAATTCCGCCTTTATAATATAAGTAAGATTTGAGATATAAGTATTTTATGAATCTTAATTTTTAATCCCTTCAGAAACTTACAGAGCATGATATTATCGAGACAGAATATTCGTATGGCAAAAACAAATAAAAGAGATAATGCTAAGCATTTGCATTCTAGACCACGCTTTTAATTTTCATCAGTCTTTATGAAGCTGGGAATGTCAGGGACATGTTGTATTGCAGATATAATGTATTGTAGTACTTCATTTCATTATACGGGCATATTACGATGTATTTCAGTTGGTCGTTTGTTTCCTTGTCGTAAGCAGAGGATTTGAAAGGTATTGAAGTTAAGACCGTTATAGGTGGTGCTTCTTGGGGCCTTGGGGGAGGCCTTCGTCCAGCAGTGGACGGCGATATGCTGATATGCTGCCGCTAGCACGTTTCTGGCTTAACTTAATAAACTCGGAGCTAACACACGTTTAAATAAATAATTTATCTTGCGTTATCAAAAGGAAGTGGTAAACTTAAGTTTATGTTTCTAAATATTTAAACAACCAATGTGGAACCTACCCAGAGTAAGTCACTAAACACTGGGTTTCGTTGCACTGTATAATGTGTAGCTATTCAATTTTATCATATTTTGTATTATTCCTTTTAACTCGGTAAGAACAACTTCGACTTCACGTCGTCCATACCACAGTGCATCAAGACAAGGGCCGATACGTGGACACTCACGGTGAAGTTGGTCCACAAGCTCAAAGTTACTCCGCAAGCTATGGAGATACGCTTGGAGTGTCTCTACGGGACAAAACTCGTAACGAAGTGATCCGGCACAAAACCAAGGTAATCGACATAGATCAAAGAATTAACAAGCTAAAATGGCATTGGGCTGGCCACATCGCACGCAGATAACCGCTGGGGTAGACGAGTGCTAGAGTAAAGACGGTACAATACACCCTGCGGCCAGGTGGAGTGACGGTCTGCGCAAAACTGCGGGGAAAAACTGGATAATAATAGGTAGAGATCGAGCTCAGTCGACAGTTTTGGTTTTATCAAATTTTTCAATATTTTTGTTTAATATCTATGACATAATATATCTATTATTGATTTGAATAGTCAGTTAAAGATACATTTGTTACCGCTTCTTACATTTACTGAGCATAGATAA
Source organism: Euplagia quadripunctaria (assembly GCA_963859945.1). NCBI lineage: Eukaryota > Metazoa > Arthropoda > Insecta > Lepidoptera > Erebidae > Euplagia > Euplagia quadripunctaria. The sequence continues at coordinate 4,841,582 of OY982563.1, read as the reverse complement.
TATTCTCAGTTTTAAAATATTTTAAGAGAATTGGGTACGTTACACTTTATGTTACGCTACGGTAACTGGGAATAACTACTTTACTTAAAACGAAATACTTCAACACTGCTCTATTATAAGATGTCAGTCTCGTTTTGCCGTTAGTATTCGCTTTACGGTGACAATGACAGCACTAAACTTAATAACGACTTATTAATCTGAAGCGCTTAAGCATTTGGCTATTTCGCCATTTGATCACTGATCATTTATGTATTGGCCTACGGTGTAATGCTGTTTTGCTCATTGCCCGCCACTTCTATTTCACTAGTCAATTACTCTAAAATATTGACAATAGTCGTAGCTCTTTAGGATCATAGTTTGCTGCAGCTGCCTAAATCTGGTCCTTCGTTTGTATAACTGTTTAACTCGGTAATGCGCTAGTAAAAGCACTACACTGTGGACGTGTGAGGTGAGGATTGCGGGTGGCGGGGGCAGACGCTCCCGCCCTTCACTTCAGGCCCCGACTACATTCAACTCGCACGCTTACCGTACATACAACATCAGTGGCTTTCCTATTTGCTTGATTAGTATTATATATTATTACTATTACATTTATTTCATTAGTGTTATATGTATTACTTACCTTTCAGTATTATAAATTTATAATTTATGCTCATGTGTCATGGATAATTATGTATGTACTACCAGTATTTTGCTTAGTCACTAAATGATGAAAGAAATTGTGAGTAATTCGTAGTAGTTTTATTAAATATTAATGTACATAAATATTATCCGCCAGTAGTATCTAGAAAAAATATCCATCACGAATAAGAAATATATTCTGGGTAGATGACATGATTTTCATATCATGCATGAAATCCAATTCGGTTTCTGACCAAAGGTCGATAGTAAATTTCCATATACATAGACACACAAGGAACTAGTTTTCATTAATATTTAATCATTTTAATAGTTGCGTACACTGTTATGGATATGAAATTACTAACAAAGAATTTGATTGTACTTTTTAACCGACTTCAATAAAGGAGGAGGTTCTCAATTCGGATGTAAGTTTTTTTTTTATGTTTGTTACCTCAGAACTTTCGACTGGGTGAACCGATTTTGATGATTCTTTATTTGAAAGCTGGTGCTTCCCGTGTGGTCCTATTTCAATTTGGTCCAGTTCTGACAATGGCATCCATGAGAAAACCATATATAAGTCTTTTATGGAATAGTTTTTTTTGTTGAAGTCGGTTTTTTTTTTAAAGAATTATCTTGAGATACAGACCTAAAATGAGTTTTTTGGTATCATGAAAAGAAGTGTAACTATCCAAAATATTTCACTTAATTGATTTAATGTGGAATATTTTATAAAAAAATATCTTTAAATAAATAATCTAGAAAATTATCAAAGACTCCTCGGATTCCTTCGTGATGTTTTTGAAATCTTTTCCTTCCATTTTGTAGAACATCTTGCATTGATTACAAAACATCAAATCAGATAATTATATTCATTTATTTCATTTCTGGTCTGCCTGTATTTTTTAGAAAAGCCGGTATTTATGTACCAGCTCGGACTTCCTGGCAAGAGCCAGTTTGAACTCAAACTGGCAGGCATGCGATCCTACCGTGCTCGAACTATTGCTGATACTCCCCTATCTATCCGTTTAATAGCCCCTCTACACTACTCGCGAAGTTGCTTCAACGAAGTACTTGTCGAAATTGACCGAAGTCTCGAAGTACGTCACTACACCCTCGTACAACCTCGTGGGGAGCTCAGTCGTCGCCCGGCATTGGAACTTCGGGTCACTTCGAATCAAAAACCGACAACGATCGGAAGTCGCCCGAGACGAAGCGAAGCAAAGTGCCTGTCTTCACTCTCGTATTCGCATAACTTCGAGCAACTTCGTGAGTAGTGTAGAGGGGCTTTAAGCAATATCACCTTCCCATCTTACCTTTCCTTCCTTTCGCTTTCAATATAGGCTGGCTCCCTTTTACGTGAGTAAGACCAAATTATAGTTGGCCAAATGTGAAATCAAATGATTTATTTGCCAAAAAGTGTTGGTAAAGGTCTTTAAATTAGTGACAGATCCAAAACACTTGTCATTGTAGTGACATGCCAATCTCAAATATAATACAATATTAAATTTAAATTCGACATATTGCTTGTAATTGTGCTTGTAAAAGTGGGTATTTAATACGCCTCGGCCTACCCCTTCAGGGATACAGGTGCGAGTGTTTGTACTCACTCAGCGGAGACAATTTTGGAGATCGGGTGTTTTCGGAGGAGACGGTGGAATTAAAATAAACCTGGGGAACTTTTATTAATTTATTAGAAACTGAACTAGCTACATATAATATTATAACTTTATAATGGCTTCATAGATATGGTACATGACAGATGTCAACTCTGTCTGCACGCTGAACCGCTTCTCCTCTTCACTGCCTACTACTACTGTAAATATAAAAGAGAAATGAAACAGATTCCTTCATTTTTACTGCAACACTATTTGAACTCACAACTTTTGCAAGACACCCCATCCAGTACCTCACAGATAAGCGCTACATTCTAACAAATGGTCACTAATATAACCAGAACTGAAACGACATCTCGTAAATTGAACTGAGAATCTAGTAAACCGTATCTAGGATGCCGTCGTCCGTGTTTTGGCACTGACACTGGCTTCCGACAATAAGGATGTACGTTTTGAACTAGGACATATGATATGATCAAGGACTCTCCAGATTTGCACGCAGAGATACAATAAACAAAAAATGTGAACTTTGAATTGGCTGCGAATATGTGTGTTGTGTTAAAGACATTTTTGGGCAAAAATTAAGTAGTATTTTTAGGCACTTCATCCGACACAATGTCAATAGTAAATTAAAGCTATAATTAAAGTATATAATTTCGATATTTATAAAACCATTTAAACATAATTAAAGAAGTTCAAGTTTGGAAGTGTGGAAAAAAATACTAGGTACTTAGAACAAAACTGAGTGATTGTGGTTTCGATGGACCTATTGTGGGTTCGATGCACTATGTGACACTCAGTAAATTTTACGAAACCTAAAAAAAAGTGTTCTACAGACCCAATATTTTTTTCAAATCTTGATTCTCTACTATTTATGCAAAGTTTCATATATCATCATGTATATTTTATTTTAATTTGCTTAATAATCGGTACAATTTTAATCCGAAACATACATAAAACCAGAATGAAGTCATAATTGAGGTTGGACATTATTTAACCAAAACCAGTTTTAGGAATAATTCATGTTACACCAAACTGCTTCAACACGTCGCTTGTTAAAACATTTACAGCAAATCCTCAAATCAGACATACCAGTATGAGAGTTTGGCTCATTGCATATTATATTTTCAGTATTTTTTATTTTCATTAAAATAGACTGTATCTTGCTATGAGATTTTGGCAAAGATACAACAACATAACCGCAATATAATACTTTTGCAGATGATAACAAACAATGCTTGTTTATTTGTAAGACAAGAATAAAAAATTAACTATTTGGTGTGAATTTTTTTAACTGCTGGCAAGGTTTTTGTTGGTAACATGGCAATAAAGAACTGGGTAGACAACATTTTTAACTGATGCAAGTCTTATGAGTCTTAGTTCTGTTTAATTACAGCAATTTTCACCTACATATGTTTAAGTTATGTTTTTTGATTGATTGAACGTTATTTATAAATTGGCCATGAAAGGTTTTTGTCTACTAGTTATTGACTTTATTACTGATTTGGTGTGCTTTTCTCGCACGTTGTGACTTGTGACTAATATTTAACAGTTGGTTAAAAACTTGAGCCCTCGGCAAACTTTTTAAATTGATTTTAATACATATAGATACAGCGGTTGAGTAGCTTAACTATAACCAATATTTAAACTGACTTTATTTACACACATATTTTAGTAGCATTTCTTCATAATAATATTTATAACCGTGACCGTAATCTGAACAAGCGATTTAGTCTCAATAAGCTTTCGGGCAAAAGTGTCAAGACGATCATATTTTGTCTGTCGAAGTGGCAAACATGACGATGACGCTTAATACCGACAATAAGATTTAGATAGACTAGTAAATAGTTGTGAATCTAATGGGATGCGACTGAATCCCTGAAATGCATAATTATTATTTTTATATCGAATTACCATCTAGACGAACGAGCGATAAAAAAGATTAATATTCTCCGTGACTTAGGCGTTAAAAGATATTGTTAATAGAGCTTCCAGAGTGTTGGGTTTTGAGAAAAGACATTTCGTAATAAAAATACAAAGTAAATTCTACATAATTGTTTATTGAGTACTGCAGTGTCGTCTGGCGGCCACATGTGCAATGCATACATTGCGCTTCGAAAGTCAGTAAAAGCGTTTAATTTTGCAGACGTTTTGCCACACACCCACCCATATTCGCACACACAGACATGTGATATGAGATAAATGTAAATACTAAAAAGTTTAATGAAAAAAGACAATAACTCACAAATTAAAGTACTTATTGGGAGCTGCGTACTATCTTCTGAATTAAGATTATTTAAAAAAAAATTAGAACACTTTAAAAATAATCGGCTACAGTGATTGCATATGCATTACCTCCATTGCTAAGCAAAGAAAAATACTATTTCAAAAGCTTGCTGATTACTGTTTTTTTTTCTGTACTTATATTATTTTAAGTTGTCTTAATTTTTTTTCAACACTTCGTACTTAATAGCATAAATAGTTGCTATTTATGCAGAATTTATATATTTACCTATAATAGTTTCTAATTAACATTATTTGTAAGTGCTGAATGTTGACTGCCGCACATACCTATGCAAATATCATAGATGATGTGGTGTCATCCTCTAAGTCACTTACACTTTTGTAAAATTTTTGTTGTTTAAATTATGTATTGTGTGTGTTAACAAATGTTGGTAAACGAAATAAATAAAATTACTGTCCCTGGATACACCTAACAGTAAGATGAACCTATATTTGATAGGGATTGACAGAGACAGAACCATGCTTCGGCACGGCCGGAGTGATACCACGGCCTCACAGAAAATCGGCAGTGAAGCAATGCTTCTGCTCGTTTGCCACCTATACCATAAACAAAAAAATTAAACAATGCAACTGGTAGAGCACACATTTAAGGACAAAGAAGGTGTTCAATTTTTAGTATATTAACATCAATTAGCAATAAATTCTACGGGGACTTGGACGTGCTTAGCTATGGGTATCGATTTATACAGCAAAAACTGTTTTTATTTCGCTAATAGGCAAATTAAATCGTGACGAATCTTTTGCCTTTTTGTACTCTTTGTTTAGTTCTTTGCGTAATGTCTCAACACTTCCTTGTAGCTTGTAAGTACCAAAAGTGTAGTCGCTATAGCTTCAAATCCTTTCAACTTTGGTTGTGACTCTGCATAATTACGTTTTTAGTAGGAATCGATCGGGAATAACCTAACAATATATAGGGGTTTGACTTCCTCAACAAAATTTCACTGTCTGCGAAGTGTTCTTTTAAAATTTAGTACTACCATTATTCTTTAACCCAATTATTTTGATATCCTTTCCAATCAATAATAATTATAGCCTTGCAATAAACATAAAATTGCCTTTTATTTTACTGCCATCTTTAATTAGGTTTTATTTGGCATTCGACACCAGATGATTATTAAGAGATTTATATTCTCAGTGTTTCGTCCCAGATATTTTGAGTTGAGCAGAAATAAAAGCTTTTATTCCCCGTTTAACGATGCAATAAAGGTTATGTTGCTCTTAGAGATCAAATAAAAGACGCAAAATAAAATTCGCATATGTTAACAGTAAAGGTACAAATTCCTTCAGAGTGACAACTATGTTTGGATAGTGTATAACGGCTTTATTCAAATCAGGAAACACTAATTCCTTATTTGGATATGTAATCGACTATGTTGATTTCATATAAATTACTTTTATTAAAAGATTCGCTAGCATTTTATTCAGCTTCATTTGCTTCTTACAGTTAAAACACTTCATTTTTGGGATATTTAATAGTTCTATAAGAATAAATAAAGAGATGCAACTGTTTATCTTCGTATATTTAAAATATAATAAATACTAAAGATCGCCTCGTGATCGAATTTCGACCATAATTCAATAAATTTTAAACCTATTTGTAATTTTTATTTATAAGTCGAGATTTAAGAGTGTAAGTTGTGCTGTCATTTTGTATACGTATGTGTGTATGACTTTCCGTACCTTGACAGGTCAATATTATAAACTGGACATAATATGTAGATTGACATTGAGGATGGAGGAGGAGGATTTTAACTTTTTTATTGTTATTGATTTTTTTAATGAATTTCACTATTTGAAGAAATATTTTCCATAAATTTTGATTAAAAATAGAAAATCAACTGTCAATCAGAATTCCCATAAAAGTGTTGTATGCATGTATGTGTGTAATACATCTACAATGTGTCATGAATTGCCCTTCCGTAATGTAAAGTATTGAAATAGTTACTCTAGGTAAGTGTTATTCTTGTGGTATGGACACAAAGTCGATTTACGAGTATGTAGAAAATGCATTAAGTTTTTAGGATTGCACCAAAATGTTTTCCTTCTTGAAAATAAAGTTTTTTTTATTTCTTTAAAGACTCGATGTAATGTTTGTAAGGATTTTGTCCAACAAACCAGCTTCGATTGATATTCTAGTACTGGTTGAATAACTTATAATAAACACGCTGAGGGCAAACAACACTACACTCGAGCCATTATACATAACACTCTAAAGTTTAAAGGCGAGACATTATTACACCATATATTTTAAATGATAATTGACTATTTTAAATGTTGAAATATTAGTTATCAAAAACAAAGAGAAGAATAATGCATTTAACCGAATAAATATTCACTGTACATTCCACATTCCATCACTAAACTAATTTAAAATGTAAGTGTTTTATTACGCAGCGTTAAAGTACAACGATTTCTGAAATTGCACTTTTGTTTGTTCTGAAAATAACGTCTTATTTCAGTACAAATATTTTAAACAAGAGAATGTTTCAGCTTCCAACTTTGCTATCATGTTGAACAGTGGCGTTGTTGAAATTTTTGTTCTAACACGACAAAATCTTTTATTGTCCTTGTTTATAAACTAACTTACACCAATCATTTAAAACAATTAGTTACTAGATATTTTCATTTTTTGTTTCAGTATTGCTACTTTTTTAAATCAAATTATTATGTCATCTTTCACTATTTGGATATATCTGCGAATAAAATGTCACATATTGGATACAGTATCTTACTTAGTAGTACAATAAAACAATTTGTAAAGCGAACCTGGATTATGAATAAAAAAGGTATTTCCATGGATCTTAAATAGATTACACCGCAAGGTACTATCAAAACACCAAAAAACATGGTTAATTAATGATGTCGCCTCAATATCACTGGTATATGTGCGATTATATTAAATAAAATTGTGCTGTGTTATTTTGATAATACTTTTATCCGTAGCCAAAGGCATCCTTGCAACACAATTTTCTTCCACATTCGCATCAAGTGAGATTCTTGCGTAAAAAAAAGAATGTTCATGAACAACAACAAAATAACCCTCTTTGAGTTTCGAAGAAACTTTGAAGATGCCTTTACTAACGTTTAATATTAAGTGTCCAGAAACAAACAACCATTCTCGATATATTTCAATTAAACCCATTATATGTATTTTCGAATTGTCAGGAGTAGTTGATAGTCAGACTAAGTCAGTCGTGAAGCTAGTTGCCTGTTCCAATACGTAGATCCTGTGGAGAAGAACAGGCAAGAAACTCCAAGAATACTCTTTTTCAACGTGTTTTTCACAAGTCTCTGGTTCCATTGCTTATATGCGCAAATTAAATGTGACGATAATGTAATGTATTGTTCTAAACTATATATAGTCGCGCAAGTTACTACTATACGTAAGTAATAGCAGTTTGGAGATGACCAGCCCCAATCAACGGCACTCGTTCACGAGCATGACGCACGCGCCAGCCATCGTCCACTTCAACCATATCAAAGGGAGCCAAACGACGCGATACATATTCCCACGGCCATGCAGGACGTCTAGATGAGTATGAAATACTCAGAACTGCCAGGCAACATATCAACTTAACTTAATATGTAATTGACTACACAGTTCTCACATTTACAATTCAAAATTTTCTAAATCTAACATAAAATTTGAAATCAAATTCACAATAAGATAATGTCAATGTTATGTAAAATTAACAGTGTCAATTATAATAATTAAAAATATGTCAGATAAAAACTAATATACAAGTGAAAATCCACATATACATATTTCTGACCACCTCTCATTTACAGTGTGGCTGTGGCTGTGGACCAGCATTTTGCCAAGCATTTTTATCAGCTAAATAATCGTCTAGTTTATAATATGCTCCTTTATATAGTGTGCGTTAAATGCAAGTTTTAAATTTCTTCTCATTTAGTTGAAGAACATTCGGAGGTATTTTAATATAGAATTTAATACAGTTTACATGAAAGATGTTTGCACTTTTGTTAGTCAAAATTTTGGTTGTACTAATTTATTTCGTTCTCTAGTAATATAACTATGTTTTTCACATCGTTGAGTAAATAGATGCAAACTTTTATTGACATACATCATATTTTCATAAATATACTGACAAGGCACCGTCAGGATGTTAATTTCCTTACATAGATCCCTAAGGAATTCGCGACTACGTAGAGTATAAATGGCTCTGATAGCTCTTTTCTGCAGAATGAATGTTTATATCTGCAGCGCGCCCCCACAATAAAATAGTGTAGGACATGATACTGTGGAAATAACTATAGTAAACTAGGCGTGCAGTATCTATGTTTAGTAATTGGCGGACTTTCCTTACAGTATATGCTGCAAAACTTAGCCGCTTTAAAGCGATGATACATGAGCGCCCAATTGTAATCTAGAATCTAGCGTTATCCCTAGGAAAACAGTTTCATTGACAAAAATTTTCGCTTTCTTGTCGGTATATTAGCGAAGATCATAGTCACGAGAGTCAAAGCGTGAAGTGCTTGCATACTAAAAAAACTAATAGTATCTTATTTAAGTTAGTTTAAATTGCCTGTGTGTCAACAGATATTTTAAATACAAAATTCAGAATAGGTTCAAAGTTTATAAACTTTTCCTTGACAATAAATACCCAATGGATGACTGGGCGTTAGGTTTTTCAAAAATAGAGAATAATAAGGTATCTATTTAAAATAACACGATAGACCTGAAATTGTAATTCACAGTGTAGCCCGCGTAGTACCGCATCAAAGTTTTCATCTGTCTACTTCGCCGCTTATAACAATATCTCTCTCTCTCTGTATACGAACGATAATATACTACATGTCATGTCTATGTCATTTCTTCGTGTTATCCTGAAATAAGATATGTTGAGAAGCGCGATAGATGCTGCGAGTAGCAGTTATTTATTACTTTGTATTAAGAACAGTTAAAATTTGAAACTGTTTTTGAGTGTAGGAAGGCGAATGATTTATTTTAAATAGCAGGAAGGGCAAAAGATACGTATCGTTTAGCTGTACTAGCCAATTACTACTTGTAGAAAAACACAGTGATATTTTAGTCACAGTTGTTTAAAAAATTGCACATATTAGCTTAGATTAAAGTCATTATGGTGACTATGACTGATTAACCAGGCAATAAATTTTTGTCTTCATCCAAGTTTATCTGTATTGTATGCTCTTAACTCACATATTTGTATATTCATTAAAGTGTATATTTTCAATGTTATTTTCAAACCCAATGTGATAAAAATCAAAATTAAATGGCGTCTTATAAATTACAAAACACTTAAAACTTCGTTATCTTTACTTTAAATTGATGTATGCTTGATAGCTTCTATCTCTTTTGCAAATGAGTAGGTCAACAGATTAAATTTGATTTCATGATTGAGTAACTTGTGATCCAGTTGGAATTACGTAGCCTATTTTGATTGCGTAAAAAATGCTTTGACCGAAATTGGCTGAATATATTTCAATGTTTGGTAACAATTCCTCTCTGATCTTGTGACAACATACTATTTATATCTCATTTATTTCTCTAGATTATTAGACATTCAAGTTATTTAAAACAAATAAGGATATTAGAACTTATTCAAATATCATATCATAAACTTCCTCCGCATTGTCGCATCCTGGTATCGTTCCCAAAAGGCAGGCTGCATTTCCACGTTGAATGACAATGCTAATTCTCTGTGCAAGAAAAAGGCCCACTTCTGGTCACGACAAGTTTCAATCAGTCGCTTACATAGTTCCTTATAAACGGAACGAGCACTCGGACTTGGTATGTCGAGACATACGGCCTGCGCTTCTGCTACAGGAAAGTCCATGATGTCCGAAACTGTTGACAGCTTCTCCACAGTGACAAAGGTGCTGAGGAACACAAGGAGCTCCTAGACGAAGGCAAGTGGCAATGCGGAATGTGTTATCGTCCAACAAGGTGTCTATGTTGTGTGATAGATGTGCATGAACCCATAGGCTTGATTCCTATTCTCCCACACCCAATCAACGAGCGCGCTCTGCAACATTGAATGATGTGTTAATTAAAATATCCCTTCTCAAAGTGCATAGTCCCTCCGAGAGAAGTTATTATATCTTCTTTAAATCGAGAAACTCAAGCGGCAGGCGATGGCTGATTATCAGTAAATTTTCACTTATTTTTTTCCACAAGGAAGCTTTAACTTTGAATCAGGCAGGCAGATTTTCTCATATTTCATTATTCTTTTTGAAACAAGTCATTCATGTATTCGTTTGTAAGCCTGTATGTAAATTACTAATTACCTATTCTGACTTCCTCGAGGTGACTTTTGGCGTTGTATTTTCTCTAATTAGAATCTAAATTTGTGCGTAAGTCGGAACTTGAAAGAGATATTAACTACTAGCAGTGCCCCGCGGTTTCACCCGCGGAAGTCCCGATCTCAAGAGAATATCGGGATAAAAAGTAGCCTATGCGTTAATCCAGGTCTTTAGCTATCTACATACCAAGTTTCATCGCAATCGGTTTTGTGGTTTTTGCGTGAAAGAGTAACAAACATCCATCCATCAATCCAAACTTTGACATTTATAATATTAGTGGGATTTAGATAAATTTGTAAAAAGACTTTCTTTATTCAATTCAGATGTGATGTACTAACTACTAGACTTATTTGTTTCGTACATAATACCTTTCTGTGAAATTTATTGGAGTTAACTCCTTAAGAATCGATTTGCATATAAGGCGCCCGGTATGAAAAAAATATGAAGAGTAAAATTTAGTGATCGTAGGGCAGCGTAACGCTTTAACGCTTTTTTGTGCTTTATTGTAGTTTACTCCTTAAAGAAAGACGCATGTAATATGTGTATTTAAGTTAATGTTATATATGTATATGGAATATATTCTATACAGCGTCTAGAAATGACGTATATATGTATAGAAAAGAGAGAGAGAGGGAGAGAGGGGGGGGGGGAGAGAGAGAGAGAGAGAGAGAGAGATAATTCCTAAAAAAAAAAAAATTATAATCTTTAACTTTACACATTTCACTTGCTTTTATGAGAAACGAAGGTGATAACACCTAGCAATTCATCATGGTGATTTTAGCACGTGTTGTAGATTATACAAATTGTTTTAGTATGCATTTCTGATCCAATAATTATAAAAAATAAATATATTCTACAAGTGAAACCTCGGCTGTCTCTCGAAAATCAGTGAGGCAAGTCAAAACAATTTTTCTTTATTTCATAGAAAAATAGTTATCCTAATTACTATTTAAAAAAACTTTGTTGAATTTAACAAACTGATCAAACCCTACTGTAATCGTTGTTAACACTGTGAGAGTGTACTCATAAAGAATACATTATATATATTACAACTTGGCTTAATATAGACAAAAGTTCAATATTAAAATAAGAAAACAAGAAACTTATTCTCCAACTCAAAGTATTTCTGAGGTAGGCAACTTTCATAATCATACTAGGGCTTCCTGTTCCCAGAAGTCATGTAATTACATTTCAAACACCAAACTCGACGCCACTGTAAACCAAAGTGGTAAAGACAAACTTTATCACTAAGTTCAAGTGAGTTGAACCAAGTCCCATCGCAGCCTGCTTACCCGTTTTGGAATTCAGATAATTGAGTTAGAACACATTGAAGTCGGTGTTTTCAAATTGCAGCCTCAATTCTGTATTTACATTTCGTTTGAAGTAATTACATTTGACTTGAAAGAACTCGTTGGTCCTATTGTTTTGTCATTTGCATTGCTTGATAGGATTCACTCAGGTTTTCAAGTAATTATTTCTGTAGCTTTAGTAGTATTTTTTTAACCCCCGACAAAAAAAGAGAGATGGTTAGTGGAAGTTTGACATGTCTGTGTGTCTGTGTATCTGTGTGTCTGTCTTTGTTAAACGAATGGACCGATTTAAGTGTGTTTTTGTTTGAAAAGTGACTTGATCGAGAGTGTTCTTATATATAATTCAAGAAAATCTGTTCAGCCGTTCGAAGATCATCAGCTCTTTTTTTTTATGGTATACGGGGCAAACGAGCAGACGGGTCACCTGATAGTAAATGACTACCGCCGCCCATGGGCACCTGCAACTGGAGAGTCACAAGTGCGTTGCCGCCCTTTAAGGTGGGAGTGGGGAAAGAGGGGGAGAGGGGAAGGACGGGAATAAGGGAAAGGGAAGAGTTAGGGCCTCCGGTAACCTCACTCACGCGGCGAAATGTAACGAGCGGACTCGAGCCGGCCCATACGTGCCGAAGTATGGCTCTCCCACTCTTTTCTAACGTGTTTTAAATTTATGATTATACTAAAATGAGTTGGAAAATTATTACCACCAAATTGATGATAAGCGGTGCTAAATAAGCACCAATCAACACTCTTGGACCCATGGAACTGGGGTGACCCTGCTCACTAGCACTCTACCTGGTGGAAAAGGTAGATATTAAACCAACTAATATAAGACGCTTTGCTTAAGCTTTTATAGTCAGATACCAATTTCGCCAGATTCGAGTGGTGACAACAGACTGGAAAACAAAGCATGAGATGTATTTACTTGATCGACCAACGACATGTTCAAGGTAGCAGCAACGCAGATGACACCGGTAACCGCCAAAATTTGGATGCGTACTCAAATTTGTGTAAAACCCGTTAGTGTGCCTGTGCCTGTGTTCTCATTGCCTACTAAAATGTAAGTACATTATGTGCACATATTTTTTTATGCATTCTCCAAAACATATATGCTGACCCGCGCAACTTCGTCTGCGTTTGTATATTTTTCCCGTTTTTGTAACATTTTTCATTGATGCTCCGCTCCTATTGGTCGTAGCTTGATGTTATATAGTCTATAGCCCTCCGTGATAAATGAGCTATCCAACACTAAAAGAATTTTTCAATTCGAAGCAGTAGTTCCTGAGATTAGCGCGTTCAACCAAACAAACAAATTCTTCAACTTTATAATATTAGTATAGATTAAACACTTTCGTACAATACATAAGACATAAAAATACTAGATTATTACCTAAAAAAGGGCTAATACCTTAACCTTGTTTGCTTCTTCAGAGTTTTAACAAATTAGGTACGAATACGTTTTAATAATCTTACCTTATCTTAGTTTTTTAAGAGAAGACATGTTAGGTTATAACGTCGAAAGACATTCTAAGATTAATATGTAGGTTCAATAAAGACGCCTTAAGGATTCTCCGCATTATGCTTAAGAATTTGTAATAATCTCATGTTAGGGGATCTTATTTTATTACACTGCTTATTATTATTATTATCTTATATGGTTTGTTTTATAACATATTGTCAGTAAGACGTAGAATAGATAATACAAACATTATTAACAGAGTTATGCTCGAAATATTAAGCTCAATATAATTTTGTTTTTAAACTTCCGCCACTATACTACTATGTCAAAAAAGTAAGTAAAGGTCAATAAAACACAAAATGTTAACTATTCTTCAAAATTTCTTCCTTTAGAAGTAATATACTTACGCCAACGAATAATCCATTTATCAAAACATTTTGTAAATGCATTTTCTAGAATGGACTTCAGTTCTCGCCGCGAATTCTCTTTGATATCTTCTATCAACTGAAAACAGGTCCCTCGAGGTACCACTTCGAGGTATTTGAGTTTTGGAAAAAGAAAAAAGTCGGCCGGAGCCATACCCGGTGAATACGGTGGTTGTTCGATGGTATTTGTTGAGTTTTTGGTCAAAAATTCGTTTACAATGATGGCCTTGTGTGATGGCACGTTGTCGTGCCAAATTGCACAAGTTTGGCTTTTCGACGAATTTGCTCTCTCAAACGCCGCATAACGTTCAAATTATATTTTTTATTTACATCTGACCTTCTGGCAAAAATTCCGAGTGCACAACACCTCGATAGTCAAAGAAAACAATCAACATGACCTTGATTTTTGATCGACTTTGTCGTGGTTTTTGGTTTCGGTTCAGTTGGAAGTCGCCATTCCATCACCCATCTCTCATCACCAGTAACAATGCGTTTTACGAATGTAGTGTCGGAATTGACTCGTTCTAGCATGTCTTCAGCGACTTTTACGCGATTGAGTTTTTGAAGAAAATTCAGATCTTTCGTTACTAGTCGAGCGGCAACATGTTTCATGCCCAAGCGATAGTTTAAAATGGTACGAATCGATTCGTGAGACACAGAAAGTTCAGCGGTTAACTCTCTCTCAAACTTGAATGAGGATTTTCAGTCACAATTTTCTTCACGTTAGCGTTGTTAACTTCAGTTGAAGACGTTGATGGCGAAGCAAATCTTCCAACAAATCTCGACCGCTTTTGAATGCACTATATATACACTTACTATATATACACAATGTGCCAGTTATATGCACGAGTTTTTGATAAAGCCGATTCACCGTATGCTTTCTGTAACATTTTCTGCGATTATGGACATGAAATTCCATTTGCAATGCAAAATTTGAGAGAAACTCCTTGTTTAATATTATTATCCATTATAAAAATCGTAAAACACTCTTGAGATGAGCTCACAAAATCGAGTACTGAAAACAAACTAAATGACAGATATTGCTCAAACTTCGAGTCAACATAGAAAACAGTTGTACCAACATAACCACAAAGAGAATTATTTGATTTGAATTTGGAATTAAAATTAAATTATTAATTCCCGATACTTTTTGACAGAATGTACATATTAGATGCGTAAATTGGGACTTAATTGCGGTAATAATTAGAAGGTACAATACCTTTTCTGGTTACCCGACGTTTCGATTGAATTGCATAGATCGTGGTCATGGGTAGACCTATAATTTTCCGGGTAAGCATTGTTTAATATAAACAGTGTCTTCTAGAACCAAACTAAAACAAGGATAAACAAGCTTACGTACATTTTATTTGTAAATTCATAAGTTTTTCAAAATTACAATTTTTTTATGAAATCTAGCTTTTTACAGCAGCTATCCATTACTTTGTATCTAATTTTGTATCTTAACTATTTGTGCCGTAATTTTTACAGTTCACAACACAAGAACGATTATGACCCATTTCAAAAACAAACAAATTGTAAGAAATTCCAAAGTAAGACTTTCACAGACTATCCCGAAATTTTGCAGATTTTAGCGACGGCATGTACTGCGATCGCTTTATAGACCCCACAATGCACTTCGCACGTAGCGATAACGTTAAAATTACTATTATTTACACTGAATTCAATAAAACAAATACTTAAAGTAAGGTTACAATTGTACTTACGAGTAAAAGAACTTTGTATTTGATCCATACAAACTCCTAAACGCCTCATTTTGACTCAAAGTTTCAGATATTTAACCTAGAGGGCGCTGTTATTATTATCAATTGGTAAAGACCGTTTCCGTGCACAACGTGGCAAGGCGGCGATAGTGGGAGGTTTCAGCGCTTCATGAAAAAGTACTAGGATAACATGGAACATGAGGATTTTGTTTGTATCCTGTAGAATTTTCTTGAGAAACTGGTCTAACATTTTTACTTTTGTTTAAGCCATACATAGGTACTTAAAAAGCGATTATCAATATTCCAATCTACCTTTTCAAGGATTAAGTACGTATTAAATAATCGATAGCCTCTGTGTTCCAAATATACAAAGGTGCTTACCACTAGGTGAAATATTACCCTTTTTGCACTGAGTTATTAATGTCTTTTTGCTATCTTGTGGCTTATGCCATTACAAGGAAAATCGGAAAATGGCTACTAGTCCAATCAATCTACGGAAATGCTCTAGACAAGTGATGGCAGAAAAAAAAATGAGCGTGTAGAACAATTAATTCTAAGGAAGATAGCGTTATTTTCCGGAATTTTAAAGGCGAACCTAACCTAAAAAATTCGCGAAAGTCAAAAAAACGATTTTTTGCTAATAAAACAAAAAGTTGAGCTCAAATCCGAAAAAAATAAGTTAGAAAGTTGTAGATATTAAAATTATCTTTCGATTGATATGTTATGAAATATTGATTTTAGCTCTGAAAATTTGATTCGATTCGTAAAATTTCGATTAAAAAAAAAGCGTTTTTGTAAAATCGATCGTGTACAGCTCTCCGACATTTTAGAGCATTTTTTCGAACCTCTATTTCTTCTTTAAGAGTTTTACTATTATGTGCAATGATTTAAAATTGGAATTTTTTAAATTTTAAAACCCAAAATGCCACCGCAAAAAAAGACAAAATTTTACTTTTTCACTTTTTTTCTGCCTTCAATTGTCTTTTTTTCTTTTTTTTTTTTTTTAATGTGTGGAAACCCCCACGGGTCATCACCTCACCGGGGCCAAACGGCGAGGTGGTATGTCGGACTCGAACTGACTAAAACCACACAGTGTTCCATCACCGGGTCTTATAGCCGGGGCCTTAGGTGTACCCTAGAAAGGAAATCCCTGTGAACCCCGGCAGACTTGGCCGCCTGTTAAACCAGGCGACCCCACTATGAGGTGCAGATGGTTCTATCCCCTCTAGTTTTGGCCTTCAATTGTCTGGAAATTAACATTATGGATCCGTAGGTTGATTGGACTATACGGACACTGGAATATTCAGACTAATAAAATTTAATATTAATTATTTCTATTAAAAAGTTAATATTAATTACATACTATAATAGCTTAGTAAACATAAATTTATTTTAAGTGAGCCCAGTACTTTAAGGTTCATACAAAAAAATTTTGTTTTAACATGAGCAACTTTCGTGTAGAGAGGGCGCTACAACTTCGTAGCTTGTGCTACGTCAATGTTTTGTAGCTTCGTAGCGACAACGCAGAGCGGGAGGTTTAAGAAGTTCAGGGAAAATGTACTAGGATAACATGAAATTAAAGAAACATTATTAGCGTAAAGTTTTATAGTGCAACTATATTAGTAGCAGGGAGATATCTTTCCCTGTCTCAAGGGTGTCAGATGAAATTCTTCTAAAAATTATAGCTTTTAAATATGTTATGATGGTTATTTTCTATTGGATACCTCTTATTTTGAACAGCAACTACAACAACAGACTGATATGGTGATTGGTGATACGATAGTTGTTTTTTAAAGGTTTTTTCTACCACCTTTTTTGTTTTGGTTTACCACCGATGATACAAGCGATTGTCGATATATATTGATGAGTCTCGACATCCACCAACTTCGGACATCCTACTAATATTATAAACGTGAAAGTTTGTGAGGATGTATGAATGTATGTATGTATGTGTGTATGGATGTTTGTTACTCTTTCACGCTAAAACTACTGAACCGATTGCAATGAAACTTGGTACGTCGATAGCTGGAGACCTGGATTAAAATATGGGCTAATTTTTATCCCGATATTTCCACGGGATCGGAGATCGTTGCTAGTATACAATAAATATATACAATTTTTATTATTGTCTTTGCGTGTGGACCATCTTAACATACGTTTTTCGAAGGTCAGATGATGACAGTAATGATAAAGCCTATCTGAAGAATCTTAAAAAATCTTTTTAACAATAAATTAAACCGACGAAATAACTATAAAGCAAAAAATAAATAAACCTCTTAAGTCTTGAGCTTATTTACATAAACTATCAAATTTTATATAAACTTATTTTGAGTCAGCGCCAAACAACAAACTGATTAATTATCTAAATTTTGTATGTACCTACGTAGAGGTTTATTTATTTATTGCTTTTTAGTTATTTCGTCGGTTTAATTTTTTGTTAAAAAGATTTTTATTTGATGATTTTTTTTCATCATCAGCTCAGCTACATGATATGATGATTTCTGAACGCAAATACCTGATAAAGTAATGAAAAGTAAAAAGAAACACTATTCGTTCCTCCAATTTTCGAGGGTTTCTCTCAATTTTATCAGGATTCCATCATCAGATCCTGACTTCCTTGACATAGGACCACCCTTGAAGTATACCCTATCTAACAAAAAAAGAATAATCAAAATCGGTTCGTAAATAACGGAGAGAGGGCTGAACATACATAAAAAAAAATATATATAAATATATATATACGGTCGAATTGAGAACCTCCTTTTTTTTCGTTGGTTAATAAAACGGCTTGCACTAATAATGTTCATTTTATAATAATTAAAACATTTGCGCAATTCTGAGCAATATCCAAGCTTTCAAAGATTTTAATTTTCTTTTACACTTAATTCAATGATGTCGACAGTGACGCCATTTCAGCGTTTCATGAAAAAGTACCAGGACAGCAGTTTTTCAAAGAGTATATCTCTCATAGCATAAAGCATATTCAGTCAAAGGTTTTGAAAACTTTACAACTTTAAAGCCTTGCACAACACTAACGTTTTACACCTAGATGGCGCTATAAAATAGTAGTTGTCGGAGAGAGTACGCCACCGCTTAGCATGACGCGTCGTGGGTGGTTGAAGCATTTCATGAAAATGTACTAGGAAAACATAAGGCGCAAGGTGTTGGTCCGTACTTTCAAGGTATTAATATTAATAATACCTTCAGAAATATACAGAAAATGGACTGCAGATTTTTATACTCAAATTGTTGTAGTTGTAGTAAATCATGATTTGTAAAAGATTTGACATTGTGTAAATTCTGGTTAGGAATTTATTTCGTAATGGTCTTTTATTTTGCCAAATAATAATAATTCACTATTTTTAATATCACTAAATTCCTGACAACATTTTGATTTATTGATATAGCTATATCAATTGCTTTTAAATTATTTTTTTATGTTATGGGGGGCAAACGAGCAGACGGGACACCTGATGATAAGTGACTACCGCCGCCCATGGGCACTTGCAACTCAAGAGTCACAAGTGCGTTGCCGGCCTTTAAGGTGGGAGTAGGGGAAGGGGAGAAGAGGAGGAAGATGAGGGAGAAAGGGAGAGGGGAAGAGGAGGAAAGGGAAGAGTTAGGGCTTCCGGTAACCTCACTCGGTGAAAAGCAATGCATTGCTTCACTGCCGGTTTTCCGTGAGGCCGTGGTATCACCGAAGCATGGCTCTCCCACTGTTAAATGTGTTAAAGTTACCAATTATAGTATATAAAAGGAAAAATTTCATTATGTTAAATTATGAAATGGTACTGGCATTTAACCTAGTTTAGGAAAGCCAGGTGCAAAAACTCCAAATGAATCAAAGAGAAATCGAATAATAGAATGAAACTAAACAGGCAGTAATAAATTAACCCATCAGACTAAATACTCAATAATAATAAGCCTTGTTCAGAACTTTATATTTTAAAGTTATTTTTTCACAGATGTTAACAATAAACTTCATTAAAAGGTTCATCCTTCCTTGTTTAATGTTTAAGTTAAGTGATATTTCGATAGATGGTGCTGTTCTGATAAAACATCATTCTTATGATTCTTAACTACTATGTTACACGCAAATAAAACCTTTTTTTAACGTATTTTTATCAAAACTATTGGTCACCTAGAAGTCGAAATGCGACTTCAATTCATTAAGTTATAGATAAATTTAGTTTTTAAAATTTTATGTTTTAAGCTTTTTATTGATAACCCTAAAAAGCTTGTCATATCTTATTGTAGAGGCGAAAGTTTGTAAGTATGTATGAGTGGATAAATGTTTGTTACTCTTTCACGCAAAAACGGCTGAACGGATCTTGATGAAATTTGGCACAGAGATAGATTATAGTCTGAAATAGCACATACGCAATTTTTACAAATTTTTTATCCTGGAAAATGTAAGGATCCCGTGGGATAGATTTTACCAAAATTTCCAAGCGAACGAAGTCGCTGACATCAACTGGTCCACTATAAATAACAATAATTCGTTGTTAACGATACTAAAAGATTTCCCCAAAAAAGTTAAAAAAAATTTTTGACTACCAGAGGAGAAAAATGCATTTAACTGTTTGGTCTTTCCCTATTTAAATATAGTATCTGGAAGACCGAGCTTTGCTCGGTAGCTTTTTTAAAATCGTCCCTTTTTTTTGTAAAATTGCATTTTTACAGGAAATACAACTATGAAGATGAACTTTAAATGCAAAACTGTATCTGTATACAAAATTTCATCAAAATCGTTGGAGCCGTTTCCTATACTCAGGAGCGAGCCAGTATCGGGAAAGATGGATCTAATTCTAAGGAGAGGCATAAAAGATTACGCGGACGAAACTATGACTCTACTTTAAACTTTTAAAGTATTACATTCACAACTTTAACATTTAATAGTAAAATAATTAATATATCTTGCGGTTCCGTGCTTCAGCACAGACGACTATCTTCTCACGCTGCACAGACGATTGTCTTCTTTTCCATGGTTCTCTATTTTCAAAATAGAATTATTCTAAACTTCGAATCTGAGAACGGGGCCGCCAGACATACGTAACGCGCCAAAGAGGTTTTTAATCAACCCACAGAGGTTGCAATCGGGCGCGTGTAGTCTGTTACTACAATATATACAAGAATTGTTTGTTTAAAGGTATTAGAGTACCTGGGAGACCGAGCTTCGCGCAGTAGCTTTTTTGTAAAATAGTCATTTTTGTTTTAATTTTTTTGCAAAATTGCGTTTCTACAGGAAATACAACTATGCAGTTGAACTTAAAATGCAAAACTGTATCTGTATACAAAATTTCATCAAAATCGTTATAGCCGTTTTCGAGGTACCCGAAATATAAATACATATATAAATAAATACATAGGCACATACAAGAATTGGCCATTTAAAGTAATAAGATATATTCTGGGCTTATTCTTTTAAAAGTCATGTTTAAACAACTATCTATAAGTTTAAAGGTAGAAAACTTTATACAAAAAAGTTTCAGCAAAGTCGTGCTTGGATAACATAAAAACTTTAGTTTCAGTGAAATAAGAAAGGGCTATAATTGTCCAGGTTTACTCCGGATATGATACACAATCGTTTATTATTCTTGCTTATCTTTATGTATATATTTCTTCTGTAAGTGTGTATGTTATTGAACTCCTATAAACGAATGGAAAGATTTTAATGAAATTTTTTGCGTGTCTTCAGATGGATTCGAGAATGGCTTAGATTTACAATTGGACTCGGTAGATGGCGCTGCGATAGGGTTACAAATATTTTACGTTCCAGCAGGACAACGTTTACCACAGCGCTTTTGACATACATAACTGTCAGTCGTTTGACAGTTAGCGCAATTGACAGAATGCGCGCTGCAAATATCGTTTAGCGTTTAAAACTATGTTTTTTGGAATATTTTTTTGTAATTTATTCGACCAATTCGAATTAAATATTCATAGTTAGGACAAGACAACGTCTGTCGGGTCAGCTAGATTTTTAGTTTTTTTACACTATACATTAATGTATCAACTGTAAATAAAATCACCATGTACGTCAGTCTGCATGATATACAAGCAGAATAATATTCAAATTACTAATTTATTATAAGTGCTAACTGATTTCATAGCACTAATAAGTCATTAACTAAAGTTTAAAAACTAAACTAACTAAAGTTTTGGCTACTAGAAAAGTGCTTTTACGGCATAAATGATTTTTTAAATTGTCGCATGCCTATTAAAGGCAAATATGTCGAGCTGCTTTTTAATGTTATAACCTAATGTACCGTATTCTTGGCGAATTAATATCTTATCTTACTAATTTTTAATTTTTCGCGTTCTATGATATAATTATGTATTTATACGGGAATCCCTGTCAGCCTGTGACCACGGCCAGTGCAACCTGGTCGAAACGTAAGGCAATTCAGAGGTATGTAATACCTTTTCGTGATCGCGTTAATTCCCGTATAAATACATAATTATCTTATCTTATCTTAATTTTCTTTTAAACGCACTATATCGTAAGCATTTCAGGCAGTTTTATATATCTACTTGAATAAAAATTAAAAAAAAAGTCATTAAATTTATGTACTTCCATTTCTTACTTACATAATCTATTATAATAAAATCAATGTATGTATATTTGTTCGTACTTTATGCACTGCCGTATCTTGTATACAATCATGAAATTTTGCATACACGTTGCCAGGGACACAGAGAAGGAAAAATATGAATGTGACGTAATGTAACTTTCATACAAAAAAAAAGGACTGTTCCCGAGGAATGGAAAATTTACTTTTATGCAAGCGAAGCCGCAGGTAAAAGCTGGTTACTTATTAGTAAATTAGCAACCCGTCCCGGTTTTAAATTAGTAGCATGCATCTTGAACTAGTAAGAAAAGAGATACGTATTCAAAAACACTTAATTTATTAAGTAACTAGCAACCCGCTCCGGCTTCGCACGGGTAGCAGAGACATCTTCAACAATCATCATCATATTTATTTCAACCAATTTACACAAAATCTTAAAAAAATATTCACCTAAACCTTCCCCATGAATCATTCTGTCTATTAGTGAAAACCGCACGAAAATCCGTTCAGTAGTTTTTTAGTTTATCGCGAACAGACAGACGCGGCGGGGGACTTTGTTTTAAAATATGTAGTGATGTTGAAGATTTCTGTTTGTTCTCAAAAGGTTGATACCTGTTTGCAAAATAATTCTGAAGCCAAAAATAACTAAATAAAACATTTAAAAATTATAGCTCCGTCAAGTACATTTATTTTTTTAATTTACAGACCAATTTTATTGTACCTTCTTGTATTAAAAACAATATTTTATCCGAATGAGTAGTTTAATTTATTAAAAAGTTTCTGAATTTAAATTCATATGTGCATATTACGTTCAAAGGAGAACACTAGATAAAGACCAATCCAGCGTAGAGAGGGCATTAAAATCGGAGGTAGTTTACATACAAACCATTGTTCCGTAGCGACCTCACGTGGCGGGAGGTTTCAGCGCTTCAGAGAAAAGCTACTAGGATGACATACAGCAATAGAGTTGTAAATTTTATAACTTGTATATATTTCTAATAGTTTAGTTCCACGTATTGTAGGTTAGCTTTTCATATTTATGATCCACCTGTTATAGTGAATACTGTTATCTTTCACATTAAATTTCCATAACTGGCCGTTACTACATAATTATATACATTTATTGAAAGTTGTGGGAAATTCACATTTGAAGCCAACAGAGAAATGAACCAAATTAGAATAATAAGAATCCATTTCATACAAATACAAGAATTTCAAAATGCATATTTATTAGTGTTTTGAACATACATAAGAGTAGATAATATGGGTATGTTATTAATAAATAATTTTAGAAAATTCTGTTGAGAGGAATAAAATAAATCTCCATACAAAAATAGTTTGATTCCCTTTTAGTCGTCTAAAGAAGGTAGTCTATTTCATTATACCAAAACCAATTAAAGAAGCGACTAATGGGTTGAAATAATTCTTTAACCAACATCATGGTATAAAACTCCACACCAAGCTTGCGAAAGCTTAAAAATATATATTTTTTTAATACATTTCAAGCTTAAAGAGGGCGTCACTATCTCGTAGCACGGTAGCTACGCCATTATTCGTAGCGACGACGCGTAGCGGAAGGTTTCAGCGCTTCACTGAAAAGGTACTAGGCTAACAGAAAATGGAAGAGAGAATATTCGTTTTATGTGGGCATATTTAGTTATTATATTTTGGGCAACCACAGTGAAAACTACAAAAACGAGTTTCAAAAACGAACCTGTGAGGAGCTAACAACAAGAGACTGACTCTGTCTCTTGCACTGGCAATCCCTTACTATTAGGCAGATAAAGTGCTAGTTGTTGGTGCTCTGCGGTTTTACACATTTATTGGGCATGTAGGTGTAGTAGGTACATAGATAAGTGGGAGTTTTCGTGTATGTACTACCATCTAAGACCCTATAAAATAATATGGTCCATGACACATTCATGTTGTATTTATATTCACATAGCTTTGTTAAATCAATCTGACCACGGCCACCATTTAGGGTTCTTGTTCAAAATTGAAATTACATTCCCATGCAAGAACAAAGACAAACAAGAATGCCGTCTTTCTGCAGTTTCTGCTCGCGCTTCTGCAGACGAAAATCTTGCAAACAATTATTTTGGTTGAGCGTGTTTTGTCTGCTTAGTTATATCATCCTTATGATAACCTTCTTTAGTGATTGATGATGGCTCGTTGAGTTATGAGTTAAGGGAATAACAAAAGTCAGTGCATTGAGGGACTCCTGTAAACGGCACCGCAGCCACACCGACACCGCAATGGTTTAACTATGTAGACATGTAGACTAGACCGTTGCCACACTGTTAAATGTACTTTTAAATAATACATTGCTAACCAGAAACATCACTCGTGTCACATGATGAACATGTCAAAATTTGTTTAAAAAAAGAAGTTAATGTGACATACTAACAGTAATTGGCAAAATTAAAATTTTGTCCAGCAAAGACTATCTGTCCTACACTAAACTTCTTTAAAGTCATAATTTAACCAGCAATGGGATAACTATTACACAGAATAATAAAAATAATGGCGTAGTGATAGCTTTGTTGGTGTGTCAGCGGGCTGTCAACGTTGTGTATAGAAACATACAGCCTAGCGTGGTGACGGCGCGGCAGCGGCATCGTCGCCCTTAGTCTTAATTCATAGGAAAACAAAAAATTTTGAGGGTACAGAAAAAGTATGAATTTCTTTTTTACAAAGATCATTCATATTCCGTAGAGCGCGCCGCACTGGAGTAATTTTATGCTTCACATATTTTCTATATAAAACTTATCAGACCGACTAATTTATTCATAACTTTAAAAACTGACGCAAGACTGTAGACATAGTAATTGATTGATTGTATTTATGAAGTAATGAAGAAATTTAGAAGAAATATTAAGAAATGTGTAAAATTTTCTGTGCTTTTTGTGTCAAGGTACAAATGTAATGTGAGCTAATACATTTTTCATCTACTGCCTTTTGTGTTTTTCTTTTCATATTTTAATCTTATCTTGTTTATTTTTCAGTATCCATACTTGCAATGCTTAATTTTAGTTGCTTACTTTTAATCTTAACAACATAAAAGCGCAGGATAAAACAGTGTTGTGTTATATTATATTATTTCATTAAATATGTATTGCTGAACTATCTGGTGATGTAAAACAGTGGCCGTGAGTTTGTTTGCCGGATTTCTTGTCACAAAGTTCAACTACTTGGAAACGGGCGGTTATAGATCGACATTGGCAGATAGCAATCTTACTCATTTGCAACGCGGTCTTCTTTATTTTTATATATTATTGAAGTGAAAACTTCTTGTGTACTTTTTGGGATGGGTAAAAAATGTTAAACTCGCGTCAGGACACGTGACCTGATCGAAAATTCATAAGGCCGGGCCGAGTTTCTTATATTTAAAAAAATATAACATTCGAAATGTGTATGTGTGTATGTATATGTAAATACATTGTGAAGTTATGTTTTCACTTCTCACGTGCAGTCCTACGACTGACTGTTTTTTAATTTTTTTGTTTTACTTTTCACAAAGCAACCTATTATTGCGGTGACATTGTGTTAATGGATATTTTTTAATTTTAATTTAAAAAAAGACGTTATCAAATACTTTTTAATTTTTTTATGAAATAAAGATATTTGACTTTGACTTTGCCTAAGAATCTTCCTGTACATGTACAACTCTAAATGTGCCAACAAAGTTAAATATCCTATAAATTTCATATTTATAATAATGGTCGCTCAGCGGACAGAACTCGACCATTATTCATTAAATTATACACATAGATACCCTCACACCTGTATCCCCTCGAAGGCTTAATAAACAACCGCATTTTGCCAACTATAATTAATGTTTGATCCCACGTAATACTTTGGGAAAACCGACTGACAAATCTGTTTTTATCTATTTTATCCTTGGCCATATACCAATGCGACGCACTTGCGTCTTTTGTCTCTGTCTCAACGCGGCAACGGTGTGTTGGGGGATGTATCAGCGTAAGTATTAGGGTTCCATAAACACAAAGATATATTTGTAGTAAAATCGCATCCCCTGCTGAAGGGGGAACGTTTATGAATGAACTATGAGGGAGTCCACCCCTTGAGTGAAAGAGAAGCGTGACAAGAAAATATTAAATCCTATGTGTTATGATAACCTAGTACATTCGCTACAGTATCTGACGATGTGTCATCGTTGCCACAAAGATTCGGTGGCGTGCCTGCCTGCCTATTAGTAAGAAAAGCATCATAATTTTAAACTATTAAACAGTTCTTGTATCATTATGTATAACTTCGTGTATCTCGTAAACATATATAGGCGTCTTTCCTGAAAACGTGAAAATAAACACTGATAGCAAAGCTCCGTGACCCAGGTACTTTTCCTATATTAACTAATACAGGCAACTTGAATTTTTTTTTTTTACAAAACCCAAACACATAAAAATAGTATGTGTGTACGCATGTAAGAAGTTATGCTTTTATCTAATTAAATAAATTTTATTTTAATATCATGATAAATAATACATACCGTCAACTAACCCCAAATTCTACAAACGTACTCAAAGTAATATGTAAAAACCATTTTTATCACTATCGTTAGGTTGGTAACTTTTTATGAAAAACTAAAATGTTGATTAGCTAACTTCAGGGTGTCGGTTTTTCGTGTCGGTGTGCGCGCGCATCATAAAAATTGACTCTCATCATTTTTTCATAACGCACCAAAAGAAGTATAACTTCAATAGTTTCGGAAAAATTCTTTAACTAAATTGTAATTATACATAAATAAATTATTTAGAAATTACAAGGGTCTCATATTGTATTCTAAATTTCTAATCAAATTTATTTCTTTCTTATTTTTTTCTTATTTTTTTAAATATATTTTGAAGAAGGTTTACAGACTAATAATAATAATTATGGTTACAACAAATATATATCTATGTTCCTAACAACAAGGCTCCATAGTTAGGTATATATAGGTTTATAATTGATTAAAACACATATTGATTAAAACCCACGACATAATTAATTTAACTAAATTTCATCAATAGCGACGGTGTATCCATAATAAGTGCATGCAGTGTTTGTTTGATAGAATGTATCTTTTTCCTGCCTATAGTGGCAACGCATAGTGACTGACCAGCGACGCGGCGCGGTGCCGATGAGCTTTTGTCGCCCGTACTAGGTTAACATAAGCTCTTAAGATACTTAGTGACGCCTCAGTGTCTTAAAGAGAGACGTCATACATTTTTTGAAATGACAACCCATGTTATTAATAGGGGAAGTATAGAGTAAGTTGGTTTTTTCAAGATGAACGAATAGACGTCCATTTTTTTACGTTTTTGTTATTTAACTTGTATAATTAAAACACTTGACATTGAAGGAATTCCTGCGCTGATTCTTCGCGCGGGATAGAGTCCATAATAAAATAATAATAATAACAGAGTAAGTTCTTCTTTAGTTATTCTTAAATCAATACACACTTTTCTTTAATCTTGAGCAAGCAATCGTAAATCTATAATTAAGGTTAAATTTATTGGTTCTTTTGATATTTATAAATTACTAGCAGTGCCCCGCGGTTTCACCGGCGTAAGTCCCGATCCCGTGGGACTATCGGTATAAAAAGTAGCCTATGCATTAATCCAGGTCTCCAGCTATCTACATACCAATTTTCTTTTTTCAAGGTATGTAATACCTTTTCGTGATCGCATAAATTCCCGTAAAACACGTAAATAAAATTATATCATGGAACGTGAAAGTTTAAAAGTTAGTAAAGATAACACTACCACATTTTTATTGAACCAATTACATTTTTAAAGATTAATTAATTAGGAGCTGATAAAACTCAATGTTTAGAGTAGCGCCCTCTAGTGGATCTATATATACATATTATTAGCATGACAGTCACGAGTTCAGTGCTTTTTCCCCATTACAAAAGTGCACAAACGTGCCTAAAGAAGTTTTCACTTCAAAAACTGACTATAAAGTAGTAGGAGTAGTTTTAACCTGTTCTTTTTTTTTTGTGCGTGTAGACCCCCTCGGGCCGTCACCCCTACTTATTTGGTATCAGTGCTTATAATAAACATTTGATTTAATAAAACTTGAAAAAGGAAAATGATGCCAAATGATAATTGAACCAAGTGAATAAAATGCTAAATGAAAATTTGCTAAATATTCATTTGGTAAATGAAACTAGGGCGATAAGTTTTTTGGTATGTAAAATATGACCAAAAATATTTTACCTAAAGGGCAGTAAGTAGTAGTAGTACATACACCGTAAAAACGACATTGTGGTTTAGTCGGCGTCAGACGAAATTAGACATGATAAAGTAATAGTACCAGGGCAATATAGAACAAAAGAGTTTCTCTTTAAAATGGTTTTCAATAAAATAAATAATTTTAGCATAAAATATGTTTGTTATTTTTCATGTAGGTTTTGTTTATTTATACTTTTAATTATGATTCCACAGATGCGTTAGTTGAACTACTGAACACTAGAGGGCCTCGTTAGGTTTAATGGTCATTAACTTCGCCACCTTCATGCTGCAGAAAGCTCCAATAAGGTGAATTGAACTACTAGGATAACATAAAATTTCGTAGATTATGCGCCAAACTTTGAGCTTCATATGACATGTATCATGTGAAATTTCATATTCTTTGTAATAATTATTATATTTTAATTGTAATGTTATCAAGAGACTTAGTTGTGAGAGGTTTTTATTGTAGTATATCACAAAGACAAATTTATCCCTCAACCAGCTAGCTAGTTGGTGCCAGCGACTACGTCTGTGTAGAATCTCTCCCATACACACTTCTATCCCCTATTATGTCCTTCTCCAAGGTCCGCTATATAATATTAAAGACATATTCCGAAAAAGTAATTTAATTAATTCATTAGAGTTTTTCTGAATTTAAATATGGTTAAAAAACACTTAGATAGGGACAATTTCAGTGTAAAGAGGGCATTAACATCGGTGGTAGTTTACATACGAACCATTCATTGTTTCGTAGCGACCTCGCGTGGCGGGAGGTTTCAGCGCTCCAGAGAAAAAGTACTAGGATGACATACAACAATAGAGTTGTAAATTTTCTGATACGTATAATTTTCTACTATTTTTGCATGTGTGGTCGGTTAGATTCCCGCATTTATTTATGTTCATCCCATTACAGGGAATACTGCTATTTATTATTCAATAGTTTTCATAACTGACTGCTGCTTTATATCATTATGTAAGTACGTGAAGAGAATTATTTGTATCCCTTTTTAAGAAAATTTCGAAAATCTAGTAACGTGAATTTTGGAATATTTACAGTTTATATATATATAAGAAGTGCAGAAATTTAAAATTTTAAATAACATGTCTTACAAATTACAAAAATACGTGAAAACGGCCTAATGAAATTACACACGTCCAGTAAATTGACTGAAATTTTTAATAAGCTGCCTATGGCATTAAGTCCGCCTTTTGCAATGTATTTGCAGGAAGTATTAATAAATAAATAAATAAATAAAGAAATGTAATCACATTTATTTATTTATTTATTAAATAAGTACTCGTAAGTCTATTCAATGACAGCTTAAGTTATACTGGCCAATGAAAAAACCATGGTCGAAATTCGACCACCACGTGATCTTAGTTCATTGAAAATTTTGTGAAATTCACATTTGAAGCCTACAGAGAAATGTACCAAATCAAAATAATAAGAATTTTTCCTACAAGAGTTGCAAAATGAATATTATTAGTTTTTTTTCATACATAGTATCAAATATTACGTATGTTATTAATAATTTTAAATACAGCACAATTTCTATCCAAAATTAAAATAATTCCCTTTTATTTGACTAGAGCAGGGAATAATACATAGGTGAAGAAAGCCTTCATTTTATCGTACGAAATAAAATTTAACCACAGTAGGATTGTTACAATTTTTAACCAACATTCTGGGGTTTTGATAAACTCCACACCTAGCTAGCGAAAACTTTAAAAAGAAACTACTTTCAATATATTTTCAGTGTAAAGAGGGCGTTACTATCTCGTAGCACAGAGCTACTCTATTGCTCGTAGCGACGACGTGTAGCGGAAGGTTTCAGCGCATCAGTGAAAAGGTAATAGGCTAACAGAAAATAGAATAGAGAATTTTGAACTAAACTTTGAATAATTTACTACACTATTTTCAACCGCACCTGGAACTAGAATAAGGTTTTCAGCAAGCGACTGACACCATTAGGTTTTGAGGTTTAGGTTGGTAGTTCATAGCTAAAACCGCCTATCATTAAAAAGGCTTTGTGCTTGTTAGAAAATTTAGCTGTATATAAATGTTTTAAGCGCATAACATGTAGGAAGAGTGGCTTTTGGTATTTGTGTAAACAACTAAAGAGGACATAGTGCGTGGAAAAAATATGATGTGTATTATTTTTAATCTTTCAAAAAATTTAAGCCGTGTACATTATTTACAAATACACTTTTTGCTATTTCAAGCGTCTTTAAAACCATTAATCAGTTTTTTTAAAACATGATTTTGTGTTTTGCTATTTTGTGTTGGGTTGTATCAGTACAAGGAAGTATGAACCCATGCAATGGAATGTATTAAGAAAACAATGTTTTAAGTCTGTGTTGTATTGTTTTTTGACTGGCTTGTTGATCTAATGGTTTGTGATCCTGACTGCTGAGCCAGAGATCATGGGTTCGATTCCCACTCCGGACAAACTGTGTGATGGGCATGATTATTTGTTACCTGTCTGCGTGTAATTTATCTAAAACTAGCTAACCCGCGTAACTTCGTCTGCGTTTGTAAATTTTTCCCGTTTTCACATCATTTTTCATTGAAGCTCCGCTCCTATTGGTTGTAGCGTGATGTTACATAGCCTATAGCCTTTCTCTTCTAAAATATTTTTTAATTCGTTCTAGTAGTTACCGAGAATAGCGCGTTCAACCAAACAAACAAACAAACTCTTCAGCTTTATAATATTAGTTCACTTTCGTATAATACATAAGACAAGCAATGATTTTGATTTTAAGAGACGATGATGATAAGATTGGTAAGACTATTAAGACGTGTTTGTACTTTATATGTTTAAACTCCGAAAAAGCAAACAAGGTTAAGGTTAAAAAAGGGCTAATACAGAGATGTATTAGCCCTTTTTTAGGTTATAATCTAATATTTTTGTGTCAAAATCAAAATTGTTTATTTCAAGTAAACCTATTGTAGGTATTTTTGAATTGTCAGGAGGAATCAGTCAGTATAAGTCGGTCGTGAAGCTAGTTGCCTGTTCCAAAACGTAGATCCTATGGAGAAGAATAGGCAAGAATCTCCAAGGACGCTCTTTTCCAACATGTTTTTTTTTTTTTCAAAGTTATTTGTTACATTGCTTATAAGCGCAATTTAATGTGAGGAAAATGTAACATAAATTAATATTGTTCTAAAATGGAAAAGAAAATCACAGAGCTGCTAGGCAACATAGAAAATGTACAATTCATTTTTTTTTAAATTAACAAGCAATAAAAAGCGTATCATAACAACAATGTCAACAGTGTACCTATAAAATAACACCAATGTTCTATAAAATTTACAATGTCAGTAATAATAATCAAAATATCAATAAATCTACACGTCAGACAAGAAACAAGACGATTACTTACTCATTGACAATGTGACTGTGGAGCAGAACCGGCATTTTGCCAAGCATTTTTATCATCTAAATAATGATATATTTTATAATATGCTCGTTTATATAGCGTGCGTTTTATACAAGTTTTAAATTTCTTCTCACTTAATTGAAGAATATTATCAGGTATTTTATTATAGAATTTAACGCAGTACCCCATAAAAATGTTTGCACTTTTGCCTAACCTAAATTTTGGTTCAACTAGTTTGTGTCCATCTCTAGTAACATAATTATGTCTTTCACGTCGTTTTGTGAAAAGATGAAGATTTTTTCTAACATACATGATGTTTTCATAAATATATTGACAAGGCACCGTCAGGATATTAATTTCCTTAAATAGATCCTTAAGGGATTCGCGACTACGTAGATTATAAATGGCTCTGATAGCTCTTTTTTGCAGAATGAATATCGATTCTATATCTGCAGCACGCCCCCATAATAATATACCGTAAGGCATGACACTGTGGAAATAACTGAAGTATACTAGTCGCGCAGTATCTATGTCTGTGAATTGGCGGACTTTCCTTTCAGCATATGCTGCAGAACTAAGCCGTATATATGTATGTATTTAGATATTTAAAAGTAAGTTTATGAGCAGTCTTGTTACCATGTATGGTGGTGTGTACCAGAAGGCCGTGTGTGAGTTGTCTTACGTTATTATTTTGATATATTTTGTTTCAATTGCTAAATTAATTATTTCTCCTTTAATGTTTAAAATATTTGACTAATTGTAAATATTTTAATATTCACTGGAAACTATCTATAGTTAAACTAACTATAGGATATTGTAATGAGATTTGCAGTGAAATATTGAGATTACATTCAGTATTTGTAGCACCAAAAAATGATCGTAGCTGTAGAAGGTTCTACGTAAACAGTAGCTGAGTAAGTAATAAATGCGTAGCAGCGACGGCGACGCGTCGTAGTGGGGTGGTTTAGCATTGGGAATGAAAAGACTAGGACACTATAAATGCATAATTATGATTCTTACAAACACTAAGTACTAAATTGTACATAGGTCTGTGAACGACTTTAGTTGATAATATATTAACCTAGGCAGGATGTGTTTTGTTTTGGGTTTGTGGGAATAAATGATAATTTCCCTATGCGCTTGCTACAAACCATGCATCATCGTTTTCTTGAACAAAATGTGAACAATTAAAAAAAAATAACCGTATAATACATCAATTATAGGGAAAAGTTTACAAGAATAAAAAAAAAGTTGCGTAATTTAATTTTACACAAGTTGATTATTATGATTAATTGAAAAACAACACCAACATTTTTACAATAGCAAAAATTGTGAATATCGCAAAAAAAGAAAGACTATTTTGAAATATTAATAAATATGCTTGTTTGCCACTGACGTAGTATAAACAAGCTTTATAAAAAGATTTTTTTTATGGTAAATATACATTTACCATAAAAACTTTTCTATTTATAAAGTACTAGCAGCGCCCCGCGGTTTCACCCGCGTAAGTCCTGATCCCGTTGGAATATCGGGATAAAAGTAGCCTATATGTCAATGCAGGTTTCCAGCTATCTACATACCAAGTTTCATTACAATCGGTTCAGTAGTTTTGGCGTGAAGGAGTAACAAACATCCATCCATCCATCTATCCATCCAAACTTTCACATTTATAATATTAGTGGGATGTGGAAATATATAATATTATGGAAGTACTACGAGTAACATGAGTATTTAAATTTTCTGGTTCTGCTAGTCTGATCTTTATGAAATTTGGTAGGTATCTACCAGTAGTAGCAGTTTTCGACCTATAATTCTGTAATCTAAAGTTAGAAAAAAAAATGCAAAAAAAAATATATAGTAATTTAAAATTGATGTAATTTGATAAAAAAAAATTACATATCCAATTTATGCAGAACATTCCCGCACTTAGTCGTAAGACATAATTGTACTATCTTATAATAATGTTGTTGTAAATAAAGATTATTATTAAAAAAATTACATTTTGCAGATCCCGTCTTAGCTAAATATGGGACAAATATTTTTAAATGTTCACTATATTATCCTAGAAAAAAAATTTAGTGCGGAGAGCCATGCTTCGGCACGTATGGGCCGGCTTGACCGCAGTGATATCCGGCTTGACTGCAGTGATACCACGGCCTCACAGAAACCCGGCTGTGAAGCAATACTTTGTTAGGCTTCCCGAGTGAGGTTACCGGAGGCCCAACTCCTCTCCCGTCTGTTCCCTACTCTCGCCTTAAAAGCCGTCAACGCACTTGCGAGTCTTGAGTTGCAAGTGTCCATGGGCGGCGGTAGTCACTTACCATCAGGTGCCCCGTCTGCTCGTTTGCACAATATCCGATAAAAAGCTGGGGATAAAATTATTATTATTTTCAAATAGATAATTGACATATACGTAATAATTGAATTTCGGATTCGGATTTCGGATTAGTTGCAGCCAGTAGCGATGGATGATGGGTTGTTGAATTAGGAGTGATTGACTATAAGAGAATCACAAAATGGGTAACATAAGACAACATAAAAGGAAAACATTTTTAAGGACACAACAAATCCAAAAGTTTTCGTGTCTTTTTTACAATAATCATAAATATTCTGTATGGCGCGAAGCACCGTCATAATAATTTTATGCTTCAAATATTTTCAATAAAGAGCTTATCAAACCGACTAATTTATTCATCAGTTTTAAGACTTGAGAGAGAGATTTGAGAACAAGTTGCTTGAGTCTAAAATTATCCAATTTAAAGATTATGTTTATAACCAGATGTTTTTGTACATATATTTTGTATTTAAAAATCTTATTCTGCTAATAGATATGTTTAGAATAAAATGCATTCAATGCAATTGCAAAATGCAATTCTATGCATTTGACATTAATTAAGCGACGACTAAGCGCTTAGAGGTAGGAAAAGTAACTATTTCCGAATTTCTTTTATAGACTACTATAAAATACGTCAAAAAAAAAAGAATACCGGTTGATAGATAGAAGAGAAAAAAGATAATGAACTGTTTTACTTTAATCTATTTCTGTTGTATTATAGACTAGCAGCGCCTCGCGGTTTCACCCGCTTAAGTCCCGATCCCGTTGGAATATCGGGATAAAAATAGCCTATGCGTTAATGCAGGTCTTCAGCTATCTACATACCAAGTTTCATCACAATCGGTTTAGTGGTTTTTGCGTGAAAGAATATCAAACATCCATCCATCCAAACTTTCACATATTTTATAATATTGTTGGGATTAATGACAGCGACGGTAGCGACCGCGTCGTGCTTGTCTCTCTCTCTATTAGAACGCGGCAACGGTGCGTTGGGGGATGTATCAGCGTAAGTACTAGGCTTCCATAAAAATGAAGACATAGTAGTAAAATCACACCGCTTCCAAAGTGGGAAGGTTTATTGATGCATATGAGCAAGACCCCTGCAGCGAAAGAGAGCGCGATAAGCTATTCATCGTATCCTATGTATTATATTATCCTAGTACATTCGTTACAGTATTCCACGACGTTTCGTCATTGCCACTCAACGCGGTGGCGCGCTTTACTGAAAACCACACACGAAACTACAATATTATGATCAAAAGTTGTGACAAACCCAAAATGATATACGAAATAATTTCAGAAAAAACACTACTAAACTATATTACAACTTAAATTTTAAATCGGAAACTTGGTTAAAAAGAAGGTCATGTAAATTAATTAATAGGAATTCAAACTTCTAATTAAAAATTATTTTATTTCTAATCTGCTTTAACATTAAATGTAATGAAGGCCAACCAATTTCTACTTCTTCATGTATAACAATGGACAACCGAGACTAAAGTTTTAGATTTAAATTTCATACCTCTCTTGACCGTTCAAATCATCATAATCAGCTTATATATGCTTGTATATATGCTTGACCAGAAGCTCTCATGGCATAAGCACACATAACTCATAATGAATAGAATTAGGAAACTAATTTGGACTTTTAAAACATTACGGCACATAACATCAAAACTTTTACTGCAAAATTTATGACTCACTGACCTAGTCACTCCTCACGTATATACCAGTTTGGGGTGGAGCTACCAAACAAAATGTTTGGAACTTGAAAGAGCCCTTTACTTTAGGTTTTGTTCAACCTTTTAGATTTCCTCCGAAAAGTCAACTTAATGTCAAACCGACTCTCAGCAAGAAAATTATATATTATTCAAACCACCCTTAAAGCACAGATATATTCCCGTTGAATTGTTAACTACAAACACTAGATGAAAACACAAAGTAGCTCCATTAGCTATAGTAAATATAGCGTTTGCAAATAGACAGTACGTGAGACAATGATCACGCTTATACAATCTACTGAAGAAAGAGTTGGACATATGCATATTTCTTGATATTCCATGATTGCAAAAACTGTCACTGTATGGTTCAAAACTTTGTATCTGCTTCGTGGTTCAAAATCACTCACGCATATACACACAAATAATTGAATTATTCCTTGTTATTAGTTTTTATTAGATAATTATTATTTTTCTGTGTATAATTATAAAAACACAAATTATTATTTAAAAAAAAAACATTACTACCGATACGATGCTTGCTGGCACTAGCGCTAGCGACACGGCGACGCCGGTGACGATGAGCTTTAGTCGCTGGTACTAGGTTAACATAAGTTCTTAACATACTTAATGACGCCTCGATAAAAAGAGCGACGTCATATATTTTTATTGTAAAAAAGTTATAAATAGTTACTGTATTTATAATTTGAGATGCCAAGTATACGTTTTATACTATTGAAATACTTTAGACATTGTACTTCAGTTATTCAAAATATAATGCGGCATACGTAACAACGATATCTACATTTTTATATTGAGCAACCAATCTAAAACCAATAACGAATTATAAATATGTAATAAAATCACAGTTTATAAGTTAACAGCCGAACTGTAACCAGCGAATATGTGTGGTGAAGGAAATGTTTAATAATTATGGAAGAGGGACAATAATTCAGAATCTTAAAATGGCACTCTGTGATCTCTGTCTACCCCGGACGGGCATAAGACGTGAGAATATATATGTATTTAATAACCGAAACAACGACCTCAAACTTAAGTTTCATTATAATCTGATAATTAATGGATTGAGGGCAGATGGCGCTACGTACCGATAAAACACGACATCGTGTTTGAAAGTTGGCATTACACGAAGTTGAACTTGATGAAGGTGTAGTACAAGGACAACATATAATACAAGAGTCATTAGAACGTTATCCAATTAAATAATAAATAAAAATTAAACTATTATTTTTTTTAAAGTAGGTCCTGTATTTTGCAACAGTTGATATTTAATTACAGTGTATTTTGTTGCTTCAAGATAAAAAAAAAAAAAAATTAATAACTATTTCCTGAAATAACTATAAATTATATTATTTTAATTTCTATCGATAATAATATCTCTAATATTAATAATTTAATTAATCAGTAAATGTAAGTATGCTGACACACTAAGTTTGTACGTCCGTTACCAACGTAGTTACTTGAACAACAAAAAGTATTTGTATATTTTCCTCAATCTGATCAGAATAAATGATCTCAAGTCAAATTTCAATATTTGTAAGATCAAATACCGATCAAAGAAAAGTTACTTTTGACCGTTTTTAGCTTAATTTTTGGCTTTTCATCTATCTTCAATCTTCATAACGTCCTTGGTCGAAAATTGGTCAATAGGTTGTAAGGTAAAAATAGAAATATGTCATAGTTATAATAACATAATTAACGTTCTTAAATAAAATTTTAATTCAGTTCAAATCAGCTGTTTTTTAATCCCCAACTTGTAGTTAAACTATCAAACACAAGAGGGCCTTGTTCGATTTAATAATCCTTCACTACGCCACCTTAATGCTCCAGGAAGCTCCAATAAGGTGAAATCGACTACTAGGATAACATAAAAGTTGGGATAATATGTGTCTAAACCAGCTAAACTAGAAATACTTGAGAAGTAAGTGTAACATTTGATGTAAAGTTCCCACGCTTTTTTTACAATCTATACTTATAATAAATCAAAAATAATTTCAAATAATAAATCAAATATATTTCCTCGTGTTCTATTGTCATCGTCCTTCATACGTGTGCAATTAATTGGTCTTGAAGTTGTGACTCAGTTGAAAAAGTCCGTTACATAGATAGATTACAGGTCAAGCTAAGCTGTCAAGCTAGCATGCACCATAGAAATCAACATTGCACGCGAACAAGTTTGTCTATTTTGTAAATAGCATCGTGAATAAATTACAAAATTACAAAACTTTGTAAATGGGTAATTAGTGATTTGAACTTAATACATAGTGATTATAGAAAGAAAGAAAGGACTAAGAAAAATGTTTATTTCAACATAGCACAATACATATAAATGATAGGTATAACTACCAGTTTATAAAAAACAATAAAAATTTTACACACTTAACCTAATAAAAAATATGCAATGTGCTAGACAGAAAATGCCCCCGCCTCAGCATAATACTTCTACAATTCTGTATTGCAAAAGCGCTGATTTTCTGGCAAGGGCCAAGACCACATTACGGGAGCATACATGTTACCGCCACAATCAAATAAGACTGTGGCTATTCCAGTCACTCTTCTAAGGATAAAATAATCATAATATAAGTAGGTACTTACTACCTATAGTTTATATTTATTATATTTAGTGCGCTATTAAACAGAAATGTTGAATGTAAATGCCTATAATAAATATCGTATCGTATTATTAGATTGTTTTATCTCCTCGCCGGACTACCCGCATACATGTGCACATCAATGGAACGCAGTGAGGAACGATGCCTCCCATAAACTAGAGGTTATTACGCCGCTGTATCGGTAATTTACTAGGCTAACATAAAAGTCAAAGATATGATGATGTTAAAACGTATATAACGTATTGAGCGTTAGAATTTTAGACACTCATGTTTTGCCAGCAAGTACTAAGATCAATTAGAAAAAAAATGATGTATTCCTAATATCTGCTTTCTGTGACAGGGGCCGTCGGGAGAGCCCCACTGTATACTGTCATAAGTAGCCCTAGTTTGATTTAGTTTATTACTATGATAAGTGTCATCGATTTTTTCATACATTTGCTAACAGCGCTTCTTTCTGTCTCAAATTATGACTTACTAAAATAATGTATGGAGATAAGATCACATAATTGAAACCCATTGTACATAAAAGAAAATTGAGTTAGTTTTATATATTTAGACAGCACGGCAAATATAGGATACCTTCTATTTCCATAGCACGCTTTAAGTAAACTATAATGTTTAAATCCATATTTAACAAAAAATAATAGGGGATCCTCGATAGTTACTAAAATAAAGAGTTACCCTTGTGAACTATAAATATTTACACATAATGCCATCACTATTATCTTTTTGTCTATGAGACGTCCACTACTGGACAAGAGCTGCCCTAAATGCGAAAAATAAATGGCTCTTTTTTATTTAAAATACTTTACTTGGAAGTGGTTCATTTAGTTTAAAACCAGGTTTTAACTGGTTAAAGCTATGCTTGACTATTCTATTGAGAATTGAATATTATGTCCTCCTTTAACTACTACTACTTGGCTTTTATATACA
This sequence comes from Euplagia quadripunctaria, assembly GCA_963859945.1. NCBI lineage: Eukaryota > Metazoa > Arthropoda > Insecta > Lepidoptera > Erebidae > Euplagia > Euplagia quadripunctaria. The sequence goes on along the minus strand of OY982563.1, from coordinate 4,802,039 downwards.
CATAATGACTGCCACGATTAGAACAGCAGAGAGCATTGCTACGTCTCTATTCCCGTAGAATAAATACTTCTTGTAGTCTACGCCGTAGCATCGTAGCCGCGAATCGTCGTGGGAGGTTTCAGATTCACGGGACAAGATACTAGGGTACAATGAAGTGAAGAATATCAAACGAATCCGTCTGTGTTCCGCAAACGACCCTTTTAGTAATACGTTCCTCAAATTAGTATTCGGCTTTCAAAATATCGGGGCAATCTTCAATTAGGCAACGGGTTGTCTTAATTATATGGTAAACTGGCAAATTTGTAATCTCACCTATATTATTTCCTTTTAGGCAACATTTCATATTTACGGTACATAATCAATACATACATACATACAATACATAATCAATATTTGAATATTTTCTTAGTTTAATTTTTTAAACATGCATGTGAGGTATCTACCCATATAGACCTTCAAATATAATATATGGCAAGCTTTCTCTGGAAAAGCCTGTCAGCGGTTAGGATAGATATACTGTAAGTCTACCTACATATATGTGAAAAATACATAATACACAAAATACTTTACAAAAAAATATCCTTAGTTTACCTTCGTTTGTCAAACACACAAAAACATTCTTTATTTCTTATCAAAAAGTATAAATATAAACTAAGAGAGAATTATTTTATGAAGTATTTACTTTACTACCTTTAAATACCCACATATATGTAAGAACATTTTGTAGTACCGCATATATATATATATATAGGTGTAATTTGACAAAAAATATTTATTTGCTATCCAAAATGTGGTAGGTATGATGTTCTATATTTCATTCTATGTTTTGATCTAATATGTGTTAAAATTTGTAACAAAGCTATGCAAAATCGCTTTTATAAAAAAATCAATTTGTACCTCGGGTCAATAAAAGCCGATGCGAAATTTCAAGCCATTCGTATATTTTGATGGCTCTTTATTGGCATTGGCATTCGCATTCGTATTCGCGAATGTGAAAAATGAACATTCATTACCTAACTAGTAGTATTCACAATCAGAATTAGTATTAAGCAACTTTTTAATGCAAAATTATTTTATTATTATATCAAATTTAATTCATAACTATTTTAAGTAATTGGTTTTAAAGTTATATTTCACGTAAAAACAAACAAAAAAAGGTAAAAAATAATAATCTACTAAAAAAATTCTGTAGCCCAGAACTTAATATGACATTTATCACAATGAACTGTATGTAGTTTTTTTATATATATGTATCGCATTGGTACGTCGCAGCGTCGGTTTCATTCCCGTAGAACAAAAACTATCTTGTAGTCTACGCCGTAGCCTCGTAGCAGCGAATCGTCGCAATAAATTCACTTCTAACTTACATTTTCAGTGTAACAGAGACAAGTGTTTGTAAGCAAGCGTAAATCGTAGCGACCCCAAGTTGTGAGAGGCTTAAACGCCGCCTGAAAAGTTACTAGGGCTACATAAAGTAAAAAGATGTGAAATTACTCTTGTTTCCAATTTGAATTATCATTTTAAATTTTTAATAGAAAATACGCAGCAATAAACTAAAAAGTATTAATTTATTACATTTACATTAAGTAACTCTAACCTCCATCGTTATATTAATGGCTAAAGTATTTTTATACTTTAACCATTAATATATTATTATAATGCTGAAGGAAATTATCTCAGCTCTTAAGCTTTTTTTTTATTTATTACAGGATTTTTTAAATATTTTTTTAAGTATTTAATAGTTTACGTAATAATATGATAATAAGTATCATTTGTTGTAACTAACGACCAAAATAAACAGAGGTCTTTAAAATTTATAAAATTCGAGAACCGATTTGAAGTCGTGTTGTGGAAATTAACTCGTAGCGACGCCAAGTGGTGGACAGTTTCAGCACTTCATGAAAAAGTACCAGGGCAACATGAAATAAAAGGATCTGAAATATGGAAGAGAAACCTTCACTTTATGAAAGTTTGCATTGAACTTTCAGCAAGTTATACGTAATTTTTTATAGTACATGTCGGTTAAAATAATTTAAGAAAAATTCTCCTTCTGCTAGGGCACGGTTACCTATCTCAGACCTCCATGAGCGCTGGCCTGGGAAGAGCAGGTTGGGCTGACCGTTGTCCTTGCAGAAGTAGGCACGAGATGGAGGCGCGACGTGTTCCGCGAGCCACTCTGATTTGGAGGCAACTCTGCTGTCAGGCGGCCAAAGTCTGCAGGGGTTCCCGGAAGCTTCCTTTTTAGGAAAAACCTGTGGTTTTAGTCGGTGCGATTCAGACATACCACTTAACTGTTAGCTCCGGTGAGGTGACGACCCATAGGGTTTTTTTTTTATGGTATAGGGGGCAAACGAGCAGACGGGTCATCTGATGGTAAATGACTACCGCCGCCCATGGGCACCTGCAACTCGAGAGTCACAAGTGCGTTGCCGCCCTTTAAGGTTATAGGAGTAGGAGAAGAGGGGGAAGAGTGGGAAGAGGGGGGAGAGGGGAAGGACGGGAATAAGGGAGAGGGAAGGGTTAGGGCCTCCGGTAACCACGCACGCGGCGAAATGCAACAAAATCATTGCTTCACGCGGAGTCGAGCCGGCCCATACGTGCCGAAGCATGGCTCTCCCACATAAAATGGTAGGTGTTTCAAATAGGTAAAAAAGTCAAAAGGAACTTCTTGTTCTTTTGAACTTTCTGTTTTTTAACATTATTTTAATATGCACATTATGTTATATCAACACATTATACTTTCTAATTTCTGCATTTGTTGTTTTAAGGAGACATATTGCCTAAGTCAAAGTTACATTTATCATCATATACGCGATATTTTAAACATGGTCCATGATCATATGCATTTAACGATCCACCGGCTTTTTTCTATTCAAAAACTGACTTCCTTTCGAATCATTAAATTTGATATTTGTTAAGTTTAAGTTAAGTTTATCGTTTTATAAAGTTTAGCGATGATTGGCAATGAATGAATTTCAAGACTTAAAATTATATCAATCATTAATATATAACCGTAAACCGGTTACAAATTTGTCTAATCAAACATACATATTTATAAATTTATTGACATGACAGCGAGGCAGTGGACAATAATTTTGTAAGCCGCAGAACTCCATCATTTTAATTCTATTGGAAATAAGCTAGTCCACATTTTTTCCCTGAAATTTTTTCTAACTTTTATTTCTCTAAAAACCTTTTTCGTGCGTATATTTACCTAACATATAAAATGAAACAATTATTCAAATCGGTCTAACAGTTCCCAAGTGATGCGCTTAACAACAAACAGCATTTTTTTTTTCATTTTGAATTACATAGACATTAGCGATGTCTAATGTCTATGTGTAATGCATTTTTATTTCAGCCGTCGCGGTCCTCTACTGTAGCGACGTTGCGCACAAAGGCTTTCACGCTGCCTGAAAAAGTACTAGGATGATATAAAGCGTAAGGATATTTTATGGACAATGCATGAACATCACATTTCAGTAGAACCGTTATCACCCATAGATGAAGTATTGGTAGTATTTCTACATTGTAAATATGTTAAAAATTTATTGTGAAATTGTAAATGAGGATGGATGCATAGCAACACACCAAAATATATTGAAGAGAGTTTTATATAAGTAAGTTGACGGGTACAAGAGTAGATGATGATCAAAAAAGATCAATGGACAGTTTGAAAAAGTTTATCTAAATATAATAATAGTATATATATCTAAATGACGAATGACAAAATAGAAGGAAAGAAACGCCAACCCCAAATTTAAAAATAGGAGAAAGATGATGTTGGTGAGAAAACGAACTCCAGTGGTCAGAAGATGATATTTTCAGGATCACTTCACTTATCACTTAACTGATAATAATATTAACAATTTTTTGCTATAAAGTAAAAAAATAATTAATTATTTATTAAAATAATAAAGCTATAATTGTCCAGTAAATATTTTGGCCTGTCATGGTACAAAAGTCATGTCAAACATGTAGATAACTGTATGAATCATTACTACTACTATGAATAATATCGATTTAATTTTCAGCTTCCAACCAATGACTTGCATAGAGGCTTCAGCGGCGTCTGAAAAAAGTACTAGGGTGGCATAAAGCGTAAGGATATCAGATGTACAGTGTTTCAGAATCGCTCATACAAATAGTGTTATGGATGTTTGATAAATTGAAGGATCATAATCCTATAACTACTATATTAACCTATTCTATTTATAACATAAAATGTATATATAAATACATACATTTAAATTGTTTAATTGAATGAGTGATAGAAACTACAAAACATCTCTTTTTTTAACCGACGAAAAAAAGGAGGTTCTCAATTCGACTGTATATATAAATATTGCTAGATAGTCTTGAGTATTGTACTTTTGAACTTATTAACATAAACTATAAATTTTTATATAAACTAATTTGGAGTCGCAAATAATAAAATAAATAATTAAATTAATTAATTACAAAATGACAATCAGTTTGTTCTTTGGCACCGACTTAAAATTAGTTTGTGTAAAATTTGATGGTTAATAAGCTCAATACTCAAGACTTAACTTTATTTTTAGCTTATTGTTCTTTTTTGTCGGTTTAATTTTTGTTAAAAAGTTTGTTATATTTTTTACAAACTAACTGTTGCCCGCGACTTCATTCGCTTGGAAATTGAAATTTATCCCACGGAAACCGTACACTTTTCGGGTATTTAAAGTAGTCTATGTCCTGCCTCAGGATATCATCTATCTCCTTGCCAAATATCATTACGATCCCTTCAGCCGTTTAGTCTTGAAAAAGTAACAAACAAACAAACAGAGTAAAAATTATACAAATATAATAATTCAGATTGACACCTCTCTTTCACATTTTTTTTTAGTATATTTTATAGTATACTAGTAGTGTGGGTCACATTACTAGTATTCTTGTTAACCCTTCCAGCTAAGCTAAATTCTTGTGTTAGGAGTGGGTTCACGACGGTAGGGTACTAGGTGGGGTTTTAACCCGCAACCACTTCATCGCAAGTCCGACGCCTTAGCCATTACGCTACCGCCACTTAATTATTTCTCTATAATTTCTCTAATATACAATATTATTTCTTGTCTCTCATACCTACTTATATTATTTACATAAAGGTAAAGGGTTTTTATGTGATCTTCATTACTAATGTTTTACAATTTATTCCGAGTGAATAACAATTCATGTATTTTATTTCTTAAATAAACTTTAAGAAGCCATGTTTTGGGATAAAAATGAATGAGATACTGTCATATCCACATCAGCTAAATAACAGGTTAATACTAAGAAAGAAATAACTTAAAAATGTAGGATTTCGGAGAATGAAGAACTGAATTTCGAAAACATGTATAAATATTTAAACACACTTAGTTGTATGTGACAAATATTTCAGAATAGAGGGCGCTACAGAAACTTACAGTTTGTAGACCTGCTACGCCGTGCGCTGGCTACGAAACTTGTGGGAGGCTACAGTGCCAACTACCCAAGTACTAGGATAGAATGAAAGGTACAGATATTTCATTTTCATGTCGCATGAGGTACCAAAAATAAATCTGAACCTTGCTGTGAATGAAATAACTTATCTTTCTGACTGCATAAACGAAACTTGGTATACGGAAGGCAATCGAAATCGAAAACTTTTACTCTAAAGGAACAATACATTGTTCCGTGATAAAATATTCGATACAATTTTCTACAGACCTTAAACCTAAGGCACCTTGATACTAAACTTTCCTCTGAATTCGGTTATTCATTGTATAGCAAATTGCTATGAGAAACCGTGAATTTTAGAGGATAAAATATTTTTATGCGTGGTCCCTTATTACGGCGCAGGCCATATCTATGCTTTCCGGCCCATAAACTAGACCTATGAAAAGAATTACACATCTGACCGTAAATCCATCGGTCGGACCTCTTCCACATGAGCAACAAATTTCATAGTTTGAAGAAAATAAACGAGTTCAACTTTATTTTGTTGACGCATACTGCCCTTACTAACAACGTTTAAGACCTTAGGACCTTCAAGAAAAGAGCGTAATCCCAGCTCAAAAGTCAGGTACGCTCTTGTGACTCTTAAGTTGCGTGTGTCCAAGGCTATCACGGCACCCGTCTATTTCAGAGTGATAAAAAAAAACTGTCAATCGTAGGACTGCACGTCAGAAGTAAAAACACATACACACATAAATATACATACACACAGATGAAGGCATCTGTATAGTCATCTGAGCGTGACGGTCACTCGAGGTTAGTGCTTTTCCCCATACAAAAAGTGCCCAACGTGCCTAAAGAAGTTTTCACTATAAAATACAATTTCAAAAATACACAATTATGTTCAACTAAGAAATAGAAAACATAATTATATTATACTACTGCAGATGAAAATGTGTTTTCACTCAAGTAGTAAGTAATGGGACACTCTTTTCCCTCGACGAAAAAAAAATGTAAGTTTGATCTACACCCGACATTCCCAATAAAGGCAGCGGCAGTTACAAAAACAATTTTTGGGGACAGCTAACCGTTCACAGCACCCTCGGGTCTCGAAAGACCCGACGCGAATTTTTATACGAAATTTCGCTGGTAATTTTTGTAGGGTTGTTACCTAAAAATAGCTTCGTTTCCTATCTTTGAAAATAAGTTTAATAGCTACATAACAACAGATGGGTTGTTTAGCTTCTTCGATGTACCATAATGGCATACCTAAATTACATACATACCATACATGGCATACCACCCAAAGGTTAACTGGTAGATAATGCCACTTGGCATTGAGTCCACCAGATGTAATTTAAAATGCAGGAAGTATTAAATAAATAAATAAATTTTAAGTTACAGACAAAATAAAAGAAAAATACAGTCAAAGTTAAAAATACGAGTTCCAGCTCTTAGATCCTATGTCCACAGACTGCACGAATGGCGTAATACAATGTTTAAATGGTCACCTCGCCACTACGCCCCGCCAAGTGTTGTGTTTTCAAATCCCACAAGGTACAAAAATTTGTAAGTTCCACAAATAGTTGTCCCGAGTCTGGATATTCTTTGTGTCTCCTGCGACACAAGTATTACACATCTGACCGTAAATCCATAGGTATTCCTGATGCGGGAGTTGTCTTTTAAAAACAAATAAAAAGTCCTATCTATGCGATCGTTAAATTACCTAAACCTCATATCCATAATTCTTTAAAAACAGTTTTAATCAATGTAAAAATTAGAATCAACTATCATCTAGTGAATCTATCTAGCCTTTAACAATGTTTTTTTCTCTAAAACTTGTCCAAATATAAACAGGGATAGCCTATATAAATAGTTATAGCCTTTTATACTACTTAAATCACGTAAAAAAGATGAATATGTCGTATATTGAGCAAGATGGGCAGTGACGAGGATTTTCCAAAATATTGAAGGTATTTCCGTAAGCTTTTCCTTAAGTTGACGAAATTTGGGCGAATAGGCTTTTTCAAATGTAAATGGGATATTGAATTTTATCTGTTTTGTTAATATGGGTTTGGAGTATTTTGTTTACTTTGTGTGAGAATCTTATGAAAATAAACTGGTACTATTTTCTACTAGTAATAGTTTTAAAACTATGTTAATAAAATTGGTGGAACTAAATTTTCATGAGCCACATTTGTTTTAAGTTTAGCGTAGCATATTAAGTTTATAGTTTGAACGTAATATTTTTTTAAAACAATGACGAATTTATATTTTTATCTTTTAATGTTTTTCATGTAAATCTTATAAATGTATATTTTGAGTTTCTCGGCAGCGGCTTTAATGATTTCGATGAAAAATTTTATTTGATTAAGGTCTTAATTTTTAAGTTTATATTCTGAGTCTTTCCTGTAAAAACGCAATTGAACAAAATACCCTAAGCGAGAACTTACTACTACGTAAGGAAAACAGACCAATAGCAACAAGACTCCTACCGCCTTCATATCAAATCATTGACATAGAAAACCTACTATTGATAACACCGTTAGAGTAAGGAAAAACCAAATAATAAATCTTACCTCCGCGATTTCTCTTCTTTTATAAACTTGAAATATCAAGTACAGTTTTTAAATATTTCCTAACATGAGAAAAGCAAAATCAAAGTACTTAATGCCTAGATGGCGCTAATATTTACGTGGATGGAACTAACATAGTCTCGTAGCTCGTAGCGACAAAATTCGTAAGCTCGTAGCGACAACGCGTAGCGGAAGGCTTCAACTTCACGGGAAAATGTACTAGGCTACCATGAAAGATGAGGATATCGTGAAAATTTTCATAGCCATGGATTAATTAGGAAAAATCGAGGAGCGAGGTGGAGGGGACTGGATAAACGAAAATCTAATTCGTAGACGGCTAAAATAGATTTCTGGAAATCCCGATTAGAGCGGAAAATGTCTACTTTGTACCAGGCAAACAGCTAGAGCGAGAGGTTAATCTAAAGTAAAGTTAGGGTTAGATAAAGAGAGCGTGCTTAGGGGGCGGTGATAGGGCGGCGCATTTTCACGCATGCGCAGCTGGATAAAAATGTTGCTAAGGTTACGGAAGCTACCAGGCACTCTTATTTTAGATAGATTGAATTGATAAAATAATTAAAAACCCACTCCTAACACAAGCGTTAAGCTTAGCTGGAGGGGTTAACGAGATTACTAGTAATGTGTGACCCACGTTACTAGCCTACTAGTACTACTACTAACCTTTAAATTATTGAAATGAAACAGCATATTACTAAAAATGTTAATTCTAATGCAATTAATTCAAAAGAGTAGAACATACTTCTTTAAGTAAGTTTTCATAAGCTTTTCGTAGTGCGCCATCTACCAATTTCACTTAGAACTAACTGGTTTTCTAAACGACTTACTTTGTACTTGCCCGACTTGTAAACAATATTTTAAATTAAAATAAAGTTTTGAAGTTAAAAGGTACTGATTTCAATTATTATATAGATGTTCTATATTATCGTTAATATCATTTTGTTATTTTGCTTGTTCTGTAACGCTCAAGTTAGTTTGAGCTCCTATGGATAGATGGCGTTACAATAAAACAAATGTAGATTATAGTATGGAGGGTAGAGGATAAGGAGGATTATCTCTGTATATGTAAAAGTGTGTATGTAGGTGGCGCTACCGTAGCTAGAGTGTATAGTCACAAGGTAGGAGAAACTTCAAGTTTGTAGATGCGCACTTTTCAAAATGTACTTTAACTTAAAATGGGAAAACAACGATAAAATAAATAATTTGAAGACATCTGACAAAATTTTCATTTTTTTCTCTCATTTATGAATTATTCTAGTAGCCAAAAAAAAAAAATTAAAATTCTGCTCATTTTACTCCGTCTATAACTGCTAAGTTCATTATGATAGCCCTTGCCTAGTAGCGCCACTCTGGTCGGTTCTTGAACTATTATTTACTCCTTTCATGTTGACAGTTTTTCGGCTCGGTTCCCATACAAAATGGTGTTCCTTAAATCTATCCTCCATAATTACTAGTAAACGTCTTGCCAAGTTGGAATAAATTGTATAGTAAACCTTTTACCCTCTTGTAGAATGTATATTTAATGTACACAGTAGTCCTCTATTTTACTAGGATTATTAAAACGAAACATATGCGTGTCTAAGAGTGTATATAAGAGTGTTTTTAAATTTTTAATATTATTTAATACAGGTTTTTAAGGGGTCGGTAATGCGCATGCGAGTCCTCTGGAGATGCAAGCGTTCATAGGCTACGATAACCGCTTAGTATCATTCGGACCGGATACTTCCTTGCCACCGACATAGTATAAAAAATAATAAATTTAACAGTTACGGTATAGAGGTTTTCTTTAAAATTTTACTTAAAAGAAAGAAAGTCACAAATATTTTTTTTGAAGATTGGGAGAATTATGAAAGAGAAAGATAGGTGACATTTAATGTAATGGAAGGAAAAGGCTTATATGGATGATTTGGGGAGTGTGAGCCATAACTCGAGCAGGTCAGAGGCAAATACCTATACCTTGAATTGGCTGTTAGTGTTGCTGTCTAAATAAATATAAGCAATGTTTTCTATCAATGGGAAATTAAACAAATATTTGTTTCTTTCTCTCATTTGGCTCTAAAAAATGTTACTAATCAACTCTTCACTTCTCCGTATAATAGTAAATTCCTCAGGGAATAAACACTCATAACCTTTTAACGTACGGAGATGACAAGAGCTACCTACATCACTGTCGGGCCCAAGTTACGGTATAACAAAATGCTCGCAATAAAACGCTGGGGTAAGATCAATCCTAACTGAAAAACTTACAACCCTTTTGTAGCCCATCGTGTATTCATTATAAAAATACACTTTAGATAGATAGAGAGATATACTTTATTGTACACCACTAATCTTACAAATTGGAGTATATTCGGCAGTCTAATCGCTAATAGCGTTTTGTATCAGACCTCCTTTGAATGCAGATAATAACAATAAACTTCTATTCCATTCTATTCTATTGGCTATTCCAATTAAGGGAAAAAAAGAAATATTCAATACATGTATTTTACCAAGCATGACATACGGATGTCAGACATGGAGTTGCACAAACAAAAATATGACATCACTTGAAGTCTGTAAACATAGAATGGAAAGAAGTATACTCAACATGGAATTTAAAGACAAAGTTCGGTTAACAACAATAAGGAAAAAATACCGAATCAAACAACAAAAATGGAAATAGACTGGACATTTAATAAGAAGTAAGGTAGAAAAATGGGCCAAAGAAGTGATGGAATGGTGCCCTAGATATAAAAAGAGAAGTAGAGGCAGACAATTTCGTAGATGGGAATATGATATTAAACAAGGTGGCAGGAATGACATGGATGAAAAAAGCCAGAGATAGATCATTGTGGAGAACACTTGGGGAGGCCTATGCTGGAAAGCAAGACAATCAAAAAACCGGTGTCTAATATAGAAAAAAAAATAATACATTTTCATAACATACTATTTGTAAAGTTTTGTTGTACTAAGTACCTAGAAATAAGTGGAAATGTTACTTAAGATTGTCAATAAAGGCTATTATTATTATTATAACAATGAAAAAGTATTAAATAAAAACATACTAGTTGATGACATACTGTTGAGGATACAGACAATTTTTTATACCTATAGATATATTAAATAAAGATTATTTAATATACTAACTTTTAAGATATAGTTATGTATTTACACGTGAATTAACGCAGTCACGAAAAAGTATAACATACCTCTGAATTGCCTGACGTTTCGATCAGGTTGCACTGGCCGTGGCCACAGGCTGACTGCAGTTAAGCAATTCAAGGGCATGTAATACCTTTTCGTGATCACGTTAATTGGCGTAAATTCATGGAAGGTAAACGCATCGAGTTTGGAACTCATAATATTCGTTTTGACGAGTCCAAGAGATTGTGTTTGATTCTCCTTTTAACCGACTTCAAAAAGAAGGAGGTTCTCAATTCGACTGTTTGTTTTTTTTTGTATGTCTGTTACGCGATTATTTTGCCAACTATGAATCGATTTTGATGATTCTTTTTTGTTTGGTAGGTTTCAGGGGTGGTCCCATATCAATTTTATCAAAATTGATTCAGCGCTTTGTGAAAAATCACTAAAATAAAAAAATATGTGCACAGATGACGTTTTGGTTTTTTGGTTTAAGTTTGTATATGTAGGTAGGTATAGTCTTGAAGTCGATTTTATTTTATTCTAAAAAATTACTTTATATTATTTACTTTGGTTCGATAGTCAAGCATGTTTTTTGTTATACTAAACTATTATTATTCAATCCAGTTTTGGAGAACGGTTACACAACTAGCCATAATAATATATATTACTACGTGTATAGTATTTATTTAATTAGTGAGGCACAATACATCCGTTTCTATTTGATCGTCCAACCATATAACTTCTGTTTCCATAGTAATTTACAAACTATATTAAGTGGTGTATACACTTCAAAAGTTACGACTCATGATTGCCGATGTTAATATTACAGTTTCAAGCAATTTGGATAAAATGTCGAGGACTTCTCAAGGATTTGAAGGCAATTAAAAATGTTTGCGTACAGCTTACACGGTCTAACCGTTTAAAAAGTTTAATTTCAATGTTCAAAAACAATTATAAAGACTATTTCAATTGACTTTTAAACTTTCGCGTTCCATGATATAATTCTCTCTCGGCTGTGACCACGGCCAGTGCAACCTGGTCGAAACGTCAGGCAATTTAGAGGTATGTAATACCTTTTCGTGATCGCGTTAATTCCCGTATAAATACATAATTATACAGTTTCAATTATCAATAGAAGCTGCGTCTTATTTATGGTAGTAAAATAAATATAACTAAAAGACAGTTAAATTTATATGACATTAAAACATAATCAAAGTCTTGTTTTAAAACATACATATATTATGTATTTTTGGCAAATGTTGTACATTTAAAGGATTATTTAGGAAGTGTATTTGATAGATTGTTATCAAATCACAATAAGTGCGAAAGATTTTTAATTATTCCTGTATGATTGTAACCTTTCTATATCATAAAAGTACTCACCTGTCCGTAACTGGAAGTTTATTAAACACCAAGGAGACTTACCTGAAAAGTAAAATTGTAGATTGAGTAAGGTAGAAAGAATTTTAATAAATGTAATGTTTTAATACCCCGAAAATAATTCCAGGATAATTTTTATTGAAAACAAGTCGAAGAGATAAATTTAATCTAAGATGCGATCATACTTGATAACAAGAACCTTACACAAATATTTATTTACGTTGTGTTTTCGTTATTATTTTTTTTTAATTCCTTTTTATGGGCAATTTATATAATCTATGGTTACTTAATATTATAAATGCAAAAGTAACTCTGTCTGTCTCTCTGTCGGTTAAGCTTTCACGCCTTAACTACTCTGTTAAAAATCATGAAATTTTTCAAAAATATCGTCAGGTTTACAGAAAAGGATTTAGGGTATTTTTAGAAAAAAATATTGGACCCAAGGGATATCAGAATCGAAACCGGGTAAAAACTTATAAAGGTACTACTTACTCATATACAAAAACAGAGAAACTGGAATTTTGTATTCTTACATTGTTTTAGCACTACTCTCCGCCCAGTGTTCAACGATAAGATAAACAAGGAAGGAGGATTAATTTGTAGCGCTGCCGTTGATCACTATCTTGGCTGTGTAATATTGCGATAGACTGTTTATTTATTTATTCGAGTCGCTCTGTGGCTTGGCTAATGTCACTTCCTAGGATCACTGGGATCAGACATGACTTATTTATTGTATTTGCCACTGTCTGTTTGTGGCTAAAACCCACTGCAACTGCTACATTTCTTGTATGTTACTAGCTAATTTTTTATGGTATAGGGAGCAAACGAGCAGACGAGTCACCTGATGGTAAATGACTACCGCCGCCCATGGGTACCTGAAACTCGAGAGTCACAAGTGCGATGCCTGCCTTTAAGGTGGGAGTAGGGGAAGAGTGGGGAAGAGGGAAGAGTGGGAAAAGGGGAGAGGGAAGGATTAGGGCCTCCGGTGACCTCACTCTTGCGGTGAAAAGCAATGTAAACATTGTTTCACTGCCGGTTTTCTGTGAGGCCATGTTATCACTTCATTCATACCTACCGTAGCATGGCTCTCCCACGAACATTTGATGCCCTCGGATTCATATAATCTCTGCTATAGAAATATTTATAACTTATTTATCCCCTTCAAATTTTATTTTGGCGATAAAATGTAACCCACGTCTGTCTCTATACCAAAATTCATGGAAATTGTATTTGCGATTTAGGCGTGGAAACGTAACGGACAGACAGATATACTTTTGATTTATAATATATAACTAATAACTATATGTACATATGACATTGTGTTGATCTATAATGTTTAAATTTTAATTAAAAAAAAGACGCTTTAAAATAATTTTTAAAGAGTTTTATGAAATAAATAGTCCATCTACATAGAATATATCGGTAATAGTCACAATAATTTCCCAATTTTCAATTTTCTGTATACAATTTATTGCACGACAGAGCTCACACCCGAATGTATGCGCTCAGTCAAAACTTGAGGAGTGAATTCTGTCGAGCGATATGAGCGACGCGTTGTTGTCTGTTATACGTTTTCATCGTAATGATAAATTCATACACCAAACAATCTATTTTTTATGGGGGCAAACGAGCAGATGGGTCACCTGATGGTTAGTGACTACCGCCGCTCATGGGCAACTGCAACTCAAAAGTCACAAGTGCGTTGCCGGCTTTTAAGGTGGAAGTAGTGGAAGGGGGAAGAAGAAGGGAAGGGTTATTGCATCCGATAACCTCACTCCCTCGGCAAAATAGAATGCAAGCATTGCTTAACTGCCGGTTTTCTGGCAGGCCGTGGTATCACTTCGGTTGAACCGGCCCAAACGTACCGAAGCATGGCTCTCCCACTTAAAAAGTACAACGGGACCAGTTTACCAGTACACAATAACTTATTTATATATGATGTAAAGTAATCAAAAATTTTCACTGTTTGAAGGCATTTAAAAGATTTTTCATGAAATTTGTTTTAAGACTTTTAGGGACATAATGCTGACGCAGTAATTTGTACACGAAGGCGCGACTATTCGCCCGGGGCAGCAGTTGTTTACCTGCAAGCCATGAGTTAGGTCGTGTCATAATATAAGTATATATTTATAAGTGATACCAATATGTATGTACGTGAAAGTAACTGTTGCCCGCGACTTCGTTCGCGTGAAAATTCAAATTTATTCCACGGGAACCATTCATTTTTCCGGGATAAGTAGCCTATGTCCTTCTCCAGGAATCTATCTCCTTGCCAAATTTCGTTACTATCCGTTCAGCCGTTTAGTCGTAAAAACGAACAAACAAACAAACATAGTCTGTCGCATTTATATTATTACTATGGATCTACATATATTTTATATCAAGAAGTCCGCATATGATTAAACGCAACTACAACCCACGAAACCCACTAACAGACTTAACCATTTTACTGTGCTCAGAACACAAATAGAGTAAGTTAATCCTAACTAAGAAATAAAAATAATAATAATATCCTGGGACATATCACACAGCTCTGCCTAGACCCAAACTAAGCAGAACCTGTACTATGGATTCTAGAACACGGATAAACATACTTAGATACATTTTGTTTTGGTAAAAACATACATATTATACATTGACTGGCCTGTTGGTCTAGTGGTTAGTGATCCTGACCGCTATGCTTATAGGTCGTGGGTTTGATTCCCACCTGAGTCTGGGTGTACTTTGTGTCCGTTGTTTCTATGTTTGTAAAATCCCCCGCGACACAGGAGTAATTCCTAATGCGGGAGCTGTCTTTAAAAAATAAAAAAAATATTATACATAGAAAAACCTAGACCAATGCAAATAGTTTATGCAATAATTCATTAATACCATATTTGCACTGAGTGGGAATCAAATCCGCGACCAATGACGTGGCAGTTAAATGCACTACCGCCGCGCCACAGAGGTCGTCACATATAAAAAGAATAATAAAGACATAAATAAAGCTAAATCGAAATAAAAAGGTTTTTTTTTAAGTTTTTTACGATTATTCGAAATTCACGAAAAGCGCTTTAAAGTCTTCGAGATATAGTTTAAAATATATCCAAACTTATTCGTGAGCGAAGTACCGTTATGGGTTTGGTTACAGTGACAGCGATACTACTTAACGGATTAAATTATTTGTATCAAATTATAGCGGCGTACCCTTACTACGCCCGAGTGAACCAATGTTCAAAGGAATGAATGTTTTTTTTTTTTGTAAATGGGTCTTTTCAGACACTTTTACATTCTGGAAAAACTAGATAGGGCCAACATTTTTTATTTTTATTTTATTTTATTTTTAATTATTAGGTACGGTATCAGAGAACAGATAAGGCATTACACAAATTTGAGTTTTACATTGTTACATATCGCTGGTTTGCGAGAATATCGACGGAACTAAAAATTATTGATTTTAGATAATGACAATGATTTGTGATTTCCACTAGAGTGTTTTGTCTCAAATGTATAATGAACTTGTCACCTTCTAACTAACGTTAGCACGAAGTCGGTATTGCAGCTCTGTTCACCATAAAATTGCAAAGATTTAACGTAGTTTGGCATACTTAGTTCAATTCGACTGAATTTTGAATTACGTCGATATTCTCGCAAACCAGCGATATAGTTTAGGACCTGAAGGCCAATTATAACCATACACATCATTCACTACTTATACATAAGGCTTCAGCGTGTTAAGACTATTCTTGTGAAGAATCGCCGAAACAAATTTAAGGATCAGATCTATTCGTAACGTACTTGTCCACAAAGTCCACCTAGAATTATGCATACTTCGTAGGATGCTGATGATGAACATAGCATACTTCGTAGGATGAATTATAAAATATAAAACATATTTCCAAAGATTCTCTTCATTTACATAAACATAAAACAAAATCGCTTTTTTTACTATACTCGTATTAGAAGATTTTGTTTAAGAAATTGCATTAAAAATCAAATAACTACGTCAAAGAGGATAGTAATCAAAATAAAATGACTACTAGTGCATTTATTAATTTAATAAGTACCAGTTAAGCATGTACAATTTAAATTATTAAATTCCTCCCTTTCAAAGTCTTCCCTTTGAAGACGAATGCCTTGAATAATTCTTGTGCCACCTGAAACTTCGCTTACATCATTATTTATAGATTCCCTTCAACGTCATTCTCGCTCTCACAGCCACCACGTACGGCTTAAACTTCAGCCGGTTGTACCATTTCACGTTTCTCCGAGTTTTACCGCCAGTTGGTATAACACCGCCTCTACTTTGAATCTGATAAATAAAAAGTTTCATCACGATTTGTTTTTATATAAACCATTTTTGATGCGAGAAACGTGAAAGGGGCTCGTGTCTAAGTGGTAACCGAGTAGGTTAGCACATTACAAAGTTAAGTAAGTAATATTAGCCAGGTCATTGGGTAATTGAAGCCCTAAAAAGTCCGACAACCTAGTCTAACTACAGAACTTCAATATCGCCTGGTTACTTGGGTTGTGGAGGTCTGATGGCAGTCGCTTCATGTAAAATATCAAAATTCGGCCGTATCGTAGTTAGAGTTAAAGCCGACCCCAACTTAGTTGAGAAAAGGCGCGGAGGAGGGGATTTTGATACGGGAAACAAATATAATAATTATTGCTTGAATTTACTAATATAAAATTGTTTATGCTTATTAATACTGGAATGAAAGTATTTTCAAAACGAGTAATAAACCTATTTATTTCTTACAAAGTAGCTTGATAACCTTTGAAATAATTATTTCTTAAGGTTTTGTTTGTTTATAAATAAAGTAAAATGTTGTTGTAACTTATTCACTTGTCTTTTTTATTTTATTGTAGAAATATTGTTTATTAATTTTATGTACTTCAACCTTGCTTATTTTTATAGGGTAAGCTGGAGTGGCAGTGAGAATTATACAACATTTTAATTTGGAACCACAAATATTTTGAAATACTATTCTTGCAAAGACTTAAAATTTGAATCTTTGTCAGATTAATTCGATTCAAATTTTAACTTGCCAATAAGCGAGCGAATGACGTTGAAACACCCCACCCGTGTCCTCGCTACGTTTACCTACCGACGCGAGCGACGACGCGGCGACGTCTCGACTTTAGCACATTCCGGAATGCTGTTTAAGAAATATATAGAACTAAAAAGAAATTTGTATGGTAAATATAAATGTGGAAATGTGTATGGAATATAATATAAATAAAACAAAAAAAATCGAATCAAATAAATATATGGTTATATTTTATTTTATTTTTGGTCAATAAGGTAAGGTATATTGTGATTGGCATTTTTTTTATTTTTGTTTAAACTGGCAAAAGCAAAGGAACGTTATGATGCCAGCCCTTCACCCGTGCCTTTAACAAAGTTTTCATTCTTAATCGTAATGTTAAAAAAGAAACAAGCTCATGAAGTTCTTAGATTTTACTAATCGTGGGAGAGTCATGTTTCGGCACGTATGAGCCGCCTCGAAAGGAGTGGCCTCACAGAAAATCGGCGTGAAGCTATGCTTGTCTTGTGTTTCGCAGAGTGAATGACGTTACCGGAGGCCCTATCACCCTTCCCCTACTCCCACCATAAACACCGGCAACGCCCATGGCCGGCGGTAGTAACTTCCACAAAAAAAGCTACACTACTTACACTAATTTATTAAAAAAATACTTGATTATTATTAAGTAAATTCTCAGTTTTGGTTGAGGTTCCCATAAAATAACAAACTTGTCTAACATAACCTTTCGAAGTTCTAACTCATAAAATAGGCTTAACAAGGACTCAGACCAACTGTGGCTATATTTACTCGTAATAAGTAATCCTTTAATAGTGCAATCAATATTACTTTATCCATAGCTTATCGTTAATCGATTCGTTAAATAGCTGTTGTTATTTGTTAAATATGCTTAACGTGAATCATTAATTAATGGTTAAGTAATATAAAGCAAATGTTCTGAACATTTTACTATACCTATTTAGCTACGATTTGGTTGCTTGGTGTGGTTTTTATCTTTGTTAATAAAACAAAGTGAATTAACATAATACAGTGATATTAGTAACTTGGAAACAATACTGAACTGCATATAAAAAATGTTTTAACGTGGTTGTTACTTTCATTCATGTGCGTATTGTGGTGATAGACCTCCGCGCCGCTTATGAGCTCCTTCGATTGGATTAAGAACTCTTTGGAAATGACGCGAAGGATCTGGCTGGCGGCGCCATACTCAAATTCAGATTTGAAATAGATTGAAGATTCGAAATAGAAGAAAAAACTGACGATAAACTGAGAAGAAAAAACTGACTGATAGAAGAAAAGACTGTCGTCTTGGAAGACGGATGTGACAGACGTCGTGCTTGATGCACGAAATTCTCAAGAAATATTAATGCGGAGCCTGATTATAGTAACAGTGGTGCCTGCCTAATCTTTTATTTATTTCTCCTGGCAATATAGATCCCAATGAGTCCGGTACTTGCTACCTGGGCTGCTGCAGTATAAGTAGTAAGTGAAATTAACGTGTGATGTAGGTATGTGATATAAGTTTTTAATAACTTTTTGTACTAGAAGAATAATTTTCAATTTATAAAAGCCACTACCGTGTAGACACGTCTCTTACTCACACAAAACTTAATATTCTGCTATCTGGGGTGTAGACTCCAGCTGCACAAACAGTGTCAGCTTCAACGAGATCGTGTTGAAGATAAAGCCTTCTTCACCAAAGAAACATTAAATTTGTTGCGCAGCGAACGAAAAAGTAAGGATGTATTAACAAAAAATATACAAAATAGTAGCAATAATTCATCGATACCATAATTAAAAATTGGCTTTTCATGACGTCATAAAACATATAATAATACCTAAGGAAATACTAACTTTTAAACTTTCGCGTTTCATTATATAAGAAAGTGGGGTATAAACCAGTAAGTAGGGTGAGTAGCTATACAGAGCTACAGTGAGTTCAAGTCCCGTCTTGTTTGACGAATGTTTACTTACTATTTAACAATATTAATTCAGCTAAGTCCTTTTTTATCCCTAAACCAGACGACACAGGAAATGTACTCCTATAGTGAGTAGACTACTCATTAGTTTGGTTGAACGCGCTAATCTCAGGAACTACTAGTTCGAATTGAAAAATTCGTTTAGTGTTGGATAGCCTATTTATCGAGGAAGTTTATAGGCTATATAACATCACGCTATACCAATAGGAGCGGAGCATCAATGAAAAATGTTGCAAAAACGGTGACTTACAAACGCGGACGAAGTTGCATGGGTCAGCTATTGTATATTTATAAGTTGCAGTATGCATTGTTGAAACTTCAATAATTAAAAAAATTAAAGCTACATACCTATTCAACGCATACACACCGCGTCTGTCTGTCTGTTCACGATTCAAAAACTACTGAACGGATTTTCATGCGAATTTACACCAATAGATACACCGATTCATGAGGAAGATTTAGGTATATAATTTGTAAAGGTTTTGTGTAAATTGCTTGAAATATGATGATGATTGTTGAAGATGTCTTTGCTGCCCGTGCGAAGCCGGGACTGGTTGCACGCATAATATAAAATGACTTGTTAATAAATTTTAACATCAAAACAGTACATTCAATTCTACTCGCAGTATTGCGCAATATGAAGTTTCTAACTTCTACATAACCTTTCTATTTCATTTGCAGTAAAATATTAAATTAATTTACTCTAAGTTACTGGTACACCAGTAGGTAGGTACTATGGTAGTAAGTAGGTATAATGTATTTACGTAAGTAATGTTGAAGATCAGGTTGTCTAAAGACAAATGTTATCGGTAAAGTAATTTCTGATTATACAAACCAAACATTTCCGTAGCTACTTATAGTTTTACAGAAATTGTAATAAAATTTTAACTTTAAACAAGCATTCAATCCGTTTCATGGTAAGCGATTACCGGATATTAACAATCGAAACAAAAAGAGTAATATTCATATTTTGTCAATCCTCTTCCACATGGAGCTTCGACGACTTGAATCAGTAGCCTACGCTACTGGTGTTGGTTAACCTTGTCTTCTGTAGAGTGAAAAAAAATTGTAATTCAATGAAACTTATTATTCTAATTTACATAATTACGTATATGAAATTAATTTACTGCATAAATTGCACTGCCGTAGGAAGAAATTCATTTTAGACCGCTAGTATCCAACCCTGTTGATTTTAAGTGTTGAATTTGATCTGAATAATGCATGTTTAGTATATTAGAATAAAAAAATTCTTGAGTGGTATACGTCTTAATTAAAGAGATGCTTTACGTGTGTTTTTCCGGGAATACCCGACAAGTTTTGAACTCGACGGGAGACGTTATCAAAGGGTGACGCGACCTGTCGAGTTAGCATCAAGGGCTACACTGCATATAGTGTATAATGCGGGTAGATCTGAACTAAAAACGTAAGTTTGAAAGTTTATTTTTGAATTAACGGAGCTATGTACGCATTTTTTTTTAAATTGAAGGTTCAATTCACTAAAAAATGGGTTCTATACTTCTTCTTCATTAAACTACTTAACTTTATGATATTAGTATCGATTTATAATATAACTAAAGTAAGCTACCATTCGAAACGAAATGTGTTTAGAGATGAGGGCAAAATGTGTACACATTTTCATATAAGTTCGTAAAAAAAGAGCGCAATGTCAAAAGTAAGCAAAATAAGTATTTTTCTAAACTTATTTATTTACTATTAAATTCTATACTTGATATGAACTTTCCTATGGAAATCAAAATTCATTAATATTTATTTTGGTTAATTCCAATTTTCATCTAATTGTGTCACAGCGCTAATGACAGAGTAAATTTAAATATTCCTACGTAATCTAATTGCTTTTTAACACAAATCAACTGTTTTACGACCAAACCCTTATTTTGTGTGAGTTTCTATTTTGGTATTAATAAAATATTTACGATGCTATTATTTCTACTTAACGACGTTTTAATTAAAAGATATATCGTTTTGTCGTCGCTGGATTCCTTTGGCTGTAAAAACGTGCCCCCGGGCCCCATTAGCCCTGAAAAGCAACCGATAGGGTTTTGGACTATTTGGTAGTCCACAATTCTGATTAAATGAAACGAAAATTTAAGACTAACTGACCTCACCCGCGTAAGTCCTGGTACTGTGGGAATATCGAGATAAAAAGCTTATGTGTTAATGAAGGTCTCCAGCTATCGGCACACCAAGTTTCATCGCAATCGGTTAAGTAGTTTTTGCGTAAAAGAGTAACAGAGATCCATATATTCTCACAAACTTTCACGTTTATAATATGAGTCGGAATAATTGCGCTACATTACCGAATGGATTTTAACTAATTAAGAAACGGTAAAGGTAATACTTTTATTTATTTTAATTTTTTATATTTATATAAATATATAATAAAATATATAATTTCTATTTAAATATCTAGTTATGAAATTGTTTAAAAATATAAACAATTTAAATATCAAATAATGAAATAAAATAATAAAAAATTTAATAAATAAAAGGCTATAATATAATATATACGGTATGTAATACTTATTATCATTTTAATAGAAACCAGATTAATTTTAAGTTTGTAAAATTTATAATGTTTAGTAAATTGAAAAAACTTACAAAGGGCAAAATTTTTTTGATTTTACCTCTACTTAAGTTCGTACGTTATCATATGACAGTAACATTTTATAACTAATCTTTACACAGTTAAACAAAATAAAAGGCATTTTGAAGCTCAATATACATCAAAATTGAACAGTATGATTGATTAACCCCGAGCTAACACCAAAGCTTAATCAACAAACTGTCGAAGGGTGAATTGTTGATTTAGGATATAGATCAATTAGTACTTGAAACTTTCATTGCTGTGGGATTTAGTCTCAGAACACATACATCATTTCATGTTGTCAGCATTACGTGACAACATTGTAAACGAATAATACTGTTTGCACTATGAAGGTTCCTTGCAAAGAAAGAAAATTCCTTTAACCATTTTTTTTTTTGGAAGGCGAGTCACCTGCTGGTAAGCTTCTACCATCGCCCATGGACACCTGCAGCTCAAGAGGAGAGGAGGAGAGGTAGGGAAAGGGTGGGAGTAGAGAAAAAAAGAAAAGAGTGTACTCCCATCTCAAAGGCCAGCAAAGCACTTGTGACTCTTGAGTTGCAGGTGTTCATGAGCGATAGTAGTCACTTACCATCAGGTGTCCGTCTATAACATAAAAAAATGAGGGGAAGGGGTAGGGTTAGGGCCTCCGGTAACCTCACTCGCTCGGCAAAATACTACGCAAACATTGCTTAACGCCGGTTTTGTGTGGGTAGCTAACTTTTTTCTGGATTAAAGGTACCCTATATGATTTTCTGTACCCCTGATAATGTGTATTCAAAATTGTTTGATGATCAGTTGATTGAGTAGTTAAGGTGTGATAGCGTAACAAACAAACTCACATTTGCATTTATAATATTAGTTAGTATACATATCATTCCAATTCCTAATTTAATTTAGGCCTTGCAACTCAAGTAGATTTACTGTGACACGAGTCCAAAGAAATATTGGTTAGGTGTTGCCAGGTATACGATAATCTGTACCGCTGGTGAATTGCTTCTCTAGGTAATGGCTTCAATGTCTCTGACATTCTCATCATTCATGATTTTAGGCAGTCAGATTCTGACAATACCACTTTATCGTGTTCTTCATGATCTTCATCATTCCATAAAGAAAAGCAAATATATTTAAGTACCTATATAAACATAATGGAATAACTTTATAAAACATCTGACAATATTGCCGTTCCAATCATTTTGAATACCATTTACTTTTCCAAATCTTCCACATCAGGCACATGTCATACAACTTATTCAAATGCCTGTAGTCTCCGTGATATGGTTCAAATTCCATATGACGGGAAGACAGAAATAAAGCTATAAATTTTTCTAACGAGTACAGCATTTGATAAATTGGTTAGGGCCTTTTTGGGATCACTGTCTAAATGATTAAATATGTAATTATATTCAGGTGGCCGAATTAATACTGTTTAATATTTTTAATAGAGGTAGAATATTTAGGAAGGTAGGACGCCCCCCAGCCAGATGGACCGACGACCTGAGGAAGGTAGCTGGGAGGGACTGGATACGGAAGGCGGAGAACCGGGTCCTATGGCGCACATTAGGAGAGGCCTATGTCCAGCAGTGGACTAGAGTAGGCTAATTTATGAAGAGAGGTAAATAGCTTAAGTAAACTCTGGTTTTATTTTACAAAACTAATGAATGGGTTGCAAGTGATATAAATACCCGAACTGGACCATAAACAATTACACAGTTATAAGAGTTTTTGAAAAAAAATCTATCCGTTTACAGGTTATGACCGTTTGAATTTCCATATACTAATATACTGGCACAATGAATTCTAATAAGTTTGCGTCTACCTATTAATTAAGAAAGATTTGATTTTAGTCATCACGTTCTAAAAGTTGGTAAGTATTTTGTTTCATGCTTTAATCACTTAATCGATTATCATGAAATGTTGTATAAACATTGTCAGTGGTAGAGAATTGGACGTAGGGCACTTCCTTTTAGAAAAAAAGCACCGTTCCCGAGAGACACCTGAAGTGATTGACAAATCCACATTACCGCAAGCATAGCTATTAGTATATTAAAGGCTTACCTTTATTATACTAATAGCTATGCTTGATCCTTAGATCATTGGAGTTCTTGCCTGTTTTTTTCCATAGTATTTACGTATTAGAACAGACTGTTAAATTTTATGAGAAATAAAAGTTGAAATAGCTGGATTTTATTTTAATAAATTTTCATAGCACATTTAAACATCCGCCGTTACATGACCAACCACAGCACAGTATTCAGTATTCAGTTGTTTTTTACCATAGATAATACAGACTAATATTTTATTGTCACTTTACACAGACAACTTCAACTTCAGCTTCATTCCTGACTTAGTCTGACTGACTACTACTACTGACAATTCAAAAATAATTAGGATTGATTGAAGTGAATTAAATGATTTAGATTTAAGGCGACCACAGAATATTTAAATGTTATGAAAGCATTTTTGACATTTCCCTCCCTGTATTTGATTATGTTATTTTTTATGTACAATAAAGAAAATTATATTTATGGATCACGACTACAAATGATAGATAACCAATTTGTAATGGATAACCCATGGTGACTGATGAAAATCCACATTTTTCGGTGCCAGATTCGAAAAAAAATTGTTACCAATTTTTGGGTTTTGCCAAAAAATTTGTTTAAGGAGGAGGGAAAGAAAAATTGAATAACAAAAATGTTGATAGAAGATACATTATTCAATGCTTAGCGGCGTTATTGTGGTTATTTTTTTACCTGTATTATTTAATGTAACGTGACATCAAAAAGTCATAGGTTTTTGTTCATGCAAATATTACAGTTATTTTAATAGATGATAAAAGGTAAAATATCATGAGTTTATAACACGGTCTGACTGAAATCTGTCAACATATTCAGTTTGTGTGGATTCCAAACCATTGAGCATTTGTTATTAACGCTGATGTTATGAAACTGGAGCATTTATTTGATAATTGACGCATAAAAGCTAGTGTAAATAAATAATGTAATCTAACATTCAAAGATTCCAATTTTGAAGTTTGGTACGAATTGCCCCTTGTGTTTGTAAAATATTTGCTGCCATTCGTAATACAAGTGAAAAGCTAACGAAAACAGAGATGATATTTGTATTTCAAATATTTTTAATAATGGTCATTATATATAGGCTTCTTTTTATACTTTGGTGGCAAACAAGCATAGAGGCCGCCTGATAATTTGAATAAATGATTGATTTATTGTGTAAATAGATCTTTTCAGTCCTTTAACGCGTCAATATTGATTGGTGGACAAACCTTCATAAACCATGGATACCATTATGTCGAACTCTTAGGGAGTTTAATCGTTTTATGGACATGATTTTAATTGTAGTAAAAGTTGACTTATCTTTAGTTTGCAATCCTCGACTCATAGATCGAGTGTAGAAGAAGCAGTTCCTAAGTCTAGTAAATTATTTATTGAGGTTTTTTACTAGACATTTCTTAGCTGTAGCACGTGATTATATTATTTTGATGTAAGATGTCGATTTATACACGTATACACATAAATGTACGATGTAGAATTAAAGTAAACTAATCTTGTTAGTCAAGTTTAACCTAATTCTAATTGTCGTATCGAAATGAAACTTTGTATGTATATGTAGATTGGATAACAATACTATAATTTGGCTTCTTGGCACTGATCTCATGATGAAGCCAGGAGATGGATAGTGGAACTCTTTAGTATTACTAGTAAACCCTTCGAGTTGGGCTCTTATGACTCATTTTGACAAGTTCAACAGATTGGGCTTGGTAACGATGATCTGATAATGAAGTCAGGAGATGAATAGGCGTGAAACTCTTTCTTAACTTTTAATTCGGTTCGTCATTAAAGGTTGTTTTTATACTTTGGCCAAATTATAATTATTGGTTCAATCTTAGAATCCATTTCATTGGCTATTTTTAATGCAGAAAAATATGCATAAGAGTGCAGCTAGTGCAAGTTATTCATAGAAATACTTACGAAATAATAAAAAAACAAGAGGTGATACCCATTATTCTTATTAACAGAGAATAGTCCTGTCGAACTCATACATTCGTAAAATAAACGGTACATTTTAATACACAAAAAAACAATGGCCTTATAGAATAATACTAGTAATTATTGCTCTTAGAGTAATACATAAAATTATGAGTGACTTATGTTTATGTTAAATAAAGTTTGAAAATGGAGACAAAGTCAACAATTGCTAACGACAATCACAAAAGGAACAGATAATTTTTCCTCCTTACGTCATTCTTTATGTCAATTACGTTTAGTTTAGATTTCTACAAGTATATAATAATTAGACACGATATGATTTATTTTTACTTTCAAATCACGCGTACGAAGTCGCGGGCAGAAGCGAGTGTTTATTAAAACTAGAGATCGCGTGGAGTTCGAATTTCGACCATGGTTTATTTCAATGGCCAATATTACTTGACCTGTCATTGTATAGACTTATGTACAACGACAGGTCAAAATATATACTGGACACTCATAGCTGTATGTACCCGTTTTTGCATTTTTTTTAACTTTGTAGCAAATATTGTTTTGTTTTGCAAAAATTTTAGCATTCGTCACTTTTTATCTGTATAAACTATAAGTGTGCGAAATTTCATACTCCTCTGTCCGCCCAATTTTCGTAAAAAGGGATCCAAAATTTTCGCTTCACGTCTTCACGAATATATAGATTATAAATCAGATGGAGGAGCATAAGAACCTTATTTATCATCAAATAATGTTCTTCTACCACATTTTTTTTATATTATAGCGGGCAAACGAGCAGACGGGTCACCTGATGGTAAGCGACTACCATCGCCCATGGCCACCTGCAACTCAAGAGTCACAAGTGCGTTGCTGTACTACCACATCAAAAGTAATCTTTGATCTCTATTCTTAAACAGCCAGTGTTGAACATAAGGTGAAATTATATATATTTCATATCTACTGAAGAACATGACGTACATCTGTATAGTTCAGATCCCTCAGTCTGAAACATTTCATAGCTTACGGTCGGGTCCACTTTGGCTGCAAAAAGGCTAGTGCCCGAACGTGACTAGGTCGCTAATATGACGCCCGTAATACGAATAGTTCGTGATATCAGCTTTATGTCATCATTTAGTTTTATGACCATGTTTTAATTGGGGTATTATTATCTTGATTTAAGTCTTTATTGGTGACGTGACTTTATTTATGTTGAATGATGCTGGAGTATGCTCAGTTATACTCGTAGCTTAAAAACGCCTGGTATATCTTAGATTATAATAGTTGTTTTTTAACTTTTTACAAACTTCGACTATAAGGCGTGTCTAGTCTGATTTATATAGATACAAATGAATTTTTATTTGTATAAATCGTTCCACGTAATCTACTTCGAGTTCAGATATTTGTGGCAGATATTTTGACCAATCTAGTAGAAAGGAATCAATATTATTAAAAAATAAAAATTTGAGAGGGACGTATTAATGAATTAATTGATAAAAATCCAACATTATTTTATATTTCTATTTCTGTCGATAAGTAGGGTTACCAGAACCTTCTATTTTTTTTATCTTGTGGAAACCCCAACGGGTCATCACCTCACCGAGGGTGAAGTGGTATGTCGGACCGGATTACCAGGGTTACCAGAACCGTTGGTAACCTCTTATGAAAAGTAGAGTCATGTTCTGGTTGAAGAACTAAATACCTAATCATAATGTACTTTTTATATTATATTTCTCATAGTTTTATAATATTATATTATTTATACATACACCTCTAATATTAGTTTTCAAAACTTCATTCTAAGTGTATTGTGTTTATCTTTAACTTGTTTAACTTGTACTAACTTGTTTAAATAACGCTTAAAGATAAGATTAGCATTTTATTGCTAGCTATATTTAATCACCAAAGAGAAACAAGGCACCCACTACAATAACAAATAATAAAAGAAATATCCGACAAGACAATAGAACAATATTCTTTCGGAATCTCTCAACAATAAAATTACACAAAACGAGAATTTTTACCGGTGTACGAACGAATATTAAAATTCATAAATTTATTTATTCATTATAGACAGGCCAACAGTATACATATTCAATTTCATTAAAAAAAATACAGTATGGCTCAGTTCTCACTATGTAAATCTATGTAAGGCATGCATAGTATTAGGTATACATAAAATTAAACAAATCATGGAAGTAGAACAAAAAGTAATTATGTTAGAATGTTACTGAAAATATTAAATGGAAAATATAATTAATTTTATAATCGCTTAAAGAGTTCAACTCTGCATTTCAAAATGAGATTCCTTTTAAAGCTTACTGAAAAGTTGTTTACATACTACGCTGAAAGTTGAAACCGAAATAAGGATTAAAGTATTTTTAGTATTTTTCATATTTTGGAAATCGGGACGTGAGTGTGTACGGAATAAGTTTAAAATTCATTATATTTCTATGGTGTAATGTTACCCACAATACCCATACATGCCTTCAATTACCCATAATGGGTATACTCGGGATAACTGTAGTTATTCTGACGTAGTTATTGTCGATATCACTGTTAAAAGTGGAATATTTCCTTTTATTAATTTTATAATTTAAAATATAGTATTAAGACATATTTTTTTGTGTTTGAACAAAGTTTTGTAGTCTTCTTCGTATTTATTCCTATTTTTGTTTCGTTGGTTAAACTAGTTTTTACTAAAGGTAATATTTTATTGATGGAATAGTTCATGTAAAAACCCGCGGTTGAAGAAAGTTAAAATTTCATTAAGTCTTGCGCTGTCTTTTTTGCCTTAACGTTCATTCTGGCGACAGAACGTGACTCAATGACGGCTTATAATTGAATAACGTTTAGGTATGTGGTCCTCCTACTGAGTAGTAAGTAAATAACCAATACCAACCGGTCACAAAAACATGTAGGTAACCATTTACCATCAAACAACCAGTAGGTTTATTTGCCATCTTGTCATTAGAACAACAAATTTCTTTCCATTTGGAACATCAAATAATATCAATCACTTGCTTCCCATTCACAGCTACGAAAATAAACAAGTTTATAATATAATTAAATATAATTTTTTCACTTAAAATTCTGATATTTCTGTAAGTAGGTCAGTCTAAGTTACCTGTCCTTTGCAGTAATGACTAGCTCGTTACGGAGAAGACTATTAAAACTTTCATGGTAAATTTTCTTCGAAAGAAATTGGCAAAAGCTTCCAGTGCACCTGCTTGCCAATGTACGGGTAACTTTCTCGGGACAATAATTTAAGTATCAGATGGAATAATTTTATTTATTTTTCTGTCATTATAAACCGTGATAAATAAAGGTGTATTTATATTTAAGAACCGTATGTGTATTTAATAAATATAAATACATACATATAAATAACGTGTTATATTTCGATGCCATCACAAAAAAATGTAAACCAATAAAATGAATCATGTGTCTTCGTAAAATAAAGGCTGAAGATAAATAATAATTTTCATTTAGGAGATGGAAAAAACCAATCGTGAAATTGAATTTTCATTACAAAATTAAATAGGCTAAAGCACAAGAAAAACAATGACGACCACATTTTTTCGTAAAGAAATTACGGTATTCAGTTTAATTAGTTTCATATATTCATCTATCTAATGTCACTCGTTTGGATGTTAGATAATTGAAATTCGGATTACAGTTAGCAGTTTAGACGTATGTTTATTTATTACCATATACAGCGTGTAAGTTTGGGCTACGCAAAAAATTTACAAAAATGTCTTTCTGTGGATACTTATCACAATACAAAAGTCAGTTCATCATCATCAAAAAATGCGAGATTAAGGGGATTTATGGTCATTAGTTTCATTTGGCGCTACGTAATGTATGCGTTACAAACGTAGGCATTCTTTTTGTGAGGTACGGTGAATGACCTTAAACGTTCGGCACCGTCAAGACTAGCTGATTGCATTAAATGTTTAAATGTTGTTTGATTGATTACGTTGCAGTTTTTGGCCGTATGCGGTATTTATTATTTTTTCTGTAAAATGTTCTGTTTGCTCATTGTGATATCACTTTTAACCAAAAAAGAATAAAATTATGAAAAAAATATGAATTTACCGGCAGAAAATTCCGATGATTTTTGACTCAGAATGATGATCTGAATACACTATTTCAGTTTTCGGCACGGTGTATCTTACACGCTGTATAATGCAAACTTTAGGCGGAGATAGCCAAATTTTGTCTCTAAACTTAAATATATATTTGGAAAGTATTTAAAACTTACAAAATATCACAGTTATTGTGTTATGTTTCTATAATAAGTAGTATACTAAGTGCATTATTGTTAGCAAGGGAAATATCTGTTTCGCTGCGGTGCCACCACGGAAACTCAATTTATACTTAGGTTTAACAAGGTTATCAACGGCCGAATGGCATTCTCGAAGTTGCCTATATCTATACGGTACGGTAACGGCTTGTCATCCGGTGGGTTGTGAGTTCGTAATAAAGAAACAGACTTCAAATTTATAAAGCAAAACACCGTATGTGAAGCTGAAACCATCCATAGAATTTCTGTTCTTAGTACATAATTTATTTTTAGTTGCAGATTAAAAGTTAACTTATGGTAACATAAATTATATCTCAGTGTCAGTGTTGTTGCTGTGGGAGAGCCATGCTTCGGCGCTAATGGGTCGGCTTGACCGGAGTGATACCACAACCTCACAGAAAACCGCTGTGACGCAATGCTGGCATTGCTTTTCGCCGAGTGGGTGAGGTTACCGGAGGCCCTAACCCTTCCCCCCTCTCCATCTTTTCCACCTTTCCCTACTCCTAACTTAAAAGTCGGCAACGCACTTGTGACTCTTGAGTTGCAGGTGCCCATGGACGGCGGTAGTCACTTACCTTCAGGTGGCCCGTCAGCTCGTTTGCCCCCTATATCATTAAAAAAAACATTTATTGAAACGCTTGAAATTTAATTCTAATAACGGTATTAGAATTACATTTATTACGATTTTTTTTGTGTTCGTTAGCTAGAACCACACTAGCGGACTAGCTGACAATAACACATACAAAAACAAATATTTATATCCTAATTACTTTTATGGCACTCACTATTTAATAGTATGTTTGCCAAATTCAATAACGCAAACAGATTCAAATTCCTGTGACACAATCACATTTCTTGACTGACAAGGGTCAATTGTTAGCCGTACACGGTACAGTTTTTAAGTAACGCCCACTGCAGTACCGTGGAGGTGGTGCCAGGTGGTGCCGATTTCGACTGACATATATCATCATACACTGTTATTCGTAGGTGTCTTATAATGCATTTTTATTAACATTTAACGCCAGGCATTATAATCTAAATCTAATAAACTAGAAAGTGAAAACAAAATTATTTTTTTAACATTAAAAGAAAATTCTTTGTGCGGTTACATACGATTTCTAACACTGCGGAGTTAGAAAGCTTAGAGAATTTTACAAAGGATGGACTGTGCAGTAATTAAATAACCACAAGCTGGCTCCAGTTAGGTAAAAATGTCTTTGTGATTCACATCTGCTTTGCTAAGGTTTTAAGAAAGGTAATTAGTTTTTTGTGTACATGTGTTTATTATGATGCGTTGGCTCGAATAAAAATGAAACGTGTTATGTAATATTTTCTTAATAATTGTTACTAGTTTATGAGTTTCATGTCCCAGCAGCCGTATCATTTTAGCCTCGAAGCTTATGTTGTCCATGTCATTAAATAATGTTGAAACAAACACGTTCATAAACATATGGCCGGTTTTACATATATAATGATTAAAACTAACTAAAGTTAGTTAGTGTTGAAGAAATTCTAACAATCTGAGGCAATAATTCTATTCTGAAATTAAAGTTTCTTTGAAGAGATTCAGTATCAGAAGCCCGTCATTGAAACTTTATTGTAAAATCAAAATTCTAGACGACTCTCTTACAAAAGAATATCAATTGTTAAAACTGTGGTCTAATCTAAAACCCTTTTATTTTTAAATTAAATTTTCTTGTTTTCAAAAGTTTTCTTATCGAAAAAGTCGATATATTTAAAAATTGTAACGTCTACAATCTACAATCATCTTAAAATAACACTTGACTCACTACAGAAACATCATTAAATCACAAAAATAATTATAATACAAATTTTAGAACTGTTTTTCAAACTAGGATCGAATAACCATTTCCTGGTAGTCAGATCATTTTACCTAATTTAATAGGACCTCAAGCTGTAATTATCTCTTGCCCTCAACGTTTTAGATATTAGATAAATGTTAGAAGTTAATTAACGAATACGATACAATAACCAAAACACACTCAGGGTCTTCCGAAGCAATTACCAAGTTTAGTACTTCATCATAGATCACTAAATGGCTTCATAGTTTTAAAACCTGGATCTCACAACCCTATTGGTGGTCTCGTTTCAGCTTAGTTACATCACATTTAAAATCGTAGTGTCATAAATCTTTACAATACTCCAGTAATAACACTGAGATGTTCTCGGAGATATTCAGATGCAGTAGTAAAAAAATAAACAAATACTATGGATCTCAATACGGCAGACGATAAAAATAAAAAGAATTGAATATTCGATATCGTTAAAATTAATAAAAACTTTGCTTATGGTTTGTGTAAACCGCCCTTTTTATGACACAGATGACATAGCCCGTGAACGCAATTTTGTAATGAAATTCCAAGTAGATTCATGGCCTCGCCTCGAAACCCCGCTTTTATTTGAAGGGTTGGAATAAATTCATTGGGATGGGGAGTAAATACAACCCACTTTCAATTTTCTTCTATGTTTGTCTATAAATTATCTCTGCTCTATTCAAAAGTATTTTTTCAGAAAAGGGATGTGAAGTTCTCTTGGATTGGGAGAATAATTCCTTAATGAAGTGAGGTGATAATGCGTTACATTTTGTAGGATGAATTAATTCGGAAAACTGTTTTCATTTTGCTTTTCTAGATACTTCATTTTTCACTATTTAAACGTTCTGAATTTAAGATTTTGCCGATAAATAGTGTAACTACTGTTAAAAACTTCTCTTCCTCTCTCTGGTTTGTTGTTGATTAATCAAATATGTTTTTAAGACATAATAAAATGAAACGCATCTACGAATCAATACAAACTTAATATTGTATTTATAAAGGTACACTGACCTTAATATATATAATAAATAATTTCATGTATGAAGATTTCGATAAATAAATAAAATCAATGCTTTTCTAAGAGACTATTGGCGTCGCCGTCGTCGTAGTAATTTATATATTTTTCACAATAACAAATAATACCAATAAACTGCACATCACAATGTTGGACTGACTGTGTGAAAGGAAGTACGGAAATGATGGCTAACAGAAATTAGTAAAAGTCAAAATACATATTACGAAGACTTTATTTATTGTTAGAAAAAGGATAGAAAAAATAATTAAAATAGAAACAAGAAATATTGTTTATGTATTATACATTTATTATTCTAAATATATTTAACACTTCCTTGCACTGACATTGTTAGAAAATACACCAATGAGTATAAATAGAAATAAATATAACAAATATATAAATAAATGAATTCCTATGTCCCTTGGTTACACCATAACTTGAGATTGACTTACCGATTTCATTAATTTTTTTAAATGTTTTCTAATACATTGTAGAAGGTTCTTACGGAACGAAAAATTAAGAAAATTAAGCAGAAAATCGATTCCCGTAGGATAAATTTGTATTTCCACGCAAACGAATGCGCTGGCAACAACTAGTATGATTTACATTATGTTTAAGCAAATTAAAGCTGGAGTAGTGTCCAAATCACTTTTTACTCGGTAATATGAAATCTATGTGGGGTTGAAATCACTTTCTATCCCAATTTATCATACATATTTGAGAATCTACTTTGGCTGTTATTTTCCCCAAACTTGGCCTTGGACATGCTTTGATAAACATAAAATGATTTTAAGATCAACTCGTGTTCTATTCACAAGGCTTAGACTTTAAATTAATCTCCGAAGAATAATTCCTCATCGCTAATTGTCTCGCAATAAAGCCAAGCTGCTTTGAGAGCGTCAACCATACTTCTGTTAAGCCTGATATTAAATATCAGTGTGTACCACTGCATTTAATTTATACGACGAAGGGTAAAACGTTATTCATTAACTGTCAGCCATTCTTAGTTGTGAAGGATCTTGAATTTTTAATGAGCAAGATTAATTAAATTCCGTAGCAATTGTTGAATGAGATTCAGCTGTTTCATCTCGAATTTAGGATCATTTTAAAAATTCAACATTAACTTAAATAACTTTGCTTTAGTTCTTTAATAACTCTTCAAACTGAGTGTCCAGTAAGGTGATGCAATCTTTTTTTTTATGGTATTAGGGGGAAACAAGCAGACGGGTCACCTGATGGTAAATGACTACCGCCACTCATGGGCACCTGTAACTCAAGAGTCACAAGTGCGTTACCGGCCTTTAAGGTAGGAGTAGGGGAAAGGTGGTAGAGGGGGAGAGGGGGAAGGAGAGGGGTGGAGGGAATGGTTAGACCCTCCCGTAACCTCACTCACTCGGTGAAAAGCAATGCAAGCATTGCTTCACTGCCGGTTTTCTGTGAGGCCGTGGTATCACTCCGGTCGAGCCGGCCCATACGTGCCGAAACATGCCTCTCCCACGATTAATCTTTGAATTTTCATTATTCACAGGTATAAAAAACAATATTATTTTAGATACTTAGTAGAGGTTCCGTTTTCTTTTCAGATATTAGGTTTGGCCGCTAAGCTTTTGTAAAGAAAACGAATAAAATTTAACCAAATCTTCGACTGTCAATGTAGTTATATCAAACAACATTGAATACCGTTTGTCCTATGACTTGTATCAAAGTATGATCTCAACAAGTAAGGGTATCTATGAATTGAATGAAAAAAAATATGTCAAAAATATGTCAAGAACATTTTTCGGCGTGAAACTGTCCATAACACAATCATTGTGATCCCGTATTTTTCCGCTTCATCTAATTCTAATATCGAACAAGACATGAAAACCTGCCAGCAGACAGTTTCCGCCAAGAGCTTGCCCAATTAGTGAAGTTGTTATAGTCTCTGCTAATGATGCGCCCAAGCCTGGAGTGCGCTTCTGTCATCCCACCGAGATGCCACGTGTGCTTGTGAAACTTACTCGACGGGACTTTTTATATTGTCAAAGAAAATGCTAAGCTAATATTTTTACCGTAATGGTTTTGACGTTTTTCAACGTTGAAAGTACGATGACTGTGGTTTCATTCACCGCTTGAGCTCTGTGTGTATTATGCAAGGCTTTTAAGGAAAAACATGCTGTTTTATTATTTAGAAAAATTAAGACCATAAAAAGTGTTTTTGTAGGCAGTTAAAAAGCACAAAATTAAAAAACAAATGATTATACAATATTACAACAAATTCTTCCTATATAAAAAATAAGGAAGCAGTGTGTGCCCGAGTGTTGATTTTCTCCAGCCTACTTCTATACGTATAACAACAATATCTACTTACCTCGTAATCTATAACCAAATAAAATTACCTCTTCAAAAAAGTTTTTTCTTTCATTTTACATACAAAAATTTCAGCACGATATACTAGACTTTGAGACCGTTCACATAACCACAGCTTAATCCCCGTAAAAAATAAGGAAAACCATTTAAGGCGAGGTGTTACCACATAATCAGCAAAACGTCGAATCTTTGGAACTCGAGTGTGACTAAACCGCACAAAAGATACTATTGAAAAAGATACTGCATATAGATGAAAGATCCATGAAAAATGTTAACCGGGCAAATATTTGATTTAAGGTTTAGTTTCTCTAGAAAGCCATCGCTAATTTTACCATTAAAATAAACTTTGGCGTCGAGATTCTCGGTATTTTCAGCGATAACTACATTTTTTTTTTAGAAATACCTAGATATATATTTAAAATAAAATGTTAACCAGTTACTTTTTTTATTTAAACCGTGCCGTTAAACCGTAACCGTTAAAAAAAAAATTAAAGAAATCTCTGTAAATTAACTCTCTGCGCAACCCCGCCATTTTGCTGATTCAAATATGATTTACAATTTCGAATCCTATTTGAATGTCACCAAATGTAATAGTGGATTATGTACTTTTAATTCAGTTGTCGGGCGCGACCCGACTAAGAAGGTTGGTCCCGGACGCTCATGAGTACGACAAACAAAATAGCATCAAAAACAAATATGTCGCAACGAGACGCGATGCCATGGTATATGTAACAAAGACAAACTCGCAGATAAATAAAAATTCGCAAAAAAATTAATAATGAATCGTGGTCATGGTCATAAAAGACTCCTCAGGAAATTAAGTATTATACATATGACTTCGAAAAATTAGATTTATTATTGTTTACAAATTAGTTTTAATTTTTTTTGTAAAGCCAAACATTTAAAGTAAGTGATTTGACAACAGGGGGTATGACGTCATGGCCCCTTATTTCATACATGTTTCTACACAACGTATCGTTTTGACGTTTAATGAAGAGTAATTGATTTGACTTGACAGTCTACATACTTGATAAGCCTACTATAACGTGAACCGATTAAAAAAATATTTTTTAGTTCGAAAGGGTATACTCCCGAGGTGGTCCCATTATCATCAAGCCACGATCTGATGATGGAATCTCAAGGAAATCGAGGAAAAACTAACTAACTAACAACGTAATAAAATCTTAGAAGTCATTTTTGACTTACTTCCCGGTTTCCGATTGAGCTGAAATTTTGCATACTTATGTAAGTTTAGTAACAATGCAATAATCTGGTACTATTGAACTGATCTGATGATGGAGTCAGGAGGTGGATAGTGGAACTCCTCAACGGCGAACAGCAAAGACGAAATTTTGTAAATCTATTTATTAAATTAAAACTTGTTTTGCACTAAAGAGGGTAAAATAAATTAAACCGACTTCAAAACCACAAATAGGCAAAAAGAAATTACTACTATTTGAAGTCGGTGCTCACAGAATATTTCATTTTAGTTAAATGTCAGGAATGAATTCCTAATAGTACTAGTGAATTACACAAGCCTAGCTAGCGTCTATAGGCTGCATTAGTTGCTTACCATCAAACAGGCAGTATGCTATTTTCCACTTTTGTAGCATAAAAAATAAAAACTAAACGTCACACGTTAAAAAATCATAATTATTAAAATAACATTACTTGCTAAAAGCAAAATGATCATGCAGGTACTTATTGACAATGCCTTAATAAAACGGCTATCTGATTTCCTTACTTATACTATGTAATCTTCCATGAGAGGTTTACAATTGTGTGTATAACCATATCGTGCATGTGTGCAAGAGTTTGATTTCAAATCACGCTAAGACCGCGCCTTAAGCAAAGTATTTCGAAACTTTCTCTTAAAAGGCAATAGAAAAAGTAAACGTCTTTTATAAGTCAAAATTGAATGATTCTAAAAGATTGTCAGACTTGTTACAAACTTGGACTATCTACAAATTGTTTTTGTTACATTTACTTTTTTCAAGGGGTTTCCTTTTTATTAAAAGAGGGGTATTATAAGTTTGACGTGTCTGTGTGTCTATGTTTTTGGTGTCTGTGTCTATCTGTATCATAGTAGCTCCCAAACGAATGAACCGATTTAAGTACGGTTTTTTTTTGTTTGAAAGGTGACTTGATCGAGAATGTTCTTGGATATAATTCAAGAAAACCTGTTCAGCGGTTTGATCATCAGCTCTTTTCTGATCATTGAAGGGATTTTCCAGTCGGGGGTGTTCTAAATTTCTATATTATATTACCCAAAGGTCGCTTATTGGTTGAAATTCCATCATAATTCATCAAATGTTGAATGTTTTGTTTTATTTAATTGATCTATTTATAACATTAATCAAGCTATTTCCAGTACACACAGTTTCTAGTACAGACGTACTGTACCAAGACAGGTCAATATTATATACTGGACATGTAGTTTTTTGTAACCATTTTTACACATTTTAAATTTATAACATACCAATAGTTCCCGCGCGGATATTTTGCGCGAAACCCTAATTCTTTTCCAAAATAAAAGTAGCCTAAAGTTGCCTTTATAACACTAGCAACTATCTGCCAGTGAAAGTACCGTGGAAATCTGTCCACCCGTTCCGAAGAGAAGCCAGAACAAACAGACAGCTAGACAAAAATTTAAAAAATAACTGATTTTTAGGCATAGGTATCGTGCAAATAACTGTATGAGCTTAAAATAATACTATTATTTTGACATTACAAACAGACACTTCAATTTTATTTATTTGTATTGATAATGCTTAACAATACTGCTTTACAAATTGTCTGAAATTTTGACTTTCTATATACATACTTCTTGTTCATATAAAAGTTAATTTTCACATTCTTTCATGTTGGTACATGGAAGAATATTGTTGTGCTTGTTAAAAAAGGGATACAAAGAATTCTCTTCGCGTATTAACATTTATAGATATCAGTTACTTTATTCTCGGAAAATAACATACATCGTCATTGCAAGACAGTTATACTAATATATTAAAGTTGTTTAAACTAAACAGTTATTTTTCATTACAATTTTACACTTCATTAATACTTACTGACCCACACACAACAAAGTTGTTAAGTGTACAATGTAGTGTGAAGTAGATCTGAAGCCATTTTTTTCAACTAGAACTAACAAGCCACATATTAAAGCGTACGTTATTTCTATCATTAAGGTGGAAAGAGAGACCGTTGAAAAATGTAATATATTTTTCACTGTTTTTCACTTTTCACGTGGCTAATGTTAATCAATTGAGGTATCAGTCGGAAACTATATTTTTTGTACCCTTGACAATGTGTTTGCAAATTTCATGACAATCAGTCTGTTGAGTAGTTACTTTGTGACAACAAAACAGACAATCTCAAATTAGCATTTATAATGTTAGTCAATGCGTGATGGTATCTCAATATACCATCATGCATTGCATGCATGCATCGTGTTGCCGTGTACTTGAGATAATTCATCATTCAGCCTAAATTGTACTGCCACCTTTGACCGAAGGGCAACCATTATATTTGCATGACAAGCTCTAGTCAACTGAGCGAGCTATTCTCAGAGTTATTAATGTACGACACGTGTGTTGATCTGATGTACCGGGCACCTGACATGATCCCTAGTGCAAAACGTCGACATAGTTTTGCAACTAGAGGTGGTCATCAAATTGTGTTTCATACAATATAGAGACAGCGATAAAATATAGAGAGCGAGGCTGCTTATAAACTCTTTTCATCTCCTGGGGGATAAAAGGAACGATGTAAACTTTCTACAAAAAGGGAAAAATAGTAAGATAATTTTGACAACATGTAGTAAAAATATAATAACGTTTTAGGAAAGTACGATAAACTTCATTAGCAATCTTTACAACCCGTTGTGTAGATTTGTTGTTATTTTATTTCGAATGATTATTATAGATCTATAGACTCAAATGTAACTAATCCGTCATAGAACAAAAGACGTAGAAGCAATCACGTGTTACAAAGTTAGATAAAAATCGTCTCATTCTTTCATAGAAAGAAGTGTTTTGCAAGACACTAGTAGATAAAAAATATGTTAGATCATTAAATTAAATTAGAAAGAAAGCAGCAGTAGAAAATTAAATTTGTGATTTATCTTGTAAAAAAAACCGTTGACTTAAAAGACAAACGCCTATTATATAACTCAATAAAAAAAAAAACAGGACGACATAAAATACACTCACTGGCATAACAAAGAAATCGAAGTAACATATTTTATTGTTAATATAACAAACATTCCAGACTGCAATAGGAAAGAGAAATTATTTTTGAAGGTGAAAGCAAATTTTACGTATAATTATGAACGGCCAGTTACCAACGTCGGTTTTATTGTTTGTTTGAAACTGCTCCAACATTTACACAAAAATTCAGGCTAAAGCTCTTGTTCCTTTTTATTATTCAAGGTAACTTTTATGAGAGTTTTGTTAAATTTAGTAATGTTCAAGATGTATTTG
The DNA here is from genome assembly GCA_963859945.1 of Euplagia quadripunctaria. Lineage (NCBI taxonomy): Eukaryota > Metazoa > Arthropoda > Insecta > Lepidoptera > Erebidae > Euplagia > Euplagia quadripunctaria. Next base: position 4,761,923 of record OY982563.1, on the reverse strand, counting down.
TAAATGTAATTACTGATTCCAATATTGGAACAATGCAGACAATTTGTAGTTCAAATTATTTTTTAAAATAACACAAGTAATTTTTATTATGTTTATAAATAAATGTCTTACATAATTATGTGACATTGCACACAAAACTATACATAGTTATGAAACAACACATACATTGTATTGATTGTAGGACTATAAACAGGGTGTCACAGAAAGGTGTAGTCAAATTTTAGGACCGTTATGTGTAGCCAAAATTGTTTTTGGAAAAATTTGTACTCTTCCGAAAATACTTTTTCTGATGCACATTTCTAAATGAACCATTATGAATTTTCATGTCAATTTCAATAAATTTTTTTATGTAGACTTAAAAAAAACCTGGACATTTCATCAAGATCCTCGGTATTAAATATTTTTAGTTTCATTCATGTCAGTCTTCTCACATACGAAATATTAGCTTAATTTGACTCGCCCGTTGGTCTAGTGGTTAGTGACCCTGACTACTAAGCCAGAGGTCGTGGGTTCTACTTCCACCCAGGATAAATTATTGTGTGATGAGCATGATCATTAAATTTATTCTGTGTCTGGGTGTAATTTATTTATAATATGTATGTATTTAGAAATATATAAGTATGTTTATCAGCAGTCTGGTTACTATGGTACTACTTGTTACTATGGTTACTGAACCTGTACTATGGTACAGGCTCTGCCTAGTTTGGAATCACACGGCCGTGTGTTAGATGTGTGAAGTTTTTATTATTACTTTCATCCGACATACCGAATACTATGTAGTCCATTGAATTTATGTTATTGACTAATTTTATTTATTTTACTACTATTTCTTGTTTGACTTTTCTAGTCTTTCTTTTTCTTTGTTACCGTCAGTGACATAACTGTCTAATGACAGAGCACTCATGTGTCGTGTCGTTTACAACAAGGCTGTTAGCTAGATACATAGTTTTATTATAACGTCTTGTCAAGTATCATGTAGTTATGATCAGTCTTGTCTAGTTGCACGAGACTTTTACAGGAGGGTGAAATCTCTAATAATATTACGTATAGCTCTATATAGTTGTAATGGCTATGAAGACGTTTACTCTAGAAGTTATAAAGGTTATATTCCAACTGACTGGCATTGCAGGTCTCATAACTAACACATATTATGTATGTTATCTTAATAATTGAGTATGTGAAGAACAACAAATCGACGCTGGGTAAATTTTACTTGGTTCCTCCTAGCCCGAAATTATTTAGCTTTTCATGTATGACTAATTAGGTACCTACTTCTCAGTTTACCTAAAAATGCAACAGCCAAAATTCGAATCTATTTTCGGGTTCGCCGAAAATCGTCCGTTAAACCTAGGATAAACCAGTCATCCCGCGAAGAGGCTACACACCTTTGACTATAAAAGTATTTGAGCATTATCTGTTCTATTTGTAAAGACTGCTAGAAACATGGGTCTTAATTAATAGTATTTTTTATTACCCTTTTGCTAAGCTAAACGATTGTGATATCCTACCGCCGCTAAGACTAAATAAATGAAAGTTTCATCATGACATAGCGTTCTCCAAGGTACATCTAAAAGGTGTTAACCTATGAAAACAATGCCTTCCTTTATTATCTCATCAACGTTTATTGTGTGGAGAAAATTTGCTGAAATATTTTTCGTACGAAGTATCTTCATTATACTCGTAGCTCCGAGTATATTCTGGTGGTTACAAGAGAAGTTATTTTGGGAGTATAAGCGCGTATCAATTTCGTTATATTATGGTTTGTTTTCTTTAACTGTGGAATAGTTCATGTGGTTTTTGTATCGTTCTTTCTCACAATATGCGAAAATATTTATTGAAATCCTAATATAATTATAATAAATAAAGTTATTTGCATAAAATGTGGTACAAAAGATGATAGATAAAACGATAAGTACAGGACACATTTCACCATACTTTGCTTTTTTATTTGTTTGTTAATGACTAAATTACATTACACATATCAATTACATGGTATTAACGAAAATGTTGTTGAGCTGAATACCCAACTGTACGTATAAGGTATAATTGTTAGAAAAAAAGGTTTTAATTTAATACCTATCTTCAGAAGTTTCAGATCAGACCAGACCGAAGTAGACCGATAAAAATTAGAAAAGAAATAAAATTCACTAGGATGACAAAATAATACTAATGGCTAATGGAAACTTTCAATTTAATGTTATAGACCAAATTGATGTTGGTTGTCCTTTTTAAAATATATTTTGATGATTTTAACTGCTTTCTATTTATTATATTATCTATAACTAACTTATTTTTAAGATTAATAAATGTACCAATAAACTACAAATCGCTTCGATACTGGGGAATAATAAATTGTGAAAATATTGCTCCTCCATAGAGGGTACAAATGTAGTATATACAGTAATATAACAATAGTACAACACTATACGTTGTTGTGTGTAGGTATTGTGTAAACTATGTAGTATAAATCAATTTAAATTGGACAAAAATACCTATACCATATAGATATATAGTGTGTAGGTACAATGTAATATCGAAAGTTCGGAACTCGACACGCGACTGTTGACATTTACAGGCTGTCACCCCAGGTTCCTTTAATAACTTTTTTTTTTATTGGACTTGGAACACAAAATTTACGGGATACAGGATAGAGTTCTTTAAACAACATTTTAGGATTTTCAAAGAGTAAATGTTATAATCACACGGCACGACACTTAAGTTCTTAGTTAGAAGTTCTATCTCTAAAAAATAAGCAAATTAATGGACTACACATCTTTCCTCTCCAGGGTAATTAGTCTTCTTCCATTTGCTTCTGTTGTAATTTATACCTCAAGAATTTCCTTAACCCTCATTACACCTCTCGCAAAGGCTTGACAGTTTCGGGTGTTTCGGACCGGTCCTTTTTTCTGGCTTGTATACGTTTTCGAGGTTGACTCAATCCACTTACTTACATTCACATTTAACAAATTAAATTAAGTGGTTAAAACAATGATTGTGCTTTATGAGCATTTTAATTATATTTTTGTTAAGCAACAAATTTTTCAGATGTTCGTAATGTTAGTGAATAATACATTCGTAATGAGTAGAAATATAATCAGCCGGTGGACGTACGCTTGTTTGCCATTTCAGTAGAATAAAATGAGTAATAGAATAAATAAGTGAGGGAAGTAGAAGACATTGAAAATTTTGAGTGTTGATGCTGCATTCACGCCAATCAAATAAGTCCGTGTCATGACAAATCGAATCTAAAAATCATTGCCCATTTTTCAGTTGAGAGATTATACCACTGTACTACAATCTAAACGAAACACTACTACTACTCAATCAATCTAATATAAAAGAAATCTTCACAACATAAAACTACGGTCCATTTCACAAAACATAAGATAGCAACCAAAGTCATAAATATGTAAGATATAGGTGTATATCTAAAAGCGAATAAAAATAATTCCAACTCAACAGTGTTCAAGCTTCTCTTGTGAAACATAATATCTCATACATAAAGCGCTTTCACAACACGAACAATAGAAGCACAAAATTTGCTTAAATGAACTATACTGATGCATCATGTGTTCATGTGATGTGTTTTCTGAGATTAACAAGTGCTTTGTTTTCATGAATGATTGTGTTAGTTTGAATGTCAGAATACGCCTCTGTTTAAGTGATAATGGAGTAAGACAATTAAAAGTCCATAACACTAGTTGACAAGTAGAGCTTACCACGAAACGTGTCTCACCTGAAATTATGAAATAAAGGGTGGAGTCTATAAGAGGAGAAGTTGCTATAGATTTACTGCCAAATAAAATCTCTTACAATTCCTTTACTAGCACGCATTAGCCATTTTACAAAAAAAAAATGAAAAGTTTAATATTATTTATTGTTAGTGCACTTTTGCCACATTAATAGGAGTTTATAGAGCTTGTTCTCCTTTTTGCAATTGTTTATAGTGCACCTGCAGGAACTTTTGTCCTACTTCCCAAAAGGCTGTTATGAAGAATGTCGACACAAAGCCGCTACACAATAATTACAAATTAACTTCGTTTAATTAATTGTGGGTTGTGTCTATCTAAACAAACGCAAACTTCGATACAATTATGATGTTACTGCTCATACGCTACAGACTTATTCACTTACACTGAAGTTTGTTGCTCATTTAAATGTCGTCTCTGATGAATCTGCTTCCACTATGGAACTGCCAGTATTCAGCATTATTAATTTGCGTCTACGGTCGGCCACAGGGTTCATTGTTAAAATCAAAATTGCAGTAATTAAACTAATAACGTACCATACTTTGACTTATGTGGTACCTGGTCCATAAATTGTCATTGTTATTGCATCGTTTATATTCTGCCTGTGCTGTTGGCGCGTTAATCTCAGAAGAGAACGCGTATTAAGAATAATATCTCCGAATTGAAAGAAATCGATGTTCGTATTAAAATGATCGATTTCAGAGGACCTAATCGAAGGAACATTTAACTTCCCACACTATTTTACGACCTAAAAGATCGTGTCACTTTATAGTTTTAGTCAATTTTGGGATAACACGTTAAAATAAACGAATTGTTAAGCTTAATATTACACATTTCAACAGACACACTTGTTATTGTTGTTACAGTTTCAACTGACTGAAGGTAGTATTTTGCGAATCCTAACGGCATTTATTATCAACAAAGTGTGTAACACATTTACACGTAACCACAGTTGATCATCAAGAGAGCAAATGTGTTACGAACCGGCTTTTCGGCCGTCATATATGATGTAAGGTACGATAAACCCAATTATACATAGATGTATATTCTATTGCAAACCGCTCGTCTGTATTATTTAGGTAACTGTAGGCGAGCTGCTTTGAACATTTGACAGCCTGATAAACGCATACCGTGCTGGTGTAAAGTTATGTTATTTTTCATCTACATATTTCCAACCAAGGAATTGAAGTCATATGAGCATTGTTATAAAGATGTTCACAGTGATCTATTAAGGCGTTGTTGTCATCCAAAAACTATAATTTGAGTGTTGTTGTTACGGAATACATTTATTTAAATAGTGTGGGTTGAAGCCCCATCACCATATCTAGCCACAATACAGACATTACAGTCCTTTATTTTGTATATGTATTAGGTATCCACCTAGTGTGATTTCAACCGAGCGTGATGTACACAAAAGTTTTCCGCACGAGCAACTCAAATGTTAGTTCCACACTATGTAGATATACGTCTCGATTTACGCTGTGAGCCTTTATCAAATAGTGGTAATGTGGTATATTGATTTGTTTGGTGAAGAACTGCACGAAATTAGTTCTAACATATTACGTTAGTCAATAAACGCTCTATGTCTGTTTTACAGTGACAATTTTTTTAGTATGTTTATTTATTAACATTTAAGTGCGAGTTAACTCGCGGAGAGAGGGTCTAAATGATGTATTGTAAACAAACTTACATAAAGTATGTACGCACAATACATTTTGAGAGATTTAGCATGTTATTTTAAGACCATGACTTCTGGGTTTCCTGTAATTTATAAGTAAATAACTATATTTAGTATTTTTCAAAAGCTTAGGTTCAGTAGTTCAGAAGATAAAGGGAGAGGATGGTCAGTCAAATTTCATCTATTTTCTTAAATAACCTTAGAAATATTAATCTTAACATTATAAAAAGAAATTGACACCCCCACAACAAACTCTTTTATTTGATATATCACACGGTACACACAGACGCCATTTGTTTTTTTAAATTGGCATTCAGAAATGACCCCTCATTCGCAAAATTCATTTATTTATGATGCACGTCTATGTTTGGGTCACCGGAATTAATAGGTGTAACAAATTTTAACAACGTAATAAGTCTAGTAGATTTAGAGCAAATTGGCTGTGACAGACGGACAGACAGGTGCACGAGTGATCGTATCTAGTTTATTTCTTGTATTCATTATGACATTCATATCGATGGTTCGACGTAGAATTTGTATTCAAAAGATATATAGGAACATATAATTATGTATAATACTTATAGTTATACATGTAGATGATTTAAACATTTGTAATTATGGATAAAGATAGGTAAAGACCGTAAAGAGTGCGCACTACCAAAAAATAACGCAGTGCTTCAAACTGGTTGTATTTTTTTTTGTTGGCAACATTTTCTATTCCGTCAACAGTGTCAGTCTTGCCAATTTGCTGGAAGTCTATTTTATTTCGTTATTGTATGTATTTTCAATATAAAATTAATAATCAATTTGATCTGTGTTTGATGTAATTTTTTTAACATTTTAAACATTTTAATACAATTTATCGTTCTTCTCTTAAAATATGTGTTCCAAGTTTTTTTTTAATGGTAAATGCCGCCATATTCTTCTCTTTTTGTTATGGTGACTTTAACTAAAGATACGAATTTGGTAAGAGTGCGAACCTAAATAGCTCTTTGGTGCGAACCGAAAGAGTATGCATGGATACTCTTAGCTGTGTTTGTTTTCTTGTTTTAAAGTAACTAATCATCCAGTTACATTGTACGTGAGTATAATTGTTATAGACAGTCAAAATATAAATAAATATGAAAATGAAATAAATCTTGCACTTTCAAGTATTATAATTTGTCTAAAAAATAATAATCTAAAGATCAATATAACTAAAACAAAATTAATGCATTTCTCACAAAGGCTACCCACATAATTCTACTAATATTTAAGTTTGTGAGGATGTATGGATGTATGTATGTATGGATGTTTGTTACTCTTTCACGACAAAACTACTGAACCGATTGCCTGATTGATGAAACTTGGTATGTAGATAGCTGAAGAATTGGATTAACGCATAGGCTACTTTTTATCTCGATACTCACACGGGATCGGTACTTACGCGGGTGAAACCGCGGGGCGCTGCTAGTTTGGACATAAACTATGAAAATATTTAGATTAACGAAGCTGACACGGCAAAATTTCTGGGACTTACCATTGATAATAAAATAAATTGGAAAACGCACACAGAGTCATTATGTAATAAAATCAGTAGTTCAGCATATGCTTTATTTAAACTTACGCCGGTGCTAAATACTGATGTTCTACTTACAGTGTATCATGGTACTACTGAGTCATATGTTAGATACGGCATAATGTTTTGGGGAAACTCCACACACAAAGATATCGTTTTTAAAGCCCAGAAAAGATGTATTCGAGTCATCTTTAGTTTAAATAGTAGAGATAGCTGTAAGCCATATTTTGAAAAACAGTCTCTTAACTTTACCCTCTCTATAAATAAATGAAACAGCTATTTCCTTTCAATCTAATCCAGAACTTTTTGAGACTTTGGCAGACACAGTCAAATGACATAGAAGGGAAAATACCCACAATAGGCTTCGCATACGTAAAGCAAATACAGCTTTATTGCATAAAAGTATATACTGTACGGCGCCAGTCATGTATAACAGGATACCTCATGAATTTAAGAAACTAAATATAAAATTTATTTAAGAAAGGCCTCGATGAATTCTTAACAAATAAATGCTATTATGCAGTAAGTGACTTTCTCGCTGGAAAATAATATAGTTCCTAGTAGTATTCTGCTCAAACAACAATTAAACTATTTTATAATTAAGTTATATTTTATCATTCCTGTTATAAGTTTTGATAATTTATAATTATTTGCTATTATTATTATTAATTGAATTATTTTATAATTACAGATTATAAGATTGTAAATTAAATATAGGTAATGTAAGTAAATTTTATTGATATTTTTCTTCGAATGTTTATATTATTTATATCATAGTTTAGAATAACAGATAAACTGTACTGATTAGACAATACGTATTTTACAGTTTCAAGCAGCCTACTAATATTATTTATTTGAAATAGTCGACTGTATCACTATTATTGAAGTTAACCTAAAAATCAATGAAATTCAATTTTGCATCAAGGTAGACAAAAAAGGACACGTTAAACTTATACCTAAATGTAACACCATTCTACACCTTTGATCAACAAATAAATTATTATTATTATAAAAACTAAAAATAAGAAAAACAAAACTTCGAAAAATATTATATATGAACACAGGTACATATCAAGAAATAATAATTAGATGCACTCTTTGTTATGAACTCTTTGTAGAACCAAGACAAGGAGACTGGATCCAATGTAGTAAATGTGAAGCTCGGTAGAGTGATGAGTGCGCAGACTACATCTAACTTGGAGTTTTTTTTCATTACATGTGTGATAATTGCCAGAGCTAAAGATGTCATACCTTTTTCGTATTTTCATGTATCATATGTCGCGTACTCTTTGTTGCACTGCACCCTAAGAGTGCGCCGGGACGAACTCTAAGTTTATGTCTTATTAATATTTTCTGTGATTGTTAAACTTACATTCACGCCTGTATCCCCGAAAGGATAGACAGAAGCGTATTAAATGCTCACATTTTGCTGATTTTAATTAATCCCACCTACGTAGGAGGGGCAAGCCAATTGACGTCAAATGGGCACTTAGGAAATTAAATGTTAATTTCGTTTTTTTTTTAAATGCTTTCTCCTCCGGCTTATTGTGTATTTTAAAATGTAAAAGTTCTTGACGCAACCAAAAACATTAATCAAGCAAAAAAATTCTCTAGTGCAATAAAAAGAAAAAACAAGAACAATGTGGATGATAAAACAAAGGATTTCGTATAAGCAAAGGGTGCTTCAGGCCATCAAAGATTTTAATTTCCAAGATAAATACAGCTGACGGCCGGACGGTGGGTACTGTAGTACTGTTTTTGAATGAAGAATAGATTTTTGGCCACTCGGGCTTTTGGTATTGAGATGTCTTTGTCTGTAAAAATAATAAATTAATGAGTTGTGGAAACTGAGTGATGAAGTTTGTGAAATTGATTAGCTTTTTTATAAACCTTGCTAGCTATAGTATTGGAGAAATCGTATGCAGGGCATTTTAGGGTTAAATGGCTGTATCTTTTGATTGCGTTGACTTAGAAGCTTGATTTTTACAGCTCCAAGGGACCGCAAACATAAATATTTGGTATTAATTTCAACTTGATTCGGGCTCCTAAGAAAAGGGTCTTGACAGACAGATGGACAACAAAGTGATCCTATAAGGGTTCCTTTTTCTCCTTCTGAGGAACGCAAAAGAATACCGGTGCTGGAATTCCTGATCTATAGGTAAACTAGTCCAGGATTGAAGTATCGAACAACAAATTGTTTGTTTATTATGTCACATACTAATTTCTAGTAGTCCATTAAAGATTGTGAAAAAAAGTTTATACTTAATATTAAGTCTTGTTGACAATAAATACTCCCGTGAGAGTCAGCTACGAAAGCAACTGTCGTGCTGTAGAAAATAATAAACTTACTTTTCAAAAACTTCAACAGTACATCTTTCAGAAACATTTGGTATTTAGTTTAATTTATTCTATTATTACCTACCTTTTTGATAGAAAGCCTATGGCACTCGCATTAAGGCAAAATATTATTCAAAGTATTTCAGCCAATATTTCTAACACAAAAAAATATTCTAATCAAAATGTTATCACTTAAAAACAGCGGTAGATATCCTCCAATTTGTAATTCTATGCGCAATTTTAACGATGCGAAAACATCGTATATTATAATAATAGGTGTAATTTTAGTGCTTTGACCCACGGTAAAGAAAATTTGTTTTAAGCGTTGTCATACAGCGAGCTTACAAATATTTATGACTGTTAGTTAAATTTTGCGTATTTTTTTAGATATTAATTTTGTTGAAATTTTACCTAGAATGTCTTAAACAAGCAATTAAAGAATTGTTGACTGTCAAGACAACTTAGTACTTTTTTTCTAAACATCAAAACGAGAAGTTCTTTACTATTTGTTCTTTAATACGGACGACAATTTTGAGAGTATTTCAAGATGTTATATTGCTTGACTTAGTCAAAATAATTTGTTTTGTGTATAGGACTACCCACTATATTAAAATTATCTGTTCGCTAAAATGCTCTAAATTATCAGTACGCTAAAATGCTCTAAATTATCAGTACGCTAAAATGCTCTAAATTATCAGTACGCTAAAATGCTTTACACCGACCCTTTGCAATCGTCGGATTTAAGTTTAGAGTTTAGTTTACGTTGACGTCGACTACAGTGGGTGCAGACTGGGAATGACAAATGATGGCTCTAAGCAAATGTCTTTTTTTGTACGATGCACCAAAGCTCAAAGGACCATCATCATCTGCCTACCTTTGTCCTAATTTTATTTAGGGTCGGTGCAATATGTTTTATTCTTCCATTCTACTCTACCGTTCGTCATTTCACAAAGCTCAAAGGACCATGGCGCATAATGTAAAAGAAAAACATACAAATATCTTCAAAACACGAGTTCATAGATAAGGAAAAACAGTTAGAATAAAAGGCGAAATAACGTCATTCGAACGCCTGCAACCTCCACAGAAACGCAACAAGCTTAAGCTTCTTACTGCAAATAGTTGCCACCACATTTTCGTCGACCTGGCTGGCCACCGACTTGTTAGGGACATTGAAGTTCGCCACTGTTTAAGTTTGCGTCGAAAGAAAGAATAAACCACCATATTTTCACGAATGAGAACATTATATAAATAGTAAATGATCTGGCTATGAAGGAAGGGCGGAGGGTAGAAGTGCAAATATAGGTCACTGATCTCATACTATCTGTGTCATGAGAGAACACTCACAATCAACGTTATGACACTTATGTCATAACGTTGATTGTGAGTGTCAAATCAAGTGTGAAATCAGTGCACAGCATCTTAATGCTGTGCACTGATTTTTCTGTTTCTTGCTAGTAATTGCTTTGCTTAATTGTGTATTATTAAAAAGCAAATAAAGACGCTACGTGTTCTTATTCATTACAAATTCGCGAATTTTATTTTATAACAGAATTCCCAAGGTTATATGTTAAAAAGCACAAGCCGGTTCTGTAATATTCTATGTCTGAAGTAAACTTTTGATACATAATTCTTCGAACTTTTTGAAAAACATATAATCAATTTAGTAAAATTTTAATGTTATGAAATAGAGAAGTAGTTTAAAGTAAAATATCAAATCGATTAACTACACTTTTGTATGTAACACAATTTTTATAAACCGTATTAAAACACATAATATAATATAAATTTATCACGTTTCCCATATATCTACTTCACTCCCCCTAAATAGATGCGAGTTCATTTATTTGAAGAAAATAGCCTTAAGAGAATGTTCAAGCCACTTAGCTCCTAATGACTACACACGTCCATCACGACGCTGACCTGAGTAAGAAACTACTATAAAGTACACACCAAGAAGACAACTCAATGCAATAAATCCTTTGCACTCTACGACAGTGGTAAGTTTTCTAAAGTTTCCTTCCAATAGAAACTAGTTAAGTACATATTTTTTTGTTTATAGAAACAGTATGTGTGCTGGAAAGTATTAAAACGAAAGTTTTACAACACAGTTCATAGGCTGGTAATATTATGTTTAAATTTTGAAGGAATCTGCTAAAATATTTTTTTTTGCGCCTATGGGTTTGCGTAGTTATGGTTTTTTTTTATTATTGTGTAATGGAATAGGCGTTTGTCTTCCATCTCACCTAATTGAAAGTGACGATGAAGACGAAGATGGCCTATACAAGAGAAACCTATTCACTCTACTCTTAACCGTTCCAAGATTATAATTGTCTGGAAAAATAGACGCACGCAGTTCATTCCAGACCTTGGACACTCGAACTAAAAAGAAGCTGTCAAAACGTTTCGCTCAACTTTTTGGTGTTCCGACAATGAAATCCAATTAGTTCGAAGTAAGCCTTCGCACATTCACCAAAGTGAATCCTATAGAAAACAATTAAGGCGACTTTACGACGACGGTGCTCAAGAGTATACAGTGCCCTATTCGTGAGCACGACATTGGTAAAAAAATCCGTACCAAAATGGTTTGAAACTGGCTCCAAACATCTGATCAGTAATAGAAAAGTGGTCAAAATTAAGATTCGCATAACAGCGTTTTTGTCGACAAGACAGATTTTTTTAGCAGAAGTCTAAAAAGACACTGTTTAATTTCGTAGTTCTGTTCAAGACTGCTGCTATTCATAGTTGTTTACTATTCATAGTCGACTGACCTCTTGGTCTAGTGGTTAGTGACCCTGACCGCTATGCTTATAGGTCGTGGGTTCGATTCCCACCTGAGTCTGGGTGTTCTTTGTATCCGTGGTTTCTATGTTTGTAAAGTGCCCCGCGACAGAGGAGTAATTCCTAATGCGGGAGCTGTCTTTAAAAAAAATCCTTTTTTGATTATTGATCCCATTGTCAGAGATAGCAGAACGTGCAGCTCTATAACTTGGTTGGAGATGGCTTAATTAGTAAATAATATTCCAATATATATAATTAAAACTAATTATTTACATTGTAATTCTAATTCTTACAATTTTATCTAAAAAAATAACACAGCAACAAGTTACACGTCAAAACACTTTACACACATTATTCTTAATGTGAATTGCCGTATTGACACATTAAGAATAAGGAAAAGACGTAGAAGGAGAATAAATAGGTTGATTTGAATAGGTCCATAAAACCTGGATTCATATTTCAATAACATGACATGAATATACAGAATTAGATCGCCTCTATATTTACGTATCCCAATATTCCTATTTTCTGCATCAATTGTTTTTGGGAATATATTTTATCGCGTGTCAAATGCACGCAAGCCTCCTGCGTTATGAAAAAAATCCATTTACTTTTATTAAAGCTTTTATCAGCGGCTAAGCCCTGTGATACCAACTCTGAATTGATACGTCTTATAGGATGCTAGAATAGAATAGAATATTCTTTATTGTACTCCATAGATATAGAAGTACAATTTTTTAATATTTTTGTTCATGTTAGCTATAACAGAGCGAACTTTTCACTAAAAACGATACAACCTTAGGATGGATTAAGCGATTGAAGAAAGCTATTTTAAAAGAGTGAAATACAGGATTTGTTTTTTATTTTGGTATAGGAATGGAAATCTTTCCAAGTAGAGAGCAAACTCCGTTTGATAATCAGTAATTAATAATATGGGTGGTGATGGATAGAATTTCGTCAAGGATGACTGTGTTATCCATAATATATTATATTCCTTAAGATAAGATAAGATAACTTTATTTGTCCTACTTGAATCATAGTACGAGTAACATACTCGCTTCCAACAGCAGTGGATGCGATCCCCAAAATGTTCTTCTTAACATCGCCGAGAATTGATTGAAAATGAAATGGCCTTGGAATGGAAAAAAGATAGCACGCAATGTCAAAGACGTATAAATAGACTAGGCACTATGACAAACTGGAGACAAGTTCCTGATGATGAATTTAAAAAGCCGTAGTAGAAGCGGATTTATCTCACACTGCGTCCGAATTAGCAATAGTCTGCCATATAACTGATAAGAGAATACTGATGCATTTCTTTGTATTTGAATGAAACAGTATTGGTGTGAATGATTTCGTTTTTAAGTTCCAGCTATGAATATAATATGCCTTAGTTAATTGCTCTATTTTTTCTATTATTACGTAGGTAACTATTATCTACATAAACTATAGGAAAATGTAATTATATCTTGAGAAAATTCATCGGGGTTAAGTAAACGTTATATTAACCGATGAAATTTCTCAACATAAGTGATACAGTGAGTACAAACGTTAGATTTTTGGTTAAATTAGAGCTGTTCAACTTTGAAAAAACCTCCACTCTATTTCTCCTGGTGAGAACAAATGTCAAAACGATCGTTTGTCATCTCATACCAAAACAAACTCGGTCCATTGGAACGAGTTGACAATTTTGAAAATTAATATTATCTTCATTCGTCGTTTCATCAAATTCCTGGTTTTGTTAAGTTCTAATAGGAACTACCTTGTTACCTATACCTTGAAAAGTTTCTTCTTCACTGTACTAAATCAACTTAAATTTTAAAGAGTTTTAAGAATGGGACCAGATGATGAATGAAAAAAATATAAATATTCAAATTCGTCAACTCGTCCCAACGGGCCGAGTTTGTTTTGGGACGAGATGACAAACGATCGGTCAAAACTTCTTGATGACAAATGCAATATTACAAGTATTTATAACCACTTACCATCAGGCGGGCCTGTCCCTTTTTGCCAATATTAAACAAGACAAGTAGGTATAAAAAACAAAACAATGTAAAATACTCCCGATTCAACAGTCCTTTTACCTATTAGAGAAAAGCTTATGAACTTCAACACACAAGATTTTTCTTAATTTGTAGCTAAGAACACTCTTGACTAAGTCACCATTTAAACAAAAAAAATCCAAATCGGTATAGCTATAATGCCATAGACAGGCACACAGATACACACGTTAAATTTATAACTCCCCTCTTTTTTGCGTCGTGGTTTAAAGGGATTAAATGAAGTTGAACACTAATTGAAACAGATTGAACCTTTTATATTACAACGTTCTAATAGCCTGGTAGCTCCCTGACCTTGTTCACTATACGGAGAAAACAAGAAGTTATCTAACAGAGACAGTTGTATCTTTACGCAGACTGTATTGTTATCAAATTTTTAAGAAACAAACTACAAATATACTAAAATTAATGGAGCCCCCGCGTTGTTTTACAACTTTCTACGAGAGATTCCTTGGGAAATTAAAACATTCAATTTTAGAACATCTATAAAAACAAATTGTGCTAACTATAAACGAATTTCTCCGCTCACGGATTCTTTACTGTTTTACTGAGAAACCTGAGGATTATAGTAAATCCGACCTTTTAGCCGATTAGACCTCAAGGGTTCTAAGATAATGGACTTGACATTACCATTAACTTAAATAAATAAGTGCATTCCTGAATGATTTTATCTTTAACTATATATAGCTTTTCTGTTTACGTTCTGATGTACAATAATACTTTACTATAAAATAATTAATCCCAGTTTTATCTAACTGTTGCAAATGTTCTCTTAAGCTGTAGGTGGCAACACTTAGGTTTCATTTGTACGTCCCAGTACAAGCAAATGTTTGTGAGTTTTGTAGTTCGAAATGAACTACTCAACTAAGTTATTTTATGGTTTCTTCTGAAGGTACTGGATGCCACAGTTTGCTTAACAAAATAAACTCCTAAATGTTTAAGGAACTGCAAGCTCAAGCTTACTTTTGCACAAAAATGGTAGTGGCTCTCAAGTTACCCTGTAAGATAGTTTTGGTAAAACTATAAAAAAAAGTGTGTATTACTTAATGAATACTAAAATATGTTTGAATAATGACATTTTCACTTTAAAAATCTCTTTAACTTAGATTGGTTTATAAAACTAGTACACTTACTAAGGGCTTAAGAGTCTTGTATTTTTGGTCAGTTGGACTTCAAGCTACTTTTATTTTTTTGTCATTCTTTAACCTGCTAATTTGGACTTAAAATATAAAGTTTTCTTGTCACGTAGTAAAAGTTTAAAACTTTTTTATTCCATGAAAAGAGTTAATCGTTTCAAGAGATCATTCATTAAATCTTATTAAAATTGATATCTATAGATACTGCCATTTACAAAATTGCCTCTGATATATTCAATTACTGTAAGAAAACTTTTCTGCTGTCACTTAATGTGATTAATATTTTGTATTTTGATAGCTTATGAGCTGTATTAGCTTCATGTTCGTACTAATAGTTTCAGATTGTTACGTTTCGGACCTTTGATCCCTGACAGTCGCATGTTAACAGTTAGATAGATAGATAGATTATTTTTTATTGTACACCATATAAACTTACAATAGGTCTTAAATTTAATTTTAATGCTAGGTACAATGGGCGGTCTTTTAGCTAAAAGCGATCTCTACCAGACAACATTGTGATGGATTTAGCGTCAGGAGGAATTGGTAGATGTGAGTGTACTATTTATAACAATACATATACTTACACACATAGGCAAATATTAATATATGTATACATAAATATAAATAAACATACACAAATATACACAATATATATGTACATAAGTACAGAAGTAATATTGTACTGTATTGACAGATCATTTATTCTTCAACCTATCAAAGGCAGATATTTCGTGATATAACGGTCTATCGTGATTTTCTCAGTCTATAATCGTAGTTTGTAATATCTAGACATTTGTTGCAAAAAAATTTTCGTGAGTGGTATTCATGTTTATTAAAGACTATACGGTTTTACTCACGTTTGTATTCCGGGGATACCCGATTAGTTTCGGACACGACGGGGGCCCTTTTTCAAGGAGTGAAGCGTCCTGCCGCGATGGTGTCAGGCGTCACACTCACGGCGGGACGTATAGTCTTTAATAAACATCTAGATATTTATTAAGGAAGGCGTAACTTAAACACGGAGCGAGAACTTGTGAAAAGATTATCTCCATTTATAGGGCTTCCAGAAAGTCCTATCAATTGCAACATAAAGGATTAGTCCATTAGTTTATCTAGTTAGCTTGGATATTAAGATAATCGACCGATTATTAGAAATTAGCTCCGTTAAGCTTTAGGTATTGAAATATTTTATTAGTAGTATCTTGTGTTCCTGTTTTTTATGTGCCTATCACCTTATGCAAACTAATTTCTAAACGATTCTATAACCATAAATAGAGAAGTGTTAAGAAGAATTGCTGACGTGTCATGTGTTATTCAAATATTCATTAAAAGGAATAAGATTTTCCGATCTATGAAAACGCAATTTTGCTAAGCCAATTGCATCTAACTTCACTAAAAACCATACGGTTAGAAAAAAACTTATACAGGTGTGGTGCAGGTGTAATAAATATGTAGATTGTAGGTATGTAACCATACTAATAAATTATGAGGAATAAACTGTTAAGTAAGCGGCGGTAGCGTAATGGCTAAGGCGTCGGACTTGCGATCAAGTGGTTGCGGGTTCGAACCCCACCCAGTACACTACCGTCGTGAACCCACTCCTAACACAAGCGTAAAGCTTAGCTGGAGGGGTTAACGAGATTACTAGTAATGTGTGACCCACGTTACTAGTAATCTTTTTTAACAATAAAAAAGAAAAAAAACTGTTAAGTACTGTGATTTATGGTTAAGTCTTCTTAATAGAACTGTTTTATTGCGGTTCTATTATCATAGGTGGTACCATTAAAATATTTTAATTACATTACTTTGTGGACACTTTTACATTAATAAGTATCCAAGTAATTAATATAGTATTGTAATTTATATTTTTAATTTTAAATCTCAAAAATAAAACCTTTTCTTTTTTTTCAAATTATGTAATATTCTCATTTGCGCATATTGTATTGTAAATAATATAATTTTATTATTTAATTTGACTGTGAGTTTGTTTACACTTTTTTAGTGCACATAAACATGGGACTATTTCTGCTTTTCAGAAAAATCTCATCTATTTTCCTGTCAGATGTATCATCTTACTACCTACTAGTATTTGTTCGTCAAAATAAATATTATTTCTTAGGCTCCTAGTAGAACATTCTGTCCAATAAACTTAATTAGAAAATAATTACTTAACTTGATATTTGGCGCCGCAATCTAAATTAATAAATTAGATACAAATTAAAAACATTTGATGGTATTTTTGAGCTGCAAATGAAATTTGTTTCCTCATTGCACGTTTATTTTATTAATTCTGATCAACATTTCACTGTATTAAAATTACAGGGGCAATTAGGGCTTTCTCGGGTCTGTTATAGAATTCGAACTATTTTAATAGGCTAAGTTTCACCTACATTTTTACAATTTCTGTAATATAAATTCGATCGTGTTCTTTTTCTAAAAACCTTCTAATTTAATAAAGTCGAAAGTTTGTGAGAATGGATGAATGAATGTTTGTTACCCTTTCACGCAAACACGGTTCAACGAATCTTGATGAAATTAGTACAGCGATAGATTATAGTCTGGAATTGCACATAGACCAAAATGTAAGGTTCTCGTGAGATAGATTTCATCAAAATTTCCACGTGCACGAAGTCACGGGGAAAAGCCAATCATATCAAAGAGCTGAGAATGTGTCAGTTCTGAGATATCATAATTTGAATATAGAACTAGTGATGTTGGCTGAAGCCTATTATTGTTTTTTTTTATAAAGTTTAAAGGGTTGATTCCTCCAAATGTCCCGCCATGCTTTTACGGAAGTTTGCTACAAAATGGACGTGTAGTGTATTTTACTTCCCTACTTGTCTTAATTTTTATTATAATGTTAAACGTTTATTATGTTTATCTTAAAATTTTATAAAATTGATTGCTACTAACTTTTATTAAATTTGTAGACACAAAGTAACACTTGTAGTAGAACTCGAATGATTGTGATGGACCGCCGACCCGTATGAGGGATATGATTTGTACAGGATCAAAGGCTGAAGGGTGCTCAAAACAAGAAACAAACAAATGGAAAATTCACAACTAAAGCCATTTTATAGTTATATAAATATATAACAATTTAAATTCGAAGATACCTATTTTTGTGCAAAATAGGCATACATCAATATGTGGTTATAATAAGGTGTATTTTTTTAAAGATATACTTGTGTGTAAAGCTACACAAGTGTCACGAGTAGAGTAACAAAAAAGGAAAGCAAAATACACGCAGCCTCAGAATAATTTTATCTGATTTGCACAAATAATTGTTCCAGGATGGAGCCAGAGGTTATATCCCAACTGACTAACACTACACAATTTAAATCGTTGTTTCAAATATCAGTTTATTAAACCAATAGTTTGTGTTAAACACAGTATTTCCCGTCGGAAAATTTTACGGTTAAATACACAAAATGTAGCCCGATCGAAACGAATATCATGGACAAACAGTTTAGCAATTTAATGTGTTAGTTGTTATGGTTTGTGATTTAAAATAAAAAAGTATTTTAAATCACAAATCGCTATCACAACGCTCTTTATAGCGCGTTAAGCTACTTTAAGCAAATCTATAGCCATATCAGTTATAATCTATATGTTTATTAAAAACAGCAGTATCTGCAATCGTGTTCAGTTGGGTCTTTACTTAAATACTGGAGTAAATTTAATTAGCGGATCGAGCGTAATATTCCAATTCCATTGCCTATAAGACTTGCATTATTTGGCTGGCTTTGTTTTCAAAATTATGTATCTAATTCGTTAAATTAATTTCAGAGTGCAGTTGCCCCAATAATGTTTGGTATATGTGTAAAATAGACTTTAGATATTATCAGCAGCTACCAGATTAAATTGTTAGATATAATTTATAGAGGTTGTTTAACATTGTACCAAAACCCTTCAACTAGCCATTACTCATCTGCAAAACGAACATACATCACATATTCTGATTGCCTCAAGGTGGGGGCCATTACGTGTCTTAGTGAGTGACGTGCGAAGTAAATTATTATAAATTTATGTTTTTTTCGCTTACCGAGTTTCAGTTTTTGAGGTTCTTAAAAAAAACTACTAATAATATGTTATTTTTTATTATTACGTTATTTTTGATAAGTAAATTTTTATTTATTGAAGGCCGTAAGAATTTTTTTTTTTAATATTCTTTCCTATTAGTAATTTTCAAATACTTTATGTGAAGTAGTTAGCCAGTTTTAATACTAAAATAGTTTTTAGTAACCTTACCTGATCCTTTAGGTGCAAAATACCTAATAGCAACTGGAAATCTCTTGTTGTGTGATAAATATGTTACCCACGTATTTAGCGCCAATGAATTATGCGCCAGAGCGATTTCACTTCGATTTAGGTGCCAATAGTTTGTTTGAAAGGCGTTGTGATATTATATTAGTAAAACTAGTGTTAGCCGGGTGGTAAAAATTCGACCAAAATCATTATTGAAAAAAAACGTCAGGCAATTCAAAGGTATGTAAATACTAATTACGTGATCGCTTTAATTCCCATACGTCAGGTAATTGTAAATTGGGGTCGGCTTTCAGTCTAACTACAATACGGCCGAACTTTGATATTTTACGTGAAGCGACTGCCATCAGACCTCCAGAACCCAAGTACTAGGCGATGTCGAAGTTCTGTAGTTAGACTTTTTAGGGTTCCAACTACCCGTAATGAATGCACAGATGTTCGTAGGGCAACCGGGACCGACGGCTTAACGTGCTCTCCGAGCACGGAGGGGTCTCAATGTGTTAACAATGGTCTCCCATCCTAAGACTGACGTGGCTAGTATTACTTAACCTTGTAATGTGCTAACTTACTCGGTTACCACTTACAAAATGATATATCACTAGCTAACCAGCCACGCGTTGCTGTGGTTAGGTAATTTGCAATAAAAAAAAACTATACTATGTCGTCGCCACATGAAAAACTTTTATTTATTTTATTAAAAATAGGGACAAACTATAATAGATGATAACCCAGTTCACTATTTAATAAAAATAAATTAATAGACATTATTTTGACTGGATACACCAGTAACGCAATGCTATTGGTCGATTGATAAATATTAATGAATAGTGGGGTTATAAAAGGGTAGCAATAAAGGCAGAACGATCACTTGAGTGCGGATAGAGGTACGAACAACTTGGCAGTTACTGTTAGTTAGTGATTTTAATAGTTATTATCAGTGGTTGTGAGACTGTTTCTTACAACTATCTCTTAAGTTTGACCAAATTGCACACATTGCATTTCATTAAAATCGGTTCATTCTTTTAGGAGTTCATTGCGAACAAACAACGAGACACAATTTTTTTAAATATAAATAGATGGTACGCAAAAGTTTAAAAGTTAGTTAAGGAGTTTCTTCCACATGTATCTATTATTGGAATCTATTTGTATAATAGTCTACTTTTAACGCAAGCCAAAAGCCTTAAAAATTATTTTAAACACAAGGTTAAAAATAAAATATAGAAAATAACTTAGATACGACGAACTTAAAATAAAGGAAGTAAACAGTTTCCGTTCGTAAATTACTTTTACAACTCCTATGTTTTACTGCTAATTGAAACTTTTACACGAAACTAATAACCATGTATACGGCTTAAGTTGTTTTAGTGTCATACTTATCCAGACATTAACTTAAAAGTACAATATTAAGTGTTACTGGGAACTGCTTCTAATGAATTTTATTTTCATACTGGGGTGGAAAGTTTATATTTTATGAGGTTACTATGAACCCTATTATAAAAAAGAGTAAGCGGTTTTTAACCCCGATCTTTTATCCCTGTTTATTGCAGTGTAAAACTATCATTAAATGTAAATTAAGCTACAATTCATAAAATAGGTTCAAATAAATGATGAATAAATTTAATTTTCAAGCTGCTGCATTAAACTAAATTATTAATTCTCCCTTTAGGTGTCATGTCTTTTCAAACAAGTTTCAATAATATAAAGGTTCAAGAAATCTGATCTTAAAAAAAGAGGCAGTCATTGGACTGCCGCCAGAAGTGCAAACTTAAACGATATGACAAACTTAAAACGTCACATTACTCTCCTACTCAACCACTCACTCGCCCACTCGCCCACTCGCTGACTCGCCCACTCGCCGACTCGCCCACTCGCCCACTCTGCCCACTCTTCCCACTCTGCCCACTCGCCCACTCTGCCCACTCTACCCACTCTTCCCACTCTGCCCACTCTTCCCACTCTACCAACTCTGCCCACTCTGCCCACTCTTCTTACTCTTCCTACTCTGCCCACTCTCCCCACTCTGCCCACTCTGCCCTCTCTGCCAACTCTGCCCACTCTGCTCTCTCTGCCCACTTTTCCCACTCTGCCCACTTTCCCCACTCTGCCCACTCTCCCCACTCTGCCCACTCTCCCCACTCTGCCCACTCTCCCCACTCTGCCCACTCTCCCCACTATCTTCACTCTCCCTTCCTAGATCCCTACCACCATCTCTCTCTCACTTCCTCCCTCCCTCCCTCTCTCCCTCTCCATGTCTCTCTGACGCTGTACATGTAAATATAAGAAACTCACCTCCGGCTTAAGAATTTTCGATCTCGTTCATAAAAATATTTTTTTTTAAATATATTTCACTCGGACACATTTTCCATACATTTTCGATCAGTTTTTCTTCTGACACATTTTCCATACATTTTCGATCAGGGTGCACGTGACCATATTACACTCGGACACATTTTCCATACATTTTCGATCAGGGTCCACGTGACCCTGAATTCTGACGAAAGTTTAACATTTTTTACCCATCTCAAAAAGTGCCCAACGCCGCTAAAGAAGTTTTCACTTCAAAAATATGTAGGAGTAGTCACGACAAATGAATTATAAATTGACAATATAAATTGAGATTTCTCGTGACGACTCGTACCTATGGACTATGTATGTATGTACGTAATAAAGTATTTTATAATTGTTTAAATGGTAAAGGAAACAATCGTGCGGAAACCTGCATTGAATAGAATAGTAGTTTATTTGCTAAACATTTAGGTAATGTTTAACAAACAGTGCCAGATACACACCCGTGGGACCTACAGTAAGTTATACAAGGATTGCGAAATTTTTTGAATGCCGGTGCTACAGTTATGGCCCTCAAGTTGCACTTAACATATTTAGGTACGTAAACAAAAACTTAAAATAAAATTGATTTAAAACTTAAGAAATACCGCTAAATTTCAAATTTACATGGATGCTTCCTGCAGCTTTAACAGTTCTTCGAGGTACGACAGGTTGTGAATTTCTGTATTTATTCACATACCTTCTAGAGCTTTACTACAGTAAATAAATATAACTAGTGGTCGCCCAGTGGTCGACATTCGACCATAATTAATTTAAGTTATAAGTTTGAACATTATTAAGGTTTTATTGTCAAAGACTATACTTCTATAATTACATATTCAATAACAAGATTAATGTTAATTTGCCTATTTTTCAAACAAATTATATGAATGTCTTCTATATGTCACGGGACTGAAACGCAATCATGCTTTAGGTATGTAATTTACATAGTTATGATGAGATGACAAAAAACAGACTCGATTTGACCATAGAATTCCAAATAAACAAAAGAATATCTATGCTATCTATGCTAAGTATTAAATATGCGGTAATGAATAGTAGTGTGTGTAACGTGTTATTTATTGAAAATAATGTATTTTTACGCATAATTTAAAAAAAATATTAGCATTCGTCACTTCTTCTCTGTATAAGCTATAAGTGTGCGAAATTTCATACTCCTCCTTCCGCCCAATTTTCGTAAAAAGGGATCCAAAGTTTTCGCTTCACGTGTTAATATATAGAAATGTGTATGTACGTCATTTAATGTTTTAACTCATTTTCTAATCAACGGAGGATTTTTTCCACAAATGAAGAACTGATGATAATGTAATCATATATTCATTAAAATGAAAATAAATAGCTGTTAAATAAGTCTAATCCGCACCCCAGACCAAGGCATGTTTTAGATTTATTAACTATATGTTAATCATAAAACACGTACCTACAAAATTTAAAGATATCTGCATTAAAATAATATACTTAATTAATACAAATTTATTATTACATATAAATTTCACTGCAGAGTAAAACATTAATCTATAGTAAAAAGTTCTTTACTAATTCATTCTTACTTTTAAAGTTATAAGAAATTCAAATATTGTACATCTGAGAAATCTTTCGAATTTTAAAAGTACTGTTTTCAAGAATTTAAAGTAGATGCTTACCTTGTCTATCACCTATGTAACATATCATCAACTTCATTCGTAACATTAACGCTCACACGCTAACTTATATTGCTTTGAATTGTTTTAGCTTACGCAGGTAATACTATTGTATTACCTGCGTAAGCTAAAACAATTCAAAGCAAAAAATATATATTCTTTAGAACTATTGAATTCAACAAGGAATTATTTATTATAATTTAGTGGTATCTGAGCATTCAATCTTCAATAAATAAGAAGTATTTTAATGCAATGCTAAACTTAAGTTGCGTGCGTAATGAATTTATTCAGTTCTAATACCTACCCTTGTCCTATTTACGAGTAACTACTTACAGAACACAGCGCTTAGCGCTGTGTATAATATATATTTTTCGTTTAAATTTTTCCAAACGTTTAAATTAATTGTATATCTTTGTATTAAAAGCAAGAAACGGATCAAATTTTAAAGAGTTTTGTACTCACCTATAAGAGGGTTTCTTCAGGGATACTTTTTTATCGAAAGGCTCCCCAATGATTGTAAGGGACAAGTGCTAAGATTAATGACAACGAGTTCGTCCCTTGCCATTTTAGACCACCCACTATTTGAGCATGGGAGTCTCTTCAGGGATAATGGATAGTAGCTATATTTTTTCTAAGACCTTACTAATGGATTTACTTTAGGATAAGAATATTTATTGGTATTGATAGAGGGCTCTGTTTCCGAAGTTTAGATAAGGCTGTAATTAGATGGCTAGTTGAGCCAGCCTGGCTCCTTCCAGAAACATATAAGCCTCTTAGGGCTTTTAAAGGAGCAACTTTTCATTCGCGAGGATACCTACCCGTGGTGAGGTCTAGCGCTCTAGAATAACGTGGCCAGTTGTTTCCCAGCCATTGAGACGTATTCTGCATAGAGGGCTGTATGTCGCATTGATGGTGAATAAATGCCGATTCAGAGCAAAATGTCTCGTAATGGTTCCTACAACTATGCGGATATCTAGTCGGTTGAGACTGAGCAGTCTTCGGGTTAAACTTTAGGATTAGACTAAAAACTTCGTTAGTTAAAGTAAATGGTCATCCCGGAATACACCCTTGATTAGGTACAATCGGATATCTTTAATAAATATTGCTTAAAAATTTAAGGAGTATTATTTTATGGAAGCATTAATTTTGGTAAATTCCACTTTGCCCCACCAAGCCACCCCACTGGTGGGCAAAGTGGAATGCCTTAAAGTTCGCAGTAGAATCTGCCCTACTAAATAGATTTACTTATAACAGCATCGGACTTGCAATGAAGTAGAAGCAAGTTTGAACCTTACCCAGAAGGTACGCTACCGATATTAATGCTTTACACATTAGCTTTACACTTTAAACAATTAGTGTTTAGTTTTTTTTTATGTTATAATGGGCAAACGAGCAGACTGGTAACCTGATAGTAAGTGACTACCATCGCCCATGAACACCTGCAACTCAAGAGTCACAAGTGAGTTGCCGGCCTGAAGTTGAAATGAAATAAAAATATGTGGGTTAATTAGGTGCTATTAAACCTAAGCGCATTTAATAGAGTATTATCGTTATGTTCTTATGTTTTCTTAGTTTCCTTACAGGGAGATTATTATAAAAAATACTTACACATACACCTTGCAGAAGAATTTGTACCTATATTTTCTGTATTTTTAAAATGAAATAAATATAAACTTAAAATAAACAGTTCTAAAGGCGTTAAGTGTCTTGATCCAATCTTAGGGTAATGGACCAATTTCAAAGTAGCGACAAGTCTACCACTTTCACACTTGACCAAACCGTTTCATATGGTACATCAAAGTTAGAATCTTATTCATATTCATTCAATAGGTAGTCAATGGGTTAGAATAACCCTCGTTTACTGTCGGCTATACCACAGATAAGATAATAATAGTTACTCGTATATAGTCGCCTGTACTCACAAATACATTTTCAATAGAGTGTAATGTTAGTGACCCTGACTGCTGAGCCAGAGGTCGTGGGTTCGATTTCCACCCAGGACGAATCATTGTGTGATGAGCATGATCATTTGTTCTGTGTCTGGGTGAAATTTATCCATGTATTTAGAAATGTATAAGTATATTTATCAGCAGTCTGGTTACCATAGTACAGGCTCTGCCTAATTCGGGATCAGACGGCCGTGTGTGAGATGTGTGAAGTTATTATTATTATTCATGTAAACAAACAAATACATATAACAAATAAGATGCAGTTAGATCAACGTTTGAGTGATCCACGTCACGATATCAACTCTATTATTAATTTTTACCGAGATATATACCATACCATAGATAAAGATCCCACTTGATGCATAACAGTGAGACTACAAATAATGCACTCTGTCTTCTTCTGTATTTAATACATGTTAGTTAATACTGAGTAAAGGGAGTGCCATAAAAAAATATTAATCATGAAATAAATAACGAAAGAATTGAATAGCAAACGAATCAAGCTTGTGCCAGTTTTATTTGTTTCAAGTCTTACCATTAACTTCAAGATAATTTAATCATTTCACTGTACATAATACTCTCTGTCAGTGTTATAAAAAATCTCAAATGATCACGTTATAAAGCGGTCGTTGAAATGTAACGCCCTCACTCAACGGATTTCAACTCAAGTTTGTAATGCATTAGAATCGGTTTTATTTGTTTGGAAAAGTAAAAATGTCGTTTTGACAATCGCAATTACTTTCCTTGATACGCAGACTTATGCAAATTTATGAACCTAAGAATTCGTTTAAATCTAAGGATTTGGAATCTGGTGATAGCTCAAAAAGTCTGCTTAGTATCTTAGAATCAGATAATGTGTTTAAGTACAAGAATGTTCTTATATTTTACTGTATAAACATTATTTTTCTGTGCCTGTGTATTATATACCTGTTACTATACATTTTTTACTAAAAAACTCTGTACATAAATAAGCAATCTTGACTTCGATAACGCGAAGCGAACCGCTCGCGTTGTTTATTACATAATCAGTAGCAGCAGTGACTGCAAACAACGCCCAAAGCGTCACTTGTTATGATTGGCTGTCGACCACGTCTGAAAGGGTGTATTTTTACACAAGTAATCAATTACGAGTATAATTTCGTATTATTTATATGCGAATTGATTGTGTGTTATTACTGAATGGTGATGTTCGGAAAAATAAGGTCAAAGTTAATGGCTAGGGTCTCGATACGTTTTGAACCACTTAGCATATTTCCATCTTTGGGTGTATCAAGAACAACTTTTAAAATCACACCTTATATGAGAGACACACCGGTACCCTCAAGTACGATTTCATCGGACACCTAGAGCTGCAGAGTTTCCTTTACCTAAAGCTATGAGGTAGCGATATCCAGACACACAGATCCAGATCCGGACATCCAGGTTCCGCGTACTGGAATTACCAGTACGCGGTTGGCACAAGTACGGGTGGACTTAAAACCCTCCGACACATGTTATTCGCGTAGATAGAATATTATTAGGGAAAATATTATGTACTTTTATAACACGCTGTTATTAGCTTTGAACAAATCTTGGAAGTTAATTTGAATTTTGAATTCAAATGAAACTTTGTATGTATATGTAGTTTGTTGCATCTTCGAGCTGATAAGATGATGGATCCAGGAGGTGGATAGTGGAACTCTTCAGGGGCTATTAATAAACCCTTCGAGTTTGGGCTTATATGATTCGTTTTAACGAGTCTAATAGAGTGGGCTTGGTAACGATGGTCTGATGATGAAGCCAGGAGGTGCATAGTAAAACTCTTTTTTACATTTTCATTTGGTTCGCCATTAAAACGTGTTCTTAATTATACTAACCTATAATTATTACTAAAACTCTTACTGAATTTTGACTTGTAATTGATCTTAATCCTTCTTTGATGTGATCAAGAACTTGACGACCTTTAGTTTATCTCAGACCACAAGTTTCCAAAACTTAGATTATTATGGAACAGCTGCTAAAATCAAAGTTTAGTCTTAAGTTGGGGCTAAATGTCTATAAGTTCTAGTGGTTTAAGTTAATGTATTGGCTGTTACGATTATTCGATTCGGAAAGAGTAGACATAACGAGTGATCTAATGTGTGTGTCTTCACCTCACAGAAAATTGCGGTTCATCACACTATATACTTACTGAGCCGCGTTAAGCATCCATTGAGCGCAACGCAGCATGAGAGAAGGAGAGCAACGTAAAACCGTTTTTAAATGTACCATCGTTGTCTTAGACACCACGGCACTTGCGGTGGCCGACAAAAAAGTGCAGACTCGATTCAATTACATAAGTACACGGATGACAAAACTTATCGCCCGCTTCCATGAATGGAAAATCGCGAGAAGTTAAACGGTAGTACCGGTTACACTTTAACATCAGGCAGGCCGGATATTTGTTTAGAAAATAATAATCTGTATATAAATCGAAAGTAAAGGAAACATAGGTAGATATAATAATAGATTAACTAAACCAATTAAAACAACATATTTCAAGTAAAAGACCACCATCACCATACTTATGATTGAAGGCCGTGTTCGTGTATTATAAGCGGAGATTAAACGCGGCACTGAATACTATTCGCTAATGAACTGCTAACACGACAGCCGATGCTGCAATCAAACATAATGAACGATGTTAATTGTTTTAATTAAGTCACTTCGTCAAATGCGTGAATGCAATCATTAAAGAGAATGATGGCCATTATGAATGTTTTAGATGCTAGGTGTAGTATATTCACGATCTAATAGATAAAAGTGATGTTTTTTTTTTTTGTAATAAGAAACTTTCGACTCAAAGCGAATGTGAGTAGCGTCCCTGTTTTAAAACAAATGTGTGGTTAGTACAAAACAAAAACTGTTAGTAGTTAACTAAGTCTAAGATGGAATGTATTAAAAACTACCAGGGTACTAGGTCTCGTGGCTGCGCGGTAACTAGAATAAATTATAAACAAAGCAAGACCTAAAATCATAATAAAACAATACAGATTTGTTCTTAAATAATAAGTAACTAATATTAAACTTAATAATGAATATTTTTTCCTGACAACCTAGTAACAAAACATAGTTTTGCAAAATTCGATTTGAATTTGATTTGATTACATCGATACTAAATTTACGTGTAGGTACTGTACTTTCATTCTCGTCAGCCGGCCTTGCAATGCATCTATCACACTTTCACTCATTGGTTAGGAGGTATCTATCACTCGCTCGTCCATGAAACAAAGAGCCGGAGCATTGGTTTAGCACACTGAGCTAGTGAGTTAGTGTGCTAAAGAACTGAGCTTCTGATATATTCGGAGTGTGAGTGAGTGATACATTATGTTGATCTGAGTGATACAGATTTTTTAGATCACTCACTCAGGAGCTACATAACTCTAATCACTACATATTATAAAACAAAGTCCGGCGCCGCGTCTGTCTGTCTGTTCGCAATAAACTAAAAAACTACTGGACGGATTTTCATGCGATTTTCACTAACAGCAGAGTGATTCGTGAGGAAGGTTTAGGTGTATAATTTGTTAAGATTTTGTGTAAATTGATTGAAATATGTTGATGATTGTTGAAGATGTCTCTACTACCCGTGCGACGCCGGGGCGGGTTACTGGGCAGTTTTTTATCACAAATCAAACCTAGCAAGTAATTGCCTACACATATGTACGTTTTCCATTTGTGGGTATTTGCTAAGTCACAGTCAAATGAGCACGATAATTTATTCTGTTTGTGTGTAATTTATCTATAATATATAGTTAGCAGTGTAGGTGCAGTGCTGTGAGTGAGGTGTCTCAAGTTATCATTGTTTAAGCCTTTTAAAAAAGGTGAAGGTTTTCTATTGCTGTTTTGTGTCTTTGGTACAGAGTATTTTCATTTTATTCTTAACGAATTTTAGTTATGCTTTTCTACTGACTTAAATGGATCTCAAGACTTAAAATATAAAATAATGTCCAACCTAAAGGTTCGCAAAATAGCTAATAAAAGTATTAAGTGATTAAGACGCATTGTAGTCAAGTATTTTTTTCTAAAGCTAACATCTTTTTTAATGAAAGTTACTTATACGTACTCGTTACAAGTAATATTTACAACCTTGTCTTCACTCTAAGGGTATTATAATAAACAAAACAGAGTTATTAACATAATTAGTTCTGTACTTAAGTTCTTACGCTTAATGTTAATTATAAAGGTATTTTTACTTAGGAATTAAATTATAGCAATCGTGTTAAATTAAAAAAAAAACTGAATTATTATTCTGAATATAATATAAGAGAGAATTGACATTTTTGTGATTTATTACTACAATTTTATTTTTAAACAATTGCAAAAATGTTCCACATGCTATTTGACAAATAAAACTGAACAAGCTTTTAACAAAACTTAATCAAAACATGTTAAATCGTAATCCATACTAATATTACAAAGCTGAAGAGTTTGTTTGTTTGGTTGAACGCGCTTACCTCAAAAACTACTGGTTCGAATTGAAAAATTCTTTTTGTGTTGGATAGTCCATTTATCGAGGAAGGCTATATAACATCTCGCTACAACCAACAGGAGTGGAGCATCAAAGAAAAATGTTGCAAAAACGGGGAAAATTTACAAATGCACACGATGTTGCGCGAGTCAGCTAGTGATTCATAACTGTTTTAAAACTTTCGCGACTGTACATATTGATCGGGTAGACCCGTGACCACGATCGGTCTCGGTCGGATCTAATTATTAGCGCAATTAAGTCCCGATTTAGGCTCATCACACACTATACCGTCACGGTAACGGCACGCCTCCACCGCAGCAATTAAGTTGTCATTCAAATCTGAGCTTTAAATTATGGTCGTATAATACATTTCATAATGTCAAAATGAAAAAGTCAACGATGAACAGTAAGCGCGCTTGCTGCAACCTTACAATTCGACTCGCTGTCGGCGCGCTGTAAGCTCGCGGTCAGCTCACTTACAGCGCGCGGTCTGCGTGTTCACAGCGCGCCGACTGCGAGCCGACAGCGAAAAAACTTCGCGTCGTGTCACACATGAAGACGATGAAATTAGCTTGTACCTCGCGGGCGGCGCGCGGACTGCGAGCTTGCACCTCGCCGGTGACGCGTGGTAAAGCACGCTGCCGACAAGCGGTAGCCTCAATTTCAGGCGGCGCCATGCTGTAGCTGTGCCGTTGCAGTGCCGTTATAGTGTGTGATGACCTTTACACATCCAATAATTAATAACTAATATTAGAAATGCTAAAGTGAGTTTGTTTGTTACGCTTTCACGCCTTAACTACTTAAAATTGAATGAACACACAGTACACAGAGTGCAGAAAAGGACATAGGGTACCTTTCATCTATTTAAAAACAACTGTTCCCGAGTGCTAGCTGAACTGATTGCCAAAATCTTACGTAAGCAAAGCCGCGGGCAAAGCAAGTAAATTACAAATAAATTGTAATATAAATTCAAAACAAGATAATTTGAATACTTCAACTGGAATTCACGTTTCCATTAAATTTATAACGCCACCCAAAATGTACGTGGTTTACAGCTTATTATTAATGTGCCTCTGAAATGTCAGGAATATGTATTATTTGCAACGCGAATGCGGCTAAATAGATATTATTAGGTAATGTAACTGTGACCAATTACAGCCACATCGTGTATTGCAGTATTGTTGCAATAGCGATAGTTTTCCTATCGATAGTTGACCTTGAAAAATAATAACTTTTTCGATAGTGCTATCTTAAATATCGAAATTTTCAATACAAGATTGACAACATCGAGAAATAATAATTGTTAAAACTATCTGGTGTTTTAAAAGAGTGGCCGCAAATTTGTTTGTCCGATTTCTTCTCAGAAGACTCAACCATTGGAAAATGGGCGGTTGTAGATCGACATATTCAGATGTGATATTATGTTATTATTTTTTTAACATATATAGTTTGCATCGATAATATTGAAAAGATTACTTTTTTTTAACATATATAGTTTGCATCGATAGTATTGATATCGATCAATACTATGGATAGTATCGATACTATCAATATCAAGCAATATAATTTTTTAATTTTGGAAATCGATGCTATCAAAGAATATTCTCATAGTATTATCAAAGTCGATATTTTCGATAGGACTATCGATAGTACGCCTGATTTTTAAGGCTACGATATTATGACAATACTATCGATAGACTATCGATGTCGCGACAACACTAGAGTGTTGTCTTAGTAGAGGTGTAAATTAGAAGCAAATTGCGGTAAGTCGTATTTATAAGTTGTAAATAACACACCTTTTTATTTACTAGACGTATTTTTAAATCAAACATTCTATTCACATTTCACAAGTTTAAAAATGGTTTAATACGATTTTTTTGTTCTTTTATTGAATGCAGTTATAAAATACTCCTCTTATATTAATGGAGTGCGGTGAACCGTCTTAGCTGAATATCAATGAGGACAGAATTAAAATTGAATTTGAGAAATGTTCACGTAATCATACACATATTTATTTATATATATATATATATACGAGCAAAATCTGAACAACTTGAAATATTTTATTTATGACAAAGAGCACGTTAGAAATCAGTTTCAGTTAAAGTATTTATGTATAAGAAAACAATTTAATGGTTTTAAGAGATCTATTTAACAAA
Source organism: Euplagia quadripunctaria (assembly GCA_963859945.1). Lineage (NCBI taxonomy): Eukaryota > Metazoa > Arthropoda > Insecta > Lepidoptera > Erebidae > Euplagia > Euplagia quadripunctaria. Next base: position 4,729,778 of record OY982563.1, on the reverse strand, counting down.
TTAACATTTTTTTACTACAATATGTGTTTTTTTTTGATAAATTACACATAAGGACATACTTATTTAAAATACACAGACATGCAAAAAATCTCATTACATAAAAACTACGACGACTAGACGACTAAAAACTTGTAATCAATCTCTTATCACTCAAGAAAATGTGGAGCTTCTTACCTAAAATTATATGTACTTTAATAAATTACATTACTTTAACAAATTCTCTGGCCAGGGTTTTGGGTAAAACAGCCGTAATTTGCACGTATCAAAATTGATAGGGTTGTCAAAAACGGTGGCGAGGAACTGCCTAGTTAGTTTTTAAGTATGGCAGAGTAAACTAAATTTCAACTTTGTTAAATAAAGTTGAAATCTAGATATCAGATCGTTTGTGAAAAATTAAACCAAGCAAAATCAAGTTTCTAGTTTAAATACCTAATTTTTCTTTTTTTTAACAAACTATAACAGAAACTAAAATTTTGGCGGAACGCTTTATGAAATCACGTTATATACAAAAGTATTATAAAAAATGAAGTATTACTACAGTGTCTTACTTTGTTTTAAGAATACTTATAACGTTACATATAATAAACGGTAGTTATTTTAAAATCAGCAAATAGGTACAAAAATAACATAAATAATAAAATTAATGACACAGTAATGCTCACGTTTATAGTTAAAATTGACACTTATGCAAACTAGAGCGTTAAAATAAATTTGTATCTAAGCCCCCAGTAATAAATTATCAGGAGGTAAAGCAACGTCTCAATGCTTGACACGATGAATACTTAACTTAAATAATTTATCTTAAATTAAAAGAGAAACTTGACTTCTCAAAGCACCAAAGTTGAGTTGTGTTTGGAGCCTAAATGTAATTTGATTGTTTGTAGTTTCAAAATTACAATAGGCAATTTCAGAGGCTCAATAATTTGGCAACTTTATTACGGTTTGTAAAGAAATTTGTTGTGGTTTATATCAAATTATTATTATTTGAATAATGATAATTCTGTACCATACTATAAAAGGGTAATCCATTTGTCTCTACTTCGTACACAGGTAAGCAGGTATGTATTAAATTGACATATTAATTTTGTTTTGCAGTATTCAGATTGGTGTATGTGCATATTTATGTCAATATATGTTAATATAGAAAATAAATAAGAACGACAATCTCCAATGAAAACCCGGCTGAGCTCGCTGCCAGAGTATCGGAGTTCATGAAAACAAGAAAGATATAGAATAGTAGCATGAGGTATTAATTATGATCACAACGTAAAAAAACTTACAAAATTATTATCTTAATAGACACCAAACCTTTTTAACGACTCATAACTATATTGAATTTATGATAAGGAATAAAAAAATATAAGAAGTATTCAACTGAAGGGCAGATATAGCGCAAACAGTTCTTTTCTATAGCATTAACAGTTTCGAGATCAGCACCTTTGAATCATAATAAAATTTTCTTCTAATCCAGTTATGTCAACATTGGTCAAATCCTGGATCATTATAACAACTGGCCTAAGCTTCCCGAGAGACGCGATCTTAGTTTATTCCATTGTTATTCGTAGTCAAATACTGAGGTGGTGGTTGGTTGTTTGAAGTATTTAATATTGTTTAACACTATGCTAAGCTCTAGGTTATTTACATTAGGAACTGTGAACGTCAAACATTTCTTTTTTTTTAGTCAACCACAAGTTATTTGCAGTAAACCATTTTGTTACTTTGATTAAGCTCTTTTTACGTCATCTAAATATTTCTTGATTCTATTTACCTTAAAGATTGAAGTGTCATCAACGTCACATTTGTTTAAAATGTAGGCAAATCAGTAATATTATTTGAAAATACAAAAGGACCTTATATAGAAGCATGGTGCACCCCCGTATTGCTCAAATAAGGTATTGGATATCATAAATAAATATCCTTTACTATTTGGCCACAACCAAACAAAAAGATACTGTCGCCCAGGAGAGATGTGATAGTGAGACTTTAATAGCAATTGAATGTTTATCGATTAATTGTAGATTGTAAATGATTTCACTTAAATCCGTAATAAGTATATTTTCTAACCGATATCGTACTGAGAGTAGGCCGTTACCCCTCAGTGCAGTGTCAAACAGCATCGATCGATTATAAACAACACATAAGTAATTTACAACCTAGTTAATTGCTAATGAAACAAATGGCTCTGATGTCAAGAGGTTACGGGTGCCTTTAAAAAATCAAAACTCAACCGCATCTCCGCCACAAATACAGAACTTCTAACTAGTAGTGCTTAACCGCAGAAATCAACTGTACTCTACCGCTTTCCAACTATTACTTCAGCCTGTAAAAATTTAATTATATTTTAAATCGTAGATGTTATTTCTCGATATTATAATTAATTCAGGTACACTCCCAAGTATTAGAAGGGTCACGTCTCCTAAGATTTAAAGGCTCAATTTCAGAAACTACACAAAACAAGTGTAAAAAGGTCGAATCCGTTGAGTGCTAGTAATTACTGCTCTATTACGAATATAGATGTTAATTTAAACTATTGAAAATATACATTAACCTTCAGTAAACGTGAAGTACTTGATGAAGGATAACCTGAATCACAACACTTGACAAAGAGACGAGCAAATTCCTACCGAAAAATACTTAAAAAAAGAATTGTTTTAAAAATACTTCATTAAATAAAATCAGCCGTATTTTTTTAAACATTAATTTGAAAAGCTTATTGGACGATTCGCACGAATTGAACTCGCACAAAACGTGCGAATCGACTCCTTTAATTTTTTTTTTTCTGTAGGCAACTCGCACTAAGTTAATTTATTGGTGTGCGAATCGTCATAGGCTATTGGCACATTATTTATTATAAGAATAAAAAAAAATAAAGTACAATCGTACTCAACGACGGCTGATAAAAACAATAAAACTAAAAATAATCGAAGTTTAAATAACAGATAATATTTACTTGAAATTAAAATGTTTCAAATGGTATTCACGTTCTCATCAAATTTATAATGCAACCCAAAATGTACGTGGTTTACAGCTTTTTATTAATGTGCCACTGAAATGTCAGGAATATGTATTATTTGCAACACAAATGCGGCTAAATGGATATTAGTAGGTAATGTAATGGCAATGGCAATGGGTTGTTGAAAAAAACATCGATTTTTTTTATATATTTCAAAAACTTTATCATAAATTGTATTAATAGTCGATGCGAAAGACTTAATTTTTTTTTTTAAATTAGTTATAAAAAAATTCAAAATAATCACGTGACAACGAACAATTTGTCGCCATGTTTGTGACGTAATAATGTTAAAGAAATTTCTCGACAGTACAGTGTCAACGTCTTCTACACTGTCAAAACTGGTCAAAACACTGTAACAGCTGTGTGCTACGATGAGTAGAAATTAACATTATCACACGCGCTCAGGTTTGATCGGGAACTGTCAGCGTGTTCTGGGTACTGGGTTCAAACATACATTTCTAATTTGATATAGCAGTTAAATTATAGCGAAAAGAAAATTCAAATATCCTATTGCTACTACTAATTAAAGGTACATCGTGTGTTGCAGTGTTGTTGCGATAGCGATAGCGATAGTTCCCCTATCCATAGTTGACCTTGAGAAATAGTCAGTTTTTCGATAGTGCTATCTTAAACATTGACCTTTTCAATAGTATCGATTGACAACATCAAGAAATACTAATTGTTAAAACTGGTGTTGGTGTTTTAAAAGACAAGGCTCAACCATTTGGAAACGGGCGGTTTTAGATTGACACAGGCAGATATAATATTCAGGCAAAATGTTTCTTGATTCTGTTATTTTAGATATATAATTTATTTAACAATCAGACACGGTAACGGTTCCCACTTTGATCAGGTCGTTGATTTATCAACAGTTGGGGAAGAAAAATTTTCAAATATCGGCTACGGACTGAAAAATGAAGTGTGGGATATTCCTTCACTAGATGGAGACGTCAACTACTTGATTGCTCTTTTACCATATAGAAATTCTAGCTACTTCCGACCGTCTAGTTAAATATTTCCAGTCATTTCATTGACTATTTAAGAATTTGAAGTTACCATTACGCCGCGCTAATTGAACGATTCGAAGATGGCGCGCGAACTGGTTCTCAATCTCGTCTCGGATTCCGCTGAGCCACAATTAATTCGCAAATAATCAGCTATGTGGTTAATGTTATCATGCGATCTCAGTGTTCAGTACAGTGCCAAAATACGCATTTTGGACGAAAGGAAAAGCAAACACCAGCAACAGGAAACTTCCAACATCGAATAAACACGGCAGCGAATAGAATGAGAGCAACTTGGTGGATCTTCTGAAAATTCTTACTAGTCAATATTCCGTTCAAAGTAGATATTTGTGATAATTCGCATCCTACATTAGTTAGTTATAAAAAGTATAGGTAGTTCCCTAAAAATTGACGATCATGATTTATTATTTGGGAAACGACGAACGTTACAAAATCAATTTTGTCAAACTTCATACATCACTCAGTAGATATTAAATGGAATATCGCTCTTGATAGGAGTAATATTTTATAATTTCATACTTGTTATTAAATTTCAGAAAGTGTAGCTGCTTTCAGTAAATTTTGTGATGGTAAATTGAATCTGGCGGGGCATTCCATCGTGAGACATAGTTTTTAAAAGGGAAATTATATCGCTGAAAATTGATATTGTGTCATTTTCGTTCCAGATCGCTGCATTTGATGGTGGGTGGTTACGTTAGTTTTGAAATTGAGAGTAATACTAATCAAATCTACATTCTGCCTGATGTAACTCTTGTACGTAAAACTGTGACTTATCACCCTGTGATAGTCGGAGATTTTAAGGGAAATTAAATTGTCCTGAAACCCGTGAGCAAAAGTTAATATGAAGAGGTAAAAATATTATAAATACCTTTATTTATAAATACCTTTTCAGCACAGCGGGAAACAAGACGCTACACATTATAAAACAAAGTCCCCCGCCGCGTCTGTCTGTCTGTTCGCGATAAACTGAAAAACTTTTTTTCACCAATAGATAGAGCGATTCATGAGGAAGGTTTACGTGTATAATGTGTTAAGATTTTATGCAAATTGGTTGAAATATGGTGATGATTGTTGAAGATGTCTCTGTTACCCGTGCGAAGTCGGGGTGAGTTGCTGGTTTATTATATTTTTTAAAGAACTTAGTCATAATTCCAGAGTGAAAGTCACATTTTGCCAACTATAATTTAGCCCCACCCACGTAATAAATAAAGCTCATTGCCGCCAACCAGGCAATTTGGGAAATAAAGGTGAGAAAATTGGGAGTATACTAAAAACGAAAGGTAAGCAAGAAGGTAAGGTAATGGTGGATGGATGAAGGGGTGTTAGCAATAGCTCAAGAAGTCAGTGATATCTACACAACTACACATATGTAATAATCCATACCCAGATAGCACTAATAACCAAGTCTCTCTGTAGTCTCAAAGCTAGTAATCTCCCTTTCACCCACGTGGATCTCGGTTTTAGGCAGCTTGTGTCTATGAATTAACATATAGGGTACAAGTTGTCTACATTAATATTTCATCTGAATCCGTCCTGCAGTTTCAGTGTGAATTAATAACAACAACGTAACTCACACGCATACGCTCACAAATGTATAATGTTAGTGGGTATTAAAGATCTTCATTTCCTGCACTGTCATTACAAAAAGTTCAGTTGACGGCGATGGTCCTTTATAAAATACTTCAAGAAAATAATAACCAATATGTAGCTAGGTCGATTTATTACGTGTGACGACATGGTATTGTTGAGTATCATACCACTGTTGGGTATGTATGGGCTTACTTTACTGATTCAGCGTGTTAGGTAATGTGTGCAGGAGAGAAATGATAAATGGAGGTCACCAAAAATATAATTTATTCTTACTGACGAATTACAAGGTACAAAACAAGTATCAATGACGAGGTTTAAACAACGACTAAAGACTGTATAGAATATTACATAGGTACATCACTTTTTGCACTGTACTCAGAATTACGTGTCAGTATTAAACCACCACGGTATAATTAGTAGGAGTACAAACAAATTTACTACACCCTGAATAATATTAAACTTGGTTTCTTTTTATATAACTCCAGCGGCAGATACGCACGGCACGCAACCTAATAGTAAGCTTTTAAATACCATTGCCCATATGCACCTGCAACTCCAGTGATGTAACTCGGCTGTTGCTAACCATGTCGTAATTTCAAACAGTTTTGGTAAATGTTACACATTTTTATCACTTATAATCACAGTAAATTATCATAAATAATGCACACCGTCAACTAACCTCAAATTCTACAAACGTACTCAAAGTAATATGTAAAAAAGTTTTTTGTTACTGTCGTGAAATTGGTAACTTGTTTTGAAAAACTAAAATGTTGACTGGCTTACTCCATTAAGCCATACTTCCATAAAGCGCCAAAAGAAGTATAACTTCAAAGCAAAACAATAGGTTTAAAAGTTATTTATAAATGATTTTAATGAATAGAAGCGGAAAAAATAATGAAACATGATCAATTCCGTGTTTCAATAAAAAATCTGAGAAAGCGTTATTACGCTGCCTGCGTGATTGTATTTTAAGTCACTTCAATCGGCCACAAGTTTGCATGAATTTTGTGCCTAGGGGTTTGATAGGTTATCAGGGAAGCGAACGCGGGGAACGGCGTACTTTGAAGGAGAATTTATTTAAAAGATAAGAGCAATCAATTGCATTTATGAATAACTTTTAGATGAATCTGAGTTCTAAAATTGCTCTGCTCTTTCAAACCTCTTTTTGAAATGCGTCAGTTCGGAAGCATAGGATTTTTTTGTAATTTATCCCGGTTGAATGCCCCAGGTGGCTTGAAAACCCTTTTTTGGATGCACCCTATTCTGAGTTAATGAACCGCGTAATGAGGCCTCCGGGCTTCACTACAGTACCTAGTCGAGGATGCTGCGGACCAAGCCATAATATAGTTTTATTTTTAAAGCTTACGATATTTTTTATTTCGTATAACAATTTTTTATCTACGTAAAGTCTTTTTATAGCACCATTTACATGTTCTGTGGTTATCACTACATACCGTTCCTGTAACTTATTTATTTGAGATCTATTGAAACATAATAGTGGTCGGTCTTATGTTGAAAGTCGAAAGCTATCTTTTTTATATTAAGCTCGTCAATAGCTACAAAACAAGAGATAAACAGACAAGATAAATTGATGATAAACATAGAAAAAACTTGTATCAAACTCTTAGCCTAGTTATATTTTTATTTATTAGATATCGCCTGGCGGTGAAATATCGAACGTTTTGAATGTCTTGGTTATTTCTAGACCTGTACAACTTGATCTGTCATTGTATAGATTATAAATATAATATTTGTACCATGACAGGCCAAATATATACTGGACAACTGTAACTTTATATAGCCGTTTTTACATAATTTTTAACTTTATCACTACATATTATAAAACAAAGTCCCTCGCCGCGTCTGTTCGCGATAAACTGCAAAACTACTGAACGGATTTTCATGCGATTTTCACTAACACACAGAGTGGTTCATGAGGAAAGTTTAGGTGTATAATTTGTTAAGATTTTGTGTAAATTGATTGAAATATGTTGATGATTGCTGAAGATGTCTCAGCTATCCGTGCGTAGCCGGGGCGGGTTTCTGGTATTGTATATTAATTGACTGTTTTAGCTTTCTGCATTTCTAAATATAAACTTTAAGTATTCCAAATTTCACATTCCTGTCTGTGCGCGTTTGCTTAATAAAATGCGTATAAAGAATTTTTCTCTCGTATTAATATATACCTATATGTAGATTATAGAAAGACTATTTCTAATGTTTACAAACAACTATATACTCATACTCAATAAAAGTCCTTGCATGATTACAAACCGGCAGTTAATAATAATAATAATATTAATAATAACTATTTATTTCAGGCTGCATAGGCCCCAGCCTCATTTTGCGAGGAAGTGATGATGGCTAAAGAGGCGGCGGAAAGGGTACGGGAGAGAACGAGTACTCTCCCGTCCCGCAGTAGACGCACCAGGCGCCGGAGAGCGCAGAACGATCTCCGGCCTCCATGAGCGCTGGCCTGGGGGTGACGGATGGGGCTGTCCGTTACCCTGGCAGAAGCAGGCCTGAGACGGTGGCGCGACGTGTTCCGAGCGCGCGTCTCCAAATCGGAGGGGGGCAAGGCCCCCCGTACACCACGGTGTGGCCGCCTGTTGATCAAGAGGCGGCCAAGGTCTGCAGGGGTTCCCGGAGGCTTCCTTCTTAGGGTATCCCGGGTCCCTTGCAATAGACCCACTTGCGACGGAACACCGTGTGGTTTTAGTCGGTTCGATTCCGACATACCACCTCACCGTTAGCTCCGGTGAGGTGATGACCCGTGGGGGTTTCCACACGAAAAAAAAAAAAAAAAAAAAAAAGGCTGCATAGGCCCATAGATAAATACCTTAATCTAAATATACATACCCTCCCCCAAGCCGATTGGTCACCGTGGGGGAAAACGACCACTACCCTCCGAATACAAATGATAAGATCACACAGCTGTTAAAAGTGTACACCTTCAATGTTAAGTCTATAGCATCAGCCGAACGATACATTGAATTGTGCCATGCTCTAGAAAAAGTAAATTACGATAAAATAGGACTAGCAGAAGTAAGAAGAAGAGGATGCCAAATTGAAGAACACCGAGATCACATATTTTGCTATAAAGGGGAAACACCTGGACTATACGGAGTAGGATTTGTAATTAAGAAAAATCTCAAATCAAATATAATAAACTTTATTGGAATATCAGAACGAGTAGCCTTGTTACAATTAAAATTTGATCAAATTAATATATCAATAATTCAAGCCTATGCTCCAACAGGGGGCTCAAATGAAGAGGAATTATGTAAATTTTATAAAGATTTAAGTAAAGCTCATGAATTAGCTGACAAAATAGTCCTCGTAATCGGAGATTTCAATGCTAAGATTGGAAGACCAAAAAAATCCGAGACACTGCTAATGGGAAAATATGGATACGGAAATAGAAATGAAAGAGGAACGCGAATGATCCAATATGCCTATGAAAATAGACTATCAATTATGGACACATATTTTAGAAAAAAAGAAAATCGCAGGTGGACTTGTATCTCCCCAGATCAAAAAACTAAAAATGAAATCGATTTCATAATGAGCAAACAAACCAAGTAGAATAACAAACGTAGAAATACTAAATCAAGTAAAATTCCAATCAGACCACAGACTGGTAAGAGCTACTTTTAAATTGAGTGCAGCCAAAAAGAACAGGAAGACCTTCAACTCTATTTCCAAGTCCCTAAAAAATGATGAGGAAGCCAAATGTTATGTTGATAACCTGAAACTCAACATTAACAAACTTAATACTCTAAACGAAACACAAGACATACAAAGTTATTACAATAAATTTGAAGAAATTATAAAAAACAGCCTAAAGACAAAACAAAGAGAAGACAAAAGTAGAAAAAAGCACAACAAAGTTCTGACAAAAACTACTGTAGATCTAATAAATGAAAGAACTACACTAATAACTACCATGAAAAAGACTAAAGAAATGAAAGAAAACCTTAAAGAATTGTTTAAAAAGACAAATAAAGCTATAAAGATAGACTACAACAATAACAGGAAAAGAATTATAGAAAAGAATCTTAATACCTACAGGAGCTCAAAACGAGCCTACAAGGAATTAAATACACACAAAAACTGGACACAAAAATTGGAACGGAAGAAAATAACAAGAAACAGGCAGGAAGTACTGAGTAACGCCACAGAATTCTATAAACCCTTTACAGCAAACCACCTGAAAGTACGAGTGGAAAACAAGACGAAGATATAATCATAACGAAACCAAACCACAATATAGAACTAATAAATGAAAAAGAAGTAATATCACATATAAAAAAATTAAAATACGACAAGAGCCCTGGACCCGATAACATTAGTAATGAAGCACTGAAGATAGGAGCACCTATTTTCGTGACACATCTTACAGAACTTTTTAATATGGTGCTTAAAACGGAAACAGTACCTACGCGGTGGTACCAATCGGACATAATACTTATCTATAAAAAAGGTAACCCGTTAGACATCGGCAATTATAGGCCAATCAGCTTATTATCAAGTATTTATAAACTGTTTGATATATCCTACAGAGTCGCATTACTGAACAAATCGATAAAAATCAACCGATTGAACAGTCAGGATTTCGGACGGGCTTTTCAACACATGACCACATACATGCAATAGAACAGTTGTTGGAGAAATTCACAGAATTTAATTACCCATTGTATATGGCATTTGTGGATTACTCAAAGGCTTTTGACAGTAAAACTCATAATTCTATTTGGAAAGCACTAAAATCAAGCAATATAAATAATACATATATAAATATTCTAATAAACATATACTCAAAAAGTAAAAGTCAAATAAAATTAGAAAGAAGAGATGAAGAAATTGAAATAGGAAGAGGAGTAAGACAGGGAGACCCTTTATCGCCTAAACTGTTTATAGCAGTACTAGAGGGTATCTTCCAAAAGAACGACTGGAAAAACAAAGGTATCTGGATAAAGGATCAACATCTGATACATTTAAGGTTTGCAGACGACATTGTGCTTTTAGCTAAAACATCAAATGAATTAGAGAACATGATACGAACCTTGAATAGTGAGAGCAAAAAGGTTGGTCTGGATATGAACCCAAGCAAAACTAAAGCTATGACTAACAACTATAAAAAACCAATATTTGTAGATGGAAAAGAAATAGAATATGTAATCGAATACGTCTATCTTGGTAAACAAGTCTCGTTCAGTACAAACAGGAACGAAGAAGAAGTGGATCGAAGAGTTACCATTGCATGGAATAAGTTTTGGGCACAAAAAGAAATTTTAAAAGGAGCTTAGATCAAAAAAAGATTATAATAGATACGTGCATATTGCCAAGCCTAACATACAGCAGTCAAACGTGGCTTTATACAAATAAAATAAAAAACAAACTAATAACTACACAACGAGCTATGGAAAGAAGCATCTTAAAAATAAAGAAAATTCAAAAAATTAGAAGCGAAAATATAAGGAAGAAAACCAAATTAACAGATGCTCTGGAATACGCTTTGAAGCAAAAATGGCAATGGGCTGGACATATTTATAGAGTAAAGGACAAAAGATGGACGCTGCAAGCGACAAAGTGGAAGGGACCGCTAGGGAAAAGACACGTCGGAAGACCAAAGAAACGATGGGCTGAAGATATAGTGGAGATCGCGGGAAACGGATGGATGGAGATAGGCCAGGACAGAGATAGATGGAGAAAAATATAGGAGGCTTTTACCCGAAAGGGGTCCGAAATAAAGTCTTGATTAAAAATAAAAGAACTACATAGCAGTACTAACAATATTAATACACATATGTAATGTAAACTTTTTTCGGAATAAATAAAGCTTTATTATTATTATTATAAATATACATACTAAAACATTATGTGTTAGTAAATAAAACTTAAAACTAAGTTAGTAACACTTCACTTGCACTAAGTCTTTGTGCGGTCTGTTGGTACTTCTTGCGCACGTACTTGGCGATCTCTTCAGCCTCAGTGGTGTAGTGTAGGCGAGAAATGTATACCGGGGTGTTCGGTGCAGCGGCACGCACCTTTACGTTAGGGTCCACAGGGGCCTTTCCACAGCAGTGCTTAGTCTTTCGCGATTGGTGCGTCCTCCTTTGCACAGTCACGAAACCTTCTTGATCAGCCCGAATCTTTGCTTTTATAGGCAAGGGCTTAGCAGGTAGAGCAGCAGGGGTGTTTGCAGTGACCACTGGGTCAGCAGGTTGCGTAGTTCTCACAACGCTGCGGGGAGGAGCTGCGGGGGCGGGCGGATAGCTGCGTGACGCGCTTGCGGCGCACAATGCAGACTCTGCAATCGGTGTCGGTGACAAAACTGCTGACGCGTAGCTCGTAGCCGATGTATCGAGGCCTGCACCGCGGCGCATGTTTATATTACTTACACGCGCCGGTGACCTAGTTATTGGCACAGACTTGCGCACCTCTTCTAATTCAGTGCATTCCGCAACAGTAATCTGGGATGCCTCCAGCTTCTTCTGTACATCTGCTAAACCTGCCTTTAACAAGACAATGTCCTTCAGCAGAGCAGTAACATCAACGTGGTCGAAAGTGACGGGAGGTAACTTATGTAAGACCTTCGCCACAAACGTGGGCACGTCGTCAGGATCAGTCTCCTTCAGCAGCGTGATGATGTCTTGAACACTTTTCTTTGTCCCGTCACGCCGGCGAGACACCATCTGGTCACTTTTATTAAGCAACCGGAACACCAGCTGCTTGGCAGCAGCAATGCCATCCTCGCTGAAGTTACTCACACAGATCTGGATGGCGGACACCTCGTCCATCACGTCCAGCTTCTGCTGCAGGAACGCCAGCAACTCATTCGCCACAAGCGTATCACTCATGACTCACCGAGCGTCGGCTTACACCCCGCTTTACATTAATAATATTAATTATTAAATGACACAGCACACACGTCCGAAGCAGAGACCAGTTTAGCCGCACATAACAATTAAAAGATTTTACAATACGAGAAAATGTTTTTTATCGTATTTTTATTTTATTTGTAGAGGCCTTGCGACCGCCCGACACAAAAAATACGTGTCCCGCGAAGTTGTCGAAGTTGTACGCAATGTCGTCGCCCAACGGAGCCTGCGACATCTACGGTTCGCCGGACATGTCAAAAGTCGCCCCTTTGCGAGCGTCGACAAACGCGACTTTCATGTTTCTCGACAGTCGCCCGACAGCTTTTGATTAATGAGCACACGTATTGCTTTGTGTTTCAAACACTAAGCACGAACTTCTCGGGTGACATCTCACTAACAACTGTGTAGTGTGGACAAGGTAAATGTCAAGCGATAATATCAAGCCACGTGAAAGTCGGGTGAAGTGTCTCCGCGTCATGTCCCCTAGTGAACACATGGCTTTATAGTTGCGTAGCTTATAGATTTGGTACACGCCACTGTAAAACCCTTAACAACTGTCACAGCTAAGAACGTTTTTACGAATACTCTAAATTTGGTAATCATAAACATCTATTTGTGCAATATATGGTACAATCTACGCTTAGTTATGGCATTCCATACTAAATACAGTATTAGGTTTTAATAAGCTAATAAATTTATATAACCTTTGACGAACACTTACATGGCTCCAAACTTTTGGCTCAACTGAATTGCAGCACTTACCTGAAACACAAAATATATACTGTAGATTTTCAATGCAGAAAAGAAGTGTGGTTGTTGAACAATACTACTATCAAGCAGTGTTCTGTGTATCGGCCAGTTAAGAAGGTCCCGAGACTGTGCGTTTCTTTGCAGAGTTAATCGCATAAGAGTTAATAAATTCGATTTTTAATCTACTCCTAAGCTATATTCATTATATGTATTGCTACATATATTGTGCTACCATAGGTTCTGTGCTGACAGAACAAAATTATTATAATTTTTCTTTGGGTAACCTTAGTATTTTTTTATAAATGAGTTGCTGAAAAAATATACAGCGTACCCGATAGTACGTGATCACCTTACTCGTAATACCAAAAATAATAACCCTCACGCTACCGACGCTATAGATTCTTAGGGGATAGAAGAAAGAATATTTACACTAGCATAAGAAACAAATGTAGTTTACGGTTAACAGAACAATATTATGTTAAGGTGTTTTAGATGGAATATCACTGGAACAAAAACTAAAGATGTAATTTTCTGCGAGGTAATTTGGCCCCCTCTCGTGGTTGGAATAATCTTTATATTCCTCGCCTGCATCTCTTTTTAACATCGAGTGACGCTTCTATTAGATTCACACCCAAGTTAAGTGATCTTTAGTTACATAACATATCATATCATCATTGTTATGGCTAAAAAAATCACAAAACATGTCCTATGTTTGTGGTTGCGCGCTTGCATTTTGTGTATTTATAAATTGAAACTTGCCGATATTACCGAACACTATAGTTATTTAAAGTTTATGAAGTTAAAGTAGTTTGCGAATTGAGTTTTTACTTTTATTTGAAGCCATTATTTTTGTGTTTTGGTTTTGTCATTGAAAAGCTTATCCACTTGTCATGGGATACATTATAATAAGTAGAAAAGTCCCTGAGGATCGTTATTTAATGAAGTTTATTCAAGGTTTAGTTTGGGTTCTGTTGGGATTAGTTGGTCCTTTTAGTTTAGAAAAGTCCGAAACTTCCCTTTGTTGAGATAAAAAAAGTACAGTTTCACTCGCAATCCTTTTCGTTTTAGGTTTACCAAGGAAGGTTTACGTAACTTTCTTTGCAGTTTTGTTTAGGTTAAGGTTAAAAAAAGCCTTAGTGACATATCATAGCGTAGATCAATGAAAATGCGCGTTATTAAAACATAAAGAAACGGAAGGCAATAAAAATGAAACTAAATTGTTTCCACTAAAAAACTAAAGAAATATTAACGTTTAAACTTTCGAGTTCCATGATATAATTATGTATTTAGGTTAGTTAGGTTGTATGTAAGTAAATATACATTAAATGTTACTGAGTAATTACACTTGTTGCCCTGTATTACCTATCAAATTACATGATATATGTTTATAGGTATTATTTACTAGTTTTAAGACTAACATGTTTTGTTACCCACACCAAAACTACCCATTCGATTGTTTTATATCTGGTCATTATTTTTCCATCCCAAGGTTGCCTGGAAGAAATTGCTTTTAGCGATAGGGCCGCCCTTTGTACAATAAAGGTTATCCTATTCTATTTATACGAGAATTAACGCAATCACCTAGGTGTTCGCGTCAATTCCCGTATAAATATATAACCAAATAATTTCGTCAAAATTTTTTAATTTTTTATTTACAACCGACTCTAGATATATTTTTAATATCTTAAGCGATTTAAGAAAAGTTCGTATAAAATACCCAAGTCTTGCAATTTACAACCTAATTATTCTACCGCAAAAAGTTGTGAGATCGAATTGTTACCTAATTAGTTGCCTAAGAATATTTTATAGTAACCGTATCAATATTAGACATCTTTATTTTTTTAATAAATAGAATAACTTGGCAACCAGACTTGGGTTTTTAATATGTTATATTTTTGATGGTACATCATTTTTCAAAGTAGTTTTCTTCTCAATGTAATTACTTTGAATTTAAATAGCTACAACAATTTTGTGATTCATGATTCTGTTGCACTTGTTTTAGTATTATAAATACGTAACTACCCATTATGATATTACATATGCTTTGTTTTAAGCTTTAAAAATACTTAACCTTTCAAAGGATGTAGGTAAGTGGATCACACACCGCTACTATTTTTGCATTTGGTTTATTAAAGTCACCAAGTCACTTTTTCATATTCCGTTAGAGACGAATAGAAACTTTGATAGTTAGTCTGTTTGTTTGCTACGTTTCCACACCTTAACTACTAAACCGATCATCATGAAAATTTGAATCCATAGTGTAAAATGAAACAATTCGGCCAAGAGTCAATAAACATTTTATTTACAAAACGAGTCCAGGTCGAGTTTTAATAGTACAAGCTGCTGTAGGGGAATGCAGATCTTAAACCGAGAGTTCCGTACTTGGCAAAGCCGTAAGGAGTTGCGTATGGGTAAGCACCAGCAGCGTAAGAGATGGCTGGAGCAGCGTAAGAGATAGCAGGAGCAGCTACAATAGGGGCGGCGGCAAGGAGCGCGGGGTCCTTGCGTACAATGGCATTAAAGCCTTCAGCGCCAGCAGCGTAGTCCACGGTGCGACGTGTGCCGTCAGACTCCAGGAGCGAGTACTGGCCCTGCACGTTGTTGTTGACTCGGTTCTCGATCTGGTGTTTGAAGTCACCGGTGTAAGGGTCCGCTACGCCATATGAGAAGCTGGAGATATCGGAAGCGCTCACGGCCACAGCCAAGGCGAGGATAGCGACGAACTATAAAATATGAAATTAAAACATTTTGTTCTTTGTTTTCTTATAGAAACATTAGTTCAATATTTAAATACTGTTTCCGAAAGTGAAGCTTTAGGTTAATTTATTTTTCAGACAAGTTTATCGTTTTTAGTTGCAAAATTTACTGTAATTCATATTATATCAAGTAGGCACTTGAATAAATAAAAAATAATTTCAAATTTCATGCTCCTATTTAAAGGAGTATTAAATATATATTTTCGAAATCGTTTGTAGTGTAAGAACTTTAATTTCTAACAAATTATCTGGTGATTTAATACTTGCGATAATTATTTTTATTATATTTTTGACAATTCAAAAACATAGATTTATTACATTAACTAGTTATGAATATTTACCTTCACAAACATTTTGGTCTTGTTTTTGTGACTACGTCTGACTTAAGTCTGATACAGATAACATGATGGTAACCTTTATATATCTTCAAAATGTAAACCAGTTATGTAGAAACAGGAAGCTTTACTACAAATATGTACTCTTGAATTAATCGTAAATTGAATAATTACGACGAGTTGATAATACCAGCTTTCATTGCGATATGATGACCTTGATCTGTAAAGAAACGTAATGTATCTCGCTCTTATTTAATAAAGACGTTTGAAGTTTATCTACCACAACAGTCAGTCGTATGCTTTGTGGGATCCCAAGTTTTATTTCGCATTATATGTTGATAATGTTGGAAAATATACACAGTCTGCATTTTGATAAGTAGTCGCCGGAGGGCTCCGGCACTTATAGTGTCATTACGCTGACGCGTATGCTTTTCCCCTAACCATGGAGCTCTAAGAAAAAAAGTTTGTACTCTTCGTAGTTTATTTTCTACTTACCCAGTAAAATTAAAACAGTACCAGAGCGCGTCTGCTATCAGTTTTTTCCCAAGCGGGAGGGAATACTACGACCAAAAATATAGTGCAGGTTATAATGAATCAGTTGAGAATATGTCTATTCATCATAAAAATCACAATAAGACTAATGCCGTTGTTCCGATCGCCTCATAGCAACCCTCCAAGGACGTATTATTAGTTCGGAAATAATACAAATCCCTTTATTCTCTTACAATTAAATTAAATCCCCAAGCGGACTGTACCTAAATTTGTGTTTTCTAAAGATATTTATATTATAGATATTTATGTATTTTATTTATGTAACATGTACTTCGGTGAACCTTATAGTCTTAATTATAAAATAAGTTTAATTGAATGAAGATAATAATCATGATTATGTGAGGGACATTCTGGGATAGCGTATTGTTTTGTGATTAGGAGATAACTGCTTTGAATATGGGTGTGCTTTGTATTTGTTAATTGTATATTTGTAAATTCCACCATGAAATAGACATATCCTATTACGTAAGTATTTAAAATAAATAAATGAAATACAACTATGCTGGCTATTTGTATAGCGAGTTGATAACGCCGACCGGGCTTTGATGAATCTGCCTCTGGTAGAATTTTTAATTCAGAGTTATTACCTTCCGTCTCTCATCAGCCACAGAGCTCTTTGATGAGTACAAAACTTCCATAGGGGACGCGATCAAACCAAAAGCGCACTGTGTGTTTAACTGTTTACTCGCTCCATATTCTGGTCCTGTCACAAAAAAAAATATATGTAAGAAATGTATTAAGTGAATAAATATGTAATATCATTCACTTAAATTTAGTACAAGTAGAAGGAAAGGAGCAATTTTCAGACTAAAGGTATTAAATCGGTAGATAATTTCAACAACAGATAAAGACTGATTAAAATAATTGCAGAACGCACACAAGACAGCCAATTTCTGCGTCGTCTTCCTTTTTAGAAAATTATATAGTGGTATGCCCTGTACATGTAGGACTGTCAACATATTACACATGATCGGGAGAAACGAACATTCGCATCTCAAGCTACGGTGGATCGATAACTATCCGCAAAATAAAAAAGATATTCCTCTAAAACCAATGTATTATTTTTATACAAAACTTTAAGCAATATTATTTGTCCAAAACTAAACTACTCGCTAAAAACAGATTTCCCACACTCCCGAGTTACTAATACGCGAAGAGGTCACACTAAATCTCTGGGTCTTGGATCCAGTTATAATAAAATATGCCCGATTTTGTAATATCGCCTATGAACAAGGAACAACATATTGTTTTCTAAGCAAATTTTGTAATTAATGAGTTTATCAAATCTAAACACAAGCACAAAGAACGATACATAATATATAACACATGTAACTTTTTATTGTGTAGAAACACCTACGGGTCGTCACCTCATCTGAATTGAACCAACTAAAACCATACGGTGTTCTGTCACAAGTGGACCTATTGTAGAGAACCCGGGTTTACCTCAAGAATAAAACTGCGAGAACATAATTTTGCCTTGATTTTTTTTAATCGATTTTTTTTCACTGTTATCGCATCTTTTTGTTTTAATAGCTACGGAAACTTCATGATTAATCATTATCTCATTTTTTTTATCTACCTTTAGTCTTATATTTATTTCTGAGTTTACTGATTTATCTTATAACCTAAAAACCTTTTCTTTTTTAAGGTTTTAGTCGGTTCGAGTCCAACATACCACTTCACCCTCGGTGAGATGATGACCCGTTAAGGTTTCCACACGATAATAATTCTGTATGTTGCTAGTTTAAGTTCAGAAATACCACCAACTACTTTTCGGAGTATAAAGTATAATTTTACCTACACTGCTTTCTTATGCTTAACATTATTTAATGTTTGAAAGGTTACCAGTAAGTGTACCTCACACTGTCACTACTTTTAATTTGGTTTATAACAACAACCGAGAGACGTTTTCATATTACGTTCGAGTCGAATATAAACTTAAATAAATAAAAAAATCGGTTAAAGGTCAATCAACATTTTATTTACAAAACGAGTTCAGGTTGAGTTTTATTAGTACAAACTGCTGTAGGGCAACGCAGATCTTAAACCGATAGCTCTATACTTTGCAAAGCCGTAAGGAGTAGCGTATGGGTAAGCACCAGTGGCGTATGAGATGGCAGGAGCAGCGTAAGAGATGGCAGGAGCAGCGTAAGAGATAGCAGGAGCAGCTACAATAGGGGCGGCGGCGAGGAGCGCGGAGTCCTTGCGTACAATGGCGTTAAAGCCTTCAGCACCGGCAGCGTAGTCTACGGTGCGACGTGTGCCGTCAGACTCCAGGAGCGAGTACTGGCCCTGTACGTTATTGTTGACTCGGTTCTCGATCTGGTGTTTGAAGTCACCGGTGTAAGGGTCCGCTACACCATATGAGAAGCTGGAGATATCGGATGCGCTCACGGCCACAGCCAGGGTAAATATGGCGACGAACTGTAAAAATAAGATACTTATTATTCTTTTTTCGAAATGATTATTTTATTTTAGGGTTTGGCATGAAATAAAAAGATATCTACACAAATAATTTGAATATTTTAGAATTACTTTTAACTGCATAATCTGCCTGCCTAAGGGTCTTGATTGAAGTTTTATCAGATAAATTTATCTTTTTGTCTTGCAATATATTCTGTAGTTCTCTTGAATCAAAAGAAACGAAATAAAATTTATTAGATTTTTAATACAACATTGAGTTTTATTGGCACTTAATGTAAATTGGCACTTAATCACAATAATATTTACAAGGTACGATACCTTTTTGGTTACCCGGCGTTTCGGCCGAAAAGGTATCGTATCATTTAAATATTATCGCTTCTAAGTCCCGATTTTAGACGTGTAATCTAATACAAAAATGGTTTATTAAATAATTCTTCATACTTTATATCACGTTTATTTCTAATCGTTTGTAGGTTTTTGTCTTGATGTAATTTGTGTGTTTAAAAACATCATTAATAACTGATTTTGTAACAATTTTATCTACAATGCCATCGCCTATTCTGTAGGGGATGGTTATATTATAGCATAAAGGTACATTCACTTGCATTTACATTTGCTGTTATTGTGACTACGTCTGACTCAAATCTGATACAGATATCTTGATAGTCACCTTTATATCATCAAAATATAATCCTACAATGTAGAAGCAGGAAGCTTTAATATTAAAAAACTCTTGAATTAATCGTAAACTGAATAATTACGACGACTTAATAATACCAACTTTCATTGCGATATGAAGACCTTGATTTGATGAAAGATAGGTAATGTATCTTGCTCTTATTGAATAACGATGTGTACGAAGTTTATCGACCTTAACAGTCACTAGTTAATTTATAATTAAAATCAGAAAATGATTTGTCCGATTCCAAGGTTACCAAGTTTTTCAAAAAATAAATTACTAAAATAAATTATTTATACGGATGATACATGAATCGTAGGTTTTTAAATACAAATATGTGTATTGGTTAAGACATACACTGACCATCTTTTGGTCAATAGTCACCGGTGTCCTTTTTTTTATCGTGTGGTTACCGACCCGTTACCCCTGGCCAGCGCTCATGGAGGCCGGAGATCATTTTGCGCTCTCCGGCGCCTGGTGCGTCTTCTGCGGGATGAGAGAGTACTTGTCCTCTCCCGTTGCTGTTCCGTCGCCTCTTCAGCCAACATCACCTCCTCGCAAAACGAGACGGCGGAATCTCACGCACTCTCACTTTGGACCATGGACAGAACAATGGTCTCTAGCAAGAGACTTCCCACCCCAATAGCTGTCACGAGATCGTTTCGCTGCTGCGTCCATGCTGAGCACTCCACCAAAGTGTGGAGTGCAGTGTCCTCGCGACAGCCTCCGCAATGGTGGCACGCAGGCGATGGCTCCCAGCCTATGCGACACAGGTACTTACCGAAGCAGCCGTGTTCAGTGAGTACCGGCATCAACCGATAGGAGAGGCTGCCATGTCACCTCTCCAGCTAATCCTCCATGATGGGTCTTACCGCCACAATTGTGGCGTGCCCTACGCTCGGTCGCTCTAGTCGTTCTTTCCACTCGGCCATTAGGACCTGGCGAAGTTGAGACGGTTGCGCCTCGATCTTACGAGGTGCGGGTCTCACGCTCGAGTGCTTCCTTGCGCCATTGGTGTAATAACGCAAGGGCTTTCGGGGGCCAGATTCCGGATATGATAACCGAAATCCCATCGACTGTCGAATGTGAGCCCTAGGTATCTCATCGAAGACTCGACGAGTCACCGGTGTCCTAGCATTATAGCTCAAGCGGGAGGGACTACAAATCTGGTGTAGGTATTAATTTTCTACGTGGAGCAGTTGGAAATATTAATATTCTTAAAAATCACAGCTAGAATAATTTCGTTCTTTCTAGCCACCTCAGGATGTAATGTTAGTTTGGAAATAATACCTATTCCTTCATTCTACATTTAGTACCACATGAAGCATACATTTGTTTTATCTATAGAAATGTATTTGTGTATCTCGGTGAACCTTTTAGTCTTTGTTATATACGTCATTATAGTCTATAGTCGGGAGTTGAGGTATGCCCTTGAAGAATTACCACTCAACCCCCGACAGACTTCGCCGGCCTGTCAGGACGACAGGCGGCGTGAAATAGTGTGGAGGGAGCCTTTCCCCCTCCTACATAAAGTTGCGTGCATGGGATGCATCACGTCACCGCTCCAAACCTGCCTATCTGCCGAACCTGCTGATCTTAAGTCAGCGCTAATGGCTCAGATGTTTGTTGTATAACTCGCGTGATGTAGTCCATTCACAGATGAAATAGCAATTTAAATGTACTATAGGAAATCGTGTTTGAGTATAACTTGATAAAGATAAATTTTAGGTGAGGTCAAACTTCGTGACAAATCTGTGCATCACTTCCTTCATTAAAAAAATACTTACTTACACTTGTGACTCTTGAGTTGCAGGTGTCCATGGGCGACGTTATCAGGTGATCCATCTGCTCGTTTGCCCCCTATAAAATAAAAAAAGTGTACTCTGTGTAAATGAGTGAGTGACAGCTGAGTTAAACTTTGAGATGTGTTTAGCTGCGTCCTCCGTGCATGATCAGTGCCACGGAAGCTTTCAATTATTAAACAGGCTCCATTACTTATCACAAGGGAGTCTATTTTACTTCTTTTAACCGATTTCAAGTGAGCTTTGACATGAAATCCTAATTGTTATTAAAGCAGTTTATAAGTATCGTTTCTTTATGTGTTTTAAAGACTAATGTTGACGGGGATTGAGATGAATCTCCTTCTACTGGGGCTTCAATTAATAGTTATTTACTTTCCGTCTCTGATCATCTACGCGGCTCTTTACTGAGAGCGTACAGTGTATTCACTAGGTCAATATTCTGGTTCTGTATAAAAACAGATATATTTAAAAATATATCATAAGGGAAGAAATGTCATAGGTATATGAAAACATTAATATATATTTGTAATTTACATCAGTTATAACAAAATGCACCCTTATTTAGTTTGTAATCTTGCCTATGGACACGAAATAAAACAAGTTATTTGCCAAATTAATTAGCTAATGATTGAATTTAGCAAATACAAAAAAAAAAAAATTCATATGTAGTAAGTAAGCGGTAGTAGCTTTAAAAATTGCTTTTAAAAATATTTTCTTAAATTAGTTTTCTTTTCAATGAAATTACAACTTATTTGAACAGTTACAACAGTTTTGTGATTGATGATTCTGTTGGTAATAGTTTGTACTTTTAGATTAGAAATAGCACAAACAACTATTAGTAATATAAAGTACCAGATGTTGCCCGCGACTTTGTCCACGTTGAAATTTTGGTGAAATCTATTTATTCCACTATAATCTATATTTGTATTAAATTTTGATCCAGATCCGTTCAGCCGTTTTTGAGTGAAAAGTTATAAATATCCAACCATCCATCCATTCTCACAAACTTTCGTCTTTATAATATTAGTAAGATAATTTTACCGAAACTGCTTTTTTAGGCTTTAAAAGGTTTAATTTTCAAACAGATGTCAGTAAGTAGACCTCATACACTACTTTTAAATATGGTTTATAAAAGTAACCAAGGTACTTCATCATATTGCGCTCGAGTCGAATACAAATTAAAATCGATTGAAAGTCAATAAACATTTTATTTACAAAACGAGTTCAGTCCAGGTAGGGTTTTAATAATACAAGCTGCTGTAGGGAAAGGCAGATCTTAGACCGATAGCTCCATACTTGGCAAAGCCGTAAGGAGTAGCGTAGGGGTAAGCACCAGCGGCGTAAGAGATAGCAGGAGCAGCTACAATAGGGGCGGCTGCGAGGAGCGCGGGGTCCTTGCGTACAATAGCATTGAAGCCTCCAGCGCCGGCAGCGTAGTCTACGGTGCGACGTGTGCCGTCAGACTCCAGGAGCGAGTACTGGCCCTGCACGTTGTTGTTGACTCGGTTCTCGATTTGGTGCTTGAAGTCACCCGTATAAGGGTCCGCTACACCATATGAGAAACTGGAGATATCGGATGCGCTCACGGCCATGGCCAGAGTCAGGATAGCGACGAACTATAAAAAGATATTAAAATATGGTGTACTTTATTTTTGTAAAGGAAGCTGCAGCTAATTTTAAAAGCTGTTTACACAAGTGATTAAGATTATAATGCAGTTTCATATTAAAGTTTAAGGGACAGTACATACAATAGATAACATCATATTTCTTAAAGCATCATTAACAACGCCAGTTGCTGTTAATTAGGTAACAACAATAATTACCCCTTTCTAAATATAATTATCAACAAAGGGCGATGTAAAATTTTATACTTCTTAAGTGAAATGTATCATTTATATATACATTCAATTACTGTACTAACTGGCACTGGTTAAGATATTGTATGTATATTTCTGTTATCAATAAACTTATTATTATTATCGTTTTACTCTTGTAGTTGTTCGTGTGTTTGGTTCTCGTTTAATCTAATAGTTTAAGTGAACTTTTGTAACAGTGAAATCAGAGATACGATCGTCTAAGTTATTGGCTTCTGTTACACAAACGGTACAGCTATTTATGCTTACAATGACACAATTTTTGCAAATAAAATTACAATAACCTGTTGTGACTTTGCGTTTTTTGTAATATCGTCAGTTTATGTGTCTTAGGAAATGTAGACCAACAAGACAAAAACCTATAAGCATTCGTATGTTATTGGTACGTTTGCAATCTACATATATCCAAAATAACTAAGAAAATTTTACCTTCACAAACATTTTAGTATGAAATTGTTGTTGACTACTTCTAACTTAAGTCTGATGCTGATGTCTTGATACTTACCTTTATATATATCATCAAAATATCACCCAGTTCTGCAGAAACAGGAAGCTTTAAAACAAAAGAGCTATTGAATTGAAATTGATTGAATAATGGGCACATGTTGTTTATTGTAACTTTCACTTCGATAAGATGACCTTGATTTTTAAAGAGGTGTAATAAATCTTTATTCATTTAAGATGTGTTGGATATTCTATAATCTAATCTATAATCTATATACACGTAATATTTAAATATAATAATATTTAAGATATATTACACATCGCTGTCTGGATCTAAACTAAGGATAGCTTGTACTATGGGTTCTAGAACGTAAATAAACACACTCGGATACTTATACATATTATGCATAGGAAGTTAGAGCAAAACAGTTTGTCTGTATTGCTTACTGTCTTCACGCATGCCTACAAATATTAGCGCTAATTGATAACCGAACCACTACCTCCGACATTGCAGTCGTATATTTTACAACCGCGCCTTGGAGGTCGTTGATTATCATCGTTTGTTAGTGTTCACAGATTTAATACGTTTTGTTAAATACGCTAATAATACTCAGTAAATTAAAATGACTCATGACGACACACATAAACAGCCTTTTGGCTAATATGTACCATACTACTCGTTAATATCTCTTCGTCGGGCCAACTGGAATCTAACCGACAACCGAAACCATACCACGGGGTCCTGATGCCAGGGTCTCCGTCACCAAAAGAAAAGGTTCTATGTTGTCCATGTTGAAAAGAAAGCTTTTATTTCAATAAATAAAAGCTTATTTCCTCCTCTTTTGCCAATAATTTCTGCAGATTATATAGTTGCAATTTACCCAACTTGAATACTCGTTAAACAAGTAAGGATAATTAAATAACACAAAATGCTGAAAGGCGATCCACCAAAATGGTACTACATTGAACATGAATAAATTTAGTGTATCATATTACTCACCTTCGTCAGGAGTATCATGACTTTTTTACCTCCCCCTACTCCGTCCTTGTCACAGGTGATCACATTTGGGTGTGACGTCCCATATTTTGCAATTTTACACCCAGAACTAAATAAATGAAAACGGCATTGTCATCTGCGGTATTTCCGAACCGATACGACCTTCAAACCTTCAAGAAAAGAACGTACTCCCATCTCAAAGTCCGGCAACGCACTTGTGACTCTTGAGTTGCAGGTGTCCATGGGCGACGGTAGTCACTTACCATTAGGTGACCAGTCTGCTCGTTTGCCCCCTATAATATATAAAAAAGTAGTTCTAAAATTACTCTTTTTAAATAAAATCAACATTAAATTAAACATTGTAGAAAATTTACTAAACAAATACTAACTAAGAACGGTGTCTTGCATAGTAGTCTCTTCATTTTGTTATGGCTGTTAATTTCAATAACATCCACATTGTCTGTGTCTATGTCATCTTCTTTATCTAACTTTAAATCACCTTCATCGTTGATCAAACAAATAATTTTCCTGGCACGTCTAGCTGCAATTCTTTGTGGACGATTCTTGTCATTTTCGTTTCTGGATGTCTTTGTATAATGATGATATATTAGTAAGAGACGATGGTGAAACTTAAGAAATTTAAAAAATATATATATGATTCTACTAGCAACCTGCCCCGGCTTCGCACGGGTACAAATTATACCTCTAAACCTTCCTCATGAATCACTCTGTCTATTAGTGAAAACCTCATCAACAGACGCGGCGGGGGACTTTGTTTTATAATATGCAGAGATGTGTGACTGTTGATAAATCTTTAAATTAATGTATCTCTTAAGCTTAAGTAGCCATCAAAGTCAAATAAAATTCAATATAGATCTGAAACACTAATGTACAAAATTGTCAAAGTTTTAACATTGTACAACTTGGTACCAATATCCCATACAAACTGGCGGATATCTTTTGTGAACAGTTCATGAACTAACGGACCATTACGAAGTACAAGATATTGAAAATATATTTTATGACGTATAAAGTTTTGGGTCGCAGACGTGACAAAGTAAGAAATTTATATTAAATACTACTATATTATTTATACATCACTGTGCAAATGATACCGCTTGGCTGCAGATTTTACGAGACGATAATTGTCAATTCTGGTTACTGTGTCGTAGAGATGTACGATTAATATGAAATCTCTTCTCAGCGGCTCTACTTATTGTGTCCCGATTTTTTCAGTAAATATGAAGGTAGAGAATACACTCTATTTAGTTTCGATGGTTAAGTAGATTTTCATCAACAAATTCCTATTTTTTTCATCATATTTTACCCAATTTATATACAAGCCCAAGTTAGTAATATCATCCGGGCAGTATTGAACAAATGTTACGGTGTTATTTTGCTATGAGACATGTTTATGTGTTTCCCATGTGTTGTGTAAGGTATTAAGTTCGTGAGGTGATGTGCGACAACATAATAATTAATATACTAAGAGTAATTTATGTTTTGATTGCGATCTAAATGACAAGTTAGAACGTTCAGGAATGATTGATTGCCAGAATTTTTTTTTGCCAGGTAAACCAAAATTAATAATAATTATTATTATTGAAGAGAAAATATCACAAAGAGATTTATTTTTATATTGGGTATTGGCTGTTGGGTCTCAAAGGGAGTCCAGACATTACTATTTAAGGAGGTAAGACACAACAGATTGCCGTAGCCGCCAGACTCGTCCAGTACCCTTAGGCTGCGTTTCCACCAGAGATGTGCGACGTAGCTGAGCGGTGCGAGGATGCGTAACGAAGCTGTGAAACGATGTGAGCATTGCCACTAGAGATGTGCTATGCCGCTGAGCGGTGCAAGGATGCGTAGCGACGCTGTGAAACGGTGTATGTGTACAATACACATCGACCTCTAACAAACACCGTTTAGCATACATCCCTCGCATACATCTCTCGCACACATCCCTCGCACCCATCCCTCTATGTTTTGTATCTACAAAAACCTCGCTCCGCTAAGCCGTTTCCACAGAAGTAGCGCTGAGCGAGGCTAGATAAGTGAAGCGATTCTATTGGTTCTTAAAGAACACATCCCTCTCTACACATCTTCGCACATCTCTAGTGAAAACGCAGCCTTACCCTATTTTAATATTTCCATATATAAATCGCATATTTATGTGCAACCAAATAAACAATTTCCGTGTTACAGTTACTGTTTTTTTTTTCATTTTCGTAACGGAACATAAACTATCTGTCGTTCTCTTTCTGTCACAATTAAATACACTCTTACTCTACGACAAATTTATCTCTTTTAAAGTATTTAGAGATTACGACCATAGAGGTGCAGCTGTAGTGAATTCCTCTACAGCGCCGGGGGTCATAGGTTCAATTCCCGCTCAGTGCAAATATTGGTTTGCATGAATATGTCTATTTTGTATTGGTCTGGTTTCTCCTATGTATAATATGTATTTACAAAAAAAAAATAACTATATACCCTACTGCTCAAAAGTATTTGGTAGGGTCTTAATATTTGAAAGACCATGACCCCATGCTTTCGCGGGATATACAATCCAATTACTAATGAACGAGTGTGGTACATTCAGAATGCAATAACCAGTACACGGACTCTCCTATGCAGGGCATCTCATTCGTCCCAAGCCCATCTAAGTATACCAAAGAAATCCATAAGAATTGGCATGACTCAACCGTTGCAGACACGCATCTTGTTATCACCGGATAAAAGACTTTTAGGCCTTTTTTCAGACGGACGAAGCGCTCTTTAAGCGGTTGTTTCAAACTCACGTAATAAATGTCTGTCTCTCTTCTTATGCATACTTTTCGTTCCATCTCAAACAATATAAGGACTTTTGGTAGATAAGGATTTCTATCAATATTTTTTCTGGTCTGGTCTTGATTATATTTGATTTTTCAGACAGATTTTTCTTTCTTAACAATCAAAAGTCTGCCGTGAATTTGTGTACAATGTTCTTCTTTGGTTGTATTATTTTCTAAGCTATATACAGCTGAACAGTAGAATAGTTACAACAATTTTGTGACTGATCATTCTGTTGGGAGAAATTGGTACTTAAGTTTAGAAATACCACCAACTTCTTATAGTATTATAAACTATAGTATTAAAAAGAGAGGCTTTAAAAAGACTTTCCAAAGGATGTGGGTAAGTGGATCTCATGCCGTGACTATTTTTGAATTTGGTTTTTAAAAGTCATCTTTTCATGTTCCGCTAGAAACTAATATTATAAATGCGAAAGTTAATTAGTTTGTTTGTTACGATTTCGCCATAAATTCCCAATGGAACATCATGAAAATTTTAATCCACGTTGTCAGGGATACAGAAAAGAATCTTCATCTAGAAAAAAGTACTAATCCCGAGGTATAAATTATATTTGAAAAAATCTACGTTAACTCAAGCGCAGCCGCAGGTGAAAGCTAGTGTAAAATAAAAGAAATTCAGTCAAAAGTCAATAAACATTTTATTTACAAAAGGAGTCCAGTTTGAATTTTAGTAGTATAAGCCGCTGTAGGGTAATGCCGTTCTTAAACCGATAGCTCCATACTTGGAAAAGCCGTAAGGAGTAGCGTATGGGTAAGCAGCAGCGGTGTAAGAGATTGCAGGAGCAGCGTAAGAGAGAGCAGGAGCACCTAGAATAGGGGCGGCGGCGAGGAGCGCGGGGTCCTTGCGTACAATGGCGTTAAAGCCTTCAGCGCCAGCAGCGTAGTCTACGGTGCGACGTGTGCCGTCAGACTCCAGGAGCGAGTACTGGCCCTGTACGTTGTTGTTGACGCGGTTCTCGATCTGGTGTTTGAAGTCACCGGTGTAAGGGTCTGCTACACCATATGAGAAGCTGGAGATATCGGACGCACTCACAGCGAGGGCCAGAGCCAAGATAGCGACGAACTATAAAAAGATATGAAATGTAGTGGTTCTTAAGATTTTAGTTCATTGCAAAAGCTGTTTACAAAGGTGATGGAGACTATTCTGCAGTTCGATATTAAAGTTTTAGTGACTGTACATACACATGTATAGATAAAAACATCATAATTCTCGTAAGCATTACGATAATCAGAACACCCTTAATAATACCAGCTGTTGTTAATTCGTTAAGTTAAAAAAAAGAACTACAAAAGGGCGATGTATGTACGAATTTCGGACTTCAGTTGAATATCCTATTTTCGTTATCATTTGTTGTATAGCTGTTTGGTCTTCAGAATTTTAAATTTCAAAAGATGAAATTTAAAATCAATTTTATAACAGTCAAATTAAAAACAATCGGCTAACATTATCTTTCGATATTCTGTTGGTAATGTCAGTTTACAATTACAATATACTATCAACATTTATTATCATTTATTATCACCTATTGTATTTTATGTTTTAAGAGATATATAGATTTATAATCAAAAAACTATCAACTTTATTCAATCTGTATTAAATATTAAGACCTCAAGATATTTACCTTCACAAACATTTTGATATTATTGTTGTCGTTGTGACTACGTCTGACTTAAGTCTGATGCTGATGTCTTGATATTTACCTTTATATATATCATCAAAATATCACCCAGTTCTGCAGAAACAGGAAGCTTTAAAACAAAAGAGCTATTGAATTGATATTGATTGAATAATGGGCACATGTTGTTTATTGTAACTCTCACTTCGATAAGATGACCTTGATTTTTAAAGAGGTGTAATATATCTCGTTTTTATTTAAAATGTATTGGATGTTTACCGTAATGTATACCCATATATACGTAATATTTAATAATAATAATAGTTATATTCTGAGCCATATTACAAAACACTATCTAGACCCAAGCAAAGCAAAGCTAATGGTTTCTAGAACACAAAACACTTATAAAAATACTTTTTGTAAATGCATATTATGCATAGAGATACAGACTGATACACATAGACATTAACGGATATCAATACTCGCATCGAATCGAATCGGAATCTAATAGGCAACCTCTGACGTTGCAGCCGAATGCAAAGAATATTTATAATAGATATATATACAAACACTCCGTCCGAATGTTCTACGCTCGTCAAAGACCTTTGAGGCGCCAGAGGTCGTTGACTGACATCGTCTTTTAGTGCTCACATATTTGATAAATTTTGTTAAATACATAAAATGCTATGTCAATAAAAAATTAGAGGAATGATACCTGATGGCACCTGTGGTCAGCTTTTCTTGCTCATGTATTAAAATACCGATGTGCTAATTGGGGCCAACGAAAAACAGTACGTCGGAATCTAACTGAGAACACACGCAGTCAGTCAGTCCTGATACCGGAGTCCCGGCGCTTCCCAGTCACCTAACAAAAAGGTGCAAGCTATGAAATCAATGATAAATACTTGTTTTTTCTATTATTATATTGCATGTAGGTATAATAGACTTTGCATTAAAATTTATTATCCTGACAACTGAAAACAACTGTCAAGTCGACGCCGACGTTTCGTTCGTCCGACATCCAATTTGGTGCGTTCGGAAAGTTGTAAATTTATAATGTCTGGTTTTAATTTTCTTTAAATATTTTATTTACATTTTTCTTTTCACTTTGTGAAAGTCACATTAATATTAATTACTCACTGTTAATTGTTAAAATGTTTTTTTATCTTACCGCATGTTCTACATAAATATTAGTTATTATTGTACGCCCGCACCGGACGGCGGTTGGTGTATAAATACGCCCCATATACTCCGACCTTTTATCATAATATATCATAAATTCAAATTTTAAATATTTTAGATGAATTTATTTTATAGGAATAAAATAAATATTTAATAAGCTTTTTTTCATACTAATGATTGATGTTGATAATGATATGTATTTTCTGCGAAACTCTTCAGAGGATGATAGTTTCAGTTTTCTGACAGAGATACTGGGTGATCGGTTACACACACATTTTCCAATCAACTTCGTCCTCTGCTAAATGAGTGCCACATAAACGCTCAGTGGCCCCAGTTATTTTAGTGATTTGACTGAAACTTTCACAGATTATATTATTACTATAATATTATAAATTGATCTGCTAACTTTTAAACTTTCGCGATCCATGATATAATATCGAAAAAGTGGGGGTATATGAAGAGCGTTCTACCTCACGGTCTCGACAACGGAGGGCGTGCACCGCTAAGCCAGTCAGCCTGTGACCACGACCAGTGCAACCTGGTCGAAACGTCAAACTATATTGATCTGTGTATATATTATTATTTTACTGTATTTATTATGTAAGTAATAGTGTGTATTCCTATATAATAATATGTATTGTGTGTTAGCTTATGTGCACCTTAAAAGATTTCTACACCATTCCCAAGGTTGACTGGTAGAGAATGCCCTGGGCATTAAGTCAGGCGGACTGTACAAAATGTGCATGAAGATTTAAATCTCTAGGAGACCCAGCTCCTAGAGCTATAGTAGTAGTATAGTAATAGTAGCTCTAGGCCACCTATCGTTTGAGAAATTTTGCTCAAATTCAGAAAGGCGCGCGCCGACTCGTTGCGGCACTATCTCGTGACCAATGAAAAAACTTTTGAAATGGAATTGATAGTAATATTTTTTTCCAAAATACCATAGTCTGACCAATACTGGAAAAGTGTGTATCTACAAGCATAACGCCGAATTTTTATATTAATATACTTCAAAAAGTGCTGTTAGAAATGGATTTAGGATATATTTTTTATCAAGTTTGCTCTTAAGCATGCCTATAGTTTTTACACAACTATATATCTATTACACGTTACCTATTTTGAAAACTAGAAGTAGTATACTCGTCTCGTTTAACAAGTAAGGAGAATTGAAGCTCACAAAATGCTAAAAGTTTGTGAACAATTAATGAACTACCAGACCATTACGGAGTACAAGATATTGAAAACATATTTTATAAAGCTCAAGTTTTGGATAGCAGAGACAAAGGAGGATATTTTTTTTAATATTATTAGGGTAGCCAAGAATTTTACAGTACTGCTGATAATATACGTGTTTCCCCATTCCTATTACTACTTACGCT
Source organism: Euplagia quadripunctaria (assembly GCA_963859945.1). NCBI lineage: Eukaryota > Metazoa > Arthropoda > Insecta > Lepidoptera > Erebidae > Euplagia > Euplagia quadripunctaria. The sequence continues at coordinate 4,697,627 of OY982563.1, read as the reverse complement.
ATTAACTATTAAGCTAACAATGTAACACACTTAACTTTGTAAAAAAAAGGCCATGTTGAAAAAGAGTGTCCTTGGAGTTTCTTGCCTGTTCTCCATGGGATCTATGTTTTGGAACAGGCAACTAGCTTCACGACCGACTTATACTGACTGATTCCTACTGACAGTTCAAAAATACCTACAATGGGTTTACTTGAAATAAATAAATTTGGTTTTGATTTTGAATGTCGTAGAGAAAGAAGTATTTTTACAGTACGAGTAATTGGAAATTTATTGATGACAAGTGAAAACGAATGGCCACGAACTTATATCACCATGTTCCTTTTTCAGTGGCTCTATCTATTGTGTGCCCAAATTTTTTCAGTAAATGTGAAGGTATAGCATAGTAATATGTCGTATATTGGAAGAGGGTGAGCAATGAAAGACTGATGATAATAATGAGAGTCAGTATAAAAAGTGTGTACGAAGATTTTCCTCTATTTCGTTTCAATGCTTAAATAAAGTTTCATTTACAAATTCTTTTTTTCTTTTCTAATCTAGTATAAGCTAGTAATATCACCCGAGCAGTATTGTAGAAGTGTTATGGTGTTATTTCACCGTGATACATTTTAATGTGTTTCCCATGTGTTGCGAAAGGTGTTAAGTTCGCAAGGTGTGATGTGCGAAAAATAATTTATTAAGAACATTTTATGTCTTGGCTGTGATCTAAGCGATTAGTAAGGAGGTTTAGGAAATTGCCAGAAAAGTATTATTTTACCAGATAAACTAAGTTTGAAAGATCTAGTGGTTAGTGTTCAGTTTTTAAAGCAAAATCTAGTCCCAGTAATAAATAATTAAGTAGTATAGTATAGTATTTTGTAGTATAATAAATATGGAAATGATTGAAGATTCTTTCGTCAATCACAAACTAACTGCAAAATTTTGCACGCTAATAAATTTTAGCCCGGATTACCACATAGACATACGAAAACAGAAAGCGTGCCGCTCTTGAACGACGAAAGCTAGAACAGGATATTTACCTTTTTTATGTAATAGAGTTCAAACGAGCAGACGGGTCACCTGATGATAAGTGACTACAACCGCCCATGGGCACCTGTAACTCAAGAGTCACAAGTGCGTTGCCGGCCTTTAAGGTGGGAGTAGGGCTTTAAGGTGGGAATCGGGGAAGGGGGGAAGAGGGGGAGAGGGAAGGATTAGGGCCTCCGGTAACCTCACTTTCTCGGCGAAACACAATGTAAGCATTGCTTGACTGACGGTTTTCTGTGAGGCCATGGTATCACTTCGGTCGCGCCGGCCCATAAGTGCCGAAGCATGGCTCTCCCACAGTTAGTTAAGGGAAGACCTCCTGAACACTTACAATACTTGGGGTATGCAATACTGACAAATAAAAAAAGTATTTAAATTTGCCCTGGACCCAAATAACCTTTCAACGGTTAGAAAAGGGTTTTTTTTCTGAATTATAGCTCTAACTGAAAAACAATTTTGATCAAGTCACTTTCGTACAAAAAAAGTGAATAAAAATCAATCAATCTGTTCAGGACGCCCCATACTGACGGACACAACTTAACTTAAAACAACCATTTTTGCGTCGGGGGTTAATATGGTTTCAAAGAGCTTGCTGTAGTGGGTAAAACTTCATTTACCTAAAGTTAAAATCGCAAGAGCCTTTATTTTTAACCTCACAAACTCATATCTCCCAACTTTTAATTTGTTAATATATTGGTCTTCCAAACAGGCAATCATTAACATCTAATGAGTTAAGGTACAGTCGTTTTCTGATAGAATCTAAGCCATCAGACGGAACTAGTAATCCTACAAAAGGTCGGCTAGAGAAAACGTTTTCAGTTCTATCTCTCCGAGTCCTTGACATTCCACTTAAATATAATTGTCTATTCACGACTATTTATGGTTGGACATTTACGTGCAATCAAATAAGCAATTTCCGTATTACGGTTCCTGGATTTTTCATTTCCGTTTGTACCACTTGCAAAAGTGACGTAAACAAACTATGAATCGTTCTCTGTCTGTCAAAATGGGATAGTATTGGAAAGCATTAGTTTCACTCTATGTCAAATAAATTTTCTCTAATCACTTTATCCAAATTTTCAATAAGCGCGTAATTACGTTTTATTTCAAAGCACTTTTAGGAGGTCTACCTTGGATTTTATATCAAATTTTATCTGATCCTTTGATATCTTTCAGAATTTATTTTTATTATCTTAACAATAAAAAGTCTGCTTTGAACTTTGAACAACTCCATCCTATTCTTCTTTGGTCGCATTCATGAAAAATGTACCTAGTAATAATTTGCGAAGCCTTTATAAACAAACTTCACCTGCGGTTTCGCTTGCGTAAAAGTTATTTTGTCTATCCGTTGGAAACAGTATTTTTTTCTGGATAAAATACTATATGTCCTTTTCTGTACCCCTGGCAACATGCCTGCAAAATTAAATGATGTTGGGTTCAGTAGTTAAAAAAATAAAGTGTGTGTGTGTGTGTGTGTGCAATTTACACACGGCAGAAGTGAAACCATTATTTCTAGATCAACACACGTACTGACTATAACTATGACTAAGGAACTAAGAGCAATAGCTAACTACGAAAAAGTAATTAAATTAGACAACTGTCTAGCTGTTTACGATTAGGAGATTTATTAACAAGAAATATTAATAAACACACCGGATTCGCTCGCTTCAGAATTAAATTGAAAATTCACGATAATATTTTTTTCCAAAATTCCTCTACTGACTCTTCTTTTAATTTTTTATTGTACTTCAGAATTCTAAACGACTAGAACAACTCTAATTCCAAATATAATTCTTTAATAATTAATTCAAATGTTATTTTATTTTGGGTTCGTTGGAGGAGATTAATATTATCTTGGTCAGATAATATTAAGATGTAACTAATGGTACTAAAATTATTTAGGAAGGAAGATAGAAAAGTGTTAATATTCACGTGGCGGCCACGAAATGCCTGCCGGTAAGCGGTTGGAAATTAATTATACATTCATTATAATTAATTTCGAACTGTACACCCTACATACAAATGAACTTTATTTAAAATACAGACCCTGTTTGGTTGTCTAAGTAAGTAAACAAGACAAAATTATCATTATAAAAGTAAATTAAACATTCCAAATATAACAACCTATAGCCTGAAGTCGTTCTAACTTCATACAAACATAGACTTTATTAGTAATAATATTTGCTACAATGTTTTTCTTAGAAACTCTGTATATATAGATCTCGAAGGAAATAATGAATATTACATTAAAATTCCTTCACGAACATGCCAATGAAATTTCAAAGAAAATTAAGTACAACAAAATTCCACGTTTTGTAATTATATATTTTTTTGTTTAATCTAAATTTTATGTTTGATATTTTTGTAATAGAATATGACTCATAGTAGGCCTATGTGATACCGTCTATAATTATAACGTACTCACTTCGTAAAATTAAGGGACTTTTCCAAGCAAAGCTTACCTGAAAAAAAAAGAATATATTTTATAAAGATGAACAGTTTCAGACTTTTTTTTTATAATTTTTTATTAGTTCAAAGACATCAAATACTATGACAGGCATATTATGACGTAATATGACTGATATAATTATTTGACAGATTTCATAAGGAGTTTATATTTTGTAAGAATTATAAAACAAAAAGAAAATCTACAACAAATTAGGATTACAGCCGAAGTGTAATAATATCTACTACGGACAAAGGAAAGGAACAATGGTCGCTATTTATGAGTGGTGCACTTAATTTTAAGTACTTTGGTTAGAACCACTATTGTTACTTAGTTTCAGTAGATCACAAGTTACCGTCAGAGTACATGCAAAATTGGGTATGTTACTATTTTTATATATTATATTATTTATTTAAAGGGGCATGTATCAACAATTGTTTTAAAAGTTTTTAACATTAACGCTCGTCTCATATAGTTAGACTTATTATTAGAAATGGTACGTAAATAGGTTTATCTGACCGACAGGTTTCAACTGATCACATTGATCGTTAAATTGTCGGTAGATAAAATTTACCATAGATACATATTTATTTAGGTGCTCGAATCGGCGATCAAAGACAGTACCCATGGCGTTACAAGCTTAATTAATTATTTATCTAAACTGAGCGAAGATTTTCCATATTTTTTATGTCTTATTTCTAAACTGAAGGTTATATTTTGTCAAATTGCGGAATTTGCACTGTAGAGACATACACAGCCTATGATGTTAGCAAAAAGGATTCGGAGAAGTCCAAAAGCTTCGTAGAAAAATGGGAAACCTGCTTGTCTTGCATTCTATAATTATTTTATTTTTTTATGGCTAAACTAATACATAATGGCCTTAGCGGAACAATGAAGGTATGTTTAGAAGAATTCTGAAAGTGTTATGGTATACAAAAAAATAATTTTAACCATCACAAATTTGCGAAAAACAAAGAATTGAATAATACACGACTTCACCATGTATTGTATCTTATATAGCGAAGTCATATATTATTAAATTATTTTCAATGTATTTAATTTAAAAGATTTGAAGAATTTAGATATTTGATGGTGGTTGAGACGAGTCAAGGTGAGCTTGGAAACCCCGAGGATGAGTATATGCGTTCTGTGCGACACTCTGTCTGAAATTTACCAGGCAAAGATTATTAAAAAATGATTGATTTTTAATTTCCCAATGGTAGTGATTTTGAGAATCATGAGCATAAACTAAGGATCTGGGTATGGTAATGGCATGTGGTATGGGTAAGATCGACTATTTTCTACAGTGATCGAGATATATTTTATTCTATTTAACGTATAACCTACCTATCAATCTTTACAATGCAGTATTTCTATTACAAATATATTTTATTGTGAACTGATTGAATTAATAACTACAATATGATCTTATACTAAAAATTGAGACATGCAAATGCATAAAAATAAGGCCAATACTGTTTGAGTCTGCTTTTCTCCTCAAGAACACATGTCATTACAGACGTAATTTTTGACAATCTATATGTATAAATAAAATTAAATGTTTGTATGTTTGTTCTCTATGCGTTCCGAAACCATTGGTTAGATTCTGATGAAGCTTTGGAATGGTCTTCTGGGGACACCCGCGAGTGTTCCTGGCCCAAAAAAACTATATTTAAAAAGAAAAAAATGTCATTGCAACGCATGCCGGGTGCAGCTAGTATATTAATAAATAAGAGTTGGTGAATACCGAAGGATGTAAACAAAGAACAAAATCTCCTCAGTGAGAGTTAGATGCGAAACTCGGTTGCGATGGCTGGAAAAATATATTCGTGGCCGGCCACCGGTAGCATTAGAGGAAAAAATCTTCTATTGCAACTACTTGCCAAGAAAGAAGATAAAATCCTCTTTCACAATTGGTTGCGAAACTTAGTTGCCTCGAAACGAGCCTGTTAGACGGCCTGAGACGCGCCCCCTTTTAAGTGGAGGCAATAATACAGCTGGTAACACTTCTCTATACCGCTGGTTACTCATAGGAGAAACAAAGGCATGCATTTATTAAAAACAAAAAATAAGTAGAAGTTAAAATATATCACATAAACAAAGATCTCTTCTCAGTCTAATAATTTGAAATCAGATATTTTTTCGCACAAACAATCTTATCAGAAGCCTCGTCATGTCCCTAATTTAATATACTACGTCTTCATATAACGTACTTACTTGTCTTTTTATAACAATAACAAGCTTGTTTACGAAATTATAGCTGGCGGAAAAAACCTCAACTCGCCGTTCAATGTTGAATTTTAATACAACCAGATACGGCTGAATGTCATTTGTTACTGTTTATGTTTGATGGGCACAACAATTGTGTTAAAAATGAAACCTGTTGTCGTCTTCGATGTGAAGAACAAGGACTTCAAAGCAATTTCGCCAACAAAGACGAATTAATGAACTGTGCGTGTCTTTCCAGAGTTAAAGGTGCATTCACATTGATCATATAAAACATACACTTATTAATTTAAAGAGGTTTATTACTTGCCTTAGATAAAAAGCAATATATTTTATCCATACGTAACAACAACATCAAAGTTTGTTTATCAGAATTATATATCAGAATATGGAGTGTCGTTAGAATATGCACGGTACGTATGGGCCGGCTCGACTGGAGTGATACCACGGCCTCACAGAAAACCGGCAGTAAAGCAATGTTTGCACTGCTTTTCGCTGAGTGAGTGAGGTTACCGGAGGTAGGGTGAGAAGAGGGGGAGAGGGAAGGGTTAGCCCTTCCCTCTCCCCCTCTTCTGCCCGTACTCGTACTCTCCCTCCTCCCCTCTTCTCCTCCTACCCGCACTCTCTCTCTTCCCCCCTTCCCCTACTCCCACCTTAAAGGCCGGCAACGCACTTGTGACTCTTGAGTTGTAGGTGCCCATGGGCGGCGGTAGTCACCTACCATCAGGTGACCCGTCTGCTCGTTTGCCCGCTATGCCATAAAAAAAATATTTCTCAGAAATCTGTAGAACTGAGTAAAGTTTTATTCTTACTTAGAAATAAACCACTCCTTACCAAGAAAAACTTATAAGCAAAATTCATGACAACATTAATAATTACATTTTGTTTTAGTTAAATCAAAAAGCACATTGTTAATGCTTTCTTAGATAAATACCATAACAAACATATGTGCCTAACTATGGTTGAATATAGTAAATAGCTGATAATTTATTATGTAGATTTATTATGTGCTTATTCTCATAAAGACATTGAGATATAGTCCAGTTAAAATATCTATTCCAAAAACTCATAACTTAGGAAAAATTCGCATAGAGCTGAAAATTGGTTCAGGCGTTCAATATACCATTATAAATGAAATATCCCCATAAACATACAAGCTCAAAATTATCGATATTTTATAAATTTCTCCCATACGGCAATAAATTGTTTTTGCAGAAATAGGTCGGACAAAGTTGTTAATCATCCAATTATAAACAAAAATTGTTCAGATACTTTTTTTGAAACTGAATTTTTATTTTGACTGGATTAAAAAGGACTTACTGCATTTTTTATTGTTATATAGTTAACCATTGAAGAGGAGGCTTTGTTAACAATAATTTTCTACACCTTTGACTTTTACCTTTAGCTATTAGGTACCTAAAGAACTAACAAAAAATGCCTTGTGTTACCAGTTACAAGACGGTATTGATATCATTTAAAACACCCCGACTTGAAAATCCCTTCAACGTTTAGAAAAGAGCTGGTGATCATCGATGATAAAAACACTCGATCAAGTCACTTTTCAAACAAAAAAAAAAGCACTTAAATCGATCTATTCGTTTAGGAGTTACGATGCCGCAGACACGCAGATACACAGACACACAGACATGTTAAATTTATAACACCACTCTTATTGCGTCGGGGGTTAAAAACGTCAACCAATATCCTTTCAGCCGCTAAGGCAACCAAGTTTCGCAACCAGCTGTGAAAGAGGATTTTATCTTCTTTCTTGGCAACTGGATTACGAGTTCTGTCGGCCCTTCTCAACTAACCTGATTTTCTTTATGTATTTCCATTGTTATCTTGTAATATGTACATATAATCTAAAACATAATATAATTTCATCAAAATTATACGTAGCTAATAAAACTTAACTATAAATTAGCGATCGACTGCTGTGGTTTAGGGTTAAACCACTAATATCCAAGAGGTTACCCTCTCATACGTAATATTGTAATTTCTGAAATTTGGCCTGTTACAATCCCAGTAGATTTAACCCTTCTAATACTCGACAACATTCTTGAACTAAAATGTAATAGAAGGAAGTAATTTCCGATATTGACATTCTTAAAATGAATATTATTTTCACCAACACTTATAATTAATTGTATCGAATTATCAATAAATTTAGAGTGTGTTATTTAAGATAAAAAGCAAATTTATTTTTTATGGTTTTGTAACGTAACTCTTAAAACGTAATATAACCATAGAACCACTATTCAAATAACATAACTGTAAGATATACAAGGATTAGAACCAATGAAAAAGCACTTGAAGCATATAAAAGAGGTACAGACTTTAACACTTAGAACTAATTGACTGCCACGATGAATTTGCATTTAAGTATGTTTAAGTCATTAGTTCGATTTTTCTGTATTAGAATTTCTACGCGGTATAGTTTAAATACCTCTGCCTAACCCTTATAGAATATACTAACGTGAATGCAATGCAATGCCCTGGTTCCGAAATATACTTTTCTTATTCCTAATTTAATTCAATTACAATTCAAGACTCTTGTTCACTCAATTATTATATCTTAATACTAATATTTGCGAGTCTGGCAGTTAAAGTGTGCTGCAAAAGTCATGAACCAGCTCCAGAATTTACTTCTAAAATACACCGCTACGCACTGCACAACAATGTGATATAGTCAGCTCGAAAACTTTCATGCGTGATGCAGGATCCGCAGTTACTACATAGTTTGGCTGGTCTTCGCTAGATGACGCTGAGCTATGTTTTGTTTATATATTATGATATCACCACAGATTTTATATATCTAAATATCAACATCAATTATTGTGCATAAATCAATTTAAAAAATATATAAATATAAACAGAAGTGCTATTTAAATAGTTAAATACGTTGACCAATGTTACATGAATGTGACTTACGATTATTCCTCATTTCCATCGAATTGCATCGAATGTGATCACGGGGAGTTTATACATAATATGAATGCATGAATATGGAACAATCTTTTGGAATAATGTTTCCAACAAATTGAATAAATCTGGAAGAATATACAGTACATCTGAATATTGAGGATCGTTTAGACGACTGTCCTACACAACTAGGTAGGTACTCGACTGAATTTAATAAAAAACAAAGCGAAATATATACAGTCGGTTCTTAAACCGGCTTTGAGTTTTGCGGTTGTTATGTAGGTTCTCAAGTATTCCGTTTTTAATTTAAGTTTGGAGCCATGTACTTGAGAAATTTCTCGTTTAAGTAAATTTCTTTTTTTTTTAATGATTTTTTTGTTTATTGTACGGTAATAGCTTTCACAAGCGGCTTCGCTCGCGTGAATATAGTTTATGTAAATCAATTCACTCTATCCCTCGAACACACTATTTCTTTCTATGTTTTCTGTACCCTCACTGTAGTATATTGGTTAGGATTAAGATAATAATCTAGTTTATATGCTCTAATATCGAATTAAGGAAAGAGTATAAAAGTATAGTAAGTTTAAGTTACCAGCATTCACTCAACACATTACACTTTATAGCACATAAAGAAACAATAAATAAATAATATCACTCGATATCAGCAACAATGAAAGCATTATCCAAGCTTACACCGGTTCTGGCTGTTAAAAAGACGCAACTATGTAACTTATAATACCTTAGATGTAACAGTACGCTGCGATATTTTCAGAACACTATTTTCGTTGAAAACCAGTTACGAGAAAGGAAAACTGAACTTTAAATAACATTTGTGACCGATTTTAAGTTAAGTTTTTGTAAATAGTCAATTAGGCAGCGCAAAGGTATTTTTATATTCTTCAGGAGCAGTATGTACTTTCTTTCTGGATGAAAGGTACCTTACGTCTTTTTGGATCGGTTAAGTAGTTAAAGCGTGAAAGCGTAAGAAACAAACAAAATCATTTTCACATTAATAATATTAGTTAGGATTATTAACTAACTAATGATTCAGAATCTCATCATCCTTCGGGGCTTTTCCCAACTAAGTTGAGGTCCGTTTTCAATCTAACTACGGTACAGCTGAACTTCGATATTTCACTTGAAGCGACTGCCTTAAGTCTCCAACCCAAGTACTAGGCGATATTGAAGTTCTGAAGTCCTGTCGGACTTTTTAGGGCTTCAACTTCCCGTAATGAATGCCACAGATATTCGTATAGCAATCGGCTCTCCGAGTCACGTAGGGGTCTCAGTGTGTTAAGAAAGGTCACTCATCCTGATGACTGACCTGGCTAGTATGACTTAACCTTGTAATGTGCTAACCAAATCGGTTACCACTTAGGCACGGGCCCTAGAGTGAACCTAGATTAATATAATAAAATATAATAAAGCTAAAAGGGTTTTTTGTTTGAATGTTTGTGTGTTTAAACGCGTTAATCTGTGGAACTACCAGTCAAAGTCATTAATTGAGGAAGGTAATAGGCTTTGTTTCATTACGCTACGACCATAAGGGGCGGAGCACTGACCATAAATGCAGGTGAAACGTTAGCAGTGGCGCGTAGTGCGTTTAGGCAATATTTGTCACTGACCTGAGGAAGATACTGCCTACCTTAAGCAGGTACTACTGTCGTAGGAACTTAAGAATTTTGTGTGGTGATTTAATATATAAATCTACTAGAGATTCGCTTGGTAGTCCAAAATCGGCCATAATTTATATCTTTGTGAAAAAATATATATGTCGCATCTTCAGTTATTAGTACGGATGCTTAGAGGGCCCTCTATAAATTCACCGGAAAGGAAAGACAAGCACCATCTATCGGCGTTACGCAGAGTCTAGGTGGAGGGTGCCGGCGTGCCGACGGACGAGTTCACTTTACGTTTGGTCACCACCGATTCAACACTAACCTAGGAACTGTACAGTATTTCTTTGCGTGTTTACAGTGCATCAGTGATTAAGTATCAAAAGAGAGTTTTCTCATCGCCCGTACCCACTTCGTGTCCACATTGTGCCTAGGTCCTGTGCTGAGGATTCGACATATATATTAAAAAAGAGAAAGTAGAAACATTTTAAAATATTAGCTGGTTTTTTAGAGTTCCGTACCCAAGTGGTAAAACGAGACCCTATTACTAAAACTCCGCTGTCCGTCCGTCTGTCTGTCCGTCTGTCACCAAGCTGTATCTCATGATCCGTAATAGGTAGACAGTTGAAATTTTCACAGAATATGTATATCTGATGCCGCTATAACAACAAATAATAAAAATAAATTAAAAGTAAAGGGGGCTCCGCTGCTTTAAACGTATTTTTTTTGGCTTGTACTATTAAATCTTGTACGATTGTGCGGAACCCTTCATGCGCGAGTCCGACTCGCACTTGGCCGGTTTTTTTTCTATTATTATTCGGTATTTTCGTCATAGCCATCACAAATCTAAAGCCAAGACAGTATACATATAATTCTAATTTTATTACTTTTAATTTACCCTTGATGATAAAGTTAAACATTAATTAATTTGTTATTTCAGATGAGTAAAATAATAATAATAATAACTCGACACATCTCACATACGGCCGTCTGATCCGAAACTAGTTAGTCTGTATTATGGTAACCAAACTGCTGATAAACATACTTATGTATTTCTAAATAGGTACATACATATTATATATATTACACAAAAACACAACAAATGATCATGCTCATAACACAATTATTTGTCCAGGGTCGGAATCGAACCCACGACTTCTTTCTTAACAGTCAGGATCACTAACTAGACCAACAGGCCAGTAATATTACAAAACAAAAACTCATTAGTACTTATAAATCAAGATCCGTCACGTTCACTACGTCATACTTTTTGCCGCTCTCAGTAAGTGACTTTGACATCCGATTGCTGGATTTTCCCCAGTTCCCCTCCGTCATTTGATTTTTCCTAGATTTTGTTTTAAAAAAACTTACGCTGCGAACAATATTTGAAAAAGGAACACTTACCTAAATCACTGCATGCAGTCACAATAAGAATTTTTGAAAAAGAAATCCCTTGGAAAGTTAGGGCCGTTTGAATTTCCAGCTATTTTTACCTCCGTTTAAATTGCACTCCCACAATTCTCAACCATTTTAGACCAATATCTATTCTCCCCTTTCTCTCCAAGGTCCTAGAATCCTGTGTGCTTAAACAGTTATCCAATTTCATCTATGAAAATAACCTATTAAGCCCATTGCAATCTGGCTTCAGGTCTGGTTCTAGCATTACTTCCGCTCTTCTCAAAGTGACTGGCGATATCAGGACGGGAATGGAAGACACTCAAGTGACTGTTTTAGTAATGGTCGAGTTCTCAAATGCTTTCAATACCGTCAGTAACGATGTCATCTTATCTATCCTTTGCTTTTTTCCAGCATTAGCAAAAAAATCGTTTTATGTATTTCAGAAAATATTTTTTAATGTTAGACAAGTTGCCAAATTTTAATGGGAATTAATTTCTTCTGTACTTATAGCTCAAAAATATATTTTCAGGCAAGAGTACTTATTTGGACATGAAATTTCTTTTAATTAAACAGAAACAATATCACTTAACTTCAAAATGAAATCAATTAATTAAAATTTTTAAACGTACATTTAACTACAAACTTAAACATATTTATAAAACTATTCATGGCTACGCACTTAAAACAAATTACTGAGATATTCACAATAAATGCGAAATTTCAAAAATATAATGAGACAAACAACTCAAAAATCTCCCAGAAAACCGGCAGTGAAGCAAAGTTGCATTGCTTGTCGCCGAGTGAGTGAGGTTACCGGAGGCCTTAACCCTTCCATCCCCCTCCCCCTCTTCCACCCTTCCCTCTACCCCTCCCCCCTTCCACCCCCTCCCTACTCCCACCTTAAAGGCCAGCAACGCACTTATGACTCTTGAGTTGCAGGTGCCCATAGGCGCTAACCATTTACCATCAGGTCACCCGTCTGCTCGTTTGCCCGTATATCATAAAAAAAATATGTAGTATAAAAGACGAACACGAGAGAGACGTTAAATTGCTCGTCAAGTTTAATGTACCCTTTCATCATTCTGTTTACTAAATGTGGTTGAAGGAAAATGATGAGAACGGAGTAGGTCGTTCTCACTTGTCTCGCTTTGTTTTTGCACCGTTACCCTTCATTAATCTGCATACACGGGCTATAAAACATAAAATTTATGCGTATATTTTTTTGCTCAGTTGAAGTTTTTAACCATTTTATCTGGTGATGACAGACAATTTAATTGAGTTTTAGCCGTTTTGTGTTCTTCTTTATTTAAACAACTGTAATAAAATCATTTAACACAATTTTATTACTATTTTTGTTGCGTAACAACACAAAAACAAAAATAGTAATCAAATTTGTTGTACCACACAACAGTACCTGCCTATCCCGAAGGAAGAAAGAAAGGCGTGAGTCTGTGTGTAATTTATTTTAAAAAAGAGTGATATTCATGTTTATTATGGTATTCATGCTCGCGACTTCGGTCGCGTGGAAATTTTGGTGAAATCTATCCAAATTAATTAATTTTTCATTCGGTAAGAACCTGCTACAAAGTGTTATGAAACGTTAAAAAAAAAGATGAATGAAATCAGTTAAGTCGTTCTCAAGTTATGGCGTGACCAAGGGAAATAGAGATTAATTGTTATATACTACTAGCTGACCCGACAGACGTTGTCCTGTATTGACTATGAATATTGAATTCTAATTGACCCGCGTAACTTTCTTATTTTTTTCTTTCATAAGAACCTTCTCCTGACAATAATAAACCCAAAAAAAAAGAATTAACAAAATCGGGTCAACTGTTGACGCGTGATGCCGTGACCAAGGGAAATAGGGATTCATTTTTATATTATATAGATATAGATATGTGTGGAAACAACACATTACGAATTTTTATGTCTATTTCAATGGTTTTGTTTTTTTAATTTATTTATGCAGACATTTGCAGAAAAATCTGGGCAATTCGGGCAATTCATGTCAGCTCTCTCACATATGAAATTTTAACTTTATCGGTCAAATATATCGCCGCAGCAATAAATTTAATCTATATTATTATTATATGAATATAATATGTATACATATATTATAAACAGAAAAGCCCTATAAAATTTACCTTGTATATTTGTACGTGTCACAAAAACAGTTACACACAAAAAATTTAAACTAGGATAATTAGCAGTGAATAAACATTGTAAATTAGTCGGCATTTTTGAAATTTTGCATCTAAAAATAATGATTTTAAAGTCACCCATTAAGTCATGTGACACTTTAGTCTTAAAATAAATAACGCAATATTATCATCCTACCTAGAAGTCTGGCTATATCTATTGTAGCTACAAGCTATTCAATTCAACCGAAGAAATTACTAATTGTAAATAGATTAATCGTGCTAACGAGATCTAATCTAGGATAAAATTTCAAGCTTCCGATTCGACAAAATGACATTCCGTAATTTTGACACTAATGAAAATCAAATGACATTTATTAAAATAGACAGTTCTTAAATCAGTAACTTTGTCATGGCCATTTAAAATAATTTTCCTAGATAGACAGATAGATACTCTTTATTGCACACCATAAATAGGATACAATTAAAAAGAAATACATTGGAAACAGTAGTAGAATAGGCGACCTTATAAGGCCTATATAAATGAAAGTTTAAATTAGTTCCTATAAAATACAGATTCATCAATTATAAGATTCCAGATGTTGCCTGTAGACTGGTTAAGTTTATTTTACAAAATATTACACTCATAAATCTATCATGGCCAGTTTGTTTGCGTTTGATAGACCAGAGATAACTGTTTGTGTTTTAACCTCAAAAAATCTTTATTCGCTGCAACTGATACATAATAAAGTAAGAATTTCTGGATTTTTGCGCTAGTAAAAATGTTTTTACATTGAGTTGCAGTCTTTTCCCTTGAGGATACATTACACAAGACTTGTTTGAGTCTGCTATGAACATTTTACGATGTGTCATATAGCTATCGTTTGAAGTCAGTCCCCGTCTCTAAATTACGTGCTTACGATCACGGGACTATTTCAGGAGGTGCTTCTGAAAAAAAATACTTAAAGGTAATTTTAAATTTTTTGTGTCTGTATTGAATAGAAAAAATATATTTAATGAATAATAGTTTCTTAAAAGCTAAAAACAAACTGATGCAATTATTACTTAACGTGGGAGAGCCATGCTTCGGCACGTATGGGCCGGCTGGACTCCGCTCGATACCATGGCCTCATAGAAAACCGGCAGTGAAGCAATGATTGCATTGCATTTCTCCCTTATTTCCGTCCTTCCACTCTCCCCTCTCTCCCCCCCCCCTCTTCTCCTACTCCCACCTTAAAGGGCGGTAAAGCGCTTGTGACTCGAGTTACAGGTGCCCATGGGTGGCGGTAATCATTTACCATCAGGTGACCCGTATGCTCGTTTGCGACCTATACCATTAAAAAAAAAGATAATATTTAATGCTGTTACTGAAAGGAAACGAAACACACAAACATTTTGTTTCATAATTCTTTACCGATATCTGACGGCAGACTTTTCTGTTGTTACAATCATTTAAGTTGAAAAGTTAAAGATTTCTTCCTCTATTTTTTTTTTTTTTATAAATATTACTAGTAACGTGGGTCGCACATTACTAGTAATCCCGTTAACCCCTCCAGCTAAGCTTAACACTTGTGTTAGGAGTGGGTTCACGACGGTAGTGCACTGGGTGGGGTTCGAACCCGCAACCACTTGATCGCAAGTCCGACGCCTTAGCCATTACGCTACCGCCGCTTCTATTTATTATATACTTCTTTATATACAGCACCACCCAATGACGTTTTGCAGGCACCTGTCTCTCTTTCTGTAACAATTATAGTTTGGTAAAAGTAAAAAACAAGCTTTAATTGCAACATACATCAAAAAGTAAACAATCTTTTGGACTCGTCAAAACGTTTCTAGTAGCGATTGAAGAGTTCCACTATCCACCTCCTGGTTTTATCATCAAATCAACTCCAAGATGCCAAATTATAGTATACAAAGTTTCATTTCGATACAACAATTTGACAATACGTCGATTTTAACCTACTTCTAGTAGGTTTAAATTAACTTCCAAGATTTTTTTTATAGAGTTAGTTACAAGTAAAGAAAATAAAAGCATGAAAAAAAAAGATCCTGCATTTGGTGCTTTTTACCGACTGAAACTAGTCATGACAACCCTCGATGATATGAATTTAAATCCTAGACCAAAATTCTAAAGTAAGACAAAACACTTTAAGGCCGTCACCACCTTAAAACTTTTGAATTACATTAACCAGTCGATGAATGAGAACCTAAAGATCTATAGGACACTTTAATTTAGTTTTGCAAATTGTATAACTCAGTAAATTGGATTTCGAACTTTATATTTTGTACTATAAATTCCTTTTTATGGAGCAGAAATAAACAAAGTTTATCCTATGTATACGCCAAGTTTGAATAAAATAAGCCACTAAGTGATTTACTCTAAATTTAATTTCCTAAATTTAACTAAATCATTTCTATTCTCAGAACTTAATTCTTCGTAAAATACTTTTAAAAGAGGATCGGAATATAATTGCTACAATCGTTCTGGTAGTTTATAAGCGTTGTGTTGTAATGCAATTTAATTACTTTTTTAATAGTAGACAACATTAGCGAACAAATAATAGCATTATCTTGTGGTTATATGTAATGGTACTTGTGTCCAATTTGTAAAGATATGTGGGAAAATTTTTTGTAACATTTTTTTTTACTCTGACATCAAACACTACATATTATAAAACAAAGTCTCCCGCCGCGTCTGTCTGTCTGTCTGTTCGCGATAAACTGAAAAACTACTAAACAGATTTCCATGCAGTTTTCACTAATAGATAGAGTGATTCAAGAGGAAGGTTTAGGTGTATAATTTGTACCCGTGCGAAGCCGGGGCGGATTGCTAATCATCAATATATATAAAAATCAATGCCACTTTTCGTTGTAATTTTATAACTCAAGAACGGGCTCACCTATCCAAACCAAATGTTTAGGCTTTGTTCGGACTATTTAGTACATGGTTTATGTGAAGTTTGCACAAAATCGGTCGATATATTCACTTTATACATAGCGAAGCACGTACCGAGCCGCTGGTATACTATAAGTCTATGTCATTGTTGGATGTAAATGGATCATAATTTTTTTATACATTTAGTAACATATCATCTGATTGTGATGTAGCGCACCAAGTGTCTCTTAACTAAAATAAATAACATGTATAAGACCACTTTACACACCCATCTTTAATTCCCAAAGAGCCCGGCTGTCGACAAACGGCTTGCTATTACGTGAATGGGACAAAATTAAAGTTGGCAAAATGTGAGAAAACCCCGTCGGAGATACAAACTCAAATGTATGTATGTATCCAACATTTAAACATTCACGCTTTTAATGAAAAATAGGTGAGTATACATAAAAATGATGAGGGGAAATTGTAGATAACTAAATCAAATGAAATAAGCAATGTATTTCAGGTAACGATAATTCGTGAGCTTAATGAAGTGCCGTATGGAACACTCGGTGCCGCAATCAAATTTAATGAATCATGTCAATTGTTTTATTGAGTTTCGACATAGAATGTGGAGGTGGATGCACTTCGTTACCAGAGATATTTCCGGCCTTTGCGTGGGATTTTATTACAAAAAATGTTGAAATAAAAACCTTTCCAAACTCGGAATACTAAAGCCAGTGACAGGTAGAATAAAGAGACGTTTTAGTAATGAACAAACTGGATGAAAAAAAAATACCTATCTATATAAATGGTTAACCTACCTACCATAAAGTTTTTTGCTATAAAGCTATAAAAAGTATAAAACACCGGCCAAATGTGAGTTGAACTCGCTTAGAGAGGGTTCTGTTTTGTCCCAAGAACAAACCTAACGTTGTACATGAAGAGCATGTTAGACGTAGACTTCTTACAAATTTTTCTGTAATCTGTATCTGTAAAGTGAAGGTCTATTTTCTGTATATTTTTTCAAAGTTTTACTCCCATAAGTTTGGGAAATATAACAGCAGAAAAATATTTCTAATTAGTTAGTTTCAACGTTAAGTCCAACAAAAAATCCGTTGTATGGCCTCCTGTTTCGATTTTTAGGGTATAGTTTAGGTTAGTACAGACAACAATGTTAAGTTTTTTTGCTGATTCTATTTCACAGAAAACTTTAACACCATACATCAAAAACAAAAAAAAAATATATAGGTAGATATAAATCTGTGTATATATAAGAGCAAATATTAACGTAACATATAATTTTCTATTATACACCTGCCACATACACCACCCGAAACCTGCATCACCCAAAGGTTGACTGGAAGAAATTCCTGCGGTATTAAGTCCGCTCTATGAACTGTATTTACAGAAAGTGTTAATAAATAAATAAAAATATTATATATAACCACAGTGCATCTGTGTAGTCTCATTACACTACACGGCACGGCATACACAGCATCTTCCAGTATTTTTATTTCTGACGGTACTTTTTTTGAGTTTATTGGGTCTTAGAATTCAATTAACCATAGAAAACGTTTTATTTCTTACTTCAAATGCTAATAATTTCAAAGACTTAGTAAATGCTGGTAAACTTTTAAATCCGTGGATTTGTAATAATCCTTAGATCATAAAATTTCCTAACCTTTCATATCGACGCAAGCAATTGTGATCAAGAAAATGGCATTCCGCTTTGAATACAAACAAAATTGATTCTAACGCCCCAGATATTTAAATTGAAAATCCACTGAAAGTGATTCAATTAAATTCCAACGGCCATGTTGGACGTGATCATCTTGGGATTCCTTTCATAGCTCAGTTTCCTTAGTAAGTTAAAAGAGATACGAAACGAATGAAGAAGTGATAGAATTAGCATCTCCAAATTTTATTTCTATTCTCGTTAACGGATTTTATTTGAGATTTCATTACTTACAAATTTAATTCTGGATTGAGATTTTTTAGTCAATACTATATTTTGTACTAGCAACCCGCCCCGGCTTCGCACGGGTAGCAGAGACATCTTCAACAATCATTAACATATTTCTATCAATTTACACAAAAGCTTAACAAATTATACACCTAAACCTACCTCATGAATCACACTGTCTGTTAGTGAAAACCGCATGAAAATCCGTTCAGTAGTTTTTCAGTTCATCGCGAATAGACAGACAGACATGACTCTGTTTTATAATATGCAGTGATTAATAAACCAGAAAATTTAAAGAAAAATTAAAAACAACGGGATCTGTGAAGTAACTGAACATTCTAGGACACTCCAGATACACAACGCCCTCTATACATCAGCTTCCAAGCTCCATATTAAATGCTTGGTTCGGGTGGCTTTGGATTGTTTCTGAACTTTAGCCAAGAAATGTTTAGTTTCAAACAAGGTTCTTAGAATAATTGTACCTGACGTAAAGAAATGGGATTGCCTATTACATTAGATCCAACCCAACACAGGTTGGTGAAACTCGGGTGTTGTATACATACGTCTAAAACGTCGTATTGTCTAAGGATGTGAATTTCTACAAGTATGTTGTAAAACTAGTATTAGTAAATACGCTTTTATTAATTTCCTTACTTTTACCTACGCCTGCTTTCCTCATTTGTTCTATTGTAACTTAAGCGGAAAAAAAATATGGACAACAATTTCTGAGAAAGACTAACTGAAGAAGACTGTTCGAACTAACAAATGATAATTGAGATAGTGTTTTAGATAATATTAAGAATGATTGAACCATCCCTCTAAGTAAACAACGGTCCCCTTTTAATACCGGTACTTGACACCAGTATCGCTCGTTAACCAATAGATGATCGATCTGCCCCCGCCTTTATGATTGCCTTTTAGCAGCAAGATTAAACCGTACTGTTTATTTATCAAGCTATGCAGGGTGCATTCAAGTAACGTGCTTAGTTTAAAGATTTACATTTATTTACAAAAACGTGTTAATATAAATGAAAGAATGTAGTATTTCGCAGTTTAAACTAATATTATATTCTAGGCTGATATGCAAGCTGATATTCCCTGAAAATGAATACCTATTGAGATAAACTTCTATAGGCGATTTTATTAAGCGAAAGGATAGGATAGGTACAAAAAATAACAGACATTGCTTAATGCTCTTGGGGATTTAGAAATTTTGAAACACGAAAATCTACGTTCATAAAATTTATATTGCCTGTTTTATGTGGTTTGAGTAATATAGGATTTTTTGAAATTCAACTTGACAAGGTGATTTGTTTTATTTATAATATCATGTTGTATGATCAAACATATACGTTTGATCATACAACAACGTTAAATAACCTAAAATACTGCGTCCTGTTCATAGTAAATGATAAAAAAATAAGCTAACCAATTGAATCTCACTCACAAAACAGACGCAAACGACGTCATGAGATGTTTATTTCACAACTGAAGTCAGTAGCCAGTTGAAAACCGGCACTCTGTATGGAACAAAAAAAAATATTATTTCACTTTCTTAATAATTACACTTACACTAGCAATTTATAACCAAATGCGATTATTACACATAAATAAAGCTCATTTATGTATAGAATTTACTTCTTTTTTCTTTTTTTTTATTACTTATGAATTGAATTTACTGTGTTCTAAAATTGTCTTTGTTATTTATCGCCATCTGTGATAGGGATATTCACAATAAAGTAATAGCAATTCCAGAATTATAAGCTCTGCTACAATACAAGTAGACTTTAAAACTTGTCCATTTACATTTTAGTATAACAAGGAATGCATCTTACCGCAACTTTTAAAAGAAAAATCCTGCAGATGACATAGCGTGAACACAAAAACGTGAAAATGGAAATAAAAAGGGTGAATATGTGGAAGTTTCAGCTTTTTACACCCTTGTAGGGAATTACTTTGGGACCACACGCGTTGTTGGATACTAAAAAACTGAAAATTATTATGTGTGTACGAAATTATATACCACAACTCCCTTTCATATCAGTCTTGGGTGTTTTTAGCATAAAGGTTTAGTAAAAATGTTTGGACTTTCGGTAAATTTAAGGTTGTCTTTTAGGAACAAAATGTCACTTAGATTCTTTGGTTTCACGACCAAGTCATCAGTAAATAATAAAAGTACGCAATCGTTTGATTTTACTTTAAAAAGTGACTATTTTGACTACAACACATTAAATCCCAGTTATTTAATGAGTTTAGATAATATTTATAGACACATATTTTGATATGAAGTTAAATTAGTGAATAGAGAAACGGTACATAAAATTAAACAAAACAAGGATACAAAAAATAACATTCGGTGCGTCGCAAATCACAAATCGGCACGAAGCTTTGCTTTGGAATTCATTCGACAGCTGAAACTTTCCGATCCTAAAACAACGTCTATGTTTAATTGGGCACAAAAACTACTAGGAAAAAGCGAGTACGAAACAAAACGATCAATAGAATCCAGCAAATAAAGCTTTTAATTGAAGAGCGTTTGATCAAACGTGGCTATTTATAGTCAAACAATTTTTTAGAACACCAAAAACTTGCGGGTGCGATGCATTTTATAAAATGCAATGTTAGTATCCTGTTTTCGTAGATAGTGATAAGTAGAGGCAATATTAGCAAGTTATTTCTTTTTAGTATGATTTTTTAAGTAGTTTTTGGTATTTGAAAGTTGTAAATAAACAGTTTTGATTCAGACTTCTGTAAATGCATACTTTTTACAGACTAGTTTGGACTTATCTAGTTTAAATTTTTAGACGATACACTATTCAAATTTGTTAGAAAAAAAATGCGTTTTGGTTAAAATTTTATAAAAGTAAATTTAAAGTTGGCCTTACTAGTATATAGCTTGTTTTGATCAAAATTACGAAATATTTTCATACACAATTAAACTCTCTTTGAAAAACATGAAATTTTGGAAAAAATAAATAGCGACTTCTGATCAGACACTTCTCAATTGTCAAAGAATTGGATTGAAATGTGTTGTCATTTTACTTCTATGTCCGGCTAATTAACTACAGAATTTTGACAATATAATCTGTAACTTGTGAGACAACCAACATAGTCGACATACTCGCAAAGACAAAAATATATTTTTTAAATTAATTTAAGACGCTTTAAGACACTGATCTTCTTAATATTTATTTTACTTCCAAAGCAGGATATTGATGAAATAAGTAATAAGGCTAGTTAATTCCTAGGTAAATATTAGTACGTACCTACTACGCATTTACCAAAAGTTACTTTAGCGTAAAACCTTTTTTGGGTAAAAGACGACCTCATCAGAGACAACACAAGTATCGAGATTAATCTTTGGATCGGCCAAAAAAATCTGATCCTACATGAACCTTATGTCTTTAGTGTAACAAGGGGTATTTAATTCATATTTAATTCTTTGGAATTCTCTACCAACATGCTTGTTCCCTTCGTCTATAACCTCGGGTCCTTTGAGCCGGGCCTGAAAAACTATATTTCAAGGCCGTCAAACTGAGGACCACCATTTTAGTATTATTATGTATTTACACGGGAATTAACGCGATCACGAAAAGGTATTATTACATACCTCTAAATTGCCTGACGTTTCGATCAGGTTGCACTGGTCGTGGTCACAGGCTGACTCGTTGTCGAGATCGTGAGGTAGAAGATTCTTCATTCACCCGCACATTTTCGATATTTTTGATAGTTTTATTTCGCCATGTACCGTCACATACTATACAAACAGTGTCCCTATTCTGTAAGCAAATCGATGTGTCCCTATTCTGGTGTTCACCCAACTGCGCATAAAAGCACAGTAAATACATAATTATATCATGGAACGCGAAAGTTTAAAAGTTACCATTTTAGTATTGTTGGTATTTGTAATGGTGGCCTTCAAGCTTAAGGACTTAAATCTAACTTACCATCAGGCGGGTTGAAGTCAGTTTGACGAGTAACATAAAAAAAAGTAAATTATTGTTGAAATGAAAGAACAAGTAACTAACAAATAAGTAAGTAAACATAAGCATTCAATCAATGTAATAAGTGTTTAAAGAAGTGGTTCACATATAAACATTATAACAAATAACCTCACAATAATGTTACCACCGAGTTACTTCCTTCCAACAGAGAATATTAATAAAATAAGGTTGGTAACACGAAGTCATAATTATCGTAAACAATGTAGGAACCAGAGGGGTGAATTAACTGAAGGATGGAAACTGCACGATGTTAATTTTCTCTCATATTGTCAAGAACAAATTTGTTTTCGTTCGCAAAAGTAAAAGCAAAAACAATTATGAAGTTGATTATACTTAAAATGTTTTGTTATAACGAGTAAAATGTTGATTAATTTTCGACATTATTATGGAGTGTCATATGACTAGGGAAAACGCGATAATTATAACTGACTTTAGAATAACAATCAAAGTTATTAAGTTGACGAGGAAAGTCTACAATGAATCTAACTACCTTCTTAAACTTACGGTAGGCTTCCAAAAAAAGATTTCTGAGCCTAAACATATGAAAGTTTCTATGCAGTTGGTCGTGTTTTAAAATGAGAAAAATAAAAAATAAAACTGGACAATTGCGAGTCTGACTCGCGCATCTAGGGTTCCGTACAAACTGGTTTCGAGATAGTTCCTCAATCTCGGGAATCGATTCTTGAAGATTATTGTCCGTATTTTTTGAAAGACAAACTTAACTTTGCCGTCCTAAAAATACTCTTTCATGCATCGTCGACGTCCATCGACGTCACAGTCAATTGTCCAAGTGCAAAATATA
Organism: Euplagia quadripunctaria; assembly: GCA_963859945.1. Taxonomy (NCBI): domain Eukaryota; kingdom Metazoa; phylum Arthropoda; class Insecta; order Lepidoptera; family Erebidae; genus Euplagia; species Euplagia quadripunctaria. The sequence continues at coordinate 4,674,205 of OY982563.1, read as the reverse complement.
AGTTTGTAATTACATTTTTTTGTCATATAATATCAAATTAACGACGTTCGTATTTTGTCCTTTACTTGTGCTGTGAGACCTTTATTCTTTCAGTTTCGATGGTTCTAGGTCAATGGGAAGTACCCTATAGATTTTGATTTACCTGCCAAATGTTAAGTTAAAAATTATTTTTAACCAATTTTAACACTTAAAGGGCCGTATTTCTGATTGCGTTGACTTAGAATCTTAATTTTTTTTACACGTCAGGGGACCACAGACATAAGTATTCGATGTTACTTTCAACTTAATACCTCCAAGTGTCGACGAGGAAAAGGTTCTTGACATTCAACGGAGGACTCCTACAAAAGTTCCTTTTGGGGTACGGAACCCTAAATACATCTAAAGTTTCATAACTAATTTGAAAAATTATTAACATATCAAATAGTCACATACTTTGGCTTATCATCCCTTCACACACTGGATTAGGGATAAAAAAGTCAAAGGAAATCTATTTCATCTCTGAAAATATAAAGAGATCTTAACCGCGCTGACCCCTGTAAGCTTCGACCGATTTTATTGAATGTCGCAATAGACTGAAAGTTTCCACATGTGTAAAGTACTCATTTTATTATTTAAACTTAAAAAGAAACCATACATAAATATGAGACATATATAGGTATGCCTTATTGTAATGTTATAGTGTGTTAATATCGTGGATTGTATTGAATGTTTTTGGGTAGCCGTAACTTAACACAAATACATTTAAAAAAAATGGTGGGTACATTTGCTTAAAAGGAACCTTACTATTCAATATTAATTATCAATCAATCAGCCTATCATAGACCACTGCCGGACATGCTCCAACGTCTAACGGCCAACGGTCCTTCAGCATAGGTGCCCCATTGGCACTTGCAATCATTGCTTTACTGCCGGTATTTTGTGAGGGCGTTATATCACTCCGGTCGAGCCGGCCCATACGTGCCGAAGCATGGCTCTCCCACAGCCAAAATTACTAAATGTCGTAAATTCGCGAAACATCTGAAATCTCTGAAACACGCTAAAAGAGTTTCTCAGGAGCAATTTCCGGTCACCAAAATATTTATGCGGAATTAAAAGCTTCAAGGATTGTGTTTAAGCGCACTTTTAAAAACTTCAGAGGTTTATTATTGTGGAATAATTAGGAAAGCCACCTCTTGAATAGATGTTTTAATCAGTGCGCTGTTTGTATTACTTTTTTAAAAATACAATAGACATTAAATCTCTGATACATACCTTTATGAATAAAAAAATAGGTGTCATTAAAACATAAAACCTAACAACTAAGGCAATCAGTAAAGTAAATATGTCAGTAAAACTCTCTGACCCTATACTCCAATTAATTATGAAACCGCTTAACAATTTAGGCAAAAAGAAATGATGAGCAATAACGATCGTTATACCACCATAGTTAAGAGTCGCGTTTGCTGTTTTGTGTTAAAATATAATGGCAATTACACCGACAAGCAATAATAAAATCTGTATATTAAAAAAACAAATTAAATCTATTACGAGTTCGTTCAGCCGTTCTATCCAACAGATTTGTTTTCTTTTTAATGAAAGATATTGATGCACAGGTTTTTCATCAAGCATTGGAAATCAAACTCAAACGGGGTGTCCTCCTTTCCTCAAATACATTTATTTGTTTTCATAGCTTTCTTTCTCTATAGCACCGGTTCTAATTCTTAAATCCAAACGAAATTCGTTTGGATCTAAGAAAACTCGCTGGAACGAGTTCTTTCATTTGAGCTTTTGCCCATTTAAATTGGTTGAATTGGAGGGAAGCTAATTGTAAATATTCAACTTAAAAGACTACTAATACTCATTATTATAGAGATAAGACACATAACAGCTTACACAAGTTAATGAAAGGCCATTGTTATAATATGGGTTATTGATTATATTATTTACTAAGTCGTGGAGATCTGAGAGTGAATATTTATCAAAGTATCTACGATAAGTGAGTCTTCAGTGCATTTTTGTAAGTACTATTATATTATTCATTATTATATCATATGAAATATCCTGGTAAAGTATTTATCAATCATTCAAATATTTTAACAATTGTGTATTCTTCCTCTAATATTCATCAGGCCAGTTAACAGGTGAACCAGTACTGCTAAGTAAATTATTGAAATTATTTTCAATAATTTACTTAGCAGTACTGGTTCACCTGTTAACTGGCCTATACAGAAATTCATTGCATATGTTTTAAGGTTGTCTGTAAGAAATCGCAACTGACGATAAGACCGCCGATTGTACCTACCATGACTTGTTTTTATTTTTTTTATATTGTAAATTGTTTTATGGTATACAATAAAGAATATTGTATTGTGTATTGTATTCTATAAAACTCGGCAATTCGTAGGAACAATAAAATAAAAGTAATATTCCTTTCAATATAGACTATGTGTTTCAATATAAGTAAACCAAATTATTTAGTGAAGATCAACAGCTTCATAAAATCCATCTCAAAGCTATTTCCTAAACTAATACTTTTTAGTTCTGGGCTAAAACATTATAATAAAAGTAGGGCCTTTAATGCTATCTACGCATTTCGATATAAACGTGAGCTGAAATATGATATCGTAAACTTATTGCAGACAAACCTCATTTATTGAACAACAATGATACATTTTTAGCTCTCTCTCTTATGATGAATGGAATCTCATTCTTATGATGTACCGAGGTTTTTTTTTTAATGTAAATATCTGTCATGTAGTGTGTTCTTTATAAGATATACTTAATGCTGCCATACTATCTGTCATAAATTATATCCTGTTAATAATGTACCACATAAAAATTCACTTAAATCTCAAATAATAGTTAATTTGAAATTTTAATACAACGTTGTAAATTATACTATAACGTTTCATGTTTTATATGAAAAAGATGAACATAAATCATGTAATAAAATAGGAATATACTATGTTTATACAGTCCTGGTTATTTGTTAGTGTGTCCGCAATCTGTAGAGATAAACAGCGGAATCAACAAAATTGAATTCAAACAATGATTTCCATATCGTGAGAGAGCCATGCTTCGGCACGTATGGGCCGCCTCGACCGGAGTGATACCACGGCTTCACAGAAAACCGGCAGTAAAGCAATGTTTACATTGCTTTTCACCAAGTGAATGAGGTTACCGGAGGCCCTCACCCTTCCCTGCCCCACTCTCTCCCCCTCTTCCACCCTTCTCCTACTTCTCCCACCTTAAAGGCCGGCAACGCACTTGTGAAACTTGAGTTGCCGGTGCCCATGGGCGGCGGTAGTCATTTACCATCAGGTGACCCATCTGCTCGTTTGTCTCCTATAACATAAAACAAAAAAAAAAATTCTTCATAAGTTGATTTTTCTTTCATCACCTAAAACGTATATACATATATGGCTCCTGTAACAATTGATCAACACATTAGGGTTGGTATCAAAAGTAAATTAGCACTTTCAAACTAAGATTTTGAAAAAGTTTGTATTAAACATGAAGCTCATCAACATACTGATCTGTTATTTTTTATAAAAAAATTAAATATTAGCAGAGGTAACTGGCGATTTGAATCGAATCGATATAACTACAAATCGGCCAAAGCTCTTTCTAATCTTGTGCTCGAAGGACTTTTACAAATTACCAAACCTAATCCGTCAATAGATCCTCTTAACATAAATTTCTTAAAAACTTCATTGTTCGTATAATTTACAAATCATTTTCCCACAATACCCAAAATTCAAAGACCCTCATACTTATTCAAAGTGCCGTTTTATCGCACGTTCACCACCCAAATTTAAGAGCACCCAATCGAGACAATTCCCGGAGAATGCGAAGAATTTCCCAATATACCGTGCACAATAAATTTTCCATTAGTGAAAGTCGTTTGTCGGACGGACATTGGGATGTCTGTTGCGCATATTAATAAACACCAGTAAGACTCGACTGCCTTTAGCTCAAATCGTTTCTATAATAAGCGTTGCTCGTGTAATATCGTCAAAATTAGGATTATGGTATTCTTCTCATGTTAATAAAACAGTATAGTATATTGATGTTGTCACAGACGTGCTTGTAATAAAGGATTAAGCTTTATATAATCGAATATTGATGATAATTGGTATAATTAATTCCGCGTCTAAAATATCGAAGATATAAAAAATATAATAACTGAACTGACCGAACGTTATTATAAATCAATCAATCATTGATTTTCTTTTTGGTGTCATACGTGATTTCGACATCGTAACAAATAGACTAAATTCAAAATACTACAATTTGAAAACAATAAGTCATTCACCAGTGAATGGTAACATACACTACGACTTGGTGTATCTTCATTATGAGCGACATTAATATGAAAATATGATAAGTAAATTTCAAAATGGCAGCCTATTGTAAAATTGTTAATTTAAAATTTTGATTGTGTATAAAATGTATCACGGGCATGGAATCGATATCTGAGTTTTTGAAATCGATTGGAAATAACAATATCTTTGACACATAAAAAATTGATTTATTAATTAAACAAATAAAACAGTTATTAACGTAAAACCGTAAATGAAAGACCGTATTTTCTCTAATTTTAAACTTAGACGTAAACAACTTAGTGCAAGTGATTGCGCTTATTTTTACGTTTCCACCTTTCGCGTTTTTTTGGCTCTGGCGCCCGGATTATAATGGCTTTCTCGTTGCTCGAAAAATACTGGTGTGTGTCAACATGTTCAGATTAATTAATTCTTAAAAAAGACAACTCTAACGTCACGGCGGGTCGTCAGAACAGATAAGAGTTACGTGATAGAAAGAGAGGCAACTTCTAGGTGAATATAACTGTAGGTAATTAGCGCTGTGCGACCTGAATTGTGACTTTATTATGTCGGAACAAGAGTCGCTACTTATTCAAATGATTTCTCGAAGTGGGTCTTCTGTACCTGTACTATTATGTATTCTGTGATAAGGGTCAACTCTGATAGAGCGTATAACACGCGTACGCTCGAGCAGTCGCGCTTATGCTCGAGTAGTTGCTGAAATTTGGACGGGTGCTCGTGTATAAGCCAGTGCGCAATCCAGGTAATATAGACAAACATTAGTAATTTTTTTGAAATAATGTAGGATTGGGGTTTGGCATTTATTGCGCTATTAGTAGAAGAAGAACGCGAGTGTTCGTAGCCAAGGTTCGAGCAGTCGACTTAACAAAGATTGAAACAACGGACACAAAGAATACCCAGACTTGAGAGAATTGTTTGTGGATCGATCAATCTTTCATACATCGAACCTACAAAAGTTTGCACGGCGTAGTAACAAGGTGACCACTTTAACCAGTGTACCATTAGTAGTTCATGCTGTTGTATACTGTACCGGTTCAGTTTAAACTCTAATAAAATATTCCTTCGGCTTCGTAAAGATGAACGCAAATACGCTTCTACTACTTTTTATTATTCCTGTTACAAACTTTAGCTTTTCGCTCGTGAGTAACAAACTATTTCATCTAACTTTTGAAAAGTAGCTCTCCAGGTTGCCAGCAAAGTCCGATGAAGCAGATTAACTAGTAGTGCATGCCAACAGACTACACCAAAGTTTGTAAAGACTACAAAATTTGATTAACTGACCACTGCTTTGGAATTTGTCGCCATGCAACTGTTCAATTTCATTACAAAGGTACGGCTTAAAGAATTGCAAATGAGGTAAATTAATTAAAGGTAGTTAAAAGAGCTTTGTATCAATGCATAGATTGATTCCAATTTCGGAAATGAATTCTTAAACAGTTGTTTCGGTGGAATTACAATCATTAAAAAGCTTCTTCAAAATTAAGTTATGAACATCAGCTTAAGCGGTATTTATGAATCTAGTCATTAGACATATAAACTGAAATATGTGGGTATGTTTTTGCGAAAACAAAATTTGTTGATTCTAATTAATCACGTGTTTATTTATAATTAGGAATGTTATAAGGTTAACTCACGTGTGTATTTGAGGTTGTTGGTCTCGAACTAGGCGGTGATTACAACTATTTACATTTAGTAGCTCTAAATATCACTCGCGGTAGTTATTATTGTTAGTTAGTATTGATTGCTTTTGGAACCTGTATAGTAAAAACACAAATTCTTTTTCAACATTGTATATTCTCAAAAATAAATTGCCACCAAATTAATCTTCTTTTCATTCCTTCTCATTCTATTGCGTTTATGGTAAAAAAAAAAATTATGGTATAGGGAGCAAACGAGCAGACTTGTCACCTGATGGTAAATGACTACCGCCGCCCATGAGCACCTGCAGCTCAAGGGTCACAAGTGTGTTATCGGCCTGTGAGTGGGAGTAGGGGAAAAGGGGGGAGAGGGGAGAGGGAAAGGTTAGGGCCTCCGGTAACCTCACTCACGCGGCGAAAGGCAATGCAAGCATTGCTTCACTGCCGGTTTTCTGTGAAGCCTAGGTTCGAGCCGGCCCATACGTGCCGAAGCATGGCTCTCCCACGTTAAAAAAGTGAATTCCAGGTGGCATTATACTTACTGCCATTGTGTTTGTATGCTTGATGATAGGTGTGACATAACCTTATGACCGAAATCCATTTTTTCTTAAACTTGTTGAAATTAATAGAAAATAAAAAATCAACGAATTCACCTTACAGAGTCGCAAAATCAGCTCACCGCTCCGCTAAATATGTACTAAGGCTCAACCTTTTCCTAAAAGGAACGGTTTATATCAAATATTTATTAATTCATCCGAACTCGTCTAGATTACCACTCGTATTCAAATATTCAGAGAATTACATTAAATTATACGGAGGTACAGCGTTACTAATATACCCGTATATTGCTTTCACGTTATTCAAAGGAGTTAAAAAAATATCTAAAAAGAAATGTAATGAAAAAAGAGGAGCCACGATTATGAAGGATTTAAATATAAATTATTTGAATTGAAGAGGATAGTCCATATTTAGGTGATATTTAAGCGAGAAAACCTTTTTGTTGTATTGTCTTTTTTGTAATCACGGCAGAACAAAAAAACAGCGTAGTGAATAAAACCACAAGTGCCACGTAGCTTTAGCTGGCGTTTCACAATTATGTACAACATTTGTAAATACTTAAATTGATATTAATCGGTATACGGTGACTGGCCTGTTGGTTTAGTGGTTAGTGACCCTGACTGCTAAGCCAGAGGTCGTGGGTTCGATTCCCACCCAGGACAAATAATTGTGTGATGAGCACGATAATTTGTTCTGTGTCTGAGTGTTATTTATCTAAAATATGTATGTATTTAGAAATATATAAGTATGTTTATCAGCAGTGTGGTTACCATAGTACAGGCTCTGCCTAGTTTGGGATCAGACGGCCATGTGTGAGATGTGTGGAGTTATTATTATACAAAATGTATATTAACAATAATTTTTTATTATTATATAAACCATTTTTTTTTATTGTAAGAAGTATAAGACTAATGTGCACCACAACTTATTTCTTATTATACATGGGAGCGCGTGGGCGAGTGGCACATTGGAAGAGGCCTATGTCCAGCAGTGGACAGGCGGATTGATTGATTGATTGTCTTCAGTATCCGGTATACAGGTAAAAGAAAGTTCTTTAATGGTTCTCTTTTAAGTAAACCACAAAACTATAGGATTGTCAGACTTCCATTGGAGGAAACATCTGGTGTTGCTCGGATATACACCTGATATTTTTTGGGACAATTTTGTTTAAACGTCCGTAAGTTCTAATTGATTTAAGTCAGTCATGGAGGTGAAAAATCTTATGAATTGCTAGATAGTTCTAAATCTAAAAGGAGCCAATTTTCTGTCAGGTTGCCAACACGTGCAGTGATTAAATTTGTATAATGCATAAATAATGCTATTGATTTATTGAAAAACTCTGATAAAACAGTTTTTGGTTTCTCAAAAAGATTATTTAAACACATTGCCAGATAACTCATGAACAATGTACATAAACAGTCAATTAGTTTAAAGTTTCTTAGTAGAAACATGTTTTTACGTGTGTTATAAATTATGATATTTTTGGGGTTTAGGGGAGTTCAATGTTAGTACTAAATCTTCAGAACATATTCCAAATGTTTTTCTTTAAATTCCTCAATTGGTATATAAACACACTAGCAGCGCCACGCGGTTTCACACGCGTAAGTCCCGATCCCGTAGGAATATCGGGATAAAAAGTAGCCTATGCGTTAATCCAGGTCTCCAGCTATCTACATACCAAATTTCATCGCAATCGGTTCAGTGGTTTTTGCGTGAAAGAGTAACAAACATCCATCCATCCATCCATCCATCCATCCATCCATCCATCCATCCATCCATCCATCCATCCAAACTTTCACATTTATAATATTAATGGGATGGATCGAACGATGTTAAACAGTTACTGATGCCCATAAACTTTCTTTTAACCAGTTGCGTCATATAATGGTAATCCTATTCTCCCACCATGGACCTTTATTAATCTTATTCACCATTAAAAAACAAAACTACCCATGTACAGCTGGATATATGCAGTTATCTGCTGGGAAAACTACGTTTCTCTCTGCATTACTGGCGTCCTGTATCTGCTGATCACTGCGTCAAAAAATTTTTTTCTTTGTGTCCTTTCAGTAAAAGAAAAGAAACAAGTCTCTAATAAAAAAAAACACAACTGCCCTCAACACAACCGTATTATTATTATTTTTAATAAATAAACATTATAGTGTCACTCGGGATGATATGAGGATTCTAACGTCACCCCATATACCCAAATCTGTTCAAGCATTTAAAAATTATTGTAGAATTAAGAAACTCACAAACATACATGAACTCTGAAAAAATTACACTATTTTTTGGGCAGTCGTGTAAAAAGTAATGTATTGCGCAGGGTGTAGTGCCTAAATAAGTCTGCATGTATAACACAGTACTTACACCAAACCAAGTTCAACAATTTAAAATCAAGCACACAGTATAATTAGTTACCTCTAACCTCTCTAAATTACAGGAACGCCGCATCTAGCTAACCAACTGAAATAATGTTGTTAATATAACGTGAAACAACAGTGCAACTGTCTCCCTGTACATTACGAATATACTCGTACGTCATTCCCTCTTCTAATGAACTAGTTAGTTTACAAAATATTACTTAATATTGAGATAACATGATTGGTTTTTAGGTTTAAATTTCTCGCAGTATGAGCTATTAGGTGCCAAAAATTATTTAATGAAAAATAAAACCTACGAACAGGAATCAAAATTCAAATTGTACTGCTAAAGTCGCTTGCTGTTTCGTCACCATTCATGACAGGTGTTATATTAGTTATTATTAATCCTTTATTTTCCAATTCCTAATGATTTGCCCAGTACGACTTCGTTGCGATGATATTTTTTGGAATAATGAGCAATTAATTTGTGTTGTGGCCACAAAACCATCGCAGTAATTTAATATTATATTTAAAGCGGCCTTCGCACAAAAATTTTGCGGTTTTATTCAGGTGTTCGTATCTGCATGTTAGCGTAGTATTTACTTTTGTTCCAAATATTGTAAATTATAATTATATCCTTTATTTCTTATACTATTTATTATACGATCCGAGATAAATTCAAGGTTAATTTCAAAGTTCTCCAGAAAAATGAGCAGTATCTTTATTTAAAGAAAAAATTAGAGGATAAATTTTAAAGAGATCTAAGTAAGCTTGGATTCCAAAGTTGTTTTGTGGTAGATAGTACCATCTGTTTATTATTAAACGGGTAGTGTATTTTAAAAACATTTTTTTCGGTAAGAGATAATTTCTATACTAAATATAAACTCACCTAATTCATGACTTTTATACCGCTGTAGTGGCAAATAGGCGTACAGGTAATGTAAAATCTTTGTTTTAACTATCAAATTACCTAACTTGTAAAAACTTAAAAAGGCATAAAAATAATAGAAAAGCGCGTGCTTACGTAACCCTGGAGGCAGGCTTATTTTGTCAACCTTTATTATTCTTGAATAAAAAAATAAACAAAAGAAAAAACCACATGTTGCCACGTCAAGAATGACACGTCACATACATACATTCTACATGACATAAATGACGATTTTTTTTTTTTTATTGTTTACCACAGCTCTACATAAAATCCTTTGACAGTTTGTCCTCCGTATACCTACTTGACATTGGCAAAATTGTGGTACCTCCACAAAGCCACAAACCAAAAGTTGAAGTTGACATAAATGACGTATCGTAGATATTTCATAGATTCATAGACTAAAAATATGATGTTTGTGAAGTAGGTAAATAATATCAATGTGTTTTTCAATATATACTTAGGTAACATAGAAAAAAAATGTACGCTGAGGTTTTTGCAATAAATTTTATTTTCTTTCTTTTTTCTTACCCCTTTCTATTTCCAAAATAATCACTTGTAAAATTATGGGCCATGAAGAACACAAATCTTGCAAAACAAAATCGACCACGTTTGACAAAAAATTTTATCAACTATGATGGTTGCCTGATAACATTATGAAAGTAGAAAGCAAACGCACCGTTTGCCATTTCCAATTTCAAAGCTTTAAGTGAAAGAGGCAGGGAAGAAGGTCACTGACTAATGTTCAAACCATTTTAAAGCGAATGTCAAGTCAAGTCGGTCAAGGGTAATTAAATAATAATTTATATTCCAGCAAAAGTGTTACACAGAGACAAATAATTATAATTGGTTTCTTGTCTAAGGATTCTTGCTTCTAGTTTACTGAGTTATCCTACTAATATTATAAACGTGAAAGTTTGTGAGGATGTATGTATGTATGGATGTTTGTTACTCTTTCACGCAAAAACTACTGAACTGATTACGATGAAAGCAAGTTTGTAGATAGCTGGAGACCTGAATTAACACATAGGCTACTTTTTATCCCGATATTCCCACGGGATCCGGACTTACACGGGTGAAACCACGGGGCGCTGCTAGTTATAAATATATAGGAAAAACTACCATGTTTGGGAAAACGTTAAACGTTATGGAAGGTTTGCTGACATAGAATGGCTAAAGCATTAAGTCCACTTCTGTTATTTGAATACAAAAAATACATGTGCGGTTTTCCATCTTTTGTTCTTATCGTAGTGATGTAGTCGACTGGTTTCCAAACTAAATAGCGAAAGGCAAGCAAAGTTATTTTTTTTATTATAACTTGAGTTTCACACAGGGCCGTCTGATCTCAAACTCGGCAGAGCCTGTACTACAGTAACCAGACTGCTGATAAATATACTTATATATTACTAAACACAAACATATTATAGCTTAATTACACCCAGACACGGAACAAATTATTACAATTATTTGTGTGGGTAGGTATCCGAACCCACGACCTTTGGCTCAGCAGTCAGGATCACTAACCACTAGATTAACAGGCCATCAAATGAGAGGATGACGTTAAGAAAACAGTAGAAATAATATCCATAAAGAAAATAAGATACCGATAAGTCACTACTAGAATACAAATTAAAACGATTTACTGTATTTAGTATAGTATTATAAAGTTGATAAGTCTGAAAACAGTTTTCTAACCACAAAGTTAGTCGAGAAAAAGTCAAACAGTATTTACGGATCAAACATAAATATATTATGTACAATATTTTAACTTTGCAGTATTAACAGTGTAGACTTCAACAACGTTACGGTCAGACACGATAAGACCCTGAACCGAAAAATAACAGTTCATATTCAATGAAAATCCAACTCTCTGTTGATACTCACATGGTTGACATTTCTACGTATACTTCTTTCTAACGTGACCACCTCTATCTTGCTCTGGTATTTTATTTTATTTCGCTGAGGCTTCATTTTATGTTCTAAGTAATTTAACGCGTACAAATATATACCTAGTTTGAACAACTAAAAACTCGTAAATATTTAGTAAGTGGATTTAACCATTGTTTTTACTAACAACTAGATATTAACTACATAATGCTACTCTGCGGAAATCACTTTTGGCCACAAGCACCAAATTGCAGACATTAGAGACATTTTCTTTTGAACAAAATTAGCGATTAATTTCTTGCACCTCAATTTCCGCCTGCTTCTCTTTTAAACATACGCAGTAGTATTCATTGCCACTAGCAAAACACTCACGGATGCCGAATACTGTTTCCCACTCACTAATAGACTTGCCATCATTGCTTGCTATTAGGTCACGTAAACCTCACTACCGAAGCTTCACCTTGAATGAACATCTGAATAATACTTCTTTTGATAATCCCTGCTGTGTCCATTGTTAGAATGTGGCGTGTCCATAATGAATTATTACCCCTACACCTAAATTTAAATACAATGTTACGCATTTAATATCATTAACGTAAGTAAATCTAGTTTTACACTTATTATTATGTTAATATTTAGCTTTGTAAGTTGCATGTAATATCGTCTTGTATCACCCATATTGCCATGTTGTGTACACAGATTAAGGAACATAGCTAAGATCGAAGTTAGTGAAAGCTATTTATAAGACTAAGTATTGTGTTATGTTCTGTTTTGTGTGCCTAATTTTATAAACAAATATCGTATCTTCAGCTATTAATACTTAACAAACAATCTAAAAATCTAGTTTTTACTTCCTACATTCCTACATAAGAACTGATGATGATATGAACGCCGAATAAAAATTACAGTAATGCATTGGTCTGTCTCCTAGAGTCACAATGCGAATGCCAGTCCATTTACAGATTGCAACAGCGCAGCACCAAGAGCTTCGTTTATCTACGTTCAAAGGTGAAGTACCACAGTACAGAAATGTTTTCAGTATCTCAATATATTTGAGCCACGCCTTGAATTTTTATTTTATTTTATTTGGGACAATAAACAGTTGTACACTATGTATAATAACAGTATAAATAATAACATAGTAATTAATTCACAACCAACTTAATTATCCACGTAATACAAACAAGGTATTGAAAATTCCAGTGGTTTTACTGTGCGTCTCTTATTCTAGATTGGTATACGTCTTAATACATTAACAATGGTACTCCTATATTTCAATTTGTTCTAAGTGATTGTTATAGACATTAACCAGCTGGTATATGAGGGCGCGTCGTCCGGCGTTACTTCGTACTTGTACATGGCAAACTAAAGACAACAAATAACATAAAATAAATAGAAGATAAATAAATACCGAAACGTAATTAAGGAGCTGAAGAGTAATAGATTTATTTTAGAACTGGTAGGTACTTATAAAACTTGTTAACCGGAACTACTAAGTTGTCTATGAAAAATTCAAAAAACCATAACGTTCCATAGACCTACATATTTTCAAAGACAATGAATCTTAAATAGATATTATCTGGGATAAAATCTATTTTTGAAGTTATACTTCTTATGGCGCGTTAGGGAAAAATTGTGAGAGTAATTTTTTACGATGCGCGCACACCGTCATGAAAAACCGACACCCTGAAGTTAGCTAGTCAACATTTTAGTTTTTCAAAAAACGTTACCAACTTCACGATATTTTTTATTGAATATGAGCTTTTCCTCGGACTTTGCTCGCTTAAAAGTTGTTTTTAATCCCTCGGAAACAACTTTTTTCAGATAAAAGGTACCTACCTTATCTCCTTCTCTGTATCCCTGACAAGGTATTTGCACGACGTACGGCGACGACGGTACGCCAACGCATAAAATACGAACAAACAAACTTTGATCTTTAAATATTACAATTTTCTCTCTATTCAAATGACTATAACTACATATTTTGTGTGTTGTTTGTTTTAACTTGTTTTTTTACAAAGAGCTTAACACAAGTCATCTGTAGCCAGGGAAGACAGCACCAAATATACCAAATATATCATCTAACCTTTTTCATCTGATTTGGTGACTTTCAAGAAAGTAAGGCAAGTCTTTGGCAAAAGGTCAGCAAGCTATAATAATACAATTAGTTGCTTAGTTGAACGTAATTTTTTTTTACATATGACTTATGAAGATACACATATACCGTACACAATTATTATTAGAAAATTCATCAAAAGTTTCCAACTTTTTTAATACCGGTAAAGTTTTTGAAATTCGGTCAGCAAGGCAGGTTGGTACGACGACGCCAAGCACTTAATAGCAGAATTTCGTAATGAAGAGATAATTAAATGTACTTCAAATTTAATTTATGTACTACAAACTTTATTTTCTTATATCGAATGAAGTTTCAAGTATATAAATCCAATTTATGTCAAAATACATTGTCGTCTTCAGCTCCAAAATAGACCCAGTTAGTTCTGAAGGTACAAATTTAAATAGTACAGCTGTGTTAGTTTTAATAAAATATATAAATTAATATATCATGAATAATTATGTATTTACACGGGAATTAATAATAATCATGCATAAACATAAATACAATAAAGTACACACTTATTTCATTTAATGCGAAAGTTTAAAAGTTAATATAATATGTAGTTATGTTTAAACATACGTACAAGCGTGTGCGGTATAATTGTGTGTGTAAGTGTGTGTGTGTGTGTGTGTGTGTGTGTGAAAAAGGGTGTGTGTGTGTGTCTATAGACACCGGAAATTGCTTACCATATTTTTAATTCAGAGTAAGAAATTAACAATTAAAGCTTATACACGTAATTTAGAGGCGGAAGCGCATAATATGTAAAAAATTACATTAAATTCCAAACATTCTTATTAATCAATGTTCATTTTTTAAACGTATAATAATATACGTGCACGGAGCAATGATTTTTTGATTTTTATACTTGGTAGTGTAATGACTAAGGAATTTAGAAATCAATTCTTGAAATATTTATTTTTTAAGTTTTTTCAATTATTTATCTTTAGGCCTCTCGTCAAGCCCTGATTCATTAAGTAATTTAGGTACTGATTTTCACAAAGTATAAACTACCCGGCAATATATTAATATGTACATAATATGTATTAAGACACAGTCAGTATTTTTTTAATGACTTCCATTGCTTATATCCTGACATCATCAGCAGATTCTCTCCTTTTTTGAAGTCGGTTAAAAACGTACCTTTACTGCGTTGTATCTTGCATACCTGTTTCGCCGTTGGCAGTTAGCGTTAATTGCGTAGATCCGCCGTACTTAATGATCCCCTTAATTGAATTCGTTTTCAGAACAGAATTTCATAATTTTTAAGTGATGGCGTTTTAAAATGATTAGGAGTGACAATAAATAAATGTCTCCAATCCTTAAATCGAAACCTCCTCTCCCGGCAATAATTATTACATGTGGTTTTAGTCAATTTGACTTTTAACTTAAACATCTTTTATGTAACCTCATAGGATTTTTACACGACAAAAAAAAAAGAAGATCAAACAATTTTTAGCAGCCTATTTTACTTGTCTGAATAAGAATTCTAATATAATACGATCCTTAAATCCGTCGATATTTAAAGCAATAGTTAAAAAAAGGTAGTTACGGTATAATATGTTTTATTAGTATGACCATTAGAATAAAAAAAACAATTTAAAAAGTGTCATTTATTTATAATCACATCGACATGTATATATGTAGTCGGCAGATTGTATAAATGGCGTAGTCTTGTAACAAATGCCTGCTGTTTTGTAAAGTGCCTGCCTAGTCATTTTGTAACAATCGAGAAAAAACCCCAGATAAAAATTTGGACACAGTATACAAAATGTCGAGACACATCGTAGATACAAATATTCAAAAAAGGCGTTGAGAATTACTTACATTGAACAAGACAAGATAAAGGTTAATATAGAATAGTACTACTTAAAGTTATAAAGAATTATAAAATTATTCTCATCAGGTACGCCTTCAGCATACTTCCATATTTGAAAAATAAAAAACATGTCACAAGATCAGCCATCTAAAAAATCTATTATACGTGACGAATGCCTTTTAAGGCATACGTCATGTATAATACATTTACTTCTGAGACCCACGTTCTTGCAAAATTTTATGATTTTAGGTCATCAAATATTATCCTATCAGGAGATAGGGTAATGAGTGTCACAAAGGATCGTACCCTTTATTTGCATTAATCCAGAAATAAACTTCTGACACCTCTGAATTTGATTCTAATACAAACTTCAAATCTTACCCACTCTGTAAGTGATAATTTGCAGAATCAGTTTCTTTTTGTTTTCTCCTTAAGACGTCCATTACACGGTTGGTTTTGCTGTCAGTTTTGCCACAATCAATACGTCGACTGACGGTTGCATATTGATTACCTAAAATCTGGATATTCATCGCGCAACCATCAATTATGACTACTCATTGAACGTGTAATGGCATTTCGTCAATCATCCGTCAGTCAGCGCACGGAAAGCGATCGAGTCGGACTTGGATCACGCTAAAGAGATGCTCGCCCACTCGCGCAGCCTAACATCACCACTTCCGTCTAATGTTTTGAAGTCGGAGAAAAGTTTTAAATTAACATTTGAGACTCTCTGAGTTGTGGGTTACTCGGAATCAATTATAATTTACTAGCTTATGAGGCTTCCGCTCGCGTTAAAGTTATTTTCCTATCCCTCGAGGACAAAACTTTTTTTGGGATGAAAGGTACCTCATGTCTTTTTCAGTAATCCCTGATAATGTATATACAAAATTTCATAATGATCGGTCGAATAGTTATTGCGTGAAAGCGTAACAAGAAAAGTCACTTTTACATGTATAATATTAGTTAGGATTTAAATTTTAACTATAAACTAACAATGTTCAAATTACTTTGACGACGTAACCGTTATAGTGTTTGTTTTTAATTTAAAAGTTATAATAAGTATGGTATACTACTTTAGTAGACATTACATGTTCTTAAGATGTTATTGATTTGATTTCAGGAATTAAAATTTAGCAAAATTGTTACCAATTCAAAGAAGACCACCAATCAAATGCTTCATTGGAGTGGATGTTAAAAAAAATACCATTCGATCAAATTACACCGGAGAGCTGAAAAAAATTATATCATCTAAAATATGGCTACAGTGATCCTTTTATAATACCCAACCTTTTACCCAACGCTTTCTAATTTTGCTTTTTTTGCCATATTTTATTACAATCAAAATTGTAATACAGCCTTTTTTATGAATATCCATATAATCTTGATTAAACACGTGTATTCTTAGCGTCAATCAGATAGAGCGTCTAGTGTCGATATAATTTCGTCAATTACCAACAATCATTCGTCAATCATGACTTTTAGAATTGATTGATGCTTGCATGAGCGTGTATTGGACGCCTAAGAATGGAAGTTCTAAAACAACTATAACTTTATATCCTAAAGTAATGTTTAAGTATCCTAAGTACTCCATTGCACAGATAAAATC
Source organism: Euplagia quadripunctaria (assembly GCA_963859945.1). Lineage (NCBI taxonomy): Eukaryota > Metazoa > Arthropoda > Insecta > Lepidoptera > Erebidae > Euplagia > Euplagia quadripunctaria. The sequence continues at coordinate 4,656,975 of OY982563.1, read as the reverse complement.
TCGCTATATTATTTTCTTTGCGATATCCTCAAAGCAAAAACCGTCTAAGTGTCCCCACACAATAAAAGTTCTTTATCCTAAGCGGCGACGTTTGCGCGTCTTAGCTTTTAGTATTTTTTGTCGGAAATCCGTTACTTAGATAGTCAGCCTCTTATGTTGAAGCACATTCTCGTAAATGCCAAGTTGTATAATATTTTGGGTCAGTTCTCTATTGTGTCGGGTTTTTGTTACTATGTTGACAGTGTTTACAAAATTGTTTTGTTAATACTGATGACATAGGTAGGTACTCATATTCACACAAAATATTCCCTAAGGTATTTATTTTATTTATTTAATTTAAAAAAAAACAAGTTCTTTTTTAGAAACGATTTCTTTGTTGTGTAGATTCTGTCATTATCAGCAGTTTCGCATTGGACTTGGTATTTAGTTGTGTCCCAACTCTTTGATTATACTCGTACGTTACAAATACTGCCTGCTGTTATGACACAGCGAGTGAGTATTATATTAGTACGAGTAAGTAGGTATAGTACATGTTTTTTGCTATATTTTGACGAAGAAGCTGACGGATCTCCTGATTGTAAATGATTATATTATTGGTGTCTAGAAATAGTCGTCACCAGAGTTATAACTCTCGATTTGAAAACCTTCTCCAATTCAATAGCAGAAATCTATTACGCAAGCAAAGAAACACTTCGAAACGCTAAATAGTTTCAACTAAAATGATTTCAGAACACATTTTAAACGAAACGCAAACGCATTCAAAATTCAAGAATGTTAGTTGTCATAGTTTGGAAACCAACATAAAAAAAAATCGCGACAACATAATACCTTCCCAACCATAATCATTTAAATATTTTTCTAAGAAGACACTTTTAGGGTATGGTGATAATAAGGAATTCCAATAAAATATGTCTAGAGCAAAATAGTTCAAAGGAATTGTGAAGATAAAGGGACTGTTTGTCGTCCCTTTTTGCGTCTTCATTTGGCTTATCACAAGAAAAAGAGAAGGTTTAATTCGTATGTTATACTGCTATTATCACATCAAAAGTAAGTTCCGAATATATGTAATATGGTCCTAAATTATGTTAGTAATAAAGAGGCACTTTTTTAAATTCACGAACTGCGTTCTTTAAGCTGAAGTCTCCAATTTAGCTAAAAAAACTTTTAAGTGATAACTTCTTTAGGCACTTTGGGCTCTTTTGATATGAAGAAAAAGCACTGAATTCGTGTGTCCGCCACGCTCGGATACATTTATACAGATTTGGGTGTGTATATGTGTACATAAGTGTTTATATATATATACACAACTTACATATAATTATGTATATATATATACATTTATGTAAGTTATGTTTTCACTTCTGACGTGTAGTCCTACGCCTTACAGTTTTTTTTACCATTTAACCCTTCATTCATTAAATAACTATTTTTACTGTATTTTTATACAATTAACTTTTTTAAAACAATACATGGCCTACCTGATAGTAACCGAGGCCAATGCATAGGAATACTTGCAATACCAGTGGAGTCAATTACACATTGCCAGCAAAAAGAAGGAAATTAGGACCTAGAGGGCGCAGTGGTATGCAACTGTTACGTCAGAGGTTGCAACGAGAATTTAGAATTAAATTAAAGTTGTGGCTAATTCAGAAAAGTTTCTATACAATTAAGGATTTTATGAACTACAAAATTACAGACAGACTTAAAAAAATATATTTTACCTATATATTTTATTAAAGGTTAATTAGTTTTTTATGTCATAACATACAGAAATTAAACATTATTGACATTTTAGAGGTTACCGTTGGCCCTAACTCTCTCCCCCTCTTCCCCTCATCCCGCTCTTCCCTCCTCTTCCCCCCCTCCCCCTCTTCACCCCTTAAAGGCCGGCAACGCTCTTGTGACTCTTGAGTTGCAGGTGCCCATGGGTGGCGGTAGTCATTTGCCCCCTATACAACAAAAAAAAATTGTATTGTTCTTTATTTTATTCTCTTCAGTAAATTTATTTTATTATTTCATTCAAACTCAATTGCATCTTGTCTACAAATGATATTATTTATGTTAAATGCAAGTTGCTTGCAAAATGCAAGCAAAAATATGTAATTTTTAATATTTGCCTTAAAAGGTGGAACATGAGCTTCTTACTTAATGACATAAGACCTTTTGTTAACCTGTTTCCGCAAAAAAGTTTCATTTAATTACAACATTGTACATAGGGCACAATGAAAGTTCTTCTCTCCTGGCCGCTCATAAATGTTTAAATTTCGAATGTTATATTTTTTTAAACATAAGAAAATCAATCAGTGATAAAAAAAAATTGTCATTGTCATGTCATTGAAATCACGTGTCAATTGTTTTTTCACAAGTTGAAGTTCGTTGTCCGTAGCAAAAACAGAATTAACGCGAAGAGATTTTAGGGTGATGATTTTTTATAACTTTAAAAGTTCACTGACTCCGCAAGGCTGCACTGCTCGTCTTCAAAATGCTTTTGGGAGGGAAGCACCTCATTTGAGCACCGTAAGGCGTTGGTACGTAGAATTTGATCGTGGCCGTGTTTCTCTCCATGGCGAAATTCGTGACGGTCGGCCCTCAACAGCGATCACTGAGGAAAATGTGGATACTGTCAGGCCACTAATTGAATAAAACCGGCGTATCGCCTATGAGGGTATTCGAGGACTTTTAGGGATTGGTATGAGCCAAATTCAAAAAGTCTTACATCAACAATTAAAAGTTAGAAAACTTTGTTGCCACTGGATTCCTCATGAACTCACCCCTCAATAAAAACGGACTCGTGTTGATTGGTGTAAAAAAATGTTGTCAAAGTACGATCACGGATGTTCAAATGGTGGGTATGATATTGTGACAGGAGATGAAACATGTCCTGTCTGCACGATTCCACTTGAAGAACAAAATACAGTTAATGCTGAGTGGTACACCACTATTTGTTTGCCCGGTGTCTTTGAAAAAGTTAGGGAAAAACGCCCAAGAAGTCGCATCCTATTGCACCATGACAATGCTTCGGTGCAAAGTCATTTTTGACTTCTGAAAAGGTAGAGCTAGTGACCCATCCCGCATATAATCCAGACCTGGCACCATGCGATTTCTTTAATTTCCCAAAAATTAAAGATTGTTGAGAGGTATGACATTTACGGGGCCGGAAGAGATCGTGATAGCTTTCAACCAGCACGTGAAAAACATGCCCTTAGACCAATGGTCTTCATGTTTTCAAAAATGGTTTAACCGAATGAAAAAGTGTTTAAAATGTAATGGAGAATACTTCGAAAAGCAAAGTGTTTTATTAATGAGTTACGCAAAATTTTGAGTATCCCCCACGTATAAAAATTTCAAAACGATTGGCAAACAACTTTAGGAGATTTGCGATTTTGAAGAAACGAACATTGCAAAATCGCAAATCTACTAAAGTTGTTTGGGAATCGTTTTGAAATTTTCCTTTTAGAAAAAAAAAAATTAGAAAAAAATATGCACTTATATGAATACAGCGTTGTGTAAAAATTTCAAAACAATCGGTAAAGAACCTTAGATTGGTATTGGTTAGGGACTTTAATATATATGTGGCACCTTGCGAATTACAGAGACCTAATAAGAATAAATATTAAAGGAAACCCAATTAAAGATTTGTATGTCTATTATTTTTTCAGTTAATACATTTTTCGATAGACGTTAGCGTGATGGTGTGATAAAGGTGTGATGTGTGTTTTAGTCGGTTCGATTCCGACACACCGCCCCACCGAAAACCCCGGTGGGGAGACGGCCCGAGGGGGACCCTACACGCACAAAAAAAAATGGTCTAGATAGCTTTGTGTAATACGGGTCCAATTCAAGAAGAAACAAATTACTTGGTCCTACATGGTGTAGGAAGTCAAGAAAAGTAATTGTAAGAAGTTATGTGTAGATTTTACTATAAAACATACATATTGAAGACTTAAAAATCATGCAAAAATAACCAGGTACGTGATATGAATGTTATTTAGATAGTAGAATGAATTTTGATTATACCAACGATATGAACTGTCGCTTGGTTTAATTACAGCAAGACTTAGACGATAGAACTTCAGCGAACTTTGTCCATTTGGATCGTCACCTCAGGGAGTCGTGAGTTAGTCGTCATTGTTTTGATTTGGACTTCAAGACTTAGGTTCGTAAAGCGTCTTATTCGGTAATACGGTGCGGTTTAATTAGTTGTTCGTCTGTTCTTAATTGAATCTCGATGATAAATATTATATTGTTATACTTGATTAGATTTGTATGTTTAACGAATTGTTGCATTGATTGATGGCATACAGACGGACACCATGACGGTTAGTTTCGTGAAAATTTTCAGTTATGCTATCGTAGTAAAGGTTGTGTGAAACATAAAATGTTACAATTATTAGCATTGCTTGTACTAGTATAAATTAAAAAAAATTAAGCAATCCAGACATAAAAGCCCCTTTACCGATTACAAAAGAGCTGATATTTTTTGAACAACTAAACTATTTTTTTTAATTATAGTTAGGAACACTCTCGATCAAGGCACTTTTCAAACAAAAAAAAAGTAAATCCAAATCGGTCCATCCGTTTAAGAGCGATAATTGCACAGACAGGCAGATACACACGTTAAATTTATAACACACCTCCTATTTGCGTTGGGGGTTATTAAACAAAGTCAAATAATAGTCCGAAGTTGTAAAGAATTTAATCCTCTACAATATTTGTAATAACTACAAATAGCCCAAATAATCAATTAGGAAATGAGATATTTGCAACAAATGTGTAAAAAATCGATTATTGGACTTTTGACCTTGGAATGTCTGTAGTCGCGGACACCCTACGATAAGTAGTAGTAGTAAGTAGATAGGTTTTAAGACAAATTTTAGGGTGCCAAAATAAAGGTTTATAGCTGACTATCTCTCATTCCGAGATACTTGCCCTTATTTGACTAATATTCCTAGACTATAAACAGGCAGCACGAGGAACAATAGTCCAAAGACGTTATGAGGACCATACAAAAACTTAAGGTCATAACCTATGAGGTACTTACATAGTTATGCAGCACAAAGATTATGGTAATTCAATAATATGTACCTTAACTATTACAACATAAAAGTTAGTTTTGATAAGACACATATTTAAACTGAGCCCGTTCTGATAGCAAAATGCGAAGCCAGTATAAATAAAGTTTATTCATTTTGATGGTTGGCATTTACTTATTCAGGATAATGAAAGACGCTATAAGCCCTATCAAAATACCCTAGGGGATCAATTGGCTAAAAGGTCTGATTGATCCTTCGATTGCTTAGTAGAAAGTATACGTAAAAAATCGCCGAAGAAGAAACAAATTTGTCAGAACGGTCTTAAAGGATATACGCCTCCTTATAGACAGATGGATAATCGTACCAGATATATAAGTAACGCATGTGACAGATAAATGCGGTGACAAACCCTATTCTGGATACTGTGGGACTATACAACTAAATGGAGATTCGATATACTGTAATAAAGTTATCTCATAATTTAATATATTTTAGGTGGTACGGCAAACAACGTGAGTTGTTACCGTATTAAGTTAGTTGGAGTTCAAAAGAGTAAAATTTGTAAAAGCACTTTGACATAATTGACAAATAACACTAATAAAAAAAAAGACACCGCATGGGGCCGCAATTCCAAAATTTATTAATACCTGTACGCATTTTAGTTTTTCACATAATATATACTCGTTCAATTATTCATAAATTAAAAAAAAACTGCAAATCCATAACTACAACGCAACACTATTAAAGTAACTGAAGTTCTTAGAGTTTTAATGACAGGGTAGTTTACCCTGCATTATGAGAAACGTGACACTACCACATGCTACCCTTAGATCGTATGAGATGTGATGTCAAGGGTGCCTCTATATAAATGGCCGGGTAAGAGGACTTTTCAAGTCATGTGATGAGGGCTCACTTTTTCCTTTATTTTATCTTTTAGACCCGATGAATTCACCTTTTTACTGTCCTTTATTCCAAATAATAAGGTACTTGGATAGGTAAAGGTACAGTTAAAGTAAGTGTTATTGATGATTTGAAAACTTTCTAGCGTTCTGTAGAGAAATATCAAATAGATGAATGAAAGGTCATTCCACTTGACGTAGTTTTATAGAGTGAGTGTTTACGTAATAGTAATAAGTAGGCTTAAAACGTTTTTAGATGATTAGTAAACAAGAGGTAGGGCAAAACCACTTTTTGCATTTCAATTCTTAATTTGAATGGAAAATGCAGTTAGGAGTTCGCCGACTAAAGAAAGCATTCTAATTGAAACCGCATACAAAATGTAATGTTTATATTGTGTTGTGCACTTGTTAGTGATAAGGATCTACAGAGTTCCTTGGAAAGAAGATCCTTGCCTTAAGCAATAACGCCAATTAACAGTGTTTATTACAATTAGTGACAAATATAAATAAAAATTTTAAAACAATCGCTTTAAAGATTAGAAAAGAGCTGATGATCTTCGAACGGCGCTAAGAACACTCTTGATCAAGTCACAGTTAAATGATTGAAACAGAACTGATCAGGGTTATTGGGATCTGTACCACTCTAATAATCATTACCATTATTAAGTTGAAGATGTCACATTCGTAACGAAATTGCACTTTTCTTTAAATCTTTTTCACATTTACAGTCATGATAAAGTGATCTTCATTTTATAACACTCTGGTTGTCCCCTCTAGTTCATCTACGTTTATAGTCACTGCTCCATTTGATACATAGCATTGCTCAATGAATACTGTATTCAGTACAAAAATAATTATTTAAATTTGACTGATAGTTTAGAGATTAGTGCGTTTAAACAAACAAACAATGAAACTAATAAACTCTTCAGCTTTATTACATAAATATGTTTTTTTATAAAAAAGAATCCTAGCAATTTGGGTTACACATTACTAATATTCTTGTTAACCCCTCCATCTAAGCTAAATTATTGTGTTAGGAGTGGGTTCACGTCGGTAGTGCACTGCGTGGGGTTCGAACCCGCAACCACTTGATCGCAAGTCCAACGCCTTAGCCATTACGCTGCCGCCGCTTCAAACAAATAATAGAAGTAATTTAAACAAAGATGAATTATTTATTCATGTACTTACCAGGGCAGCATAAACAAAACCCGTTAATATTATCATTATGGGATGGCCAATACGAGTAAACGGTTAACAGGTTAACATATGCCACGATCTTACCGCTTACTAATAGGCAGTACCACCTAAAATGTACAAAAGTCTTATTGGCTGCCCAAAGGTTCGTAAAAACTTCTAGCTACATTGCAGGCCTTACATTATTGAAATATTCAGCCTTTTGTGTATGTTTACTTTTGAAAATAAGACTAGACCCTTTTCCTGAACTCCATATTTTTCCTAGAATCTAATATCTGTTTACATATTGCGTACAAGTGAAGGGTGGTTCTCCGCAGCTGTTGTCTCCAATCGTCAGTAAGACGACTATTATTTACATTAAGATACCCTCATCTCATTTGAATAAGGATCCTGCAAAAATATGTTCATCTTTATTGTTTTGGTGAATCCTATTACAAGGGGAAATGAGAAAATAAGCCGCTCGTTTGAAACGGTAAGTATATTTTAGTTAGATGAGTTTTGACCAAAACGACTTTATGTAAATCAAATGGAAGATTTTTAGTGGATTAGTAGATTTTAGTTGAAAAGAAATGGTATAAAAATATTGATAATGATACGAATCTCTCTTCTTTCTTTAAGTCATTAATGCTGCGTTCCTATAATCAAGAAACGATTCTTTTTGCTTACGGACAGTAAAATTTTCGTTGAAAATTCAGTGACAATTTTACCGTCCATAAGCAAAACGAATCGTTTCTTGATTGTAGGAACGCGCTTTAAAGGAATAGGCGTTTGCCTTTAATCTCGTCATGAAAAATTACGACGGAGACGAAGACGTATGCACTCTACTCTTGAAGTTTCCAGGATTATAATTATCTGGAAAAATAAGGGAGTACTTTCATATTATTGTTCTACATTCGGTTAGATTATTTACGCAAGCTAAAATATAATTTACTTATTTGTTGGTTGCCATATTTTACATTTACCTTTAATGTAACCTTTCAGTTAATGGTAAACTAAGCAGAGTATCTGCGATTTTTTCTTTCATTATCTTTTATCGCATCCACGATCATAGTTTGGTGTAATAGGTTCTTACTAATTTTACTTTCAGTGTAAAAGGTCTTTATTCAGCATTGAATATCACACGGCTGCGACGATGATGATGAATATCGTAAATAAACTTACAAACCGCTTTAAAATATTTCCGGATTAAAATAGTTGTAGGAACAACCTACTAATCGAACATACTCATATAATGTATAAAATAAATCTCCAGACACAATATACGATTACTTTGCAGTAAGTTTTCGATTTCATTCAGAGTTTCCATTGAACGAGCACCAAAAATAAACGAGCCAAGCCGGATTTGGCACAGCTGCAATTGAAAACGAAGCTCCCATTTTATCTACATAGTGGAGATTAGCAATTAGTTTATTGGATTTTAGGCTTTAAAACTAACAAGTTCAGGTAGAGCTATTCCAAGTGTTCAGGAAACATAAAACTAACCAAAAGTTCAATTTCGAATAGAATAAAATATTAGTACTACATACGGCTAATGATAACCAACGTAATACACATATACATACAAACAACAAAATGGATAAGGTATAATAAAAAGGATAATAGAAAAGGGTGAAATCCAATGCCCACAGATAAAAGATGTTGTGGTTACAATGGCCGAGTATGGCATAAAAGCTTGTTGTGAAAAATCAAACCGACACTTCCACACTCGTTTTAATTTTTGATGGCTTCTCATTTTAAAGAAAGATAAGGGGGGGCCCTTATTGTTAAATGCAGTTTCTTCATGGTAAACTTAAGATGGATAAAAATGATAGGATAGGATAGGATACAAATTTATATTTTTTTTGACTCATTGAAGACATGGATGAAGACATGGACAAGGATGTTGAATTTACTGGCTGAGAACCACAGTTGGAACCCAAAAGTCCAAACGGGCTTCATAACCGAGATGTACAATGTAAGTTAATTACTGAAGGATAATATTCACTCTTTTCCAAATAACCACAGAAGATGTTTGAATCGGTCAATAAATTCGTCACTTTTTTTATTAATGGTGTTTCCATGTCATACATTGATCCAAGTAATTTACACTTGGATTGTGGCAGTAGAACCTAGCTGGGGATAGCTGTTTTGCATAACCTCTTCCTAATAGTAAATGTGATGGTGTGATTTGGGGGCACTTACTCAAAGGCGCTATTTTAGCAAACAAGTCATTAGTTGGGTTTTTATCATTTTTTTCTGAGATCAGATCACCTGATCTGGCGCTTTGTTTTTGTGTAAATATTTAAAGAACTCCATCACCAACACAAACAACCATAGAAAAATATTAACAGACTCCCTCGCATCTGGTATATCCCACTATCCCACTAATCCCACTAATACGAATAAATGTGAAAGTTTGGACGGATGATTGGATGGATGGTGGTGAAAATAATATGTAAATAGCTGAAGACCTGGATTAACACATAGGTTACTTTTTATCCCGAGATTCCCATGGGATCGAGACTTACGCGGGTGAAACCGTGGGGCGCTGCTAGTATATATATATATATATATGCATAGGCGTCAAACGAGCAGACGGGTCACCTGATGGTAAATGACTATGACTACCGCCGCCCATGGGCACTTGCAACTCAAGAGTCACAAGTCGTTGCCGGCCTTTAAGGTGTGAGTAGGGGAAGGGTGGAAGAGGGCGAGGGGAGAGGGAGGGAAGGGTTACGGCCTCCGGTAACCTCATTCACTCGGCGAAAAGCAATGCAACATTGCTTCACTGCCGGTTTTCTGTGAGGCCGTAGTATCACTCCGGTCGAACCAGTCCATACGTGCCGAAGCATGGCTCTCTTAACAGTAACTAATATTATAAAGGCAAATGTGAGTTTGATTGTTTGATTATTACGCTATCACGCCATAACTACTCAACACGTCGTCTGGGATACAGAAATATATATCTATAGGGTATCTTTTATCCAGAAAAAGTACCTACTGGTTCTGAATAATAGAAAAAAAAACCGCGGGTAAAAGCTGGTATGTTCAAAAATAACGGGTCCGGTAACGTAGTGTTTACTTGACTTATATTGGCAACCTGTTTGTAAATAATTAACTTTAAAATAAAATTATCACAAACTTCGATGCGTTTAAATCATGATAAATTATAAAAAGCTGTATTCTTCATGCCTTAATTGTCCACCCTTAGAGGAAGAAAATTAAGAGATGAAGAATACAATTTGAGTACAATCAATTCAATTAAAAAAAGAGTTATTGAAATCAGGCGAAGATGGCCATTTGGGAATTGCATATCATCGCATAACATACACAAAAATACAATATTCTGCCGAATGGAGAACCTCTTTCATTTTAATGTCGGTTAAAAGAAATTTGATATTGCAGTTCACTCAACTATCTTCTATTCACTTAGTTTGTAAATCAGTATAAACGCTTCTAGAGCTTCGAGTCTGCTACGTTCTTTAACGAGCTGGAAAAAGTTATCCCATGGTTCGCTATTAATATTCACGGATAACGAGTTTATATCCTATTACTCGGGTTGGTCTTTCACCCTGTAGAATATGTCGTAATATATTATACTAGCTGCGCATCGCGGTTTCACCCGTGTAAGTCCCGATGCCGTGGGAATATCAGGATAAAAGTAGCCTATGTGTTAATCCAGGTGTCCAGCTAACTACATACCAAGTTTCATCGCAATAGGTTCAGTAGTTTTGTGTGAAAGAGCAACCATACATACAATATCTATACATCCTCACAACATTTCACGTTTATAATATTAGTAGGATGTTGCATGGCCAGAAAACCGAGAAAGCTTTTCAAATGATAATATTGAGGAAAAACGAAAATGATATGTGTATCTCAATTGTGTTTCTTTTAGTCATTTTAAAAAAAAAAGGTTAGTTATATATTGTATGTGTTTTATGTTTAATTTGATGTAACCAACTGCGTATTAATGAACCAGAATATTTAACCCGCCGGTGCTGACGTCAATTTACCTTATATTGTTTGTGTAAACCGGTCCCACGGGCCGAGACTGTCAACTTTAGGTTTAACCATAGTGCAAGACAGAAATATGGAATATGTGTCTGAAATGTAATGCATTGTTGACCAAGATAAAATATAAAACGATATTCCTACAGTCATTTCAAAGTTTAAAAAAAGGAAAGATGTTTGAGTAGGTACTAATATTACTGGCTAATACATAGGGCACACTGAAAGTTCTGCGTTTATAAATGTTTGAATTTCAAATGTTAAATTTTTTTAAACATAAGAAACTCAAACGCGTAATCGGAAATCGCGTATCAATTATTTTTCTGAAGTTTGTCGTTCATAGTAAAAATGGAATTAACGCGAAAAGATTTTAGGGCGATGATTTTTTATGACTTTAAAAGGTCACTGACTCCGCAAGACTGCACTGCTCGTCTTCAAATGCTTTTGGGAGGGCAGCACCTTTTTTTTTTTTTTTTTTTGTACGTGTGGAAACCCCCTCGGGCCGTCACCCCGCCGGGGTTTTCGGCGGGGCGGTGTGTCGGAATCGAACCGACTAAAACCACACGGTGTGCCGTACTGCGCCTTAAGTAGGAGGGATCCGGGAACAGCTTTATTAAGACATCCGGAACCCTCCTAGCGCCTGCCCGCAAAAGCGCGGGCACCACCTTCGGGTAAAATTCTCTAAATTAGGCGACGCCCAGGCACACGCGGACGCCGCCTCCTCGCGGGGGGCCACTATAGCGGGTGGAGGGGAAAACCCGTCCCATCCACCCGCGGCCACACTCAGGGCGGCATGAGGCGCTGGTAAGCGCGCCTCCGCCGCCCGGTTCGCCGGCGGCGAATTAGGTCCGAGTGGAGATCGTCCTCCCGGACCCTTTCTGCCGCCTCCTTCTGCGAGATGACGTCCTCACAGAAGGTCGCGACCGCGGTAAAATTCCTGTCGCTACCGGCCATGGAGCGTATGACGGCCGGTAGCGAGAGATCCCCTCCGATGACTGCAGTGAGGGCCCGACGCTGCGTCGCCCAGGCGGAGCAAACCGCCAGCGTATGCTGAGCCGAGTCCTCACTGCAGTCGCAGTGGTGACAGGCGGGACTCAGTTCCCTCCTAGCGACCGAGTGCAGGTACTTCCCGAAGCAGCCGTGCCCGGAAAGGACCTGCGTCAGTCGGAAGGAAAGGGTCCCGTGCTGCCGCCCTGCCCACTCGACGATGACCGGCTGGAGCGCCTCCACGGCGGCAAAGCCAGCACGTGGAGCCTCCAGCCGGGACGACCAACGAGCCATGGTGGCTCGGCGAGAGGCCTCACGCCATTCGCGTACCTCTTCGGGCGGGGGCCGACTGCCGCTTCCCGCCCGGAACTCAGCTGTTCGCCGATATACTTCGGCGAGCACTTCCGCCTCCAAATCCCACGGGGGAGTCCCGGCCAATGCGCACGCCGCCTCCGTCGACACGGTGCGGTATCCGCGTATGGCTCTAACCGCCATAACCCTCTGAGGGCGCCAGAGGCGCGCCCTATTCTGGGCGGTCAGAGCTCCCGCCCACACCGGTGCACCGTACAGTGCCATTGACCGGACAACCCCCGTGTATAGCCGTCTTGTAGCGACGCTGGGTCCGCCCAAATTGGGTAAGAGTCGCCCAAGGGCGGACGCAGCACCGACCAGCTTCGGAGCAAGCTGTCGGAAGTGCTCGTCGAAGAGCCACCTACCGTCGAGGATCAGGCCCAGATACCTTATGTGGGCCTGAACCGGTACGAGGACCGAGTTAACCACGATAGAGGCGCCAGGGGGTGGACCACGACGGGGCCCGTGGAATAAAAGGGCCTCCGTCTTATCCAGGGCCACCCGTAAGCAGGGAGGGCAGCACCTCCTTTAAGCACCGTAAACTGCTTGAGCTTTTTAAATTAAAAAAATACAAAGACGATCTCAAATTATTGTTGAACAATTTTTGAAATAAAGATATTGCATTTAAATTATTTATAGTTTTATGTAAATAAAAGTAGTATGTACTACTAAGAAATTATTTAAAAAAAACCACTGATAGCTCTTTTTAATCTGTGCATTAGTCAATTAATTTTATTATCGGAAAGAGCAACACTATTTTCATTGCCCAAAATTATAATTCTTATGTTCGTAGACAAAATTGGCCCCAGTCCATACATCGGTTTTATTTTTAGCTTGAGAGTCCCGATTTCTCTAACCTACCACCCCCTCCTCTGTTGTCTAACCCCGCGCCCCTGTTCAATATCAGGCAAGGTCCGAGTTAAACGGACGATCTATAAATATAAGGTGCAGTGACATACAAGATGAGAGAGAAAGTTAAAATAATATAAATACATTAGAAAGTGCTCGCATGTATGACGTCATGTGGTATATCACGATCCGGCCAGAATAACTTGAGCCTATTTCCGTGTGTCAAAAAAGCCCCCACTTTTAGGAAACAGTAGCTTTTTAAGTCCGTAATCTCAGTTTAATTTTTTTTTGGCTTTGTACATTATTTTTAAAGACATACCCGTATGCATTCGGTGTCAAATAATAGCATTTGTATTTGGTGGAAGCCTTTCGTTCAATCTAAGGTTGTGTGCTTGTTATAGCAACGTCGTTCAAATTGAGTACCCAGCCACATTGGAGGCCGCTGTACGAAATGGAGAAATCAGAATGCATTAATGTATCACAATTTCGCAAAGCATGCAAATGCCTTAGGCAATCACCAGGTATGGTACTCGTTAAGGGGCATTTTTGATAAAAAGCCTACCTATAAAAACCCTTGTCATAGGGTTTATTTTACAAAAAAAAGTCGAAAACTATTGAGGTAATAAACATTTTATTAACTGCACATATCTACACATATATTTATTAAATTTATAAAAAACAAAAACCATACAAACAATAACCATAGTAAATATTGAAAATAATATAACAAGTGAAATTCATAAAAATCGATACTGGCACTCAATGGTCCTTGTCGATATACAAGCATACATACACTCGCTTCAAGTGTTTGGCATTTGCGTCTGGGTTATATTCTAACATGACCTTTGCCAACGCTGTACTGATTTTACAACGGAGCTAAAATGTGAAAAATGCAACGTAGCGTTGGGGGCTGTTCTACCTAGTAGGTGTGAAAAATATGAAAAATACTCTTCACTGCTGATATGCACATAATATTACATGAAATTTAAAAAAAATATTTTTACATATTTATATAAGATTGAAGAAATGATGTTAAAAAGTAATACAATTTTAACTAGCGACTGAAAATAAGTAGATTAAAATTTTCTGAAGTTCTATTAACAAATTGTATGCCATGATCATTAAAGGCTTTTTTATTTATAATATTGTAAAAAACCTGAACCTTATCTAATATAACTTTTGAGTAAGATAACACTAAACATAGATTTAGAAACTTCTTTAGAATCGTTGTGTTTAGAAAAGTTATACTTTAGCTAGTCAACATTTTAGTTTTTCAAAAAAAAAAATACTAACTATATGATTTTATTTGTTTTACTTGCACTGTGTAAGATATTATAGATTTATATCAGTATGGTTATTCCTGTTTTTTTTTTTCAATCAACTATTTAAGTTAAACCATTGTTTCTGTTTCAATCACATAATTACTCAAGACGTGTTTAGCTTTATGTGATTGTTACAATTAAACTGTTTGTATACGACGTAGGGATCTTACGTGTATATGATATGACACATAACAAAATGTATTCTAACGTATTTGCGGCAATTGGAGCAGAAAATGGACATCTTGAGCCTCGTATTTATGTACGTACATCCGTAAAGGACCTTTATTTGTACATTTGTGACATGTGGCTAATTGCATTTTTATATACATAGCTTTTCATGTTTTTTATTTTTGATTTTTATTCAAGGTCTAGTTCAAAATGTTCAACATAACAATTGAATAGTTATGTAAATAATATTTGTCTATGGCCGACAGCTCTGCAGAGCAGGCAAGTACGGCAGGGTGGGTAGGTGTCCGTTGGAAATAAAGTGAATATGACAATAAAGTCAAATCATCTATAATGACTAGGCAATTACTGAACACGAGGTAGTTCCTACGATGATTGTTTCTTGTATAATTAAAAAATTTTTTTTATTTCAATAGATGTCTGAAAATGGCTCGAAATAGTTCGTGTAAATATAGCACTAGAGTGATATGGGCCCGAGAACTTGCCCGCGCACTCCCGTGCGCATAAATATACTGGCTTCTGACGTCTCTAGTTCGAGTTCAATCTCAGGTCGAGCATCTCTGACTTTTAAAGTTGATGTGGACATAAGCAATTAATTTTCACTTGCTTTCACGGCAAAGGAAAACTAAGTCAATGAAAAGAGTTTAAAAACATTGTCACATAGTTATAATTTATGATAAATTGCCGTCAAATGCTCAAACATGGCTTAATTTATTATAAGACATCGTTAAATATCTTGTGTTGTTGTAATATTAAGGTAAGTCCTAGCGACATAACGAGAACTAATGATATCTCATAATTGAGTGACGTTTCCATATTCTTGTCGAATACGTGTTTATGTCTTGTGAAAATGTAAGCAACAAAGGTCCTATTTAAGTCTATAGATAAAGTGTTATTTTGGGTAGCTTTAAGAACAATAAGGTGTTTACCATACAGTATAGTATTATGTTATCTGTGTCCATGTTTAGAACCTATTTTAATTTTTATTTTTTATTTTATTTTAAAGCTATGTTGTACTGGAGGTGTTATATATTCGTTTTTGCCTAGATAGTACTCTGTAAAGTGTCCTAGAATATTATTTTTAATATAACAAATAAATTGAAATATCAATTTGAAATTAAAAAAAATATAATTTCTTTTGTTATTTTTACCGGAATAACAACAAACGAGCAAATCTTTAAACACAGTGCTCAAACAGGCGTCACTTGTAGCTGTTACCTTAAAAAGCGTAGGTATATCTCAGAAAGGCTGTCATTCATTTCAGCTTTCACTTCAGTAATTTTTGACAATCACTGTCATTCCCATTGTGGTAACGTTGCTGAAATTTTGGAAGTTATAAATATTTATTGTATTTTATATAAAGCAAAACAGAGATTTAGTTCCAATGTGGACAGTTTACTTCCGAAGTTAAAAAGGAAGGGAACCTCACCACTCACCTACAGCTTGTTAACCATAACTATAACATAAAAAAAACTATCAACTTTGATGATGGGGATGAAAGGCAATGCAAATTCTTAACTAAAAAAAGTGTTCAAATTTTAAATTAAGTTTTTATTTACCTAGACTAGAATTTTCATATATACGTACACCCATGCCTGTATCCCCGATGGGCCTATCCCTTCGGGGATACAGGCGTGGGTCGTATTAAACACCCATATTTTGCAAACTAATTAGGTCCAACTGACGTAATAGGGCCTTTGCCGTCAACGTTTACGTGGGAGAGCCATGCTTCGGCACATATGGGCCAGCTCGACCGGAGTTATACCACGGCCTCACAGAAAACCGGCAGTGAAGCAATTCTTGCATTGCTTTTCGCCGAGTGAGTGAGGTTATCGGAGGCCCTAACCCTTCCCTCCTCCCCTCTTCCACCCTTCCTTTACTCCCACCTAAGAAGCCGGAAACGCACTTGTGACTCTTGAGTTGCAGGTGCCCATGGGCGGCGTTAGTCATTTACCATCAGGTGAGCCGTCTGCTCGTTTGTCCGCTATACCATAAAAAAGCTGGGCATTTTAGGAATTCAACATGGTAAGATTTGAAGTATATTGAAAGGGAAAAGGTAGGTAAGAAGAGAAAACTATGGAAGAAAAGAGATATTGCTTACATTCGATTGGAAAGTGTAAGCTATTAGCTTGGGCAGCGTCAGCGTCGCGTACCTGTAAAGGCCCATTCACACATATCAGTGAAGTCACAGTTCCGGCACAGTACCGGCACAGAACCGCAACCGTGATATTTATTCTTTCATACATTCTCTATGAACGCATCCACACCTGTCAGTGTCAGTGACGGCACAGTGCTCTCAGTGACAGTGCCGTCACTGACACTGAGAGGTGTGGATGCGTTCATAGAGAATGTATGAAAGAATAATTACTAAGGTGGCGGTACTGTGCCGGAACTGTGAATTCACTGATATGTGTGAATCAGCCTTAACTCAAAGTGGCCGTAACTGAGAAGTTCAAGTTATTTAAATAAAATCTCATTAGTGGTCACGAATCAAGATCCGCCACGTTTACTACGTCACATTTTTTGCCGAGAGCGGCAAGTCAGTGTCAGTCAGTCAGTGACTTTGACGTCTAATTGCTGGATTTTCCCCGATTCGATTTGACCTAGATTTTGTTTTAAAAGACTTGCGCTGCGAAAACGGATAACAATATTTCCACATCGACTATGCTTTATATAAAAGAATAAAATAATTGGTTTAAAATAGGTTTGTTTTAAAAATCACTTTTACCTTTTCTTTGAAGTGTTCAGAGCAAGGAAATTACAATTTTCTTTGTACGTGCAGCATTACAAAAAATGACAGAGTTTTCTACCGTTAAGATAAAATCTCACTAAACTTCACTTAACTTTCTCCATATTTTAAAATTAATTTTAACATTGAAATTATGGGAGTTGAAAAAAGGGAGACAAGTTAACGTCGGAAAAGTACTGATGTTGAAACGTTCTTATTTAATCTTTCAAAATTGATTTAGTCGTACTAGGTGAAGTTTTTTTTTGTTTTCGTCAAAATTATTCCAAAGTTCAGGTTCAGGTACACAGTATCTGAATTTGTTGTAATCAATATTATTATTATTATCCACGGCATTTCATTCCGAGAATCGGCTTTTCAAATTTTATTATTAATTTCAACTTAAGTAATAAAACTCGGTAGTTCTACAATGTACGAAAAATTACTTTTTTCACTTCAAATTATATCTTTTATCATAAAGCAGTAGGTGAAAGTGTAGGTATATCTGCCTGCAGTAACAAATCTTCAACACGCATTTTAAAGTGTGGACACTTTATTATAATCCTGCGGGAGCAGTCGTTCCGTTAGCCGGTCACATGGCAGATTATTTCGCCCCGCGGAGGCTATTGCCGTGGGAAGTCTCTGACTGCAACTGCGTTAGATTCTGCCGCTTTATTTTGTAAGGAAGTGATGTCCACTAAAGAGGCGGTGGAAAGGGATCAGAAGAGGGCTAGTACTCTCCTACCCGTGGTAGCGGTTAGCAATAATTGTTTTTAAACTTTCGTGACTTTGATAGATATTAGATGTGTAACTCGGGACTTAATCGCGATAATGTTCTTTAATAGGTACAATACCTTTTTCAATCAAATTGCACCGATCGTGGTCAAGAGTAGACTGACTTGGTCTTCATTATTTTTATTTTTAAAGAACACATCACAGCTGTAAAAAACTGCCAAATTAACAAGTCAGCGATCGTGGAGCATTTACTGGAGTCAGATCTGGCAACGAAACATCAGGCAATTCAAAGCCATGTAATACTATTACATGGCTATCTACATAATTGTACTTGAGATCACCTGGTGGTCAAATTTCGACATAATTCAATATATTTTAAAGCTACTTGTAGAATATCAAGGTTCTTAAAATGGGGTCTACAGCTTTCAACTTGTTTAATAGGTATTATAAATTGCCCTTACACATCTCTTTTGTGCTATGAAAGCCATTTTTTTGTAGGTAGAGTGACCCCAGAATATAATGCCATACCTTATCATAAACGCTACGTTTCCATGATATGCAGTTAATAGTGTTGGTATTTTGACCGTTCTAGCAAGCATGTAGAGAGCATATGATTGCTGATATAATTTTTGGCATAAGTTTTCTACATGCGTCTTGCAGTCCAATGCACCATCAATATTCAGACCCAATAATATTGTTGTTTCTATTTCTGTTATATTGTTCCCAAGGCAGTCAATGTTGATACTCGTTACTTGGGCTTTCCTATTGCGGAAAATCATCAAATTAGTTTTATTGATATTCATTGACGTTATTAGTTGTTAACCATTCAAGTCAGTTATTATTATTAGATTCTATTAAAAACTTATTTTTACTCGTAAAAATTATGGTACAGTCATCAGCAAACAAGAATGTTTTTTGTTTTGTTGGATGACTTATCATTCTTGAGAGGTTATTTGTATAAATATTGAATAGCAAAGGACCCATGATACTCCCCTGATGAACGCCTATGTTTACTTTACGGAATTTTGATGTGCAAATTATTTTGTTTACCAGATTTTGTGGATATAATTATGTTTGATCTGAGTGCACTGTTTTCGGTCTTCTAAGTTTGACTGTATAAGTTTTAAAGGTGTACCGCGTATCCCGTAGCACTATAGCTTTTTTAATAGGATTGAGTGGTCTAAGTGGTCAAAATCTTTACTGAGGTCCAAATATAAAGCACATATAAGAATTCTGTCATCGACATTAGGTATAACCTTTTGAAGGAAGTTCCAGATTGTTAAGTTAAGCTTTTATTTTTCCTAAATCTAGTCTGTTAATCAGCAAATAAATTAAATCTCCTAAAAAAATTGCGTACTCTGTCATAGACAACTCTTTTAAAGACTTTAGATAGTACTGGTACTAATTCTATGCGGTAGCAGCTCATACATTGTTTATTATCTTTTTTAAATAACAGTTTTATTATTATATTTAATTTAAATTCATCTGGAAAATGATAATGCTCCATTGATAAATTAATACCTAATATAATTCAAGACATTTGATACTAAGGATACTATTTTCAATATTCCAGTTGAAATATGATCATACCCAGTACTATTTGTAACATTTAGAATAATTTTGTGACTCTTATTCCTCATAAGTAATCATCTCATTCAAGCATAGGAGCTGGTTCCCTGAAATTGTTTTAAAAATGACTTTGATATAAAGTTTTTTAAATTAAAATGTTTGTACAGTTTGAAAATTCACTTCTGACAACGACCCTTGTACGTTGTTTGCAACGCTAGTCAATAGACTAGCGTCGCAAACGTACAAGGGTCAATAGACTAGCGTTGCAAACGTACAAGGGTCGTTTACAAAATTAGTGTACATTTCGTTTGTGTTTATTTTGTGTTATCGTTACACAAAATTAACACAATTTAAATGTATTTTTTTTTAAAACAGTATGACATATTGACATATAGAAATATACCTAAATCCGCTATTTTAATACTATTGGATCAAAATATTGCTATAAATATTTTATTTTCGAAATATCTGTTATAGTATTTTAACATATACAGTGATGGGCAAGTAATAACAGCAAAATATACATAAATTTTCGACTCACAAAAGGTACACTGACCGTTTTTTTTTTTATTTTTCTCGTTGAAATCGAAAAAAGAATTTAAATACTAATTTACAGTATAATAGCACAGTAACTTTCTCTTTAAACTCTTAATTATTTTCCGAAATGTTTTAGTTAATTCTATGAAAAACAATAAACAGTAAAATATTGGAAACCGTTTTACAGAATTTGGTTATCAATATTTATTTTACTGTACAACTTCCCTTTGATAGTTTCGTGATAGTACAAAACAGTGTTAATCGTAAAGAGGCCTATATAAGACTAAAAAAGAGCTTCCTTACAACACCTTACGTGGGAGAGCCATGCTTCGGCACGTATGGGCCGGCTCGACTCCGTTCGATACCACGGCCTCACAGAAAACCGGCCGTGAAGCAATGATTGCATTGCGTGAGTGAGGTTACCGGAGGCCCTAACCCTGCCCTTTCCTTTATTCCCGTCCTTCCACTCTCCCCCCTCTCTTCCCTCTAATCCCCCTCTCCCGTCTTCCCGCTCTTCCCCTATTCCCACCTTAAAGGGCAACGCACTTGTGATTCTTGAGTTGCAGGTGCCCATGGGCGGCGGTAGTCATTTACCATCAGGTGACCCGTCTGCTCGTTTGCCCCCTATACTTTAAAAAAGAAAAACCGGTTATTAGTCTGCGATTTTCTGTAGTCTGGAAATTCTAATTCAGTTGAGTGACTCCAAAATCGTAGTCTTTTGGCTATACATACAATGAACATTTGTTCATGTTAAATTGCAGTATAAATTCCATACTTTATAAGTCCAAAATGGCAAACTGCCAGTTTTCGGGTTACCAGCCGTGTACATTATACAGAAATTTTAATACACTTGCATCCGTCAGATTTATTTTATTAAAAAATTTCACTAGCAGCGTTCCGACTCTTCATCTCTCTCTTTGTATTTTCCAATTGTTTTCACTCTTTCACTTCGATGGGTCGTAACCTAATGTCATATAGAACGGAAATACCCAAGTTATGGTATTTAGATCGTGCAAAGTAAAGTTTTTTTTTTAATTAATGCTAGAGCATAAAGGTTTACTTTTGAGAATAGTATATATTTTGAAGACACTAATAGGTACCAACTAGGTTTTTCAAATAATATAAAACAAAACTTTTAAATAAAATACTGAAAAATCCCATCAGTTCCGTTCATCAACGAACAGAAAAGAACTGATGATCTTCGAACGGCTAAACAGATTTTCTTAAATTATAGCTAAGAACACTATCGAGTAAGTCACCTTTCAAACAAAAAAAACTAAATAAAAATCGGTCGTCCATCCGTTAGGAGCTATGATGCCACAGATAGACACACAAAAACACATATACACAGGTACACATGTTAAACTTATAACACGAGGGGTGTTTGTGGGTTTTGAGGTGTGTTTTTACGTTAGGAGTTAATTAATGTAGTATTAATGAAAAATCCTAAATACATATATCGCAACAATAATCTCCGGACAAACAGTATTTTTTTTAAAGAGTACAAATTCAAATAAAATCATAGAAAGCCATATTATTTGTCAAAGGAAATAAATTCGAACCTTTAAACCAATGTTAAAGAATATAAGAAAATCTCGATACACTTTTCTTCGTATAACTAATAACGCCGTTTTTGGCAACTAGAAAGTTTAAAAGAAAGTTCACTTCACGACGTTACAGTAAAACATCTTGCAATAAATCTTTCATCTCCTACTACAAAAGTAAAGCGTATCTAACTATGATTTATGATCCTGCGCTAGAAACTTGATAAAGTGAAAAATATTTTTATTGTTAAGCTTTTCTGCAGTATCTGGGCACGCAACAAGGACAGAGTTACAATTTTCTCATAAACATATACTCACGGATATTTTCTAAAATGAAAAGAGCGTACTCCCACCTTAAAGACCGGCAACGCACTTGTGACTCTTGAGTTGCAGGTGTCCATGGGCGGCGGTAGTCACTTACCATCAGGTCTTCATCTACACGTCTGCTTGTTTGCCTCCTACCCCATAAAAAAGGGAGAGGTATACACAGTACTCTCCCGGCCCCGAAGAAGATGCGCGAGGCGCCAGAGAGCGCAGAATGATTTCCGACCTCCATGAGCGCTGGCCTGGGGGTAACGGGTGAGGCTGGAAGTTACCCTAGTAGAAGCGCGCGTGTCTCTAAACCGGAAGAGAGCAATGTGTGGCTGCCAACTGTTTGAGACGCGGGCCAAGGTAAGTCGAGGTCGTCAAGGACTTCCTGCCTATCCTTTTGCGTGATATTCCTACCTTGGCATTAGACTCACTTCTGATGGAACACCCACGGTGTGTTGTTTTAGTTGGTTCGATTCCGAAATACCTCACGGCTCACATACCTAACCCTAATGTCATAAAAAAAGAGGTGTACACAGAAACATTCAGACAAATGCAAGTAATCATACATACACATATTAGCACTGAGAAGGAATCCAACCTTTGACGATGAAGTCGAATGCTCGAGCGCAGCCTCTCATCGCTCCAATAGGGATCTTCCTCAAATACAATTAAATCTTAACTAATAGTATAACTACGAAAGTGTTTGTTTACTTGTTACGTTTTCACACCTTAAGAACTTAACCGGTCATCATGAAATTTTAGACAATACTGTCAGGGGTTCTGAAAAAGATATAGGGTATAGGGTTTTCAACCAGAAAAAAAATACTGATTTCGATAGTGAATTGATTGACAAAAACGCGACATCTACATTAACGTTAGCGATGTTGCCAGTAAAAGCTAATATAAAAATTTCGTGTCACGTTGTTTGTTCGCGATGAACTCGTGAACTAATATGGGTTATTAGTTTAGTAATGAAATTTCAATAAAATCAATTCATTCGACGGTCCCACGATCGGTTCGTTGGACCAAACTGTTGTGTGCACTTTGGTCCAACTTGAGATATAATTTATAAGTTTTTATCTCAAATTACTTAACCACAGCAACGCGTGGCCGGGTAGCTAGTATTGTATAAAATATTAGTATCATCGTCATCTGATTGTCTACAATCGCTATTAAATATATCTTTAACATACGTTGACAAAGTTTATCGGGAAGTCGTATTAATCATAAGTTAATTAACAAAGTTCTGCCATTGTACGGTATCTAGAGACGCGAGAATACGAGCAATATGAGTTATACTGAGTATGTTTTAATTATATAAATTAGACAAATATGAATACTCCACTTAGGTTGATTATTGTGGTTTAATATATGTTACTCACCGTAAGTGTGATTCTATGGTTCATACACGTAATATGATACATCAATAAAATTTTAATTTATTTTTACCGTACTTGGGTGACTAGTCAATGCTAGTTATTATTCGAGTTTTCTGTAGGAATGATAAATAAGAAAATTGACTTGAAAAAGTTTTAGTTTCCCTTAAATCTAATAAATAATATATTTGTTTCCATAAATAAAACACGTAGTGGAATATCGACTCGTCTGCCACTGCAGCCAGTTTCGCTAAAACTCCTCAAAAAGATTGTAAATTCAATTTGTAACTTATTTTCAAATATCGAATTGTAAAAAGAAAGAAGATTCACTATTTTAAGCCGTTCGAAAATTTAATTCTAAAAATAAACAAAAGAACTAGCAAACTGGACTAGTTTTACGAAAGTATATAAAAATTAAAGTTCTTACGTTATTTTATAAACCGATAACAACCAACTCTCCTAGCTACATTTAATTTACCTTGTCTCAAATTTGACTGAAATTTGTATTAAAAAAGTTTCTCCCAAATACTTCAACACTACGTTTTCCTTCTTCAGACTCTCTCTGTGCAACCGGATCTCGTCGATCTAACAGGAGAAAGTTTCAGAATTCTGATTCGAGCTGTCTTCGAACCCATTGGGTAAAATAAATTACTGCACCTAGACAAGCGCCTAAAGGAAATTAGTTCACGTAGATATTGTTTGCATAAATTTTATAAAGGTACAACAACTTTGAAAACTTATAAACGTAGAGTCACTGTGGTACACTTAATTGCTGTGTTCTTACAGTTTTGAAAGTTTTAATTAATTTGTAATACAAATACATACACAACCTTCATTTTTGTATTTCTTTAGATGAGTTGGTTCCCTAAAGCCGTGAGTCAATCGCACGTTGTGTATGGGTCCTGATACTGACGCCACTGGTGCTTATTTAATAGGCAATAGTAGCGTTATCATAAATAATTTTAGTTACTAAATGAATAAAAAATAATAATGAATAAATTAAAAAGTAAAAATCATCAGACCATCGTTACCAAGCTCAATTTGTTGGACTCGTCAAAACGAATTATCTGAGCCCAAAATCGATGGGTTTACTAGTAGCCACTTATCTCCACTATCCATCTCCTGACTCCATCATCGGATCATCTCTGGGATGCCAAATTATAGTACTTTCATACAAATTACATATATATACAAAGTATCATTTCAGGTCAAAGTCCAGTCGTAAGGTAATAATTATTAAGGTTACAAATGAAGTTAATAAAAGCGTGTCAAAAATTGTCATCCAGAGGGCCGTATGTTTAAGTGCCTAAATTTGACGCAAAAATTGTCATCCAGAGGGCCGTGTGTTTAACTGCCTAAATTTGACGCAAAAATTGTCATCCAGAGGGCCGTGTATTTAAGTGCCTAAATTGGCGCAAAAATTGTCATCCAGAGGGCCGTGTGTTTAAGTACCTATATTTGATGCAACATTTATGGCACTTACTATATTTTTAATCCGTGCATCCGTATCCTATTATATTCACTTTTACCAACACGTTATTACTAGATACAGAAAATGGATGAAAATAATGTCATAGTTTTTTAATAAATACAGTCGCCCTCTTCAATAATTTGGAAGAACTCCAAGCCACTTCCAAAGATTAGATTCACTTACTGAAATTAATTATTCATTCGGTTCGTTTAGTATTTTAAGTCCCGCTACCTGTGCAAAGATTTTCAAGAGTATACTGAGATACTTGCAGCCATCAATTTAAAAATAGTGCATTCAATCAAATACAGAATTGAATGATTTTTCTTGTACAACTGAGTTTGTAATTGTACGAGGCCTCGGACTTTTTGGTAATAGCTAGTTCGAGTTACAGGTTCAAGAAGCTCCGGGTTGCAAACCCTGAGCTTCTTGAACCATTCCTCACGCTCCCCAATCCATTAGTTTAAGTATTATCCTGTTCATTCCATTGCCTTATCTTGTTGTCTACCTTTCCTTTTCAATATACTGTAGCACTCGTGCACTCTTTTGTCGTGTGCTCATACTGGCCAGGCTTTTAAGGGGATTTCCATGATGAAAGTGGTGTGTTCCAGGAGATTTCAAATTAAACACTAGTAGCTGGAAATAAATATTTTGTTGGGGCAACAAATATACATCAATAACTTTATATCTTTATACGAAAATTGCAAATGTGGCCTACGGCGGCGTTGACCCGCTTTGAAATCATTGGTTTGCCGTACATTCGTTCACGTCCGCGTTTTGTGTGATTTTAATAGAAGAATTCGGCCATTTAAATAAAAGTCCGTATACCGTTTTTCACATAGCGTGAATTCGGTGGCACTTCATTTCATACATTTCACGCATTTTTGTATAAAATTAAAATATAAAAAGTGAAAGGGAATTGATAGAGAAATAAAAATCTGTT
Organism: Euplagia quadripunctaria; assembly: GCA_963859945.1. Lineage (NCBI taxonomy): Eukaryota > Metazoa > Arthropoda > Insecta > Lepidoptera > Erebidae > Euplagia > Euplagia quadripunctaria. The sequence goes on along the minus strand of OY982563.1, from coordinate 4,630,955 downwards.
TTTATTGTATCTTTTTACTCCTATTTTCAATGAATACAGAACTCGAAGTGAGCTGGCGCAACACGCGTTCAACGCCCGAGAAGCACTTGCCAGCCACGTTTGACGCGAAGCTAACGCTCGTCATTTGAATATAGTCTAATTTGTTTTGAGAACCTTTTAGTGGTAGCGGCTTTTAATCACATAGACTAAGAGCTAGTGTCTTACAACTAACTAAGATCGTGCATACATATGTATGATCACAATCTTAGTGCAAAAAATAAATCAAAATTTATTCTGTTGCTTGTTCACTTACTTAGTGCTTTAAAATGGAAAGAATCATAATTTGATACTACTTAATTTTATTTATGGCAAACATATATGTATGTATAAATAATTCGCATTCGAAAATGCGTAATGGCTGCTAATAACAGATTAAAGAAAAGGCTGTATTACGTTTTTATTTTATTTTCAAAGATGTCGCTAATCGATTTAAAATTGAGGTATCATTAGTTACCGAAGTAAATAGTTGACGTTGTTGATCTTGTGGTATTCGGGGTTATTCAAGTCACATCAATCTTTTGAAGTCGTGTTAATCTCAAAAAGAATAGGTATTGTCTAAGTAAGAAAACATTTCACAAATTGTAGACGCGTAATTTATCTAACGAAAATGTTGTCGCGAATGTTTGCATGACGAACGGGTAGGCTTTAAATATGAAATATTACATTTCACGAGATACTTGAAGCAAGACATTTGGGTAGATGACACAGGTTATATATATTTCTTTTTGTAAATACGTCATACATATTTATGAATACATTGCGGGTGTCTGAAGTTGAGTAAAATGGACCAGAACATTATGTTTATGTATCAGATTTTATTGGGCATGATTATGCAGATTTTTTATTTGAATTACGTTTTTTTGTTAGTTTCCATATTTTATAGGCTGCCTTATTGGTCCCGCGGTTTAAATTGACGCTGTTTCGAGTGAGAAATTGAGGTCTCTTATCTAGTTTATGATTGGGCAAATGATACGCGTCCCACGCGACCATGTACGCTAAGTATGGGCTAGTGCACTGCTGCACGCCACAGTGTAGTTTCCTATTTATGTATCTTATGTCTACAACCTTTCAATGCAAGTATAATGTAAAAACATAGACGTTTGAAAAAAGTGACTATAATTTTAGCCTATTACCATATCGACAAGCATCACTTTTTGTATAAATTAAAAAAATAAAACAATATAAATGTTTAGGTCTCTGCGGGGTATGAATCCAAAAGTTTTGTAAAATTTTGAAAAACCTAAAATATTGTACATATTAAATATACATATTTGATCACCTGAATTTATTTTATGAAAACGGTTGGTTACTAATGACCGTTACTAATAACCGAAAAAACCAGCACAAGTGTTAGTCTAAATCGCACACCGAAGGTTATGTAGATGCTTCGTCCATCTCGGCAAACAAACGGCAAAGTTAAGTTTGTCACTCGGACAAACTTAACTTTGCCGTTCTAAAAATAGTCTCCCGTAGTCTCTTTTCGAACTGCAAAATATAAGTGACTAACTGCTCCCCACGGTTTCACCCGCGTAAGTCCCTCATTAAGTTTTCTTAAATTTTCTAATTTCACGCGCCACTTTCTTAATTTTTTCTTTCAAAAGAACCTCCTGACAATAACAAACACAAAAAAAAAAGAATTAGTGAAATCGATCCAGCTGTTTACGCGTGATGCCGTGACCAAAGGAAATAAGGATTCATTTTTATATATATAGAAGATATAACTATAAAATAACGGCTTTCAGAATTTTTTCTTTACTTTTTTCAAATAATAATTTCTACTCTAAGCGTAGAAAAAAAGGGGATGAATGATTGTTCACTAATTGACTTTACACCTGTAAACTAATTCTGTCGAAACTTAGCACACGTCATGTAGTTCTAATGACACTACAACATGACGGAGACGTGTAGTAGATTTGATGTTGGATGAGGAATCCAGTCGAGAGAACTCCTCAATGGTATAAAGCATCTATATCTTGTTATTTTTTATTAATTCTTCTTAATGAGAACTTTAAACCTAAGTCGATTGTTGAATGTCTGCTTTTTAAATATTTATAACAAATAACAATAAAAAGTAAAAGCAGGTAATTATATTATACAGAAGTTAATTAAGTAGGTTAGGTAAGAAAATTTTAAATAAGTAACTATTAATTATATTCATATTTTAGACATAAAAAGAAATTAAAATTTAAAACCTTTTTAACAAGTAATTAAATCGACGGAAGAACAAAGGAACTGAAAAGCGAATACAAACAAAAAATTAAATTCATAAACACTTCAGCAAAATCAGATGTATCGCGTCGCCACTGAGATCACTTCATTTTACGCATTAATTAATTTGCTTTTTTCTATGTTTGGCGCCGACTTATAATTAATTAGGTATTAACATTAGTTTAGGAGTTTAGTAAGACTAACAGGTTTATTTTTCGCTTTTCAGTTCCTTTCTTCTTTCGTCGGTTTAATTTTTGTCAAAAAGATTTTTGAGGGACTGTCAGACTTTTATTTTTGAGGAACGGAGTCCTAAAACCATCTTATGATGTTAATCAGATGCCAGCAGCTCCGGTATGAAACCGTTTTCCATAATCCTCACAAATGCTACACGTTAGCAAAAGCCAGCTATAATTATAGAAAAACGTAAAAACTAGACAAAATTAACTGCAACCTCTTACTAAATTGAATAATTGGCAATCCACCACTGTGCGGTTCACCAGAATTATTTTGCCTCGCACAACCAATCTCTGGAACAAATTATCGCCTGCGGTATTTCCGGACCGATACGACCTTTAAACCTTCAAGAAAAAAGCGTACTCCCACCTCAAACGCCGGCAACGCACTTTTGACTCTTGAGTTACAGGTGTCCATGGGCAACGGTAGTCACTTACCATCAGGTGACCCGTCTGCTCGTTTGTCCCCTATAATATAAAAAAATGGGTAAACAAAACAATAAAGGGACCAAAAAGTTACCCTTTATAAAACCTTGACTGCAGACCCGTGACCACACCTGTATCCGACAGAAATTAGTGAAATTTTACCGTAACTGTTCTACCGTAACAAATAGATATGGAAAAATTGATCATGCCGTCAGCTTTGCAATCCATTGAGCTGAATAATAAAAGTACGATGAGATGTATCCAAACATAGACATCAATTTATACTACAATTTAGTGAGAAAATGTAAACTTACAACCATTTAGGTAATGGGTGAGTTATCTAGTTATTCTGCCTCGATGCGTCGCAGAATTCGACGTTATAAAGGTGAAATTTTATTTTCTGTTTTAATTCTTATAGTAGTGATAGTTTTCCAGTAACTATTTGCTGAGCTGAATTTATAAACTGAAAATCTATGATAGAACAAAGCCTGCTGTTAGACTTTACCCAAACAAACTATTAACGACACAAAAACAATAAATATTGCAATGGCAAATGGCGGAAACAAATATTACATATTGTCAAATAGAAAATACAGATACAAAATCAACTCAAAATAATTTACGCATATGATAGCGATTAACCACTCATATAAACCTAAGTGGAAATAATTTACTCTTCGTGCTGACTTATCATAACTGGAGATGCGCTTCTGTTGTTGCGGGCGATAACTATAAAGACTAACTTATAGCGCCATCTACATTTTATTATAGATCTAACCCATTGCTGAGCACGCGCTTATTCTCATGGTAAGCGGAGTTAGGCCAAAATCCATTTGCCTAGAATTCTAAGATACACAGTTTTCCTTACGTAGTGGCGTTACCTATTCGTTTCTAGATATAGATCGCCTGATGGTCGAATGTTAACCATAATTAATTGAAGTGTCATTGTAGACTTCCGTATGACATGACAGGTCAACAGATATATTGGACACGTGTAGCTTGACCCCTAAACAGCTACTATTTTTCAATAGCTCTGGGAAGTAGAGAAACAACGTTTTGAAAAATGCTTTATCAGACTAATGACGCTGTTAAAAACACAGTGATATATATTCTTTATTATTGTGTTAAGTGTCTAGTGCTACCTCAACCATTTCTAGTATTTTGTAGCGTAAAAAGTAAAAAAATCAGTCTATTGAAAATAAGAACGCCGTAAATACAGAAAAGTGATAGCCCATAATTTATTTTTTAGTCTATTTTGCTCCTTTTCAGCTTCTATCCGTTTTTTTTTCTTTTATTTTAATTTTTTTATCTTAAGCTTAAATTTTGCAAACTTGGCTAGGCAAAAAGTTTATTTAAATTCTAGGCACTGACAACTGCAATTTATTTACATGACCTACATAACAACACCACAACAACAACATAGCAAGACATATATTTAAACGCAGTGGTAATCTACAAGTAAATGCAAAGCAACGCATGTCGGGGTGTATCACATACTCGTATATTGGTAAATTCATTTACCGGCCACAGGAGCCCCGAGGCGCTCATCGATTTTACGCTCTACTTCGTCCTCACGTAATGAACTCTGTATTGCCATAGATAAAAATAAAGGCTATCTTGGAGCTATTATTGCATGACAATTTTTACTTGCACGACATTTTATTATGTCTTTTGATTATTTTTTTAAAATATGCCGGTTATCATAAATTACATTACATTGAGTCGAGTATCAGATATAATTAGTACCTTCCAGATATAATTATGTCGTTACATACATATTGCCACATTTACACGTTACATGGCAAATGGCGTTCTATCATCTCGGCCTACACTGGACCAGAATTAGGCGTGAGCATATATATGTGTATGTATGTATGTATACAACGTGTTAAAGAAAGACATAGTTATATTTGGGAGGTATGTATACTCGAAAAAACAGTTAAGTTAGCCACAGAAACTAATAATTTACTGGAATAGGAAAAATATACATCACATATTTGGCAATTGTTGCGGTGTAATACACAACATTGTTACATTACTAATATTTGCTTCAAACTAAAACCAAACTTGTTCGAAAATAATGTCGAACAAACGTTATGTATTCAAATACCAAACCTTGTTTTACCTTTGTTTAGCCTACATTTCGCAACGTGATATATATTTATTTATACCTCATGTTCTCTTTGAAATCATAAGTATGATTCTCACCGAATGGGCCGCGCCAAAGCCAGTGACGGAAATTGAAGTTTATATTTATTACTTAAAATTAATTTTTGCATGGAACTTCTTGCCGCCGCGGTCGGTCAAATACAACCGGCTGCGCTCACTTGCGCTCGGCTACCGCTGGGCCCGGTCGGATCCGCAACAGCAACGCGTATGGGCTTTGCTTCGAACCGTATGGGCCGGCTCGACCGAAGTGATACCACGGCCTCACAGAAAACCAGCAGTGAAGCAATGCTTGCATTGCTTATCGCCGAGTGAGTGAGGTTACCGGAGGCCTTATAAGACCCTTCCCTCTCCCGCTCTCCCTTCCTCGCCTCTCATTCCCGCTTCCCCTACTCCCACCTTAAAGTCCGGCAACACACTTGTGACTCTTGAGGTGCAGGTGCCCATGGTCGATTCTAGTCACTTACCATCAGGCGATCCGTCTGCTCATTTGCCCCCAATCCAAAATATATATATATATATATATATTGATGTTTGATTATTTATTGTGAGACATAGAGGGACTTTAAGTAATACTAAAGAACGTGTAATTATTTCACTACTTAAAGATCAGCACTGTTTTATGTCGTATTTGTACGTAATAAAATAACTCATGCACTAGCATAAATTTATTATTTAGGTCAATATATCGCTTTTAAAAAAAAAGAAAAAAGCCCTTCTCAAGTCTCATATTATTACGTGATTAATACGAATTTTAATGTTGTTGCCTAGTAAATAGATTCCACATTCGCCATTAGCACAACATGAAGTGCGGACACCGCGCGGTGGAGGCAAAAAACTTTCATCTCGTCTAACCGAACTTTAACATGCGGCCGCCGCACGTCAACCACGCGGTCGCCGCAAAGATAGCGTTGATCTCTCTAATTTAAAGCGTAGTTGTCAAAAAATAGAAGGTATTTTACAAAAACAACGTAGTCTGTAGACATGCAAACAACTCCGTCTCCAATTAACGTGAATGTTTTAGTTTTTTTCATGACATAAGTGATTAAATACCAGTTTGACGAATTTTACTGTTTATTAGTGTATCGAAATGAATAATGCGAATTCAATATAGAGCAGGATAATACAAGCCAATCGTTCTTCTCTTTATGTCCAGAGAGAAGTGTAAACGGCTGTAAATGCTAATACTGCCATACATTTGAACTTCAGAATTTTCCTTAGCGTATTCAAAACCCATTGAATGTTTCCGGGGTCTCGTATAGATCTTACGTCGGATATTGCTTTTCGATTGGTAGTAGCCGAATCGTTTTACTAGACGGGTAAAAGGAAAAATTAACTGAATAACGGATAGGCGTGTTCTTTTAGCTGGATCTGGTTTTTCTACTTTTTTAAGGAGATGTGGTACAGGAGGTATGGTACAGCAGTTTTCTGCACGTAAAGCACGTAGGGTACTGGTTATATGTGATAGTTATGAGGAGATGCGCAAAATATACCCTATCGGGACTGGCTACTCGCTGTACAAACTAAGCATAAAGGACATTTTACTTTGTTGAAGTGAAACTTCTTTAGAATCGTTGTGATTTGAAAATTTGATTACACGAAAGTCACACTAAAAAGAGACAAACATATTCATAAATAAGATTTAGCCTGCAAGAGAATGAGATAGAATACAAGTATACAGTGTTTCCTATAATCTTCGTATGATAGCACGTGTTTTTGCGCCTGCGTACTACGAAGAAAAAGAGACAAACATATTCAAAAATAGGATTTACCCTGCTAGAGAATGTGATAGGATATAAATATACAGTGTTTCCTATAATCTTCGTATGCTAGCACGTGTCTTTGCGCCTGCGTACTACGAAGCCTTCAGAAGTTGCGTCATAGTCAACGTGGTGTATCATTCAAGTGTATAATTTTTGTGCATTTGCGTATTAAAATTCGTTGGTTAATTAATTTACGTTAATTATTTGACAAATTATTAAAAAATCTGTTTATATGAATTCTGTCAGAATGTTTACTTTAAAGAAACCTCTAGAGACATTTGTGTAGTGTTGTCCGTCCGTAACAAAGCGACAATAGCTGAGATTAAAAAAAAACATTGCTTTCTTTTTCATGTCGACAGAGCGCAGTTAAAAGTAATTGTTTAATCTTAAACGGCAACGTATCAAAATACTTGCAATGGATCATTTATAAGTAGTCTTTTCCAAGTGTAAAATTAAACCTCGAAGGAAAAAATACTTTAATTTTTTTTAAGTCGTCAATAGCTATGAAAGAAAAGAAAATTATTATTTATTTCCACCGTAATTAACGCGATTACAACTGACTGAAACTTCAGGCAATTCAGAGGTATGTAATACCGTAATACCTTCTCGTGATCGCGTTAATTCCGTGGAAATACATAATTACATCATGGAATGCGAAAGTTTAAAAGTTAGTAAAAAGAAAATTAGTAGTAGTTTAACATAGGAGAAAAACTAAGTGAACGTTTTTTCTATGGCTATTTGTATTTTACATGATAATAATTGTAGATAGTAAAACATATTATATTAGTTACTACTCACCCTAGCGTAAAATGTGGAGTAAGAGAATTACAATTTTCTGTCAAGGTGTGATGGTCCGAAGCTACCTTATGTTTCTGTAAGTGTTATGTTCTCTTAAATTTCCCGTTTCGTTCGGAGACTTACATTTTGGCACAGCATATTATAGCTCGTCCTAATTTTTTAATCTAAATAATAACAATAAATAAAGTCATGTAGATAGCCTGGTGAATGCGGAAATGTGAACTCATTACTCAGAGACTGTGGTGTTTTATTTTGTTTCATCTAACTGTTTAAGGCTCCCCGCCTTGTGGCCAAGCGCCAAGGTTCACAGGGTCGCTAAAAGAATCGGCAAAGATGTAATGAGGTTTTAAGACGAAATTCCCTGCGAGAAATAGGTTTAGCACAAGTTTAAAAGCTTCTGTTTTTCATATTCATGTTTACATAACTGCTGGATACATTTTCAATCACTAGAATTAAGCCTGCAAGAACGCTTGATTGAAATCTTAACTGCGGGCATTATTAACTAGACCAGACTAGTTCATTTCTATGTTTTATTGTAAGTAGTTATATACTAACTTATATTTTTATTCTACATAATTGCCACAGGGATTGTCCACAGGGGGGAGGGGGTTCGAAAAAAATAACGAAATATCACAAGGGGGAGGGGGGTGTAGTGCGTTATCACGTGTATTAATTTTTTCGTAAAACGCGCTATTATATCTGTATTTAATGATAATATTCTGAAAATTTTTAATGTATTTGGAAATAAAAAAAATACACGTGATTTTGTCACGAGAGCTAGTCTAAAACCTCACCACGTATCACCAGAGCCGAGGGGGAGGGGGGGGGGGGGGTGAAAAAGATGCCAAAAAACATCACGTGATTAATGGACGGTCCCATACTAATTATTAAAAAACTATTTTCACAAAACCCAATAACACAAAAGTTTGGTATCTACTTTATTGAGTTGAGAATAAATTGGACATCAAATCTGAGCTAAACCCATGGGGATGAAATGGATTGTTCTTCAATTGCTAATGTGAGAACCCATGTTGGCTAAACGCAAAAAGATTGATGGAGTAAAGACGGAAAAAGTAGGTTAAGTGAAACAAGACCCTCTCTTAACAAAAGAATCATTATATTATGGTTGAACAGATAGAATTAAAATATAATTTTAGTAATAATATCGTTCCACTGCTTATCAGGAATTAAAAATAAAAATAAGGTTTGTTATTTTATTGATAAGAGTAATCGTGGAAACGTCTCATTAGCCACTGACAAAGATGTTCGAGAGCCTGCTGCAAAGTCATAAAAGATAGTGAATTGGGTTTCAAGCTACATTATCCATAGAAACTACTATTCTCAACTTCAAACATGGTGATGCGTATATCATTATTGGTGGTACAATTACTATTGTAAATGTTACTTGGTTATTTTTTATGGTATAGGGGTAAACGAGTAGACTGCACACCTGATGGTAAGTGACTATCACCGCACATGGGGATGAAAGTTTTATCACGTTGGACGATGGCGGAATGCTGCGGCCGGTATAAGTCCGAACAATTCCTCTGAGCACTCCCCATAATACAAGCGATAGAGAATGCAAACTGAAGCTACATCTCTAAGCAATGCCAAGGGGTCAAACCGGTCTGAAATATCCTGGCAATCGTCTATATGAACTATGTTAATGAAGATCATAGCAGAGTTTTCAGAGTTTTTTAAGTGATGTAGGGTTTCTCCACCTTATGGAAACCGAAGTTAGACCACTATGAGCACAATACTTTGTTTTTTTCTGATAAGTTTATTTAAGTAGGGTCGCTACAGAGAGGGATAATTTTAGCAGGCACATCTGACAGCCTATGAATTGCGATTAATAAGTGCACCGCCCACAACTTACTATCAGACACAAACCGCCTTTGCCAAGTTAAGTATTTAAAAAAATAATAATGTAAAAAGAAGCGTAAAGCGTTCGATAGCGGATTCGCAAGGTGACATGGTGCTTCATAAATTTAAGTAAAAATTCCGTTGTTTAATGTCTACCAACTTGTCAAGGTTTACACACAAGAATTCAATGTCCCGATATTGCACGCGCACTTATTGACTATTTATTCGTAATACGCAAGAGCGCTGCGCACGGAGGCGCCTATGCGCTGCAGAGTACATATCGTGATATTTGCTCACCTATTTCGGAATAAGTGTTCCTATTAATTCTGGGAAAAGACACCTTCAGTGAATTTGTATAGTGCCAACTCATAGAAAATAAAATATCTATATCGTTATATACAATAACCTAGCTTTGAAGTTACTGTGACTGAAACTGTAAACAGTATATACAGTATATAAAAATCGATTTATGCGAATATATGAAAAATCTAATTATGTATGTATATTATTCTATATGTACGGGAATTATAGGTATTACCGATAGGTATTATATCTGAGAATGACTCAATCGATTTGGCTGATTTATTTTGTTGTATTCCTAATTGCTGGAAAAGTTTTACATGAAAGATTTTTTGGAAAATTCACGGTTAAAGTTCATACTTTGTATTTTTTTCAGGGTCCCGTTTCTTCAAATGAAAAAAGGAAGCCTTATAGGATGACTTTGTTGTCTGTCTGTCTGAATGTGAAGACCCTTTTTCTCAGGAAAAAGCCTTGCCTCCACGGGGCATCAAGTTGAAATTAGCATCAAATGCTTATTTATGCCTGCGGTTCCTTGAAGCTGTAAAAAATCAAGCTTCAAAGTCAACTCCATTAAAAGATACTGCCATTTTTATGCGTTAAATTTCAACTATTTTAACATTTTATTGTTAAATCAAAACCTATAAGGTATAATGGGAAGTCAATTGACTGAAAATCATGAAATTTGGCAAAAAGTAAGGTCTCACAGCACAAGTAAGGGAAGAAATCCGAAGATTGTAATTTTTTTGGTTCATCTTACAAATTTTTTTTTTTAAATAAACCCTGAAAACCTTAAGCTCCTTTTTTTGGCAGTCGTTTAAAAATCAATCTTCGAGAATCGATTCCCGTGATGGAGGAACTATCTAAGTACAATTTTGTTTGCTTATGGAACCCTCCGAGCGAGAATAAGAATCGCACTTATCCGGTTTTTTTTTTTAATTTTTGAACGTCTGATTATACTATTAAATTTTTGTTTTATTCAAGAAACATTGATTTTGCACTCAAAAAATAGGTATAGGGTATCTAGGAAGTTTAGAAATTTGAGAATTTTATAGATTTCGTCGTGCTTATTTCGAATTTCCACCTTGCCACCTCGGATCTTTGCCACTCGCGCCACCATATCGTAAAAATGGCGCCATATGTTTACAATATACAAGTTTACAATACAAGACAAGCGCTAAAACAATTGCCCGAAGCATTCATGATAATACTTGAGCTACATGTCTCATCATACCTTTTAAACATTACATTACAGACATTACTCGTTCTACTTAACGATGCATGTAAAGCAGTTAAGATGTAACTAAATTGTAGTAGCATATTGACATGTGACAACAAAGTCTTTATTTGGCGGATTAACAACAAAATGATACGGGTTTTTGACACATTGCCTATGAAAATTACCTATCTCTAAAATTACCAACATATGCTTAAACCGTAAGAGTTCTTTTTAATTCAGCTACATTCTCATTTTAAAATAATTCAGCTTTTCTTAACTTCAATCAACAACTTTACTTTTCTTTTCCACTTTTTTCTTTAAAGGTCGTCTGGTAAAGCTCGCTTTAATAGATAAGACCGCTAATTTTACTCAACTTTTAAGATAAGATTTATTTGAACGGTATTTCTATACACTTTATCTACCAACATGCATAAATTTAATATTTAGTTACAAGATTAAAACTAAATATGTATAAATCTTTATACATATTTAGTTTGGTGGCAATTTTAAAGTTTGGTAATAATTTTTCCCCAACAATATATTAAAACTAAAAGAGAAAGCCCTAAATTCGTGTAATATTTCGAAGCACCTGTGGTACTAGCATAACAAGCGAGACTACAAGACACTAAACAAAAGCTTATGATAAAGCTATTGAGCTAGCTAACAGCCTCACTGTGATATTACGACACTTCACTTGAGTGCTCCGTCATTAGGCTGTTATGTCACTGACAGTTACACGAATGTATGCAGACTAGAAATGTCAAGATATAATGGAAAAAGGCCTTTATGTCAGAACTTAAACAAATAAAAAACTTATTTAATCGCGTGCCTTTAAAGTTATTCATAGGTGTTCTAGTGAGGCCGTATAATATTTACAGATGAAAGTGGAGAAACTTTGAAAAATCGATGGGTTCGCTGTGTCTGGATTCTTTTGGAGCGGTACACATTGTACAATACAGATTTCGGTTTGGTCGCAAACCACCGACAGCAACGGTCGGGAACACGATTTCTATGAAGTAGCAAAACCACTAAGCACTTTATCTTTATTCGTTATAAGGTATTAGAGAGGCATCTAGGTATTTTAATCCTAATCAACAACGGAATGGAACAACCTAAAGGGATACAGGCTGTGCAGTAGAAGAATATCTTTAAAGTAAGTACCTAGGTTTGGCAAGTATATTGCAATAGGAGCTACACTATATTTTATTTGCTGTACTAATATTATAAAGTTGAAGAGTTTGTTTGTTTGGTTGAACGCGCTAATCTCAGGAACTACTGTTTCGAATTGAAAAAATATTTTGAAGAAGGCTATAGGCTATATAACATCACGCTACTAATAGGAGCGGAGCATCAATTAAAAATGTTGAAAAAATGCTGAACATTTATCTCCCTCTCTCTTTGTTAAGTACAAAACTGTAACACTTATATGTAATTCAAGTAAAAGAAAAACAACCATTTTGGCTGCTTTTGTAAATATACGTGCTCAATGTTAAATAATTAAATAAGATACAAACATAAATGTTCACCGTTAATTGTTTTACAAAGTCTTAAATAAACTAGAGTAGAATATTTTAGCGGTAGTAAAAGATTATATTTTAAAAGTGGAAGTAATGTTACAAAAGGAATAAAAGAGTTGCAAGACAAATAGTTTTATCATAAATAAAATTACATACAAAATTACATAATATCTTTAGTAGAAATGTGTATCAGTTATTGAAAGCCTCTTTTAGTCAACGTTTTATATCTATGTACCGTAGTCGAATGCATGTTAGCCTTGTACATCAGTTAGGCCGACTAACTTAATGGCTCTGAATGAATGGCTCGTCTAGATAGGCAGGAGCTACTCATGGAGAGGAGGTCTCACAGAATCATAAAGGATTATTAATAGTGTTAAAGGAGCGGCCTTTAATCAGAGCGGACTGGTCGGGGAATTACCTTCATTTATAATCGTAACCAAAATAAACTAGTGTTGCGTTCGTCTGCTGATTAAAAACTTTTCATGCAGAAGCTATGTTACACTAGTTATTATCCACGGTTTCACGCTTTATAAAATGTTTTATCTTAGGTTGTGTAGGGGCACGATATGCCTGCATAAATGTCAACAGTTTACTAAATAGGTTTGTGTGTCATGTCCCACATGTGATGGAACTCCGTGTGGATTTAGTCGGTTCGATTCCGACATACCACTTCACCGTTAGCTTAGGTGATGGGGTCATCATCTCACCGGGGCGTAGGGTGGGGGTTTGCACACGATAAAACAAATTTGGTGAATTGTGTGTATTTAAATAGTTTCAGGATAACCATTTCGAGATAGGACCTACTTTTATTTGTTAATTTAAATTTTAATCTTCATGCAAATTTTGTACAAAGGCGGGCTTAATACCCAGGGCATTCTGTACCAGTCAAACTTAGGTTGATGTAGAAATCTTAATTAAATTAATTAAATCACATTTGAAATTCCTAACAATAATCTGTTAAATCCAGACAATCTTGATATACACAATACGTATATAGGAATACACACTACTAGTTTTTCAAGTCTATAAATAATTAAGTGGACATGGTAGACACTCTTGAGCAGTTGTGTTGCAATACTTGTACGCCAGATGGCGCCAACGCCATTTATTTGTGTGAGTATAGTCTGTTGATGTGCTACAGCAATGCGGAGCCCGCAACAATGTCCGCAATACATTTAAATATTTGGATGGCTAGAGAGAAAGCTCTATTCAAGCTCTCCGATATTTTTGCCAAAATTTATAGGGAAGTTACTTTACTGTATAACGTTTACGTTAAAATTTAAACATGATATGAATTACAATACAAACATAATATACCCATTAAGTTAATACTATATCAATCGACGGTCTTGCTCACGGGGATTTCTTCAAGAAATAATTTTCAACTGAACTAAACTCAGTCCGACTGGCAGTAGCAGGTTTAAAGGGACGGGTATGTGAGTGCATTCTAGTCGCTTTCTCAGCGCTTTAATCCAAAAACAGTTAATTTTACAGAAAAACTACAAGAGACATTTTTTGTAGACAATTTTATGAGAAACAATTTTTAAAATGACCTTATTGACCTCCGAGCAATAGGTCGCGAAATATTTGCGAAAAACTGATTTTCGTGACCTTTTGACCTTTGTAACTTTTTTAGCCCGCACGATATCGATGTCGATTTTTCACATCTTCATAATAACACCGTAATGAAGGTGTATACAAAAATTCAGCTCACTAGGAATTTTCCCCAGATTGGGGTTTAAAAGTCCTAAAATGACTGGACTATATGTATTAAATTACTTTTAATTAAAGTTAAAATATCCTCATTGTAACTAAACACTCCATAAGTTTAAAAAATCTGTCCCTAGGTAATTTAATTGTATATTAATATAGGAGTAATTTAGTAATATTCAGTTTTTTTTTCGATAGCCTTTGAAACAAAGACCGACCTATGATTTTTGCCCTAACCTATTTCCTACATTATCTTGCATTTGTAAAGTGAGCCGTGCGATAATTGGAACTGAGATAGCATGCATTTTAGCTAGCATCATCAATCAATCATTCAGCCTTCTGCGGTCCACTGCTGGACATAACGTTTTTCTAATTTTCGCCTGACGCATTCAGTCCATCCAGCCTGAACATTCTTCTAGTTGGCAGTCTTCTTATACGATATAACATTTATAATGTGGTAAGTAGAATAAAGAATGTTTTATTTATCTATCTATTTCCGTGATTTTAGTTAACACCCAAGTTTCGTTACCTTACTTGAGAAACTTAATATATATGTTATAATAATCTCTGTGTAAATTGACAAGATAAGAACATTGGGATTACAATCAAAACCACAAGATATACCTAATGTGTATGAATTTTTTTTTATAAATTTAGTATATTTTTACTACTACGATGGAAAATAAACATTTAGGTAACCCGCCTCGCGATATCCTATTTGTGGATTTGTTTTTCTGAAAATCAAACGGTTTTGTGAATGCTCAAGAGACTCCATCAAGCGGTTTTGAATTTGAACAAGAGATCCGTTTGGTCATTGAGCAAAAAAAATATTTTTTTATGATCAACAAAGTCTGCTTGTTTACTTAATATGGATTGATAAATGGACTTTATTTTCACAGTAAACGTAATTTCAGGTGCACAAAATAAATACAAGTTACCGATGATTAAAATTAGTTTCTACATGTCACATACCTTTATTCTCTTGATAGTCTGATATTCTGGAGGATTCGGTAATCTTCGGTTTTACTCGACACTAAATCGTAGAAAAGAGGGTGTGACACTATATCCATCTGGAGTGACGTGTGTAATCTTATTGTAAATCACCAGGGAAAAGAGGCTGGAAAACTGGCTGTTCCTTTTCACTTTTATACGTTATTTCAATTTGTCTTTATATGAATTTATGTACCTGAAACAAATAAACATATGGTTAATATATTTTTTTTTTTAATTTCAGTCGACATACGTATAAAGTCATGTATCAGATGTTAGGTTCATTTAATCACGTGTGTATTTAATTAGTATTGAATGTATTTTACATTAATATTCGTTAAAGTAACATTGCTATATACTATAAACTTCTACCTAGTTAATGTGACATACATTCGTGGATAGCACTGAAAGTTTTTAGAATAGGTGAGTAAACTCACTGATGATTCTCGGAAAGGACGTCCTTCTACGGCTACTACTGAAGATAGCGTTGTAACAATATTAGCTGTGATACAACTAAACGCTTTGAACGATCCGAATGACGAATGAGAGGACATGGCTAGTTCATTTCCCAGCTCATTATTACTCTCGAGTCTCGATAGTTAATTTTGTGTAGGAACAATGATTCCTTTGTTTTTCAGGAACAATGTTAACCTTCATTTACTTTTGGTTCAACAAATTCTCGAATTATAATCCTAGATTCCAAAGTAATTATAGTAAAATATATCTTATTATAGTTCGCATGATTTATAATATTGATTTTATGTATGTAACAATTCATTAGAATTGTATATCACGTGATGTACAATTTTCAACTGCATACTTCCTGTCCTAAAATTTAAAGCTAATGTTACTTGAGACTGCAACATCATTGATCGCTATTTAGAACCAAGGTACGCTAACCACTATCCCTAATCACCTGCGATTATCATCTACAATATTCATCTAGTCAATGCATGTTGCAGTCAAATAAAAAATTAAGACATTTTATAAAGTGCCTAATTCCGGATTTCAGAGTCAGTGCACCTATCAAGATACTGCAGAGTATAAGCGCCCTTGCCCTACTGAAATTATACAATTCTGCTGCAAAACCGGAATAGCGGAATTTATTTTGGTGCGCCTTAATTTACTTTGGATAACCAGAAACACTATATTTTATTTTATTTTTACCTAACCTACTTAAACAACGTGAGTGCTGTGCGACTAATGATAGAAGCTGATAGAAAGGTGACATATCAATAGATTCGGGCAGCTTTAGGCATTAGTATGAGTCAAGTACAAAAGTCTTACATGAATATTTAGGCGTCATAAAGCTTTGTACTAGATGGATACTTCATAATTTACCTTGGACATATTGTGACATCAAACCTGAAGGATGATAGCGATATTGAGCGTCAACGAAGAGCCTAATGTGTTGTGGGCAATATGATTAGTAGAAAATTCTGTAAGTCTTCCCCAGACGTAAAAAGCAATTAATAGCATTCGAGTTGCCTACAATAACATCTTTAGGCAACTCATGGGACTACCACGCTGCTGTAGCGCTTCCGGTATGTTCTTCGAGGCGCGAGTTAATTCCTTTGAAGCCATCCAGAGAAATCGGATCGTACAATTCATGTCCAGAGTTGACCGATATAAGAATGTTATTAAAATGAGTCTGTCGGAAAGAATACTAACATCATGCATGTACAAGCATTGGATCAAAACGACAGCCTAACTGTTAGTTGTATTTTTTATTTATTTTTTTGGTTTGTGTATTTTGTTGTTTCGATTGTCTTTTATGTTATGAATCTTGTGTTCGAAATAAAGATTATTATTATTCTCTTTATTTATCGTAAAACTTATAAATTACATTTTTAAATACCTATAAAACAAAATATATATTTAAAAATATAAAAAATAGTATACCACCGACATCGGGTACAGGGACCAAGACACCGGTGGTTAGGGCTCCAAAGACAGGAACCTCCTCACTATACGGGCCGTGTCGAGGAGAACTGCCTTCTGCATCAGTCCCTTGATCCAGCCGTCTAACGCGAGCCTCTTAAGGTGTTGATCGAGGCTTTTGGCTATCAATCCATGAGCAGATATGACGATCGGAACAATGATCGCCGAATCGACATTCCACATATCGACAATCTCGTGAGACAAATCCAAATATTTAATTTGTTTTTCTTTTTCAACTTTCACGAGGTTGTCGTCATGAGGAACAGCGATATCGATAATCATTGCGCGGCGCTCTGATCGATCTATCACCACTATGTCAGGTTTATTGGCAACAATAGTTCTGTCAGTGATGATAGCTCGATCCCAATACAATGTGGCACGACTATTTTCGAGAACTGGGTCGGGCACATACTTGTAATATGGCACCTCTGAATGCACAAGATTGTATCTAAGGGCAAGTTGTTGATGCACAATCCTGGCCACTTGATTGTGTCTGTGCAAATATTCCCCGTTGGCAAGACGAGAACAACCAGAAATAATATGCCTGATAGATTCACCGGGACGGTGGCATGCCCGACAGATGTCCACCGTACCATCTTTCAGGATATATTTCCGATAGTTATTTGTCATAACAACTTCGTCCATAATTGCAAAGACAAAACCCTCGGTTTCTCCGAAGAGATCACCGAACCGTAGCCAAGATATGGACGCTTTTAATATATCGTCTATATCAGGCCCATTTAGGGCCTGATAAAAACGACCATGAAGTGCTTTGCCCTTCCATACCTCCCTGCGATCATTAGTACTAAGTATTACAGGCTTGCGCCAGTTCTCTTTAGCCAAAGCGAGCGGGGTGAGTCCGTTGTCCACTGCGACTACATTACAATGCACTCCCACATCAGCATGCAGAAAATATTCTCTAAGGTTGTATATCTCGCGATTGTGTAAAGTCTTAATGTTTAAGAGTCCACGACCCCCAAACTTTCGCGGGATATGCAACCTCATTACTGATGAACGTGGGTGGTGCATTCGGAATGCAGTCAGCAGTGTACGGACTCTCCTATCAAGGGCATCTAATTCAGTCTGAGTCCATCTAAGTATACCAAAGGAATACAGCAAAACCGGTATGACCCAACCGTTGCAGGCACGAATCTTATTATTATTATTATTATTTATAATTTGACGGAAGATCAAAAACGGCGTCGTTTGGATTAGTGCCGCTCAATGCTTGAAAAGTATGACGAAGGTGACTCGAATGCCATATATGACATCGTCATAGGTGATGAAAGCTCGATATATTGTTATGGACCCGAAACCAAAAGACAATCTGCGCAATGGATGTTTCCATTCAAAGATTTACTGACAAAAGTAAAGAAGGCAGAAGTTAAGGAAAAAAGTTGATTGCTTCATTCTTTGGACGGACGGTTCATTTCGCAACAATCATTCTAAAAGATAAAAGGACTATTACTGCAGATTGGTATGTCAGTTATTGTCTACCTTTTATCTTGGAAAATATTAGACAGCAGCGCCCAAGAAGGATCCTTCTCCACGACAACAACGCTCCAGCTCACTCCGCCAGACGGACTATCGAATATTGGTCTATCGAAGGTTTAGAGCTAGGGAGTCATCCTCCTTACAGTCCCGACCTGGCACTTTGTGACTTCTATTTATTTTCAAAAATAAAAATAACCTTAGAGGAATTCGTTTTATTAAAACTGAAGATGTCGTGGCTGCGTTTGAAAAAGGCGTGGAAGAGATCCCTAAGGAAGAGTGGGCTCACTGTTTCAGTCAATGGTTCCATCGCATGCGACGGTGCTTAGAAAGGAACGGAGACTACTTCGAAAAGTTTCAAAAATATTAACAGGCTTCTATATCATTCCGTTTTTTATTTCTGTAGGTAGAAGGTTTTTCATCCACACGGCATGTACCGTCACATACTATACTAACAGTGTCCCTATTATATAACCAGATATATAATCAAACTGACGTGTTCTTATTCTGATGTTTATCGGACTGCGCATTAAAGCGAGGTGGCATAATTTAGTTTAATATGATCGAAATAAGATAATTGGACGGGAGGTGGTTGGTTAGATGAACATTGATTTAAGTTTTATGTTTAGAATATATTTAGTTGTTCCTGTTACAATAAAACAAATGTACACATTGTATACGTACTTACACTTGTTAACATTGTAATAATAATTATTTTCTCTACAAATATTTGTGTTTGACTCACAGCAGGCTAGCTAAAAGTAGCTAAAAATTTTAATCCAAAAATAGAATGGTGCTTTTGTCCCAAAGCGGCATGGCGACCGTATCAAAAATTTAAACAACGAGTCTTACAAAGAGACAAAAGAAAAACTATAAAGACATGAATTCCGTCGTCTTCTTACCGAATTCTGTGAAGTTTTTACATTTTTAATTTATGCTATTACCTTCAATTATTAACTAGCATTTGTGATTTATAATTCCATGTTAAAAAACCGGCTACTGTCACTAGAATGATCCTAGTCCTTATCCTTCCTAATTTTATAAATATGAGAGTGAGTATGTTTATTTGTTTGTGTGCTTTGCTTTCATACCTTGACTTTTCAACCAATCATCATGAAAAGGTACAGAGAAGGACATAGATTAATAAAATAAAATAAAGTACTGTTTTTGAGGGATAGTGAATTGTTTGTCAAAATCTACATTAAGCTTCAAGCGTAAGTTAGTTTAAAAATAAATTCATCTCCAATGCCTTAATTAACCGTTACATGTAAAAAAATTGTAAGTATCCTTACATGTAAAAGAATAGCATAGACCGAAAAAATAAAATTTCAATGCCAATTTAAAAATCAACAGATTAATTATAACTTTATTAGATATTATAATTTTCAAAAGAACATAAAAATATGTTACAAACTATTTGGAAATTCTTGATTGACAGATGTGACGCATAACGCCATTGAGGCAGGACTAACTCCTTTAAAAATTACCCTCGTTGGGCCCGAATATAGTCGTGCATCCCCAAAATACACACGTGAGTAAAACAAAAATAGCCTATGTGTTAATGCAGATGTCCAGCTATGTACATACTAAGTTTCATCGCAATCGGTTTGGTAGTTTTTTCGTGAAAGAGTAACAAACATCCATACAGACTCACAAACTTTCACGTTTATAATATTAGTAGAATGAATACCACTCGCAAACGTTTTTATTCTAATCGACTTGAATTGCGACGGGTCTTTACCCGTGCAAAAACTTAGAATTTTATTTCGGGAAGAAATATGATCTACAAAAGCATCAAGCATAAACATTCATATTTAAATTCGCTATCTCAACTTACTTTTTATCCTCACGCATCACGCACTCTTGTCATGATAAACGACCATTACTCAAGTTATCGTTCTTTTGTGTGCTTGCCTACTACGTCACAAAAGGTAAGTATATCATCCATGTATATTACTATTAAATCCACTAAGATTTAATTACGATAAGTCCGTCATCTTCACATGTATATTAGTGTAATTAACTGACAAGATCTTATAATAGATATCAAAACAATAGGTTCTAGAGGAATTAAATGAGTTTAAAGTAATAGCAAAATAAGATTTGGTTTTATAGGAAGAAAATTATTTTAGGGTTTAACCATTTCTTGTTATGGAATTTATTAAGAATTAAAGATGACTATAGAAAGAAAGAAAGAAAAGAAGATTCACATTTATGATACGTTATAGCACAAAAGATAATATATGTAATATACATTACAATATATGCAATAATAAAGTTACATCTAGAATCAAGTTCGCTCAAAAAATGTGTACCATCAAATAGGATCTGGTTCTGCGTATGCTAGACAGTGACATGTGTCTGGCTATGTGGCTCCTCTCTGTAAATCTTTAAGTGTAAACATAATACTGGTGTCATATTTAATGCGCTGAAAAGATTTTAAGTGCAGAAGAATTTTGAAATATCATCAATATCATATAGGGAGTGCAGTGAAGTTGACAAACCTGTCCGGTCAGTAGGTAATCCAGAACAAAATAACATGCATCGGGGTATTTGATTCTACATTTTTCTGATCCACCTTTGTGGAATGCGTGAAATGCTCTTGAAAAGACAATCATTTCAATCTACATCAAATTCGGTTATCTTTTCGTTTACCCGACGACGTATGAATCGAATTTCACATGGTCCAAGAACCTGTGATCGCCAGATCTTCGTCATTTTATAAAAGCTGAAAGATTATTCATTTATGTACCCGACCAAGATAAAAACGGTCGCTGAGCATGAAGTTTGCATCATGGTGGCTTTGGCAACTATGAGGCACCAAAGGTGGAAAAAATTGAGACCTACTTTCGTCATAGTATAAAGCGTGTTTTATTTATATTATCTTCGTTATTATATTAGAAGTCTAGTCATTAATTCCTAGATACTTTGTACGGTGTAAGCCCCTCGCCAGACGCTCGTACAAAACAACAATACAAAAACAGACCCGTTCGTTGATGATACTTTTTAGTCAAATGGAAATATTTCCTAACGAGTATTTTACATCCGTATCAAATGAATCGTTATCCAATAAAATCAGTTTTATTTAATTACCACTATTTTTACAGGTTATAGTCACGATGTCACACATCCTAAGTATATTGTTACACAATAAACCTTAATTAACAAAAATTATGTTTCATCAGGAACATATAAAACTTAAGCATGCACGATTGCTTGCAAGGTTTAATTTAAAACATTTATTTCTCGTCGTTGTAAGCCTGACAGAATCTTCTAAAACATGGGACAACGTTTGTAAAGCTTTAATCAACTACAATCAAAGATTAGAAGGTTGTCAAAAAATTAGTTGTGTCACTCAATACAACCCGCACTTTAATTTGAGCCCGGTGTTCGTTCTACTTGGATTAATATAAAAACTGTCCTTCCCTTTTTTATTTGACTCGCAAAATTAAAAAAGAAGGGTACACAGTGTGGGCGATATAAATAAACCGTGTTTATATTATCAATCAATCATCAATAAAATTTATTATTTATTTAAATCACATTTCATAATATGCTTTAAATTACCAGTACTTTGGTACTCTACTGTATTATTTTTAGTTGACTAAGGAAAAAAGACATAAGCATAACGTTAAAAAAATTAAGATGTACTGTACAATAGCATTGTACGCGCCATTTCAGTATAATTATGAAATATACGAACAAAAGAAAGTAAGTAAAGTTCACAAAAAATGCTCCTTTAATTAATATCCGAAATATTTGATATTTAGCTTCTCCCCTCTCCATCAACGATAAACAATTTTAACGAGATATCGAATTTCCTAAGGATTTACATCGTTTGTAGCTGATGTACAAAAGATATTGTTCTGTCACAAATTTAACACCAATTGAAGAAGGTGAAGTATTCCAGGCTCAGATCTTTTAATTTCAAAAGCAAATTTTGCATCTTACCGTAGCGTTTATGTTAATAATAACCAAGGTAAGCTTTATAAATGGCCTCACAACCACAATCATTGCGCTAGTGGTAGGGAGTAAGCGACAGATATAAAAATTTATTCTCTATAGACTAAAAAAAACCTTTATATCTAACTAATATTATATAGGCGAAAGTTTATGAGGATCAATGGATGGATGAATGTTTGCTACTCTTTCACGCAAAAGCCAAACGGATCTGGATGAAATTTGGCATAGATATAGATTATAGTCACGAAAAGCACCTATGATACTCTTTATCCCGAATAAATGTACGGTCCGCGTAGGATAGATTTCACCAAAATTTCCACGCGAACGTAGTCGCGGTCAACAGTTGACTTAATGTTCAAATTGCTCAGGTAGAGATGGATTAATAGCATTTCTTATACACCTATACATTATTTCAATCAAAATAGGGTTCACATTTACATAAATTTATCAATCAAATAATTGTCGTCGCCACATCAATAACTCTAACTAACTATTTATTATATTCAAAATAGGAGAAAGAGTAATATATGATAAAACAGTTAATTCTTTATTAAAATGAGTTAATAGACATTACTATGACTAGCTATACCGGTGACGCCGCCGCGCCGTCTGAAAATGGCAGCCAATATTGGGGTGACAAAAACTAGGCGTATTATAAATTTAATAACGGTCATTTGAGTGTTAATCAAGGTACGAATATGGTGGTTTTTTTATGGAATAGGGGGCAAACGAGCAGACGAATCACCTGATGGTAAATGACTACCGCCGCCCATGGTGTGTGTGTGTGTGTGTTCGTGTGTGTTAGGGAGGGTGTGTGTTTGTGTGTAAGAGGGAGGGACGGTGTGTGTGTGTGTTGCATTAAATAACAGATGTGATTAAGTCTTCTGTTTCTTCATAGGTTAGACCAAGGAGCCATTCAGTAACTCGTGATTTGCATTCTAGCATAGTGTTGGGATAAATGTTCAAGATTTTATTCACTTTGTTATACAGCGAGGGTGCAAAAAAGTGAAAGTGTCGTTTAGCAAATTGCGATTGCGAAATGTGAAGGATCACAATACCGTTTGCGTCTTACTCCCTAGAAATATTCTCCGATTAAAGTAATTTAACAAAGAGTATGCACTGACAGGTAAGCCATCTGCTAAAAGCTCCATTGTAGTTCTTCCTTTGGCTTTCTGTCAGTCTATTGACAAAGTAGCTATTTTGAAAATGAGGTAAAAATATTTTAAGTCGACTAATGCCCGATTGCGATAATCAAGAATCGTTAATATCGAATATTATACACTCTTAGAACGTTAGAAGGCTCGGACTACCTCGCAGCAGCCAGTGTTAGTGTCAAATATACGACCCTGACTTGCTCAAGCCATTGTTTGCACTCCCCAAGCCATCCGCATAAGCAATATCTCTTTACGTGCATTCCCTTCTTCTTATCTACCTTTCGCTTTCAATAAACTCCTAATTCACCCATCAATCAAAAAGTGCCTGGTTGACGGCAATAGGCTTGGCCACTATTACGTAAGGTGGACTAAATTATAGTTGGCAAAATGTGGGATTTAATATGTTGTCGCCACGTCAAAAACTCTTATTTATTTTATTAAAAATAGGGGCAAGCTATAACAGATGATAAAACAGTTCACTATTTAATAAAAATGTGTTTATAGACATTATTAAGACTAGTTATACCGGTAAATGATGAATAGTGGGGTTATAAAAGGCCAGGAATGTATTATAAGTTGATAACAATCACTTGAGTGCTGATTGAGGTAGGAACAACATGAAAGTTACTGTTGGTTAGTGATTTTCATAGTTTATAGCAGTGGTGGTGAGACTGTTGTTAGCAAATATGACTCTGTTTACCCCTTCAGGGATACAGGCGTGAATGTATGTACACTCTTTTTGCAGTTTTTTAACAAATATAGATATTTACACAACTAATTTTAATTCCAACTTAACACAATAACTACAAACCATTTTAGATTACAGGCGTGGATTGTTATTATATTATAAAGCCCTTAGGGTGAATGTTTGTAATTCTATTTTAGTACACGTTTTGCTTGAAGCTATTTTTGTACCGTATTTAGATACCCATCCTAATTTAAATTGAAGGCACACTAACAAGGGTTAAGTCAGATGCTCCAGGGCATTTGAAAGGTTCTTTTGTCCAAACATACAGGCTCAGGGACTTTCTTAAATTAACGTTAACAGTCGTATTTATTACCCGCGATCTTACGAAACATTATGGCTGGTTGGTCTCATACTCTGTTTTCTCCGACGTCAAGTCAGTCAAAGAGCAACTGTTTACTAAGAATCAGGATATGCAATGCTGGTACCTTCGTTTTATGGCAGCGTATCATGTTATAATAGAGAATTAGACTTAATCATGTATTTAGACGGGAATTAACGCGATCACGCGGCCACGGCCAGTGCAACCTGGTCAAAACGATCGAACGTATGTAATACCTTTTCGTGATCGCGTTAATTCCCGTCTAAATACATAATTATATCATGGAACGCGAAAGTTTAAAAGATAATTAGACTTATTAGTTAAGAGATTACTATTACTACTTGACGTATCTGATAATTTCCCTATAAATAGGGCCCTTAGCTGGCCAAATGATTACCTGCCAGTCACAGTTATTTTTGCACTTGATTTTCTTGTCAAGAGATAAATGGATTTTTCTTTGATTTGTCACTTACAAACATTGGAATATATTCTTCACATCTTTACTATCGTATTAAAGTAGCTAAAATGTAAAAAGATAACATTTCAGTAACACAAATGTCTATTGACCGTCAAGTGCTAGGTCCTAATTAGTGACAGACAGTCCGGTCATCCGTGTTTAATTTCCGAATCCTAGATTCTAGATTCTAAAGATGTGGATCTCAAACGGATCCCAGAGGAAGTCCATGAGTTATCAAATTTGAACCCTGGGCAAAGTATGAGTAAAGAAGAGACATATAAAAATGCTCCCTCGTGGTTTTAATTTTATTATTTATATATTTATTTAATTGTTTGTAAAGTGTATTCTCAAAGGTATCAGAGCTGTCTAAAACACACAAAAAACACTTACTGGTATTTTGACGTGAATACAGTTTCTCTAACAAATATTACTCCGTCAATTGTCGATTTCCCTAAGGGAAATGGATTTATTTTAGGCAAATCTGTCGAAAATCGAAACAAAATTGATTCATTCATAAAATTTTGTTGAGGAATTACAAGTTGTTTTAGTAGTTGATCTGAAGTACAAAATTAATATGATTGATCGGTATGATCTAAGTTCTTGAAGAAGCGGGAGGGGTTCTTAATTTCTGGCAATGTACTGTCATCAGGGAATATATTAAAAGCTCTATTCTATTATTATCTATATATTAATACGTGAAGCGAAAACTTTGGATCCCTTATTACGAAAATTGGGCGGACGGAGGAGTATGAAATTTCGCACACTTATACTTTATACAGAGAAGAAGTGACGAATGCTAAAATTTTTGAACAACATTGCTACAAAGTTTAAAAAAATGCAAAAACGGGTACAGATAGCTATGAGTGTCCAGTATTTTGACCTGTCATGGTACAAAAGTCTATACAATGACAGGTCAAGTAATATTGGCCAATGAAACAAACCATGGTCGAAATTCGACCACAACGCAATCTCTAGTATTATTCTATTATGCTTGTCTCAAGTTCTATTTGTATTATGGATTTTATAATGTTGAATTGAAAAATGATGATGAATGAGTTAGATAAGAAGTCTTGGTCTGATTGAAAAGTGACAGGTATCTTTATTGGATTTGCTATTTAATAAATGATGTTATCGACCTCTCGTATAAAGGTGAACTTAAAAGATATTCTACCGTCTTTTTATTTCATTGAAATATATACATACGTTGAAATGGCAACAGATCAATTTAACAATCACCATCGATGTTTGATTTCAAACTTTCATTCTTACTCTTTGTACAAATCCAAAGAATGACAACAAAGTTCAATTGCACTCAAGGTTTAGTAAGAAAATCTTTGTGAATGGATCATAACTTGGTAAAAGAATATTTCCATTAATAAAAACTTTCGTGAGTGGTATTCATATTAGTTAAGATATACGGTTTTACTCACATGTATATTTCGGGGATGACTCGTGTCTGTCTGTCTGCCAGTCTGTCACCTGCAACCGGCACGGCAGGACGCCTCACCCCTTGATAAAGGACCCCCGTCGGGTCCGAAACTAGTCGGGCATCCCGTGAGTAAAACCGGATTTCTTAACTAATATTTCCATTTCTTAAAAACAACCTTATAATGATCACTTCAGCTACAATAAATTCTTAATCGCTGAACTTGGACTGAGAATCCAGAAAGAAATTACGTATTTTCTATTAAACGCTTTACAAGAAGTTACGAGAACCTTTGCTGCATTGTTTACCTTATTTAAAAGGAAAGTTCCTAACATTTAGTCCTTAATCCACACTGACACGGGACCACATTTTCTACTTAAGTTGCGTACTACTAACCGTAGTTAAAAATGTATACTCTGAGTATAGGTTCACCTGAAGATTCGCAGCATCTCACAAAATGTATCACTACCTACGACTAAAATGTTTTTGGCATGGCTATAATTATTATTTATTATTTAATAGTCCGTCTTACTATAGTTAGAACGACTATAATAAATAGTATAATTGACAGAGAGCAAATAACAATTAATTCTGAAAAATCTAATCTTCTAATTACATGCAAAATAAATTTAAAATTATAAATACCCCCGACTCGAAAATGCCTTCAACGATTAGAAAAGAGCTGATGATCTGCGAACGGCTGAACAGATTTTCTTCAATTATATCTAAGAACACTCTCGATCAAGTCACCTTTCAAACAAAAAAACCGGTACTCAAATCGGGTTATCCGTTTCCGAGCTATGATGCCACAGAGAGACACACAGATGCACAGACACACAGATAACAGACACGTCAACGTTCTTTTTGCGTCGGGGGTTAAGAATAGTGTAAGTAATAAGATTGTGGAATAAGAACAAAACATAAATATAGGCCTTTAAAAGGTTTGTTGACCCGACTTCTTGAATGGTATGGCTCAAGCACCTTCGTGTTGATGATACTAATAAGAAATGTATATATACCGCATTTTTATTAGGGTGCCATTAAAGGGTAAAAACGGGACACTATTACTAAGACTCCACTGTCTGTCTGTCTGTCTGTCACCAGGTTGTATCTCATGAACCGTGATAGCTAGACAGTTGAAATTTTCACAGATGATGTATTTCTGTTGCCGCCTGTCAATAAAAAATAATAAAAATAAATTAAAAATTAAAGGGGGCTCCCCTACTAGAAACGTATTTTTCTTGGCTTATAATATTAGCTATTGTACGATGGTGCGGAACCCTTCATGCGCGAGTCCGACTCGCAATTGGCCGGTTTTTATAAGTAACAGACACATGACACACAAAAATACAACTACCTTAATATAAGCGGTTACCTGCACATTTTCACACTCGCTTCACCAGCGGTGTCACTCACTTGTGATCAACGCTATTTCCTTTCTTCATTGAGCTCTGAGTCTTACCTTATCTCTCTGAGTTCTATCTTTCAGCAGAAATATAACATAATTATGGTGATATTCCTACTCAACCGCGACTTTCAGTGTCTGAATAAAGCAGGAATCTAAGGTGACTTTTTCACTCAGATTTGAATCAATTATTCTTATTTATATTATAAATGGGAAAGTGAGCTTGTTTGTTTGTTAGGCTTTCGTGCCTTAAATGCTCAACCGATCATGATGAAATTTTGTACACATATTCTCAGGGGTACACAAAAGGACATAGGGCCTTTCATCCCGACAAAAGTATGGTAAGAATTGGTTGAATAAACCTATATTAACGCGAGCGAAGCCGCGGGCGAAATCTAGTTAAACACACCCACACATACATTTTCCATATAGGTACCAAACCTACAAAATTAGTAGCTGGCGAGGTGATCACTTATGATTATGCCGTCCGTACAGTTTAACAAACTATTAACTTGTTACTGGCATTACAATTTCATATTGTACCTATTGACGAGCAATTCATAGTATTGTGGTCAATTGGTCCGAGTAGTTTCAGTAATCCAAGTCCTGAAACCACGAGCCAGATACCTAATAAATACCTACGTTACTACATTTACACATAATTACCTTCAGACTATCATAAAACTAGCCAAATCCACGTAGTTTTGAATAGAACAAACAATAACTAATAACGAGAAACAACTCACACACGGCCGTCTGACTCAAATAGGCAGAAGTTACCAGACTACTGATAAACTTACTTATACTCGTATATTACTAAATACACATATATTATAGAACATTTATTCGTGGGAGAGCCATGCTTCGGCACATATAAGCCGGCTCGACCGGATAACCACGGCCTCACAGAAAACCAGCAGTGAAGCACAAGCATTGTTTCTCATAAAAAACAATATTATAGTATGAAATCTGAGTAAGATAAACAAACACATTTTTAAAAGGGCTACTTACTATTAGGGACGTAAGCTTGAGTTATAAATCATTAGAAAACTTCAATTTGCGGCAGAGGCAATAACATAATAAGAAATACAAATTTCTCACGTTCTAAACATTACTTCTTACAAGACAGACTTGATTTATTTGGCAAGCTTTTCGACGGCCTCCCTCTTGGTAAACATAAGAACGGTACCCTAAAAATAAACATTCCCTCTCAAGACAGTGAAAATATAAGCAACCAAAATAGAACAAGAAAATGTGAATTTGACGATAGCCATATTTAGCGCATCGGTCGTTGCTTGTGGGATTGTTTCCCACTCATAGTAAATTTAGGTAATATGAAAGTATTTACAAATAAAGTATATTCAGTTCTTACTTTCTTTTTCTAAAGTCCATAGTACCGGCTATACTTGGTTTAGGTCAACATATTGGCCTTTAAATACTATAAAATTATTCAGAAAGTATATATAACATACTGCACACCTACATTGGCTTCTAACGAGGTGCACTCGACCGACTGAGATTAGACTTGTACGACGACTATACGAAAGATTACTCCTGCCTCTTCTACAAATTATCGTCTTCAAAATACAGTTGCTAGAGTCAAAAACTTTGTCAGAGTGTAAGAATGAACCACTGCTGCGTCAGCAAGAAATGTTTACGTTGTCCCTCTTGGTGATAACTAACTCCTAAGCTAGAAAAACACCCGAAGAAAGTTTCTATTGGCATAATATATGTAAGTACATTGAAGTTAGCTATATTTTTTACTGGAAATTGAAGAACCCTTTCCTGTAGTTTGTTTGATTAACCACGGCATGGCGTTCTCGATCGCACATAAATGTGCGGTACTTAAACATTTTGTTGTTTAAACAGTTTCTCAGAAAACGAACCATTAAATAGGTAGCAGAACTTATAAAGATTCAAAGTTACTTTGAAAATTTCTTTAAAGTTTTATAAAACTTTGTAATGAGGAAAATATATAAAGTAGGTTTTGGTAATTAATTTCAACATTTTTTAATTGAGAATGGCACAGAAAATTCCAGTTAAGTATATTTTCTAAACACAATCATACGCCGGTAGTAGGACGACAAAAGCACTCTTCAACATTGGACACATCATTAGTGGAGACCAGAACGACCTCACTAATTGGGCGAGCCCTCTGCGGAAATAGTGTTATGAAGCTCTGATGTCTAGTTCGATTTTATAAACGAACAAAGGGTTAAAAGCGTTTTGTGTTAAAAAAGCAAAAATGATAATCCTCCAGTAAAGTTTATTTTATTCATGTTTAGAATTGATTATATTATATTTAGAAATGACCACATTTAATCTTGATGTCCTAGTAAATATCTATTTGCAATGTATCAAACTTTGCGGTGAATAGAACGTAGAATGATCTTTAAGGTATCGATATTTTTTCTTCGTTCTGATGTTTTTATCTTTATATAGTTAAGGGCTTGTTCTATTATCGTTACTGAATCCCGACTTGTACCTATCTCTCTTACTGTTTTCACACCTGTACCTGTTCCTATAAATTCTTGTTTATTCCTGCTTCATCCAAGAGGAAAGATGCTGCCATTTTTTAGATAATGTCAGACTAATGTATTTTCTTGTTTCATACTTTTCGGAGGATACTGTAATTTCTTGGCTACTAAGTTTAAACTGTGACATTATAGAAATTGCTCCTAGTATTCCATGTGTATTGTGAGTGTAATCCACAGGGGACTACAATTTTATAGCCCGGCCATTAGGGCCGGCTAATAACGACATTAGGGTAATACCATGATATATTAAATTATACATGTCAATGCGCGATGGTAAGCATCGGACTTTTTGTGTTCACCTGTAAATAGAAAAGCATGCAATACAGGCTAAAATTATCGCCTTATCCATGTACTTAGATTCAATATGCATAGAGCACTACTACTATATATTTTACTTATGCATTTAATAATCATCATCGCAATTTGAGCAGGTTGATGCCCACTGCTGGGCATAGGCCTCCCCCAAAGATCGCTACAACGTTTGAACATGCGCTGCCCGCATCCAGTGGTTTACTGGTTTCCCGTGACCTTCACAAGGTCATCAGTCAACCTTGTGTGATGTAATAATATAAGCCATTCTTATAATACACCTGACCATTAAATGATTTTCTCTGTAAATAAAATGTTGTAATCGTTTGATAGAAAAACTTCAACAATGAACAAATTATGGTTTTTTATACTGCCATGATTATACTTTAAATATTTAAGATGTCAATAAAATGTTATACTTATCGATTTCATTGTTTTTTTGCATTTATATAGTTGTAGTACATCTGAAATGTCACATCACTTAAGGGGGCGCCAAGTGTCTGATAGTCTGATAGCTCAAGCACAAATGAGCTGTCAAACGCTTTTAAGCATAGTTAGGTTGGTGTCATTTTTGAGTGCCAATCATAAATCTATGTTATAAATGATCGAATGCTATGAGGTATTGATACGCAATCGATGAACTATAAATAGGCAACATTTAAAGGAAACGGAGAAAACTTTTTACATTCATTCATACTAGCAAACCTATAACTGCTGTCCGTTACAATATTAACGACATCATAACTATGAACTCTACCACCCAATCTGAATCTAATCCTTGGTCGTTTATGGTAATTGGACCTCTTTATGTCCATTAAATCCAGACATATCGACAGTCGATGATTGCACCTGAGTTTCAATTCTACGACGTCACATCGTTTCGTTTATAAAATCAATACTATATACCGATGCTCTATTTGTTTAAATCCAGTGATTCTGTTTCATATTATGAGTGTTCGAAATTTGAAAAAAGTAATTACCTATTAATATTGCCAGTCATCAAGGTAGACCTTTTTTGTTGTAAACACTAAAGCTTGTCAATAGCTACTTAACAAAAAAAAACATATTAATTGTATTTTTTTTTTATACATTATAGGGGGCAAACGAGCAGACGGGTCACCTTATGCACTGACAGTACGTGGAACTATCGAGTACCACTATTTGACGAGATTTTTGTAGAAGAATGTGTATCTATGGTATATTTCGTCTAAGTTCACACACCATGAATAGTATCCGCTTGATTGCCAATAGACCCAGCCAGCAAACAAGCATATAGGCTGCCCATTACATACCTGTCCCCATAGTCTGTAGACGGTAGCGTTGGAGTAACGATTTTTCTTAATATTGGTAGCCGCCTTTATCAGATAGTATCAGTCGCTTCATCAAGCTACATCGCTATTAAAGTTGTAATAATTTATGTTTAAACAGTGCTACCATATATACGACATTGTCTCTTCTTCGTTGTATCTTCTTCACCAAAACTATCATACAGTCATCAGTATATAACATCGCATGGCATAACTAGCGCGACAACTGTCATTGCACCATGCATAATTAAAAATTAGTAAATAGTTCGGCTTGTCTTCGCTAGATTGCTCTGAAACATGTTTTGTTGTATGTGGATCTTAACACAAAACTAATACTCTAATGAAATTTCCATTTTCAAATTGAAAAGTTTAAAACGTCCCAAATTTTTTATACAGCAACTTGACTTCATAAGCCTACTTAAACCTTGAATTCTGACTCAACGTTGAAATCCTCACTGAAATGAATTAAACCTGCTTATTAAAAATCAAGAGCTTCTATACATAATGAAGAGCTTAGCTTAGCTCTTCATCGTTTAAATTAAAACTCAGTGATGTTAAATGGTTATTGTGCGAATGGGATGTTTTTTAACGAATTTAGAAAAGGAAGAGGGTCTTTAATTACACTGTATTTATTTTCTTATATTTGCCAATATTAAAAACAGATTTTAATAATACTTTATTTGTCGGACAGGTTGTATTTCTAGAGTGACACCATACAAATTTAAAATCTAAAATTCCAATCCTGGGTATCATAAAATTTCATTGGCTATTTGCTAATGAAATTTTCTAGTAGCGTGTTTAAGATGTATTGAAGGCGGTTGTACTTTTAAAAGAGAATTTCGTTGCAAAACACTCACAATATTACGTTTATCTTTCACGGTCACACGTCATGCTATTATTGCAGTTCTAAACCGATTAAGTATTACATAATAAAGATTCTCTAAAAGTGCAAACTTCTGAAAAAAAAAGGAGGGTCACAACATTCATTGTTATGTTAAAATAATTCTGGGACTATACTTCTTATTAATGTTATTAATATATGTGTTTCTGCTGTGAAAGTGTTGCCATATAGCATGTTAACATTTTAACAGTATTAAAATGATATAATATGCAGTAGTCAAGTCCGTTGGCACACCACAGAAATTCAAGACAGAAAATAAAATAAAACAAATGAATATGGTCTTATTGTTTGGAACAAAGAATGAATAACTCCTACCCTTGTGAATGAAAGTGAGTATCCATGACCGGGTTATGAATCTACTTGGAATTTCATGACAAAATTTCGTTTTAGTCCTGCGCAA
Source organism: Euplagia quadripunctaria (assembly GCA_963859945.1). NCBI lineage: Eukaryota > Metazoa > Arthropoda > Insecta > Lepidoptera > Erebidae > Euplagia > Euplagia quadripunctaria. The sequence continues at coordinate 4,597,368 of OY982563.1, read as the reverse complement.
TGGACACCGTGACATGGACGTTTAAAATAACCCAACGCTTTTATTTGTACCGTGAATATTGAGAACGCGTAAATTTTGTTCAATGTAATATGTCAGGTATAATGGTGTTTTTACTACTTCTTAGTATACAATGCATCAAAGACACTGATCAATAATTTCCGCTCTATAAACTACTGAGGAATGAAACCGCGTAAAAAGCACTATTAACACAGTATTTCTGACCATGATTATTGTACCAGAGTATAGTCACTAGCCCTAAGTGGATAAGTAAGTTAAACATAGCAAATTTATTAAACTTCATACACATATTGTACAAAGGCGGACTTAATACTAATATATATGGCAATCTCTGCCAGTCAATCTTAGGGTTTTCTAGAATGTGGTAGGTGCGAAGACATAATAAAATGAGAAGAGAGAGAGAGGTTTGAAAAAATACCGAAGTCACGAATTTAAAGGTTTTTGGAATCATTTGTTTGATCAAGTCAAAAACTACATAATATATACACATTACATGGAATACACACTGTTAGAAATAGAATTTACTATGATATATAATCTTTGATACATAATGTAGGTATACTAACAGATAGATAATAAATTATCCTACTAATATTATAAACCTGAAAGTTTGTGAGGATGTATGGATGTATGTATGAATCGATGTTTGTTACTCTTTCTCTCTCTCAAAACTACTAAACCGATTGCTATGAAACTTGGTATGTGGATAGCTGGACATCATGATTAACACATAGGCTACTTTTTATCCCGATGTTCTCACGGGATCGGGACTTACGCGGGTGAAACCACGGGGCGCTGCTAGTATAATATATACATATCCTGTATATGTGGCGTAAACTTTTATTTTATAATAGCTCATGTATTCAGCATTAATAAACTAAAGAAATAAAAATAGTGTTTTTTGTTGAAACTACAGCCAAATTTGCAATAAATGTGTCAATTACATAAAAAAGGCCATTTTTTTTAAATCCTTGGGCAAAACAGGTTCAAATTTTAGAATGTTCTAGTCGATTACCTGGTATGTCAAAATTTTAACGGTGGACCACTATTTACGTCACACTCTTTATATAAACATACACATAGGTACATTATGTATCAAGACAAAGAGTGGTGTACTAAGGCTGTGACAATTTTGCCAACAATTCTCACTGTGGAGAATACCACGTACCTTCTTCTTAAATATAAAACGGTTAGTGGACGTCCTAATCTCGATTAGTTCCAGAGAAGAACTGGTTGGATCTAGAACGAAAAGTTGTTAAATTCGGCATTATGACAGAAGAAGATTATTTGTAGAACAAAAATTCCTATCTAGTCATATCGTGATAGATATCTTCGTTCTGCAAAAATATTCTTCATACGAACCGAAGATGGGTGCCGAAAAGAAAAAAGAGAAGTTAATGAACGCAGATTACGGCGCTTGTGAAAAGAATGCACATTTAATAACATTTTAATTCCTTTTAATTTTTAATCGACTTCATAAGGCCTGTATTCGGGTCGAAATAACACACAGCACCATAGTCGATAATAGAAATAATTAGGGACTGCATTAAGATAGTTTTGATTTTATTGGGAAGGAAGTTCTTTAGCCGGTATGGTGTGCTAAGAGTTTCAGTGACTTTCTGACTCACATGAGTCATCTAGGTCTCCTTTACCACGGTATACAGAAATATATCTAAACAAACATTATCATATCATAAGCCAAGCATAAAATATATATTGCCTCCGTAAGTATTAGGACGCTTCCTGTACAAGAGAAAAACAAATTGGAATTTGATCGTCATTGGTTTTCTTGGGATTTGGCCAAAATTGGTTTTGTTACAGAAATACAATTTGAATATTTGTATCTATGGGGCGATTTATACTCGTATCAAAATGTTCATTCTAAGTACAGGGTAGTGACTTCGGTTTTGTCGAGCACCATAAGCAATCTATTTTCCTTTTTCCATAGAGACACTAGATCTCTCCTACTCGATCGATTCTACTCACCGGGAGAAAAAATGCGGCAAAGTGCGAGCCGGACACGAAGGGTACCGGCTCATGAAAAAATTGCGATTCTTGTATTCCTCTTTAATTTAATTTATTGTTTTTAGTTTATGAGATGCGAGATGACATGAGGCCCACCGACAGACGGACGGAGAGCGAAGGCTTAGTAATAAGGTCACGTATGCACCTTATATTGCACATGTTCAGATGCTAATCATCATACACATAAAATAAAATAAAAACTTTGGGTACTGACCTGCACTATGAAGTCTGTGTTATTGAACTTGAACGTCAAAACCCAAACCCACAAACCCAAACTCATGAAGACTAAAACAGATTTTTTGGACGTTCGATCTGCACAAAGGCCATTACGTCACGGGCAATTTTCAGTAGTCGTCACCAACAACCCAAGTTGGCAAATTTAAATGCTTTCAACATTAATTAAACAACATTGAAATTTAATTACTGAAATGTTGTAATGTTTCTCAGTAGGCTTTGACAGGTGACCAGAAGTGTTCAGCTGTTTGTAGCTGTTTGCTAAAAAGTGTCGAACTCCTAATTGCCTGGTATAAATTTTACATAAATTGATTAATAAATATTTTATATCGTTTGAAGTTCTGGATTAAATTATAAAGTTTTTATTTCAGTTTCGTAATTTCATTTTTGAATTTTGCAAAACATTGGTTTTACAAGTAAATGAAATTCGATCGGCATTAGAGTCTAAAGAGAACTAAATACAGAATTACGTCACTGCCACTGTTTCTCAACTGACTACAATTTACAGGGTTTTCATATAAGTAGTTGCCAACGCATGGTTGACCAACTTGATATTGCAAACAAGTTCATAGGCTACAGTGAATGCTTACCTAGACTTGATTTTATTACAATACTATTTAGTGCCTTTGGGAAACGTATTAACAATTTGGGAAATCTCAACAAAGCTACAGTTTTTTTATTACTCTAGCTTTCAGACAAACTAATTACAGATAAACCGGCATTTCATTCATGTTTAAAACTTTTAGTATGATTGTAAAATAATATCATATTTCGTATTTCGATTACGTCATTAAGAAATATACTCATATAGTAGTATTTTGACATTGACCGATAATATTTTATAATATTTTTGACAAAAGTGGTAATTAGTAATTACCATAAAACAAAAATTAATATATAATAAATAATGAGAATTAACGGAAACTCGACACACTCAAATAAATACTAATAAGATATGTTGCTGTTTATTACTTACATGGGTTTATTCAATAAACTCTCATAACAGCGATTATTTCCCCTAATTAATATACAACTTAAGATGCAAGTTCATGAATTTGAATAATGTACTAATTAATAACTGACTGAACATTTTCATATTATAGATATATTTACTAAATATTGGTCTGTATATAGAAACCAGCAATGGCTGTAGAGATAGGTGCTGATAAGCCTTATTAAGGCCTCACGATAATTATTACAATAATATATAAATATATACTTATTTATCTCACTCCTCACTTATATAGTTAGTGCCTATATGTATGTAAAATATGTTTATACATATAGTAATGAGTTGATTGTTGTCATTAATGAGGTAATTTTTATTCGCTGATTTTATTTTTGGTTAAGAATACGGGTTGACAGTAAAAAAAATTTACCTAAAAACATTGTTTTCAAAAAAATTCACAGGAATTGTTGTTGTCAAAAAACTTGTTCATACGAATTTACTCAAGATGCTCTCTTAATAATTTTCTTTTTTTTTTAGATTTCTAAAAGACAACTCCCGCATTAGGAATTACTCCTGTGTCGCGGGGAACTTTACAAACATACAAATAACGGACACAAAGAACACCCAGACTCGGGTGGGAATCGAACCCACGACCTATGGCATAGCAGTCAGGGTCATTAACCACAAGGCCAACAGGCCAGTCAATCAAATGAAATTTATAACGAGACTTGCGTACGAGGTATGTGTGGTGATGTAGGAGGTATGTTTTTTTTTAGAAAGAATACTAGCGATGTGGTCACACATTACTAATATTCTTGTTAACCCCTCCAGCTAAGCTTAAATATGTTTGTGTTGGAGTAGATTCAGGACGGTAGAGTACTGGGTGGGGTTCGAACCTGCAATCACTTGATCGCAAGTCCGACGCCTTAGCCATTACGCTACCGCCGCTTACCTTTGGGAGGTATCTTTTTATCGATCATCGAATTGACTTACATACGAGTAGATTAGACTTGGATTCTACATACTGGGCTTTTCACAATAAGAATCATGAAATAGATAACCATGCGTTATTGCGTTTTATGATATTTTTTTACGAGTTACGAACATTAATCGTTACACTTAGAACACTCAGCTAGGTAACAGATTATCTTGCGCCGGGTTTTTGCATCAAAACTCTGAAACCTACTCCGCTCGTTGTCGTAAGATTTATGAGTATAAACAGGAACGCGTACAAAGAGCCACCATTTTTGAACCATCCCTTAATGCTAGCTAGCTGCTTAATGTTACAAAAATGGATACCGCATAGGATAAGAGATCAATTAACATAGAAACGTAAACTTTGCCTAATTATAATGGTCAGCAAAAGAACACCTGATACAGCAGCCCTCGCATAAAACGAGATTAATTATGTAAAATACAAAACCCAGAAAAACTCAGTTTAAACACCCCGGCCACACATAAACATACCCGTCTACCATATGGTGCTATGTAAGCAGGATAAAACAACATTACCGTGATGTAAAGGTTGGTTTAGAGTTCATGAGCTGAAATAGAAAAAAAAAACCAGACAAGTGCGAGTCTGACTCTCGTACCGAGGGTTCCGTAAGTTTGTATGTAGATTTTTGTCCGTCATTTCCGAAAGACAAACTTAGCTTTACAGTTCTAAAAAAATACAGAGAGTAGGTACATCGATATACGACAAAGTTAAGTTTCCAACCGCAAAATATGAGTTTGTAATTCCAATAAACTATTTTTTCATATCATATAACAACAAATTAACGACTTTCGGTTTTTTTCCTTTGCTTGTGCTGTCAGGCCTTGCTTCTTATCAAATTTCATGATTCTAGGTCAATGGAAAGTCCCCTATAGGTTTTGATTTAACTTGTCTGATAAATCAAGTTAATAGATTTTTATAGCATGCTCCTAGATTTTTTATTTTTTCTTGTCTAATAGTTTTAACCCAGATGAGGAAACAAATTGAAACAGCAAATTAAGTTCTTACTCAAGCTTAAGCTGGCTAACTTGAAAAAGACCCTACCAATAGTTTCAGTACCTACAGTCCTCATGTGATAGACAGACATACGATAGCTGATATTGTTATATCAGGTAAGGATCTTGGTACAACAAATGAATTTTTATTTTTGCATTTTGTATTGTCAACAGGCATTGATAAAATCTAATGCGAATATTTGGATGAAATAAGTACAGTTGTAGTACGTCTATTATGTGATAACTTGAGCATTAATATAGCATAATATCATACATTAGCATATAATCACGCAATATTTGTTTACGTTTTATGATACCAAAGAAAAACTAGATGTTAATTGAAAAACTGTAAAATATTAAAAGTGCCAATAAAAAAAAGTGTATGTGCACTTATGTACGCACGTAAGAAGTTATACTTCTTTGGCGTAACAAGATAAAAAAAATCTAAAAATGTTATAATTCGCGTTATCTTACGTTTGTAGAAAAAACGACACTATAAATAGAAAAAAAGGTATTTAATACATTGAAAGTTTTATTATCACGCATTATCTAGTTAAATAAAGTTTGTTCAAATATCATAATAAAAAACATACCGTCAACTAGCCTCAAATTCTACAAACGTACTCAAAGTAATATGTAAAAACCATTTTTATCACTTATAATCACATTAAATTATCTTTAAATCAATTAATTGTTAATTTAATTTTATTCGGACTCATACAAAACACGTATTGTAGGTTCAGAAACACTTGGATAAATGTCGTGAAGTTGGTAACTTTTTTGAAAAACTAAAATGTTGACTAGCTAACTTCAGGGTGTCGGTTTTTTCGTGACGCGTGCGCGCATCGTAAAAATTTACTCCCTAACGCGCCACAAGAAGTGTGTATAACTTCAAAAAAGGATGTTTAAGCACATTTTTTTTATTACTATTTTTTTAATACTTGAATAGATAAGGTAGGTGACAAGAACAAAACCAAATTTGATAAAGCCGTTCGTTTTTTATTGTAACCAAACCTCGCAGTAAAACTACTCAGACGAAAACTAAATTGCTTACAAAGCAGACTTACCCAATGATGGAAGATTACTGGTATAGCTGTATCTAGATCTGTGTTCAAGGTTTTAGAGTTGCAACCATCGTGTAAAACTACAGCCATTTTGCTTGACTGCAAAATGAAGCTTAGAGAACGATGCAAAATCAGATGCATCAAAAGACATTTATGCATACTCTTTTGAAGTTCTTTCAAAAGGTTTATTTGAACAACTGTGTACCTACTAGTAAGTAAATACATAGTTTAAATTAACTGGAGCTTAGAAAAGAAAAATATTTCTAAAAAAATTCTCTAAATATTTTAGGTGCTTCCAAATGTTACAATCAAAACATTTTTTTAAACTCAAAATAAAAATTCAAAAACTAAGAATCGCCTTGAATCAATCTCGTACATGGTTGGAATATACATAACAAAATAAAATACTTTATCTCCGTTAAACTAAATGGACTGGTTAATTAAATTTCACGGGTTCATGGACGCAGGATTAGTGATGTATTTTTAGCTAAAAATTGTGATTTTTTAAACTGTTAACCAAGTACCACACATGACGTCACAATTTCTTTCAGAAAATTCTTCAAGATTTTTTTATGTTTGAGGCTCAGTGCCCAAAGCTAATTGTTTGTAGAAAGCAAGGTAGTCAGGAAGCAAAGAAGAATCTAGCAACCATTGTACTTAATACAATGATAATATACAAGGTTTCATTACAACTTTGATATTGTTTATTGTTGCAAATTATTAAGAGAGACAAATACATAGTTTATATAGTTATATGTAGTAGTTTATACATAAATACATACTATGACGTAATGCACTCTGATTGGTGTTCACAGTTACATCATAATGTGTAATTACAGTATTAAACAAATAATGCATGTTTGATTAATGACATAGGCCTGTTGGTAAGTTCTTAGTGACCGTGACTGCAAAGCCAGAGGTCGTGCATTCGATTCCCAGCCCGTGCAAATAATTGTGTGATGAGCACAATGATTTTTTCTGTATCTGAGTGTAATTTACCTATAATGTGTTTTTATTACTACTTAAGTATGTTTATCAGAAGTCTGGTTACCATAGTAGAGTCTCTGCCTAGTTTGAGATAAGACGGTCGTGTGTGAGGTGTCTCAAGTTATTATATTGTTCTTAAATTACTAACAGAAGATAAGTTAGGTAGGTTTTAAAATATTACCTTTTATAATTTAAGCATAATTTTCCTTAACTTAAATACACATATAATTCAAAATATGACAAACAAGGTTCAAAAAGTGTTGCTAGATTAGCAAGAAAACAGAAGAGAATAAACAGACGAGTTTAGGATTATCTTCTGTGTAGTCAGTAGAAGCTTCAGAATGGCTCGGCTTCTGCCTAAGAGTATAGGACTTAGTTCTCTTGGCTTCAAAGTCTGGTTGAATGACCATTTTTCTTCTAATGAAAATACGTTAAGATGTCGTGGAACAATCTTGCGTCGCTACTAGTGCCTGAATAAGTTATTAAGTAAATAATGAAATTAATGTGTATTATGATGTCTTTACTGATGTCTATAATTAAAAAAAGATGGAATGATATCGTTAATTATGGCAGTCAGGGTAGACATTAAGTTAGTTGTATTGTTTATGTATTGTTTGAGTAAACTAGCAACCCACCCCGGTTTCGGACGGGTAGCAGAGACATCTTCAACAATCATCATCGAATTTCAATCAATTTACACAAAATTTTAACAAATTACGCACCTACACCTTAATCATGAATCACTCTGTCTATTAGTGAAAACCGCATGAAAATCCGTATAGTAGTTTTTCAGTTTATCGCAAACAGACAGACAGACGCGGTGGGGCATTTTGTTTTATGATATGTAGTGACATGGTAGCAGAATCGGACCTCAAAGGGCGTGCTACGTTTTATGGTGGAGCACCGTAAATACGGCTGCAAAATGAACACGAGTGCAAAAACAATGATATGGTTTATTGCTGCAGTGAGTAGTTTTCTCAACTTCATAAAAGAAAGAAGAAGACGAGACACGCAGAAACAAAAGCTCATTTTATTTAAAAAAAGAAACTGATATTCGGCGTTCAACTTTTCAGTTTCGTGTCCTGAGAGTGACTACTTTAAGGAAAATAGTCTTACAGTTCGAATTCCAATTATAAAGTTATAGATTTTACTTCAAAAGCGGCCGTTGACCCAGATTTGAAAACTAGCCGAGTCTTTTTATACTATTAAGTTTTTTATACAATAGGACCTCCCTGACCGGTTTCGGACCCATAACATACATACACGCTCTAAAGACCAACGGTGTTTCCTTGCAAGTTGCAAACTGCAATAGGACTGGCGGAACAAAAATGCGATTTTAATTCCAACCTCCTTAGATGGCATGAGTACACCTTAGAAACTCAAACAGCCAATAAAAGCCATAACCAACAACCTTGTTATTATGGTATTAAATATCAATTGTCACATGTTTATTGCAAGGGAGTGACATCGCTGGTATCAGCCCATTTGCAAGGTTTTTAAACCCTTACTCTTATTATCATACAATAATTAAAATAAATTATACCTAGTTCAGAAAAACTAAATATACACGCTTTAATAGCGAACCAACTTAAAAAGTAAAAAGGATTCCTCCATCCTCCTCCTGGCTCCATCATCAGATCATTTTTACTAATCCCAATCTGTTGGACTCGTCAAAACGAATCATATGAGCCCAAACTCGAAGGGTTTACTAGTAGCCACTGAAGAATTCCACTATCCGCTTTGTCGTTTCATTATCAGATCAGCTCCAAGATGCCAAATTTTAGTCCTATAATCCAAAGTAAATATGCATGCAAAGTTTCATTTCGATACGTTCGATTAGAAGTTAAAATTTACTGACAAAAGTAGTTTACATAGTTAGTTATAAGCGAAGCTAATGAACGCGTGTTAAATATACTTGAAATCTGTAGTTTCCTCAAGGAAACTACAGATTTCAACAGTGATACTTGAAGTGCACTTTAAGTCTCTGTAATTGCTTCGAAGGTAATTAGGTATTCAACTTTAATAGTCTACTCCGTAACGAACCAGTCATTATTGCAAAGGCCAGGTAATATAAACTGTGGACTCTTTGCATAATACGTGAGTTTAAAGTTAATTTATTAAGGACTAGCCGTCCCCGCAGTTTCCCCTGCGTTTATGGTTACTGCTCCGCTTCTATTGGTATTACCGTGATGATATATAGAATATAGCCTTTTTCGATAAATGGGCTATCCAACACTGAATTTTTCAAATCAGACCAGTAGTTCCTGAGATTAGCGCGTTCAAGCAAACAAACAAACAAACTCTTCAGCTGTATATATATTAGTATAGAAATATAGCCACGATACACGAACTTTAATCACTTTGACTGGCCTGTTGGTCTAGTGGTTTGTAATCCTGACTGCTGAGCCAGGGGAGGTGGTTTCAATTTCCACCCAGGACAAATTATTGTTTTATGAGCATGATCATTTGTTCTGTGTCTGGGTGTAATTTATCTATAATATATGTGTATTTGAAAATATATAAGTATGTTTATCAGCAGGCTCGTTACCATAGTACAGGCTCTGCCTTGTTTTGGAGTTGTGTCAAGTTATTATTATTACTTTGACAGTTTTTATATTGAAGATCACAAGTAAAGGAGTAGTTTATATGACTTAAGAAAATTCCGGGGGTTACGGGTTCGATTTAGTGCAAATGCATGCATGAATATTATGTCTATTTGTATTGGTCATGGTGTTTCTATGTATAATATTTTTACACAATGGACACAATGTATATAAATAATTCGCAATTAATACAAGGCACAGTTAAAGTAATTCTCTCTAATATCCACTTGTACTATTCGCTACTCTTCGCGCTTGTTAACTCGTAGTATCGCCTAACTAGAACTGAATTCATACCGTAATGCAACTTCCTTATTATAGTTCGAAAAACATCGCATAGAAAGTTCGTGAACTATCCTGAAACATCTCGTATTATCTATCTGACTCAACCGCTGTTGAAACTTCAAAAACTGAATAGAACATTCTTATTGACAGATTATTAGTTCCGTCATTCGTTACAAGATGGAGCCGTGGGTCTCAATTTAGTTCCTGCTATTCAAATAGATGGCGCCAATATGTATTTACTAACAATATATATGTTTGTCCGTGAATTCATATCACAAGCTTTACTTAGTTTGGGTCTTTATAGCGCGATGTAATATGACCCGAAATATTATTCATTTAATGTATTACGTACTATGATGTTATTTCTGTCCAGATGGTAACACCTAATTGTAATAAAAATCTTAATTTAAATCTATCTTATTTGAAGACACTTGACAAGGATTTCGATTTTTTACTTCAGTGAACTCATATTTCAGAACACTATTTTAATAATCATTCTATCTGTGTGTTATTAAACATAAATACAGTAGTTTAAATAAAGGCCACAAAACAATGCAGATATAAAACAAACACTGTTTAAGCCAGCATTTGCTGCGTCCTACGGCTAAAATAGATAAGAGACTGATGATAATAGTGATTCTTACCCACTGTTATAGCACTTATTGCCCCCTTAATGGGTATGGCATATTTTTGCGGCTCTCATTAGTATGAGATTGGTATATTTCATTTCATACCCGTAAAAAGTATGTCCCTCGTGTTATTGAGGTTTCTTTAAAACATCAAGAATCGAGATGGCCAATAAAACACTACGTATATTTTGTACACTGTAGTACAAAGAGAAAGACAGGACTTTTACTGTAATTTACTTTGCTGGATGTTTTCACTCCAGCCACGGAATAGTTAGGGCGAGAACTTTTTAAATATAGGTACATCTTTTATACCATAAAGCTGGTAAAAGGTTATCGGTGTCTATGAGCACTCGCAATGCTTGAAGTGTCACTCCCGCTTTGAGGACTCTAACGCGTAATACATAAAGCTTTCAGACCTTATTCGTTATCAAAGATACAGCACTACAAGCAAGTAAGTGTACCCTGTGAGTTTTCAAAAGTAGTCTTAAGATTTAGAACATAAAAAAGAGCATGAGCCTATTTGATTTTCTAATCTTTTCCTAACGTTATTGTTGACAAATATTCATTAGATCAGGTTTGGTACTGTTACGAGCTGAGATTCGGGATTAGAAATGTTACACCAATTTATTACCAAAATAGACACCATTTATTTCAATAATTCGCAATAAACCAATTACAATTAATTCTCACTATTACACTTTTATTGCCACTAGTTTACTCGTATTATTCATTGTTTCTCGCGTTATCGCTCAACTAAAACTCTTTTCATAACGCAATGCATGCGTCTTATATATTTCGTGGAGAGATCGTGATATTGCCAGAAAACTCGAAACTATTCTGGAGTTTTCTAATATAATGTGGGACATTCTACAAATAGGCTACTAGTTCCGCTTTAAAAAAATGGCGTGCATCGTAATTGTAAACTTTTATGACTTCCTTTACTTGACAATAGATGGCACCCACGGATTACAATACGTTCTGATTTAGCTTAAGACTATTGTTTAAAATGGATAACCTAACAGCTAATAAATTATTAATATGCTTTTATTAACTTCGTTTGCAACTTACAACTTAAAAAAATCTTGAAAGTCAACTTTAACCTTCTTCTAATTCTCGTATCGAAATGAAACTTTGTGTGTATAATATGTAGTTCACATGAAAATACGAATATATAGTTTGACATCTTGGAGCTGATCTCACGAAGGAGGCAGAAGGTGGATAAGTAAAACTCTTCAGTGGCTAGTTTTTCTAAACTATAATTTGTTAGGGACGTATGTTTTTATATTAATAATATGAATCTTCTTAGATAAGCATATAAAGCTAGCAAGCTATCATTAGCTAGTTTTCACAGCTGTACAAGTAATATAATTAACTAGCTGACCAGCGCAACTTCTTTCTTTTCCTTTTTTTTTTTTTAAAGATATCTCCTGCGTTAGGAATTACTCCAGGACTTTACAAATATACAAACAACGGACACAAAGAACACCCAGACTCTGGTGAGAATCGAACCCACGACCTATGGCATAGCAGTCAGGGTCGCCCGCGTGTAAATTTTGTAAATTTTCCCCGTTTTTGCAACATATTTCATTGATGCTCCGCTCCTATTGATTGTAGCGTGATGTTATATAGCCTATAGCTTTTCTCGATAAATGGGCTATCCAACACTAGAATAATTTTTCATTTTGAACCAGTAGTTTCTGAGATTAGCACGTTCAACCAAACAAACAAATCAACTCTTGAGCTTTATAATATTAATTTAGATGATGTGATCGCCTTGCGTAATGTATTAGCAGAAACTGTTTTTAGTGAAATATATATTACCTACAGTTTTATATAAGCTAAAGAAATGAGTGACATCCAGACTTGAAACGTCTTGAAACAAGAGAAAGAAAACTGTTTGTACCTGCCATATTGTTTTTTGATGTCTTATTTTAATAATAAATTAACATATATCACTTACACATTAAAACTAATAAAAAAAGAAAAAGAACTGTATATGGGCTATTTACATGAATGCGTCATAAAATTCCTCCACATCCGTTTATAAGGAATTGGCTAAGCGACTGATCGACACTTCTCGTGACCAGAAGGCGGGCCTTTTTCTTGCACAGAGAATTAGCATTGCCATTCAACGTGGCAATGCTGCCAGCCTTCTGGGAACACTGCCAGTAGGCGACGATGTGGAGGAATTTTATGACGCATGCATGTAAATAGCCCATATACAGTTCTTTTTCTTTTTTTATTAGTTTTAATGTGTAAGTTGTATATAATTAAAATTTATAATATATTTAGAATAAAATTTATGAAACATATATCATGTTACTCACATGAGTGATTCATTTAGATAATTAGAGTCTCATATGTATTTTTACCTGTAACATAAAAAAACAGACGTTTAGAATTTTTTTTTTTGTTTTGATTGGATTCTCAAAAAATATTTGTCATAATTTATTAAAATACGGCCGACTCAAAAATCCGATCAACGAATAGAAAAGTGATCATGATCTTCAAACGGCTCAACAGATTTTCTTGAATTATAGCTAAAAATAAATATCGGCCAAGTCAAACTTTCGAACAAACAAAAAACTAAATTAAATCGGTCTATCCGTCTAAGAGATGAGACACAGACACAGACACACAAATACACAGATACACATGTTAAAATTATAACACCCGTCGACTTTACGTCGGAGATGATAAACTAGCTTTTTCTTAATAATTGCATTTTTCCATTTGCATTTTTTTATTTTATATCTTTTAATCTAATCAATATAATACAAAATAATGTTTTTATTTTGTATTATCTCCGGGCAGCATGCATGCATGCATTATGTACAGCATGTACGGTGCACTCGTACCATATAATGTTCAGCATCAGCAATATCGTATGAAGCGCGGCTGTTTCGATCGCGTTTTACCGAGTCAGCGGTTAGCCTTCCCTGGATTCGGGTTCCACCAAAAGTGCTCCGTGGCATAGTGTACTTTTACCATTTCAAAACTTATAATATTGCAACGCCGCCTAATATGTCTAGATTTTATTTTCTTCCTTCGTTTTTATTTTAAAGACGTCTCTAGATTTTCATGTAGATTTTGTTAACTAAGCTTTTCCAGAAATTCGGTAGGCTCGAGAAAATTAGGATTCAAAATTAAATTTGATTGGATTTTTGAAACATAATTTAAATTCAAAACGGTTGTTAATTTATTTTTCCTAGTGGTCACTCGGAGTGATTGAACCGTAGTTTATCAAATTATTGATAACATTTTTTTTTTATTGATAACACACTTAACAAAAAAAAATGGGTAGAAAAGCAGAGGAGAAAAAAGTACTTGTACTAGGTACCTACTAGTACTTGTTTTGGTTTTAATATTACATAAATATAATCGTTTTATACATATATATATTTTAACACATATCTAAAAGAAATACAAAAGACAATTTATAACCAAAGAAAAAAGGGACAAAAACACGCATTCGCCTATTATGTGGTTTACTACTTGAATTGTAGTAACTCAAGAGCCATTTGACTTAGACGTTATCTATGTATGATTTTCGTTTGAAAGTTCAAACGAAGCTATTCTACAACCTACTTCTATACATAATGGGGAAGGGTGCTTGCGTCATACGTAGGTATATGTACGGAATAAGGACGCAATTTAGTTTTATGAAGCGGAAGCAACTTTCGACGTGTTGCGTAGACTTTGAATATCACATGCGAAAGTGTACAATAAATTCATCACTTGTAAGTTGTATTTTATTCGAATCCGTCCTGAGCCAAGTTTTGGTGAAAAAAAGCATATCAATATGGAAAATTTAATCGGTTAAAAATATGTGTCGTCAGAATTATCAGTCTCATAAAAAAAAGAGAAATATTTTCAAAAAACAGAATTTAATGGAAATAATTATAATTTAAGTTATGTTAGTGACTTTGGATGAATCAAATAAGATTTATGCCAATATAATTATACTGACAGAAATTAACGCCTGGGAAAATTTCCTTTATCAGTTGAATAGTAAGGGCGTGAAAGCGTAGGTAACAAACAAAACCACTTTGGCCTTTATAATACTAGCCCACGACCGCGTAGGAATCGCGTGGAAACTTTAGTGAATAGGAATATAGGAACCGGTTCGGTATAAAAAGTAGCCTATGTGCTATTCCAGACTATAATCAACTCTGTGCCAAATTTCTTCCAGATCCGTTCAGCCGTTTTTGCGCGAAACAGCAGCAAACATCTATCCACCCATCCATCCTTACAAACTTTCGCGTTTATATATTCATCATCATATTTTCGTTGGAGAGCCATACTTCGTCACGTAGGGCCGGCTCTACCGGAGTGATACCACGGACTCACAGAAAACCAGTAGTGAAGCAATGCGTTGTGTTTCACCGAGTGTGTGAGGTTAAAGGAGGCCCTAACCCTTCCCTCCCCCCTTCCCCACTTCTTCCCCCTTAAAGGCCGGCAACGCACTTGTAACTCTTGAGTTGCCCCTGGGCGACGGTAGTCACTTAGGTACTATCAGGGGACCCGTCTGCTCATTTGCCCCCAAACCCATAAAAAAGTACATTTTGTAAATATTTACATTGGAACATGACCGAATGTCTTTTTATTCCTAAATACATTTTAAAACAAAAAATTCTTACAAAAAATGTACAGATCATTAATCAAACAAGCTGAAGACTCATAAAACTGTCATAAAGGATTATACTTTTTTGTTTTAATCCCAAGTGACTAATATTTTACTCGTATCTAATCGCTTAGAAATATGAGGGGCACAGAAAAAGTGTTCGGTCTTTTAAAATATAAGGTAGTAGCTAGGAGTGGTTCTTATTTTATACTTCACTGAATACCACATTGAGTTCATATTTACTTCATAAACTAACAATAATAATGTTTTTGTTATTTCTCATACTTTTTTAAATAGCACAAATGATGAAACTTATAATTAACTGTACCATATGCAAACCAAAACAGAAATAACAAATGGAAGAAAAGTTATGTGTTTGTGTGTGTGTGTGTGTTATGTGTGTGTGTGTATGTCTGTGTGTGTATTATGTGTGTGTGTGTATGTGTGTGTGTTGTGCTTGTGTGTTTGTTAGTTGATTCTTACTAAGATGAGTTCAGTCTTCTCGTACATTAGTGTCTTAAGCCATTCTCTCTCGGGGAATAGGCCACGATATCTGCACGTCTCCTATCTAGAGTACATGGATTGTAGGTCATTGTTTTGTAAAGGTTTATGTTTAACTGATATAATTTCCTTACACTCAGTAGGTTGCTATCCCTAAACAAGTTTTGTGGCTGGCCACTTACAAGGTAACATAATTTTACTACTTCCCTAACTATTTTAAATCGCTCGCTCTTGCGGGGTTTTTACATGATGCAGGCTCCCTTAAACGCCACTGTTACCTCGAGAAGCGAATGTTCGATATTCATCATTTTAAAATCCACCAGTTTATTAAAATAATCACAACTATTGATAGTGAAAATCTAAAATTGATTTATAGGTAAATCTTTTAGAATCACACATACGCCGGTTAATGTAAACATTCACAAAGATAATTCTGTATAACTTCACAATTTAGTTATCAAGGTGAATGTTAACATTATGTCAGTGGTTGTTTGAAAAGAGAAAATAATACAATTATATACATACGTGTCGAATTGAAATCGGTTAACAAAAAGTAGTTGTACATCGATAAGAAATGCAACTGCAAAACAAGGCGTGTTTTAATAATGATTCTAATTCTATAATATTTTCAAGAATGTACAAAATGGTTCAATATATTTGATGTAGTTATTTCCTATTACTTCTATTCACAATAATATCAATTATTACGTTGTCTGTGTTTTTTTAATAGTTTAAGTTTTCGACCCATTTCCCTTCTTAAGCTACCATGTAAAGGACAGAAGTTACAAAAGAAGTTAAGAATATACCATGCTAAAGGATAACTATAATATAATTCCCAGACCTGTAGCAATAACATTTATGAGAGTTATAAGGAACAGTGTCACAACTGCTTCAAGTAAAGCCAATAAAACTTTCGCAACTAAGAATCAAGAGCGTTTGAAGTGACAGTTAGCTGCAATAGTTCATGTTTACTACTTTTTAACTATCACATAATGTTCTAGTACGCTTTCTGTCTTTGTTGTACTCACCAAATTTATTTTAGTTACAAAGAATAACACTATTTTACCACTTAAAACATATGACATAACAGAATAACATATTGTACGAGTATACTGATTGTAATTAATTAAATTATGAGCAGTGAATTTGTTACTAACCAAAACCAACGAAGGACAATTTCAACCAAAACAAAAGTTTATTAGATGTATAAATCATTTTTTAATAATATTACTAACTTATAAACATTTACTGTTTCAGGTTTTGCACATAATATACCTATTGTGTATACCGAAAATATTTATTGCAAGATACACAAATCAGCTACAACCACAGTCGACTAAAATGTACTTTTGAACAGAAGGTTACTCAAAATTGAAATCTCTTTTATGCCGCGTTCCTATAAGTAAATTTTCGTTGAAAATTCAATGAATTTTTACCGTCCATATGCAAAACGAATCGTTTCTTGATTATAGGAACGCGGCATTAATCGAATAATGTTCCTTTAAAAACATAAGTATTACAATAGATATAAATATTTTATTAATGTCAGTTTAAATAATGCTCATTTTTAAATTCAGAATAGGAAACTTAAAGCGGCTATGAATGAATTTTAATATCCGTTCAAACACCTGTAGAAAATTTAATTTTGTAGAAATTTGTCACCAGGATTCTCGCAAAGTTCCGGTGGCCTACAATTCTATTGTCTTGTCGGACGAAATTTTATTTTGTGTTTTTATTGTAGTTTTCGGATTTAACGGAGTTGTAATTACGGAGTTGAAGCGAGCCGATAATGAAAAGTAATTCGGGACAGATTTCGGAAATTGAATTTTCAAGGCTCCGTTCCTCAAAAGGAAAAAGAAACCCTTATAGGATCACTTCGTTGTCCGTCTGTCTGTCTATCCGATAAGACCATTTTTTTTTTCAGGAACGCGTAATAGTATCAAGCTGAAATTAATAACAAATACTTGCGTCAACTGTCCCAAGCTATAAACCAAAACCCGTTACTTACTTCCCATTGACCCACAATCATGAAATTTAACGAGAAGCAAGCAAAGGAATTTTTTTTTACAATTTACAAAAAATTGCCATTACACACTTACATTTTGCGGTTCTAAAATAACTGTGACGTATCTAGATTTATGCAGGGGTATTTTTACAACAGCAAAGATAACTTCATCTTTCAAACATACTCTTTGAAAATCCATTTCCGAGATCATACAAGTTCGTACGGAACCCTCGGTGCGCGAGTCAGACTCGCACTTGTCCGGTTTTTATTTTATTTTACGACGTAACCGGCTGTCCCTAATCTCTTTTTAAATTGTAATGGCTTAAAGAATAATATTAATTCCAATTTTAATAAAATCCAGCCAGCACTCTTGACGTCCTGGTATATTTTTGCGTTACTGAAGTCACCTGACCTTTATTGGCTTAACAACTGTTGTTGCCAGTATTGGTAGGCACGTAATCGATCTACTAATGAATGTTACTGGTGATATATCCATAGTACAGAATAAAGTATCTTGACTAATATATAATCGATATATTTTTATTACTAGCCGTCCCCGCAGTTTCAGCTGCGTTTATGGTCACTGCTCCGCTGCTATTAGTGGTAGCGTGATTTTATATAACCTATAGCCTTCCTCGATAAATGGGCTATCCAACACTAAAATATTTTTTTAATTCGAACCAGTAGTTCTTGAGATTAGCGCATTCAACCAAACAAACAAACGCTTCCGCTTTATAATATTAGTATAGATAAATGCTAATGTGTGTTTGTTTCTTTCGCTTTCACGCCTCAACTACTTGACCGATCATCAATAAATTAATCTATAAAAATTTAATAAAAGGTAAATTTAATCTAGAAAATTGTACTGTTGCCGAAGGAAACCTGAATTGATTTACAAAATACTGGGACTGTGAATTAAAATAGAGAACTATCCATAAGATCCATCCATAAGAATGAAACTATCGCATAAAGCATACCAACTTCATCAACTATGTGTGTATTGCAGCTTTATTAAATTGACATTCCCTGATTCCGTGCCTACCAACATTTCTGCGGGTTATCAACCCAAACGTAAGTCACCTACATACATTTAAAACTCAACTATCGTAAATATTGAAAGCTTCACGGTACATTGAAGTGAAATAGTGCTTCTGAAAGTATTGGGAAGTGACAAAGCACAACTGCTATTTTAAACACAATCAATATACACTATCTGATAGAAAACATACTACACACGCCGATATTTGTACTACCGGCTGACATGTGTTTAAACAAGATTTATTTATTTATTGGTTGACTACAAATAGTGTTGCGAGAATTTTTCACTATTGACATAATTACATTTTATCGTAGTCATATAGCCAAGTCATTACAATGTCCTAAATATCACTGGGGATTTTATTTTAGAGGTACCTTACTAGACATCAACCTCGAGTAGAGCTATTCTCCTAATACAATTAAAGTTTCGAGTAATACTGAATATTTGTGTAAAATTAATTCCTTTTTATTTTCGGGAAATTACTTTGAAGGGGAAAACATTGTGAAGAAACTGTAAATGATCCAAAACATGAAAGAAGATTCGGCACGTTTGGTTACGTACCTATTAAATTGAATTAGGGTCATTTTTACCTGGAAATATAGGTAGATAGACTGCTGTAATCAGATAAAAATAGCTAAACTTGAAAATACGAAGAAGATAGTTATCTTTTTTTTAATAATATAAACTTTACTTTGTGTTTTTAATGCATTTCAAATGAGGCAGACGTGTTCAAGTTGACTGTATTTTTGTCTAGGTAAGCGACACCTTCCCCCACTGTAAACAGATTTTAATGGTTCGTTTTTATTATCATGCAAATTTATTGTTTTACTTAAAAATGTTTTGAAGGCCGAAATGAAAATCTGTACAACTTTATTTCTTTTAAATTCAGAAGAAAGATATTGACTTCTTTTTGTACATATTGTCATGTGCCTACAATTATTTTATTGTCTCATAACTTAGGTACGCTTGACCAACACGATATATTAATATCTTCACTACTCTTAAAATGGATAGTGTTAAAAATAAACGTCTCTTCAACGGTATCTACACAGTTATTCGGTGTGTTGCAACGAACAGATCAGCATTTGTGTGGTCGCACAATTTTATAAATGCATTAGCTTTAGATTATCAGTACGCAATCGGCGGTCGAATAAGTTTGCGCGTAACTCAAACCATAAAATAAACAACCAAACCAATATCACATTATTTTAGTTTAGCTAACTTTCATATTTAAACCATTAAGATTTATTTTAAGAACCATTTATATTTACTTGTTATTTTCTTAATACACTATTAGTTAAAATCGTAATTCTCGTATCATTTAATTCATCAGTAAATCAACCATACAACTCAAAAGGTGTTTGTCTAAATCAGACGAATCCGAACCTTTTCAACAGTGTTTCAAAGTAATTTTACCTGTATCACAAATAATACAGACTAGGACGCGTGTGTTAATCGTAATTTGTCCTAATTCTCTACAGTAAGTAAACAAGCAAACATGATATATGAAACCCAATATTTGAAAATGAAAGTGGACTAATTCACATTTCATGCGAAATCACGTTCATCTCTTTGAAGCAAGGGTTGTTTGTAATGAAATTTTCCATGTTAAATTATCGAAAAGCGTCCCTCAGGGGACAAAATAGCCGATTACACTGTTTGCTTAACATATAAATTTTATGAAAGTACAGAATTTTTGCAAGGTCATTTTACTCGATTGGAAAAGATATGAAAAAAAGCTTAGTAAATATTTGTAAGAAAGAAAAACTTGTTTTGTAGGTGTCAGGCAGGCGGCCGGCCATAATAAAAAATCAGCTAAACATCTTTGCGATGTTACACTTTGCGCTGACCCCAATGAACATTATGAAAAGGGCAGGAAGATGTTGAAAAGCTTGTTTCGTAGGTTTAAATTTCTACACTATACAACATTCCAAGGTTACGTTACTTACACGTAACTTGACACAAATGTTTCCACTAGTCCACCTTTCTTATAAATTGCACATATTTTTTATAACTTTATCTAATATTTTTCCCATTCAGTTTGGCCCCTGAGCTCAGTCCCTTTATTAATCATAAAACTTATTGAATTCTTCTCACATAGCAACATAACGCAAAACGGGTCACGAAAAAGTCATTTACCCAAAGTTCTCGAGGGACATGAAAAATTTCACAGCGAAAGTTTTACCATTTCCTAAAACCAAAACTCATCGTATCAGTTAAGATGGAGAGCGGTTTAAGAAATAAGTAAACACTCCTTAAGACCAGTTTAGTACTGACATTAAACAATACATGCAGACCTTTTTAATTAATTAAGTTCAATTTCAGATGTTTTTTTATTTCTAAACTGAATGAAATATCGCTCAATGCAAATATTTTTATGCATGAACATATCTATTTACATTGGGCTGATGATTATAGTGATAACTAACCTCCCAAACAAACTTAATAACTAGACACATCTCACACACGGTCGTCTGATCCCAAACTTGGCAGAGCCTGTACTATAGTAACCAGATTGCTGATAAACTTACTTATATATTTCTAAATACAACATACATATCATAGACAAATAACACCCAGACACAGAACAAGTGATCATGCTCATCACTCAATTATTTGTCCTGGGTGGGAACCAAATCCACGACTTCTGGCTCAGAAGTCAGGATCACAAACCACACCACAACCACACAACACTGTCGTCATCGACAGTGCACCGACGGCAGCAAGATTGACGGCAGGGTCGGAGCGGCGCTTTCCATATGGAATAGCGAAGCCGAGATCAAAGCCGTCAAGCTCAGTCTGTCCGAGTACTGCACGGTGTACCAGGCGGAACTCCTTGCCATATGTAGAGCAACAAGTGAGGTACTGAAGCGTAACGAACGTACCTACGGTATATACAGCGACTCTAGATCAGCCTTGGAGACCGTCACAAACCACGGAGCACTGCATCCACTTGCTATGAAGGCGCGTGAAAACCTGAAAACAGCTTTTAGTGTAGGTAAACATATAGTTTTGTTTCATATTAAAGCTCATGCGGGACATACAGGTAATGAACGCGCGGACTTTCTGGCGAAAGAGGCCGCACTTTCGAGCCGGAGGAAGCCTGATTATGATCGTTGCCCGATCTCATTCGTCAAAAGGTCTATCCGTGAGGATACCCTGGACGAATGGAACAGAAGGTACCAGTTAGGCGAAACCGCCTCCGTCACGAAAGTGTTTCTTCCAAACGCGGTGGACGCCTATCGTACAGTTAGGAATATTAAGCTAACTTCAAAAGTAACGCAGGTGCTCACAGGACATGGGGGTTTTTCCCAATACCTGTACAGGTTTAAATGTAAGGATAACCCCTCATGCGTCTGCGAGCCAGACAGGGAGGAGAGCGTTTTGCATTTATTGTTAGAATGCCCAGTGCATGAAAAACTTAGACACGATCTTGCACATCAAATAGACATGAAAATATGCAAAGAAAATCTAAGTACGATAATAGGAAATAGGAAAATTAATAGTTACCTAATAAAATACTGCGAAAAAATAGTAGAAATAGTAAATAATAGAAATAAAGTAGTCTAAGCATTTGTTATGTTATATATAATGTTAATATATAATAAATAGCAAAGATAAGGCACAATAGCAAATAAGAAAAATTGTAACTAGTGAAATTAGCAAAGAATGACACGTAATAGAATAAGAAAAGAAAGGCACAACATTAGATAGTAAGATTATCGTAATAGAAGATAAAAAGCCGTTGTTATAGATACCTGTATTGTTATGTAAACACTTTAGAATAGGACCTTGCAAGGGTAAATTTCTTTTAAAAACCCTTGTATGATTGTATGAGTATACCAAAGTAGTAATAAGAACAATCTGTGACGCTTACATGAGTCACAGGATACTGTAACCAACGCCCTGTGATGACGGGTGCGTTTAAAAAAAAAAAAAAAAAAAAAAAAAACCACACAACACTAACCACAAGACCAACAGTTGTATAATAATAATAATTTTATTTCTCCTCACAATTTACATTTTAACTTAATTACAGTTTTGTAAAAATAAAGTTAAGCCAAAATGATTTTGAGGAATAACTAGTTTTGATGGTTTTGTTTGCTTGGTCGTAAATGTGGCTTCAACAGCCTTTCGTCATATCGTCATTATATAATTCTCGTTTAAATAATGTTGCAAGGTCAACTTTTCCTTCTCCAAATATTAAAATTAGAATTGTTAATTCTCAGGAATATTACCTACATTACGTGTCAAGTTCAAGTCAACAACTCGAAGCATTAACCACACGCATAAAGCTAGTTTTAACTGGCCCGTTTTGATGGTTATCAGACAGTTAAATACAAACAGAGACATATACAAAGAAATGACCCACTAAAGGAAATTAGATACATGGAACACAAACAGTCGTGCAACATCGCAACACGTGACAATGATAATAACGTTGCTTTGGGTATATTTTGCAGCTTGGGATTACTTCACAGCAATTTCTCCGAGATACTACAATAAGCTTAATGTTGGCTATGAAAATGTATGCTCAGAAACATACAGAGATATAAAGCTAACTCGACCGATTTAAGTCTTAAAAAAAACTGAGGCTGCAATAAAATTGAGGTTTTTTCTCTGTAACACGCAATTGAAACTTAAGATGTTAGACTACATTATATTGATATACCATAATCTTGATGTTGAGTACGTCCCAGCTATTGAATTATATATCGAGACGGGTATTATTAGAAATGTAGACAGTAATAATAAACCTCGTGAATATTCAATCTCTTAAATACACGCCTGTTGATCGATTGGAAAGCTGAGAACTTTTTTAATGTGGTCTAAGTAGCTAAATAGTCTTTGTTTGAATATTTTATCCGTAGCGTTTTCCATTAATAATAAACTATATACTTGTGATTAATTACACTTTTTTTTTTATTATTATACATACATATACATAATTACATAGATCGTTTGTTGATGTTGGAGTTCGGTTTGTTGTTCGGCTGCCCATGGCAATTCGTTGAAGTTTATCCTTGGCTATTTACATTATTAGAATTTACAAACTAAGGGCTTTCCTCCTCAACAAGTCTGTCAGAAAAATACACGTGTGACGTAATAAATGGTTTATATTAAAAATTATGTCACATTATAAACGCGCACAAAGTGGTATGAATTGACTATTAAGTGAACCGCAAGGAACCGCTTACTAAAATATTAAACATCTCAATATAATTACGTAATTTATTCATGACAGTGTCACTCAATGGCACCCTTTATCAAACAGTTAGACCGGAAAATTGATGGCCAAAACATGGCAACGCTTTTGGTATTAGAAGAGACAGATGAACAATATCCGGGAAACTATGGGCATTCGTACATTTTATGTAACGTAAATTTTGATAGGCGAAAACTTACTTATACTTATTTAAACTATTTGACGGTGTGTGTTTATAAAGACAGTTCCAATATATTTTTTAAATTTATATCAACTCATCCATTATTGGCCTCGATCTTAATTTGAAAATTTCAAAATTTGCCCTATTTAAAACTTATTTCGTGTTTCACTTCACATTGACATAAGAATCTTTCGCTTAAAGTAAAGAAAAGAACAATTCATATAAAAAGTTAATTAGAACAGTGACACTAGTATATAATAGAACTACACTAGTCGTCATGATTACCCGCGATCTTCTGCCAACTGAGCGAAGTATTGAAGAACAAATCCGTAGTGGTATTAGGACAACACAGCAACATTTTTAGGTTCGACTTTACGAAATGGTAATCCTTGTAATATACCAATTAAACTCTTTAAAATAAAATAACAAAGTTGATCAACACCAAAGTCGACCAATAGCCCCACATAGGCATTGTTCACGTATTTGTAGTTATAGGTAACATGTTTTAATAATATTACAAATTTTCGCACTGAGTTAACATTCAGTTCCGTTATGATATATTCATCGCCGGCGATCCTTAACTCACTCAAGTATAATCCAACAACCAAAACTTATCAGAGCTTGTCCGATATGCTAATTACGAATAAACGACTTAGTTTAAAATTGATTAATGTTGATCTGGATCCTAAACCAACATTATGTTTTACGATAGTGTGCAGTTTGTCAATAGAGGTTTTGAGTATGTTCGACATCCATTAATTATCCTGTTATGCTGTGATGTATTTTAATCTTTATTATCAGCTACGACGGCATACAATCCAAGTATGGTTTTGATGTATCTACATCACAGATATGTGGTGTTCTGCAAAATTTTATTGTAAAAAAAAAACAAAATAATTGCCAATAACTTTTACAGTTAAGCTCTCTGGTACACTGTTTCGTTTTTTAAATATAAGTAACTTTTAAGACCATTATCACTAATACAGATTTTTAAATATATTTTAAAATAAAATTAATTAATTCCTTTGGTTTTAGATAGAACTTTTTTCATATTGGACCTCTATGGATTTTTTTAACGTTAAAGCACCTATAAACATTTACATTGCCGGTGATATTAATCCTTCTTTCCGTTAATTCTACTTACCACTAAATCTTAATACAGGAGTGAGGCTGGGCCATTTCTAAATCAGTTTTAACCCTATTGCCATAAAAATCCATACCTATGAGAAATCACCGTCAGAAATCATGAAGCCAATTTCGATGTGATAAAAATAAAAACAATTGTTGGAACTAAAAATATTACAAGAGTTCTTTCCCATCAAACAGTAACGTACGGTTCATTCTTTATCCCCGTACAAGGAAATATCGAAATAGAAGAGAAAATCTCAAGAACTGCAACCACTCCAATATCAAATACTTCAATATACACTTCCGAGCGATGTTGAAATAACAATACAAATAGGAGTAGGTGTAACTTCAAGATTGTCTACATTTATTGATGTGTCTAGACTGATAATAAACTATTACATTTTGTAAATCAGTCAATGAGAATCAATTTATTTTTGTGACTGTAAATGAATTTATATTTGTTTTGGTACAACTAGATAGTGTAGACGTTTCCTATGACTGACCTCGAGCAGAAACGCCGAAACAAACTCAAAGATCCAATTCTAAATAAATTTCAAATGCGATGGTAATATTTATGGTATATGTTGTAGTAAGTGAATCAAGGATTCCATTATAACTCAGTGTAAATATCTATATGTTAATAAGTGAAAACAATTCTTTGTACCCCTTTTTATAAAAGTTTTGGGCACCGAGGAATGTGAAATTTTAATAAGTGTATTCAATTTAAAAATTATGTAATGCAACGACTACAAAAACTACACATGCCAATTAAGTCTGCTGACCTATCATTGTACGGAAAATCCATACAATGACAATACAACTTATACTGAAAAAAAAATAACAACTTGATTTATGTGACAAATAGGTTATTAAAAAAAACAAAACTTTCAAAATTTAATACACCATTATGGTGGAATTTCCACCACCATAGCAATATAATATGTGGATAACGCTGTGGGTTATACATAATATATGTTTAATATAAAATTTAACCTATCTTAATTAGGATTAGTGTATAACCGGTTGTTTTTCTATGTATTTATGTCAATGTAATATAATAAATGTATGTCTATGTTTTGGGTTGTTTTTCTATGTATTATATATGCCTACATGATAATAAAAAATGCTTCTGAGTATGTTTATCTATGTTCTAGAACCCATAGTATCAGCTATTCTTCGTTTGGGTCTGGAAAGCGCTGTGAACTATGTCCAATGGAAATTTCAAGACAATATTTACTAGAAATCTTCTGGTGGTCGAAGTTCGACCATAATTCATTAAATTTTGAATGTTTTGTTTTATTTCATTGTCCTATTTGTAACATAAATAAGTTATAAAATTCCAGTATAAGTTGAACTAGTCTTTTCGTACCATGACAGGTCAACATTTATACGTGCACACGAGCTTTGAAAACATATTGTTTAGAAATATTAACTTTCTACACTACTTCTCCATATAATCTTTAATTCCAAATGTTACAAACCCATTGGGCGAAATTTGCTTAAAAAGGGCTAGAAAGAATTTTAAACTACTTAATGGATCATCGTCATCATTTTGGCACTGACACATTTCGCACAGGCGTCAAATATACAGAAAAATATAAGGGTTAATTCAGAAAAACAAAATACTGGTCCCAAGGGATAGAAAATTAACTCCAACGGGAGAGAAGCCGCGGTCAAAGCTAGTCTAAATTAAAGCGAAAACAATATCAACAACATTTAATTATATAGACCCTCAAACAGATTGTTGAAATAGTAATGGCAACAAGTTCTTGGTTAATATAAATGTTACAGAGAGGCTACAAGCCTTATATTGGACTTCTATTTTAGTACTGAGCTATTTCAGTACAACTTGCTCGGCCAAACGGAAAATCAAGGCTTGGTGGAGGTGAGCCTAATTTTGTATAAGATTAGCTAAAAAGTCATTATTGCAAATATTTTAATATTATATAATATTATTATAAATATAAATTAAAAGCAAAACTAAACAAAGCTTTTCATTAATATTATTTATTAAAGTCGTGTATTAGTATTAAGGCTATTGTGCTAATTCGTTGTGGAGGAGTTCACTTACTTTCTTCTTAAACGCTTTGTGGACATCCTGATTTCGAGAAGGAGCGCATTCCAGAGAAGAACTGATTGTATATAGAAAGACGAGTTGACGAAATCAGAGCTGTGGAAGAGACATAAGAGAAGCACATTATTTGTAGAACGAAGATTCCTGTTATCAGTAGGGTGTACAAGTATTGGAACTAGGGAGCTAAGTAAGACAGTGGAGTTTATAAAGGAGAACAGAGAAGTTAGAGCTCACTAATTGTGACATTGGCGAATAGGAAGACATTTTAATTGGGAACGTAAATCAGACACATTTTCATACTTGCGAAGATTGAAAATGAATCGAATGCAGTTATTGAGAAGGCGGTCTAGCTCGTTGAGAAGGTCTGCGTTCAGGTCAAAATTACACACATCACCATAGTCAATTATAGGAACGATTAAGGACTGCATTAAGGATTTCTTTTTGTTTTAGTGAAAAAAAAAATAGACTACAAAAATATTTAGCTTAGATTTAGAAGATGGCCCATTGGTATCCCTGTCCTATTGGGTGCACCATACAGAAGACTGCAGTTAGATAGAAGAATTAATGTAGTGCTGTCCTTCTTTACTGATGAATAAGGTCACTAGACATCCGTGGGAGATAGGATAGAGGTTGGTATTGCAAATGTTTAAAAGCGCGCTTACCAGCAGACAGACCGTATACTGATTTGACGCCTTAATTGTAAAAAAATAAAACTATAAGATTGTGCGTTTGCGAAACAATTTTAATTATATTATTTTAAATGTGTTTTACTTATAGAATTTAAAAAAAACTACTTAAGATTCGTTCAAGTTAGGGAATAAAAGTTTGTAGTTATGGCTTTTTAATTGCAATTATCTGTTAAGTTAATTTTACCATTAAAATATTTCTCAAACATCAAAGGACATTAAATCACTATCGACCGAGCGAACGGCGCTTTGAAAATAAGCTCATGAACAAGTTTTCTTTGGACTACTTATCTTATATTACTTTACCTTATTTGTAGTTTCAAACGCAACTTTGAAACTGTGTCTGTATTACTGCAATATTATCAATTTATTAGCAATCCAATAATGACAGCGTGGTTTTAGTTCTGATAATTTATTACCTGAGCAATATCTTCAACTGGTCTAATTCCTAGATGTACTACTGTCAGATGAGTTAAGTATTTCTATTAATAGCAAGGTACTAATGACGCATTAGATTTTCTTTCGTCATGATTCATTAGTATTATAGCCACAGCTGTTATGTCCCAAATGTGAGCTTTGTTTGACAGAAATTGTTACAACATTGGAATGAGAAATTTCATTATGTTGTTGAAAACGCATGAATAGGGTTGCTGGCACTATAAAGGTTAACAGGCTTTGGTAAAGCTTTATCATCAAGCGAGCCGAGGGGTTGTCTGGAAAAATATTTTGAACAAAAGGTTCGCCGCTCCTTCTCTTTCTTACTTCCCCCCTTCCCATACTCCCACCTTAGAGGCCAGCAACGCACTTGTGACTCTTGAGTTGCTATCACTTATCATCAGGTGACTCGTCTGCTCGTTAGCCCCTTATCCCGTAAAAAAATTCGGTGGTGCCTAATAGTCATAGAGGACTCTGACATGGAACATCTGCTATCTCCATTCCAAAGGAGCTTTGTCAACCTTCTGAATGAAAATTGTGATGTTTGACTCGGATTTTCTCATGAATAGTAAAATTACCCAAGAAATGTTTAAAGCACAATGTGTAAAAAGGCGGTCTTTATGCCCAGGGCATTCTCTATCACCACCTCCAACCTTGGGGTAATGTAGAAATTTAGATAATTTATAATAAAAAACAAAGTAGATATACACATTACATGGATTACACACTATTTCTTACATAAATAAATTGTTATACATCAAGACTACATAGCATATAATATACACATAAACAACATAATGTACATTTCATATACATTCACAATATCCCTACATATGACCACCAAAATACACAGTCGTGTAATTAGCGTTATGACCGTTCTGCCAACTCATTGTAAAAAGTATAATTATGTTAATGGGAATTAACGCGATCACGTATTTAAAAGGCATTACATAACCTTGATTTTCCTGACGTTTCTATCAGGTTTCACTGTTTGATGCCTTTGTAATATCTTTTGAATACGTGATCGTGTTAATTCCTGTTAACGTAATTATATTATCATGGAACGTGAAAGTTTGAAAGTTAGTAATTGTAAAGAAGATGACGTACTTTCTTCTTGAATATAAAACGGTTTGTGGACATCCTAAATTTAACAGGGATTGCATTCCGAAGAAGAATTGATTGAACATAGATGGAAGCGTTGACAAAATCGGAGATTTGAGGGAGAGATAAGATTAGATAAGAGATAAAAAAAAGCATATTATTTGTTGAACGAAGATTTAGGTCATGATTGGAGTATTAGAAACGGAGCTAGTTAAACAGGTAAAGATGAAAAGATGAGAAAAGAGGAAGTCATGACGCTGATGAATTAAGAGTCATCTTAGTTGGGAACATAAAGTAGACACATAGTCTTTAATAAGCTTTTAAACCTTGATGTGAAACTTGCTTGCGCCTATGATAAAATTCACAAAGCACATTGTCTTAGGTACTATTTGGTACGGCTTCATTTTTTTACAAATAGGCTATTGATGCAAAAATAAATAAAATTGGAGTTATAGATTGAAATGAGCGCGTTCAAACAACAAAACTTTTCAGCTTTGTAATATAGATTGAAAAAGTTTGTCAATAATTACTGAAAAGGGAATTATTAACACAGATATCACATTTGTACATCAAAGTAATAATAATAATAAATAATATCAAAATGAAAGGTTGTTCAAAATATTTCTATTCTTGTCCTTTAAATGCGTCATGTAAAAACATTTCGCATAGAAACTTTTTTTATTTATCAGATTCAGGGAGAAGACAATATAGTCCCAACTGGCTGTAAAGCTCGTAGGAACGTGAAATGGTACAACTGGGCCAAGTTTCAGCAAGGTGAGGTCCCAGTATAAGTGAATACACCTTATTGAAAAAGTGAGTTTCAAATGAAATATGTATAAAATGACTTATGTAGGATTTCTTAAATATCCCCTTGCTTTCTAATTCGGTTGTGTTGATAACATTAATGTGATCAGATGGAAGTAGTTTTGTGTTACTAGGGGTTCGCCACTTGTTAAATTAATTGATCTTTTGTTTACACTCGTCACACCTTTAAGTTAAAGCTGTGGTAAGTTGGAAACCGTCTACTAGCATGTCATTGTCCTGTATCTCATAAAATTGTTTAGTTGTTATGCGGAAGAAAGTTGCCAGAAACGAGTAGAAGTTTTCATAACATTTTGTCATTATAGATACTCTTAAAACATGTCTAAATTCCATAAGCAAACTTCACCTCATTGTTCTATGTTTTACATCAGAGTTGTTACTGTGCCTATAATTATACTTCAATTTATTGTATTGTAAATGATTTTATTATAAAATAATAAAATCTTTTTAAAATAGTTTGTTTGTTGACTACATGATAACATATATATATATATATACCGGGTGCTTCAAAAAAATGTATACACACTTTGAACTTCCATAGAAAATTTATTTACCGTTCTACAAAGTTAAATTTCAGGAAAATAGAAAGCTGAAAGTCCAATGTAAATGAAACATAAATAACAAATGTTAATACTGTTCAAATTGGTGACCTGCAGCATCAATACAATTCTGAGTACGAGTCACCACAGATTCTGTACATCGTATCAAAACGTCCAATGAGATTTCTCTACACACTGCTTGAATCTCATTCCAAAGAATGTCTAGGTTACGTGGTTTACGTTTGTACACCTCATCTTTTCCAAGACTGCCGTTGATGACTCATCACTTGTAGCTGTTCGAGGCCGACCTGAATGACCTTTATGCACATCACACACTGTTCCATGAACTTCGAATTTGTCTCGTATGCGTGTAATTGTTAATCTTGAAGGTGGTTCTGTATCATACTCCCTTCTCCACTGTCTTTGAACTTCATTTACATTCTCAAACTTCCAGTACCACTTAATAACCTGCTTACGTTCTTCAAAACTCAAACGTACGTCCCCCATGTTGATATTACAAATTCCAACTGATAATATAACATAGAGGGACGATTATGCTTGCACCTGGCGAAGAAATATAACATTAGCCTTGTAGAGCGGGAAAACTACAATAGTTTAAAGTGTGTATACATTTTTTTGAAGCACCCTGTATATAGGAATAACATATTATTTACGTTGACTGAATTATATCACATCTACCAATTCAAAAATGTTAATTGGAACACATATTATATATTAAGCTTTAATATTATATTATATTTAATAATAATCTTGGAGTAGTAATATCGCCCTACATAAAAACTTACAAAGTTACGTACTAATTTTGCTAGTTTAAAATATGAAATGTTTAACGTCAATTGGAATTGCTTTCATTCCCAAAGAATATTTGCATATTAAGTAAATATCTGAATATTAAGATACAGGGTCGCTTTCACTGGTGCCTCGCCTTCAACAACACTGCGCTCACGAATGGGTTTCAAAACGTTCTAATAAAATACATCACAGGATTCGTGAAGTACTTTCTAAGAATTTCATTTTAGTCATTTACGACAAAAGTATAATTTCAAAGATACATTTAAATAAAGGCTAATTTGATTAAATTATTTAAGAATTATTTACAGATGTATGTAGCATGTACATATCATGGATGAAAAAAGGAGCTAGAATTTTTGGGGAAAAATCACAATTTACTTTAATTTTTTAAACACTTCAAGTTCAGTTTTTTTAGAGAAGCATCTTACTTTGTAAATGTATTTGTAAAGTAATATTCTTCATTTTAACATGTTTCTGAGAAATGGTACATAATTTTCTTTTGTTCCTTTTCATCTTATTTGTATTCACAACAACGTGGTATCCTTTTTATTAAAAGCGCATAGGTATTTCATTAAAATAAGTTACTACGGTTGGTGTAGAACTATAAGTTTTATCAAGTATTGATATACGAAAATAAAAACAAAATAAAATAAATGTATAGTATTTCCAACTTTTCATTTTAATATGCAATAAATGAAACATTTATATTCTATAAAACTGTTCGACTGAACGTCACTCAGTCGTGTCAAATAGACGGATATCTAGATAAAAAACTAGAGAATTATTAATTTAATTTAATTATTAGAATTAACATGTATACTTACATGTTAATTCTATATCAAATTTAGGATTATTAGTATTTTCTGTCCATTTTAGGCATTTTATTTTATTTTTGTTTTATTTCTTCATGGAAAATTTAGCTTTAAGCTTAGCTAATTTAACGAAACAGTAATCATTCTAGTATCCAGACAGCTAATTAAAAGTTTTCACTTCTAGATTACATAATAAAAGAAAAGTGTTAACAGTATCAGTAGAAAGAAAGAGCAATAATAATAATAATACACACATACTAACTGGTCTATACACAAAGACAGAACAAAGACAATATTGCGGTATTGGTATTGGTATAGGGCTCTGTTTCCGCATCTAGACTCATAGGCGGTCCATTATGCGTTCATATAGGCTGACTAGTTGAGCCAGCCTAGCTCCTTCCAGAAGCCCAGAAGCCTCCTGGGGCTTTCACAGGCTTCTAGAAGCAACCTCGCTCCCGCGAGGATACTTGCCCGTTGTGTGGCAACTCACTCGCACTCCAGGACAACGTGGGCGGCCGTTACATAGAGGACTGCTTGTCGCTTTGATGGTGAATAGGTGCCGGTTCAGGGCCAAGTGGCCCGTAATAGTTCCTACAACTATTCTGATGTCAGTCTGCAAGTTAAACGTGGTGAGACCTCCGTCAGCACAAGTTTAGACTGCCTACAGCCGGGTGTGTCGGCCCAGCGACCATTATGCGCTTCACGAGTCCGTTGCCTTACCCATGAGCGAATTTGATTAAAGGGAAGTGGCAGCAGTATAGTTGGACCTGTCACTGATGTTACAGATCCCTTCCTTGCCGGAAGAATTAGTCAAAAAAATATTGCGGGATATTCTATTGTTTAACTGAATAACGGTTTGGTTATTTATAAGAACGACTTAATTACCAAAAAATTTAAAGCTCAAGCTTTTCCTTACCAACGACACTTTAGTGGTAAAAACGTCAAAATCGTGCTCCTCGCATAACTTGTTAAAATTGCGGCTGGCGCACGACATACAAGTTTTGTCTGTAGTCAGTAGAGGCAAATGGTATACTAATTGGTGGATTGAACCTTGTGAATTTTCGTGGGACATTTAAGGAAAATTTTGATGATAAATAAGAACAATCAATTTCATTATTCATCGTCTTCATTAACAGAAAAAAAACTAGCTGTCAGCGATTCGCGTCGATTTTTTAAAGGCAGAATATGAATTTTTTTGCATATTTCAAGATAGTTATCGGAGTGATATGGTATCTTTTGATGATAGCATAGATATTTATTAAAATGCCTCTGGATCATCTCATTACGATCTATGAATTTAAAATAGCACGGGCTCCACACCTGCGATGCATACTCAAGATGGCTGCGGACTTACGTACAATACAAAATTTTTAGTGTCTCGCTTCAGTAAAACATTTAGACTTTCTCATAACAAATCCCCAAGGCTTTGGAAGCTTTTTTAACAATTGCTTCGATCTGTGCGTCAAACAATCATTTTGAATCGTGAAACACGCCAAGATCTCGGACAGAGTTTGATCTAGATAATGTTTGGCCTCCTAATGTGTAATTTGCGTCAATGATTGAGCGCTTTCGGGTATATGTTATTATTGAGCGTTTACTATTTTATGGGTATGTCCCTTTATGTCTCCCAAGCATAAATTATTGTAAAAAAAAAGCTAAAGAAAAACACGCTTTAATAGCGAAACAAATTAAAAAATAAGAAGAGCTCCACTATTCACCTTCTGACTTCATCATTAAACCATTAATCGTTACCAAGCCCAATCTATCGGAATTGTCAAAAGGAATCATATTATTATGACTCTAAGCTCGAGGGGTTACAAGCGTAGTTAACAAAAACGTGTTAACTAATTATAGTTTTTTAAAGCGACCGAACAAATATTTTTTTAAAATAAACGTCAAAGCTATATTATAAAATAATTTGTATTATGAATTCAGAATAGAATGAAATAGTGAAATCTTCTAAAGAACCAAATAAAGCAAGTTAACTATTGAACACAATGCTTTCCTCAAAAACTGAAAATTGATTGAATGGTAAACAAACTAAAATAAAACAACTGTGATCAAAATTCAATAAACATTTTATTTACAAAACGAGTCCAGGTAGAGTTTTAATAGTACAAGCCTTTGTAGGGGAAGGCAGATCTTAAACCAATAGCTCCATACTTGGCAAGGCCGTAAGGAGTAGCGTATGGGTAAGCACCAGCGGCGTAAGAGATGGCAGGAGCACCGTAAGAGATGGCAGGAGCACCGTAAGAGATGGCAGGACCAGCGTAAGATATAGCAGGAGCAGCTACAATGGGGGCGGTGGCGAGGAGCGCGGGGTCCTTGCGTACAATGGCATTAAAGCCTTCAGCGCCGGCAGCGTAGTCTACGGTGCGACGTGTGCCGTCAGACTCCAGGAGCGAGTACTGGCCCTGTACATTGTCGTTGACACGGTTCTCGATCTGGTGTTTAAAGTCACCGGTGTAAGGGTCCGCTACACCATATGAAAAGCTGGAGATATCGGACGCGCTCATAGCGACGGCCAGGGCAAGAATGATGACGAACTGTAATTTGTTAAATTACAATAAATGTACGAAATTAATGTTTTTAAGAAAATAGAGTTTATAGAGTTTCATTCAAATTAAAAAGGTTGCTTCACTTTATTATAAATATCAAGTACCTAATATACTTTTAAGATACATTTTTTTAAATTTTATTTTGGTCTATATTAACATCAAAATAAAGCAAATTTAACCTGAATAAAATAATATATACATTTTTTTAAATCTGAATATTCTCGTATGTTTAATACTGAAAAATAAACTTTCGCTAATACTGAATGCTAAAGCATAATTAGATTCTACATAAATATATCTACCTAATTTTAGACTGCAACTGACTAAAAAACGCGAGCACACATTGGATATCAACGTTAAGGAAATAAGTATAATGAATCTCGCAGGCGTTGTTAGTTCGTTGTTAGTAAAGAGGTATTTAAAGCATTCAAATAAAAAAATGTTACACTGTTTGAATAATTGACTAAATAACTTACATTACACAGTTTCATTCTAAAGTCCTACTTTATACACCATCTTAGTAAGTTTGAATAAAAGTCTGTCACCTGCAACCGGCGCGGCAGGACGCCTTACCCCTTGATAAAGAGCCCCGTCGGGTCCGAAACTAGTCGGGCATCCCCGAAATATACACGTGAGTAAAACCGTGTTTCTTAACTAATCTTAGCAAGTGACAAAAAATACTATTATTCTTAAAACATTTCAAAGAATAATCGAATAGGGTCGTGCTGCCTTGGATCAAGCTCAACACAACTTTCATAAAAAAACAACAAAATTTATTTTACAGTGTACTTTCTGTTTTGTAAGTTTAGGCAATGAAAATTTGTATATTGCACAAGATACAAACACGGATAACTATACAATACGTATTTGCGTTATAATTGATTAAAAGTGAATTATCTATAAGAACTCATATTTACCTTCGCAAACATGTTGATTTTTGTTATTGCAACTACGTCTGTTAAAACAAGTCTGATGCCGAGATCTAGATGTCCACCTTTATATAGGTACTCGTATCTTCAAATATAATCCAGTTTTGCAGATGCAGGAAGTTTTTGCTATAAAAAGTTAAGGTGTTCTTGAATTTATTGCGGATTGAATAATAGCAAACTGTTGACAATTTTTACTTTCGTTACTACAAACGAGACCTTGATTTTAAAAGTGCCGTAGGTATTTCGCTCCATTAAAATAAAAGCTAAACAACAGAAGTTTAATATCTGTGTTGACACTTAAGGTGCAAATTAGAATTGTTAAACTAAGTTCTATTGCATAAAACATGTACTAAATATTGAAATTCTCCAATAAGTTCATTCCTTCTAATTCAAAAATGTTTTTCAGCATTTTAGTTTATAAGTCATTTGTTTCATGAATCTGTTTTTTTTCTTTATTTATTTTAGATTTGAAGCCACGTGAATGACTAATGTGTTGGATTGCGAACTCAAACTATCCAAAATACTACCGAAGCGACACGTGAAGCCACTTCTAATGTAGAATTTTGGGTAAGTTAGAGTTGTTAGCAAAAGTACTAATAACCCACGACCCACATTCTTAGTTGTCTCCGTAAAAGAATATGGGAATGCTGTGCATTTTTATGCACGTATAGGCGGACCTGTATTGACAAATTTAAAGATAAAGAAAAAATGATTTCATCAAAATTTCATAAATTTTGACATACATCGTGTAATTACTGCTAGGCCAAATATTGATACTTCGAAGTCATTATAGTTTAGTAAAACTAAAAAACACGTTTTATTAGCGAACTGAATTAAAAATTAAAAAAGAGTTCCTCGATCCACCTCTCTACTTCATCATCAATACAAAGTTTCATTTCGATACAACAATTAGAAGTAGGGTAAAATTGACTTGCTAGATTTGTTCACATAGTTAGTTATAAGGAAGCTAATAGAAGCGTGTTAAAAAATAAGGCAAACCACGGTAAATTGCCAAAGTCTGGTTCACATTTAAATATGAAAAAAAAATTAAACTTCAGCTGCAGGTTGAAGCTAAAAGTTGATAAAAGACAAACACAATATGGTTTGTAATCTGGAGTAGTTGATTACTGCTATACTTGATTTAAGTTTTATTAATATATAGTTTGCCCTTAACATTTCATTCGCACCTTCATTTTCAGTATAATTATGTATAATGTCAATACTCTACTACCGAACAATTTTTTTTTTTAAATACAGGTTTAATTGTCTAGTTTAAGAGACAGGGTCTAATTAGTGAACGAAATATAAAATGTACATAGATAAGCTACCATTGTTATCAAATAGTGCACTGTACCAGTTAAAGTTTGGTGATAATAAACTTATCACTACAAATTATAAAACAAAGTCCCCCGCCACGTCTGTTTGTCTGTCTGTCTGTTTGCGATAGACTTCTAAAGTATCGAACGGATTTTTATACGGTTTTCACTAATGGATAGAGTGATTCATGAGGAAGGTTTATGTGTATAATTCATTAAGTTTTGTATACATTTGCTGAAATATGACTACTATTCTTGAAGATATTGGAAAAAATCATGCTGACTACATATATGCATATATGCTCTGCTACCCGTGCGAAGTCGGGGCGGGTTGCTAGTTAATTTATAATTTAATTTTAGTTTCATTTACACAAATAGGTAGATATAGATGAATATTATAAAATTTTAATTAACGCGATCAATAGGTGTTTCACACATAACTTTAAATTGCCTGTCACCTCAGCCAGTGGAACCCAAAATGTCAGGTAATTCAAAGATATACCTATGGATTGCGTTAATTCCCATAAAAATAGCTATGGTTCAAGAAAGTTTAAAAGTTAGTACATAATATTTGATTTCGGATTTGATTCCTTATATAAAGGCAATACTGTAATCAAATATTAATTTGTGTCTAGCGTTCATTTTGTGAAAAACAAAATTCGATTAATGAAAACATCAATATTGTACGAGCCCTCAAAGCGACAATTGTCATCATCAATCACGTTAAATTTCACAAAAAACAAAAATATATCCAAAGCCAGTTATTCAAAATGATGGACAACTTTATTGGAACCATTTCGGATACGTAAATGTTTTCGGGAACGATCAGCATTTTTTTTAACTGCAGCAAAATTGGTGTTTGTAAGTTTTTAGAGATTGTTAGTTTATGACTCTGACAAACCCATTATTTACTAGTCACTGAATTTTTTTATTAAAAAATAGGTGTTTTGGAGGTATGATCGAAAGGCTGGTTACATACCTTTTTGTATTTACTGAATGAATGAATGAGCATAAAAAAACATGTGTTGTAAAACATTGGTTTATTATGAAGACAGACAAGAAAACATATTGTGTTAAACGATATATCTTCTTCCATTCTAACGTCTGTATTAAAAACCTCTTAATATTTAAGTAATTAATGTATTTTCAAAATACATTAATTACTTAAATTATATTATATATTTAGAGCACATTATTAGAACGTCACAGTTATACAGCAGTACTCGCGTGCTGTATTTTTGCCGAGGTTGTTTTAAAGACCATTAGGGCTCCGGTCTCCGTGTTAATAGTGTTGGCATGATAATAGTGACACCCTGTTGTCCCGAACGGTCATACACAATGGTAACTACTTACCACTGGCATGTTTACATACATACACTCACACCTGTATCCCCAAAGGGATAATCAGATGGGTATAAAACACCCACATTTTGTCGACGATAATTTAGTCCGACTCATAGTAATATTGGAAAAACGTTTTGCTGTCAACCGGTCACTTTGGGAATTAAATATGGAGGAGGAGTATATTGAAAAGGAAATATAGGTAAGATGGGAAAGCAATGAGAGGAAAGATGTATTGCGTATACGGATAGATTGGAGAATGTAAGCTATTGCTTATACAGGACTGCTTGAGCTATTGCTCAAGCGGTCCTGTACCTGATCCGTAACTCCAATTGGCTGTTGCCGGGAACTCGAACCCCTGTAACAATTTTTGAAGTGAAAACTTCTTTAGGCACGTTGTGCACTTTTACTATGGGGAAAAAGCACTGAACTCGTGACCGTCACGCTAATAATACATAAATAGATCCACTAGAGGGCGCTAATCTAACCATTGAGTTCTGTCAGCTCCTTCATCACAGCACAAACTTATTTATTGTTTGAAGCAACACAACACCAAGACACAACTGGAAATTTAGTTTAAGCCTTTGTCTATCCATTCTTTTTCTTTCTTAGTAGCGTGCCATGTAATTCGGAGTGTAGGATTTGTTGTGGAATTAATGGATGAGCTTTCTCGTTAATCTATGGTAAATGAATGAATCATAGTTAAATCAATTTAATCATTAATGTATGGTACACTATATTCAAAGCATTGTTTTACATTTGAATTGTAAATTAAACCCATATCCAAAAAAGGTAGAAAAACAAATATATATTTTAGATTATATTTACATTTAAATGAAAATCACCCGTTCGTGTACAACGCCTTTACAAATATTTAATGTTAGATAAATAATGATTTTTCTTTTTTATGGTATAGGGGGCAAACGAGCAGATGGGTCACGGGAGTAAAGAAAGGGTGGAAGAGGGGGAGGGGGGGGGGAGCGAAGGGTTAGGGCCTCCGGTAACCTCACACACTCGGAGAAAAGTACTGCTTCACTGCCGGTTTTCTGTGTGGCCGTGGTATCACTCCGGTCGAGCCGGCCCGTACGTGCCGGAGCATAGCTCTCCCACGAACAGTAAACATTTATTTTCGGGAATCGAACCGACTACCTCTGCCTTAGCAGTCAAAAGTCTATATAAAAAAGATTTACGATTTTTCCTCACAAATATAAATTTGTTTTTAAATTTGTAAGGAAAAATTATAATTATATTTATTAAAACTAGAGGTCGCCTGGCGGTCGAATTTCAAACATTTTGAATGTCTTGTTTTATTTCAAAGACCAGTATAATTTGAAGTCATAATATAGAATTTTGTACCAGGACAGCTCAAAATATATACGTTTTAACATGATTTTTAACTGTATATCACATATTGTTTAAAAAATTTACTTTCTGCACTTCTTCTTTCTTCATATCCTGTCTATGCGAGTTTGCTTAAAAAATGCGAACAAAGAATTAGGTTTACTAGAGATCGCGTGGTGGTCGAATTTCGACCATGGTTTATTTCATTGGCCAATACTACTTGACCTGTCATTGTATTGACTTTTGTATCATGACAGGTCAAAATATATACTGGACACTCATAGCTGTACGTAAATATTGTTAAAAAATTTTAGCATTCGTCACTTCTAAACTAAAAGTGTGCGAAATTTCATACTCCCCCGTCCGCCCAATTTTCGTAAAAAGGGATCCAAAGTTTTCGCTTCACGTATTAATATATAGATATCATGTTATACTCAAAATCATATTACTTGACATAATTAAAATTTCATTACACAGTACACAAAAATAATTTGATGTTGAGAAAGAAACATTAAAGAAATCAGTTTAAATATTCAGTAAAAGACCAAAAAATTAAAATGGTATCAGGGCGGGATTAAATATTAAGAGTAATATACGAAGACGGAACTTCAGCTGCTTGCCCTCGTTAACGAGATAAAAAGTTTGTGGGCATTTTAATCTCATGTTTTTGACTTAATAAAGTTTAAGAAAGACAACACAATTCATAGAAATATATTATTTTAGTAAAACTGTTTCCATATCTTGTATTGGATAAGCCTACAAATTACAGGTAAAGTCTTCACAATTTCTTTTGTTTTAAAATGATTCCAATTTAGCACCCAAACACGTTAAAAGGATCGAGAAAGAGCGTACTGTTTGGTGCGGTAGATCGCTTCAGTGCCCCGTCTGAAACCAATCGGGCATCCTCAAAATACACACGTAAGTAAAACTGTATATCTATAGTGAATTACGTATACGGCTCACAAATATTTTTATAATTTTAACATTGTTTTATTTATTTGAAAAAAAATGAACAGTTATACATTTAATTAATACAGTTACAAATCTAGCAAATATAATATATATGTGTAACTCACAACACAAATTTATGTAGCATGTGGAAACCGCACATGCTACATAAATATATATTCCTGTCAAAAAGCCAGCTTCCATTACATCCCCACTAAATAGCCACCCCTGTCTAAACATCGGAATCAACCAAAAGCGTTCTGTAGGGATATGAAACTCTTACTTAATAAGTTCTACTTTTCTGGGTAGTAAGAATAGATTCTACGTGCATGAAATACCAAAGTTCATAAGAATCAGGAACTTGTTTAAAAATGTATTAACATTGTCTTTCTTTTTTTTACTTATTTAAAAATTAGACTCTTGCATTATGTTAGTTTTCTTACTGAATGCACTGAAAGTCTAAATACAAAAGCAGTCATATATGTATGTTTAATACAGTTATAAAGTTTGCGTGCTTCTATTTTAAATACTTATCACATCATTCATTGTAGAAGATAGGCTGTGACCACGGGCAGTTTGTCGTAGTCGAAACGTGAAGCAGTGTAAAAGTACATACAAAATTATGGTGTTTATGGTTTTATAATATCGTCATATTCTACTGACATTTAATCTAGAGAAATGATCGTTTTGCTTTGGCTCAGCATTCAAAACTAAAAAGAGAACTACATTTTTGACTTTCATTAACGTAGTAAACGTCCATTGAAATAATATAAACCGCCTTTCATGCGCTCAATAAATATTCAGCTCGATTTAAAATGCAAAAAGCCTTTAATCAACAGTGACATCATTTTTATGCAGTGCCATAGCAGCACGAGCGAGAGTGGAGTCAGAAATAATTGCTTTTGGAAAACGGAACTGGTACAATTCGATGCCAAACAATTTGAAACAAAACTTTGACTTGCGAAAGTCTTCGATTATTGAAATAAAAACGACGCAGGACACGATAATACTATATAAAGATAACAATATATAAAGATACAATTCTACAAGTAGGAAATATTCTTTTTTATTTATACTTTTTTACACATTGTTGGCTGTGTTACATTTTTTGATGAAAATGAAACGACTTTGATCTTTTATATTTATGGACACAGTTTATCGGTTTAATAAAATTATATAAGCAATTATAGTATTACAAATGCAACCCTTGACAAATGAAAGCTTTAACTGTAAAAGCATAACATCGTTAGGAAATCTGCATAACAAAGTTGTTCATAATATTTAAAAGCATGTGGAGTGTGCCAAACTGCTGTAGGCTTGCGTTGCTTGATTACAACTTAGCCGGTTGCTTAGGGAGTGGAAAGAGGTACAAAGTGACTATTCGTTCGATTGTAGAAATTATATCCTGAGATCATTGTGGTCATTTTATTAGATAGATTAAGAAGTTTGTCCTTTTGCTTTACGTGGTGAGACTTTACGATAGTATTTCTTTCATTACATCGTAATCCAATCCCGAGGAGAAAAAAAAAACATAACGTTTCGGCAACATAATATATGGCCAAACATTCAGTATTTTTAGTATTGAGATAACTTCAAGTAAAAATAATTTAATAATTAATTCGTGAAGCTTAATGGCGGTCGTAATAAAAAAGAAAAATGTCATATCGTAAAAAAGGAGGCAATACATTCTCTCTTCTTTGTCTGTCTACGTTTCATGTTTCAAGTTAGTAAATAGCTCTTAACTCTGAATAGAAAGCTTGTAGAAAATGGCTGATATATCTATTATAGTAGGTAATTGGATGCCTTTTGCCTAAAGCTTGTGTGATTAATACATCGTAGTAAACCTTGTTATATTAGGATATATGTACCCATTTTTGTTATTTGTACACAAAATGGGAGTTTCAGAGAATTATTTGCAAATTTTTACTTGTTTTCATAACTTTTGAATAGTGTTTACCCACTGTTGGCAAATAAACAACAGCTTATTAAACGACTTTGGTTATGTTTATGGATGGTTCACAAGTGCTACCACTCAATTAAAAACACTAAAATCTATCAATTTTTAAACCCCATAACAAATAAACTTTAAAGTACAAACTGTTGACAAATTAATGTTGTTCATCTCTCCTAAATCACAGATCCAATATATATTAGGAATAGTAATATCCAAAATTCCGAGAAAACCTGTGAAGGATAATTGTTTCAGAATATAAGCTATAATGTTTGATACAAATAGCGTAAAAAAACTATTTCACGCGTCAAAAGGCACAAAACACTTTCATCAATCCGGCTCTTTTCTCCATGAATACCCATTTTGATTGATCCCATTTGACGTTCCTATTTTACATTGTGGTAATGGTCAATTATAAGTTTGGTATCACTAGGGTAATAGCCTTCTATTTCATGATTAAACTTAAACTCCAAATGTGTAGGTTCTTTTCATGTAGTTTCCAGAAATCATTATATCCGTGTGTTTTGTACTATTTGATGCAATGTTTCTTTCACTATTTTTTTTTCAACAACGTTGAGACTTTAAGTACCTATATAAGAAAATACGACTTTACGAAACCCACAGAGTGAGTGGGTTTAATATTTTCCAGTACTTCTAATTAAATACCGTACGTAATTCAAGGCCGTTTAGATTTTCTCAGGACTCTTAGAGTTTTATCACTGGTGTTTTCATTTATCACTGATATAAATCTTTGTGTTTTGGAGTCACGACAGCAGGAATGTGGCTTGGATTATTTTCATACCTCGGAAGGGAAGGAGGGGTAATGTTGCCATTGTCACTAGCGCGGAGCGAACCCCCACATTTCTCCCCGTCGAGTTCTAGCGACGCAAGCCATCAGCAACATTACATGAGTAATTTTGTTGTTAGAAATACAAAAACAGATGGGCGCCTTCATTTTTTTATCTACCTTTAACGACATTAATGTTACCCCTAAAACATTGTGCACGGTCGTTAATTTTATATC
Source organism: Euplagia quadripunctaria (assembly GCA_963859945.1). Lineage (NCBI taxonomy): Eukaryota > Metazoa > Arthropoda > Insecta > Lepidoptera > Erebidae > Euplagia > Euplagia quadripunctaria. The sequence goes on along the minus strand of OY982563.1, from coordinate 4,553,214 downwards.
AATTTAAACTTCGAAACCGTTAGATGTCCCGTCTTTCTTGGTATGATTAATTTTCCACCAATTTTCGTAGTATCAGTATTAGCACTATGAATAAATCAAACTAAATCAATGAAATTTAAACCTCTTTTGTTATTATTCCGCTACAACTAATCAGACTGTAAAAATCTTTTTATTTTAATTGATTATTTATATAAATTTACAATTTATTATTGTAGACTCAATATATACCTTCAAATAAATTTGTATCGTAGGGACATTGATTGTGAAGCGATGACCATTTTCCCAAATAAGTGCAGATAATAGTTTTCTTTTTATTCACGAACTGATTCATAAGTGCTGACCTTTTACCGTAATTTAGATCGGATGTTTGTTAACTACCTCTGAGTAATAAATAAGTTTTTGTGAAGACAAGTCTGTCATCAAAATTCACCTAAACTATGCAACTTGTCATTCTCTCAAACTGCACTTACTCAAGTTTGAATCAGTACCTACCTACAACGAAGTTTTCCCAAAACCAACTTTATGTGAAACGTCGTAGGCTTTAAAATTACTTAGCTACAAATGAAGACGGCATATGTGAATTCTTTATAGTGTAGAATAACAAGTTGCGAACTTTGTTCTGATGATAATGACAGTTTGTTTATAGTATAATGTTTTATAAATATGTTTGTAATAAATCAAAAGGCCTATTACCAAAAACTGCAAAAATCTTCATTAACAGGTATTTTTAGTCATATCCATGTTGAGCACTCCACACTTTGGTGGAGTGCTCAGCATGGACGCAGCAGCGAAGCGATCTCGCGACAGCTATTGGGGTGGGAAGCCTCTCGCTAGAGACCATGGTTCTGTCCATGGTCCAAAGTGAGAGTGCGTGGGATTCCGCCGTCTCGTTTTGCGAGGAGGTGATGTTGGCTAAAGAGGCGGCGGAACGGGAACGGGAGATGACTAGCACTTTCCCATCCCGCAGAAGACGCACCAGGCGCCGGAGAGCGCAAAATGATCTCCGGCCTCCATGAGCGCTGGCCTGGGGGTAACGGGTTGGGCTGACCGTTACCCTTGCAGAAGCAGGCCCGAGAGGGTGGCTCGACGTGTTCCACGCGCACCTCTCTGATCTGGAGGGGGGTAAGGCCCCCTGTACTCCATAGTGTGGTCGCCTGCTGAAGGCGGCCAAGGTCTGCAGGGGTTCCCGGAAGACTCCTTCCTAGGGTATACCCGGGTCCCCCTGCGATAGACCCACTTGTGACGGAACACCGTGTGGTTTTAGTCGGTTCGATTCCGACATACCATACCACTTTACGGTTAGCTCCGGACACGCTAAAAAAAAAAAGTATTTTTAGTCAAACATTACAAAATAATAGAACTATCATTTTCTGCTAATGAAACTAAAATAAACCAAGAAACCTTATGCAGTCTTTTACTTTGGAAGAAAATACATTATTTTGCGTAATCTCGTAGTTAAATAATTTCAAGCTTTATCAGTCAAAATTTTTCAGTTTCAAAATAAGATTTCTGTATTAAAAATCACGAATTTTCATAAAATTATTAGCGCTTTACGTTATTCACGGGGTCTACTATACGACCTTAAAATGTGACTACACCTTTCTGTAACACCCTGTATAACTACATTATTGGAACAAGTGAGAGAGCAACAATTTTTTATTCAAACATTTACTATCGCATTCAAAAGGAGTTGTGTTGTGTTTCCCTTACATTCTTAATTTGAATCTTATTTCATTTAAATTTTAGTCTGCCAGTGCAACCAGCTGCAGTCCCCAACGAGTTCAACTTAGGCGAGCTGCGTATAATAAAAAATATTTAGGTATTAACAAAACCCAGTATTTGTAATCTCCTTTAAGTTACGGTACTGTATATGATCATACTGTAACTTTGATCAAGTAAATACTATTAAATATAATTATTTGAAAAAAGTATTACTAGAAAATATAAATTCATTTTATAATTATATCCATGAAGGTAGCTTCATCCCACTAATCCCACTAATATTATAAATGTGAAAGTTTGGATGGATGGATGGATGATTAGATGGATGGATGGATGTTTGTTACTCTTTCACGCCAAAACTACTGAAGCGATTACGATGAAATTTGGTATGTTGATAGCCGGAGACCTGGATTAACATATGGGCTACTTTTTATCCCGATATTCCCACGGGCTCGGGACTTACACGGGTGAAACCGCGGGGCGCTGTTAGTGGATAATAACTTAAAAATGAATTTATAATTAATTAATATGTAGGTATTAGTGCTTAAATAGCGTAGAAGAATTATAGTGAATCATATCATAAACGGTTTACATACTAATAAAGTATGCAGCCTACTCTACATAACAAGGTCATTGTTTTTATAAGCATTCATATTGTATCGCAAAATTGAACTTAGAAAACTAAACTTGTACCCACTCTTAAACTGCTAGCCTGAGCACCAAACAATTTGCATGAATATAGTGTAAGTTTGCAATATATAAATAAGTAACACAAAAAAAGTCATAAGTTTCTGTATAGGTTTTTAATTAAATTTACTATATCACTGCAAATATGTGTTACAATAACAATGACGTATATGCATTGACATTTGACACAACTCACATATGGCCGTCTGATCTCATAGTAGGCAGAGCCTGTACAATGGTAACCAGACTGCTGATAAACTTACTTATATATTTCTAAATACCAATACAAATTACACCCAGACACAGAAACAAATTATCGTGCTCGTCGCACAATTTGTCCTGAGTTGGAAACGAAACCACAACCTCTGGCTCAACAGTCAGGGCCACTAACCATTAGACCAACAGGCCAGTCAAATGATAGGGAGGGATATAAAATATTCCCTAATATAATCAAATAATTATGAATATTGAAATGTTGCCAGTACTCTAAAATACAAAATAAAATAACGTCCGAAGTTCAGAGTAAATTGTTGATAAGCTAATACCCAGTAATAATTGTTAATTAAAAGTTAATTATAAACTTTGATTTACTTTAAATTGAATACCAATGTAAACGTAGATGTTTAGGAGCCTATTGAGATTGAAGGAATTGAAGTTAATAAAGGCTCTAAATTTCTTAATCCGTAAGAAGACAAACGAAATTGTAATTCAAATTATAATTTAAACTTCAAACAATATCATTTAAGATATGGGTGAGGTATAAGAATTAATCTAAATAATGAATAAACACTCGGTTTAATTGTAAAAGATGACATCACCACAAATCCGTACATGTGCATTTAACTTTTAGACAAACGCAGTGACGTTGGTCTCGGGTCTCAAATTCTGCAAAAAGACCAGTACCAAGTAGCAAATAAATTAGTTACAGTGATGATGAAGTGTGATTGTGAGACTAAATTACGCGACGTAAACTATCATACGTTAAAGACAGCACTATTTTTAACCGACTTCAAAGAAGGAGAAGGTTCTCAATTCGACTGCATTTTTTGTTTTTTTTTTATGTTTGTTACCTCAGAACTTTCGACTAGGTGAACCGATTATGATGATTCTTTTTAATTTTTTAAAAGCTGGTGCTTTCCGTATAGTCCCATTTCTAATTTGGTCCAGTTCTGATAATGGCCATCCATGAGAAAACAATTGAAGTCGGTTTTTTTCTGAGTTAAAATTTTGTATTATATTGCGTTTTTAAAACGGAATATCCTTCTTCGGAAAATTCATTACGTCGCTAAAATTCATCTCAAACTGGCAGTGACAACAGTGGGCTTAACAATGCCATATGTGGCGGTATGTTAATTTGACTACAATATTCTCTCTTTCCGTAAAGTGGCAGTAAATCCTCAGTCGAGCATTTTTTTCTAGAGTGAGGACTTTGATGTACGCACTTTTTATATTAATATAAAATAAGGGGACTTACTATCAGACTACAACAAGTTGTTTTAAAATTTGTTTGTAATGACGTATACATATGTACATATACATATGTACATATACTACAGATCAAAGTAATCCTTCACAGTGTATTTCATAGTGCACCCAAAGTGGACAAAATGACGGAAACGTCTCAGTGTACCGTTGAAAGACAGCACGGAAGTTCTATAATGGAGCTTGGCTGCTTCAATTCTGGGACTATATTTCTGTTATTGAGAGCTAAGAAACCATTGTCAATTTTTCTTAAACAAGGAAAGGTATAATTCAGGCAAGAACTAATAAACAATTATTATTGGTTCCTGCTCGAATTGTACCAATTAAAAAAACATGTACCTTTTTAGCTCTGGATTACATAAATAAGTTCTTTTAGTGTTTGAATATATTCAGCAAATTGCTTTTTAATTTGTAAATGTAGTGTAATTTAGTTGTAATTGCATATTATGCTGTTCACTTATATATAGCTTTTTATTATAATTTCTAACTCAGTCTTAACTCTGCTTTACAACTGACTAAAGACAGCTATCGATTGTATTGAAAGAAACAGATGTTTAAGTACTACTGATATTGAGCTTGTAATTTCATCACGGAATGCCACAAGGGAGAGTTGTATGTTCAACTTAAGATTTAGTTTTGTCTTAGATGAACTATAATTTAATAAAAAGGTTGTGAGACGAGAGAATGAAGGAAACATGATATATTAAATTATAAAGTTAATGAATTATTTTAACTTTTATTAGTAATGATGATTATAAATTGGTAATATTAATTGTAGGATATTATACCGCAGTTTTGGGATTCAGTTATTAATAAATATATACATACATTGAGACGGCCTGGTGTATATGTATTGTCTCACGTTATTATTATTATACACTCAGGCTTGTATCCCAGAGATAGACAAAGGCGTAATAAATACCAACATTTTGATTTGAATGAAAAATATGAGAAAATTGGGAGTATACTTATTTTTATTTTTTTTATTTATTTATTATCACAACTAATAACAGTAGTTACAAAGGTATTATTACATTATTCATACACATTAGTTATATATAGGTCTCAAATAAAGATTGTGAACCCTGTCTCTTAAGCTAGGCAAAGCCTGTATCTTAAGAGGCAGTATAAGAGGGGGGCCATACTGAAAGGGAAAGGTAGGCAAGAAGGGAAGGCAATGGAAGTAAAAGGATATCGCTTATAAGGATGGATTGGGCAGTGTAAGCGATAACTTGAGAAGGTGAGGATGGCACACCTGTAACTCGAACTGGCTATTGCCGGGAAGTACGAGCCCTCGTAACTCCTTAAAAACGACAAACCTAATGAAGAATTGAATTGAAAAATTAAACAAATAAAATTATTTTTAACTGCCCAGGTCATGCAGTGATTAAAGTAGCAATCTCAACGCGTCGAGTATACAGGATTCAAACCGCACAGGAACAGTTACTTTGTTCATTTGAGAGCATGCTTTGACACGTATCGGCCGGCTCGACCGGAGTGATACCACGGCCTCACAGAAAATCGGCAGTGAAGCAATGCTTGCTTTTCGCAGAGTGAGTTAGGTTACCGGAGGCCCTAACCCTTCCCTCTCCCCCTCTTCCCCCCTTCCCCTACTCCCACCTTAAAGGCCGGCAACGCACTTGTGACTTAAGTTGCACGTGCCCATGGGCGGCGGCAGTCATTTACCATCAGATATTCCGTCTGCTCGTTAACCCCATAAGATATAAAAAAAACTTGTGTCATTAATATAGCTAGTCTTTTTTTATCGTAAACCTATTACTGGTCTACGATATTTTATTTTTACCATTTCTGTTTTTTTATTTTTTTATGGGAAGAAAGTCTTTTAAAGAGTAGGTACGTAAAAATGGAAAAAAAGAATATTTCTTTTTATAATAATAATAATTCTTTATTCGCATTTAGTACAACGACGACGACAGATATTCTGTTACAATAAATTACAATAATGTACACGATACGGTTGCACAGTTTGATTCATAGTACAACATAAACAAGAAAACATTCCAGTTTTTTTACTTTCTGACAATATGACTATCGTTATACCTGAACATGGTCTATATGTGTTCTCTAAAAGATTCCAGTTTTGTACTTTCTGCCAAATATGACTATCGTTACACCTGAATATGGTCTATATGTGTTCCCTAAAAGATTTCAGTTTTGTACTTTCTGCCAAATATGACTCTCGTTATACTTGAACATGGTCTATATGTGTTCTTTATGTCGAAGCATCCTTCGCGAAGGTAACTTGAATGTGGATTTCCTTCATAAAGACTTACCCTGAGGCAGTTATCGCGACATATTTCTGAATCAGATGCGTCTCTCCTAAGATAAGGGATTTTACAGCACTAATTATGATAGTGTATGGAGTTGTCATCGCGACGGTGACATGGGTGGTGTTGTTCATAGGCCCCAGGGTTTACTGGTATACAGCTTTCAACTGTGGTGAGTACCATCAAGTAGCTTACTATCAGCGCTTTTTTCATTGTTCATGTCTAATGCCGCGTTCCAATAAACAAGAAACGATTCGTTTTGCTTACGGACGGTAAAATTTCGTTGAATTTTCAATGAAAATTTTACCGTTCGTAAGCAAAACGAATCGTTTCTTGTTTATTGGAACGTGGCATAAATCAACGACCACAACCGATTACAAGGAATAGTACAAAAAATGAAATAGCTCTGATCAACAATGAAGAACCAAGAAACAGACATTAATTTATACAGTGTCATGTTATCTTAAAACCCTTGAGAAATTAATCCCGTTTAAACTTCCTAATTATAAGTCTCCAAGAGAATATAATCTAAATTAATCACTTGGAATGTTCACTTCTATAGTTCCGTAATACAACCCTTTAACCAGAATGTACTCTGTAGTATCCAAGGGATATGTTAATTTCTAGGTGAGACTGCGTGAGCAACCCTCTTATTAAACAGATAAAATGGTAACACATTCATTCATTCACACCCAAGAACCTTGGGCTAGAAATTGCCTGACTCTAGTTTAATAAGCGGCATTGACGTCAGTCCCAACTGATTAACAAGAGTATTAGTAACGTACATATGTGTAACTTATTTTACTTGAGTCTTGAAACAAAAGGAATTTCAGTTAGACGGGATTTTTAATACTGATGCTAATTCTAGAATATTTGCGATTTCCTTCACATCCCGATTTAAGATACTTAATAAAACTACCAGGTCATGTTTTCAAACTCTTTTCGTAACTGAACCTCACCTATCATTTCTTGAAAGAAATACAATAAATACAATAAGAGACTAGCTGCACCCCGCGGTTTCACCCGCGTAAGTCCCGGTGCCGTGGGAACATCGGAATAAAAAGTAGCTTATGTGTTAATACAGGTCTACTGCTACTGCCTGGACGTCGCCTAATTGAGAGGTTGTTACTCTGAGGTGGTGCCCGCGCTTTTGCGGGCAGGCGCTAGGAGGGTTCCGGATGTCTTAATAAAAGCTGTTCCCGGATCCCTCCTACTTAAGGCGCAGTACGGCACACCGTGTGGTTTTAGTCGGTTCGATTCCGACATACCGCCCCACCGAAAACCCCGGTGGGGTGACGGCCCGAGGGGGTTTCCACACGCACAAAAAAAAAGGTCTGCAGCTACTACCGCACAGCTACATGCCAAGTTTCATCGCAATCGGTTCAGTAGTTTTTGCGTGACAGAGTAACAAACATACAATACATCCTCACAAACTTTGACGTTTATAATATTAGTAGGATATGCAGAAAGGCGTGGTTATATTTAGGGTAGTATAGTAGAACGTGAAAAACGTAAAGCACTAATAATTTTAGGAAAACTCGTGATTTTTAATACAGAAATCCTATTTTGAAAGTGATAAATTGAAGTTTACTTGACCAATAAAGCTAACATTGCGTAAGAGAGAGAGAGCTGACACACATAAAATTGATGTTGATGGATTTTGATATTGTTGATGGAACGCCCAGCTTCTCTGATAATGTCCGCATAAGAAAATAAATAACAATATTGTTTGAAATTGACATGAATATTCTTAAAATGTTGTCAAAAAATTTACATTTACATCAGGAAAATTATTTTCCTGGTGTAAATGTAAATTTTTCTGTTATAAATTTAATAATTAGTCATCCCATTAATCTATCAATTGGCGAAAAAAATAATATAAATAGGTAAGGTTCATGGGGCAACTGCTTTTCGCCTAACACCACTAGCAGAAATTGGCGCCTTAATCTATGTCACCGATAATTAATTAGAGTGTTTGACCCTAAGAGCTCTGGCCATCCTTCCCAGATATGTGCTCTACCTTGTTTTGTGTTATTTTCCAAGGATTATTATGAATCTATTGTCTCAAAGATTCAGTTAGTATATTTTAAACATGATTTGGAAACAGTTTGTTGTTTTGTGAACACAATTTAAATTTCAAGATTGGTTTACAAGAATATCAGTTTTGTCTTGTAGCCTCTATATATACAAATAGAAGTATTATTATTATGACAACTTACAAATAGTATTATGACAACTTACAAATAGCAAGTATTAGCAGTTCACAGTATAGAATCCGACTCAGTCACTACTTACCAAGGAATATCCTTGGTAAATAGTGACTGAGTCAGTGAGTTAATAATCTAACATGATCTGACATTTTAATAAATAAATTATAGCTTGATTAGCGAACCAAGTTCAAAAGTAAAAGAGACTTCTACTATCCACCTCCTGGCTCCATCATCAGACCATCGTTACTAAATCCGATCTGTAGGACTGGTCAAAACAAATCATATGAGCCCAAACTCGAAGCGTTTAGCCACTGAAGAGTTTCACTATCTGCTTCATTATCAGATAAGCTCCAAGGTGTCAAGTTATAGTATTGTGATCCAAACTACATATACATACTAAGTTTCATTTCGATACGACAATTAGAAGTAGGTTAAAATTAACTTCAAAGATTTGTTACATAGTTACAGAAAGGTGAAACTAATTAATAAAAGGATGTTAAAATAAAGGTTAAATAATACTTTTGAAACGAATAACTTCTTTTGATTTTGAAATATTTTAATGTCATTGGATATACAAACCAAATGTTCAATCTATAAATTTATATTATTAAGTGTCAAACGTGATCGACCACACGCCACGTGCATTTGAACTAGAACTCATATTTACCAGTAGTAATTACAGGCACAGAAGGACATAAGTTAAATAAATATATGTTCTCAATACTTAGTAAGAAAGTGCAAATTTCTGGCACTATTTGTTCTTACTCATTTTTACCTACAGTAAGGTTACGATTAGATTACCACTGAAAGAGGCGTGTCTACTGAAAGAGACTTTTATTGCGGTATGTTCCATCGTGCAGTAGTACCTATCAGTTTATCAAGAATGAATAACAATATCTAATAATCCTATCATCGGATATAAATAACGTTGAACCCTTAAGGAGTAATACATCAGTATCAAAACTCATGAACGTCATGAACACACTAAAATTACTTTCACTTATAATTAGATAGGCAAATAACTACTATTTGTAAATTTTTCATAAGTAATTAATATGTATTTCTATATATTAATACGCGAAGCAAAATCTTTGGATCCCTTTTTACTAAAATTGGGCGGACGGAGGAGTATGAAATTTTCGCACGCTTATAGTTTATACAGAGAAGAAGTGACGAATGCTAAAATTTTTGGACAATATTTACAACAAAGTTAAAAAAAATGCAAAAACGGGTACATACAGCTATGAGTATCCAGTATATATTTTGACCTGTCATGGTACAAAAGTCTAAACAATGACAGGTCAAGTAATATTGGCCAATGAAATAAACCATGGTTGAAATTCGACCACCACGCGATCTCTAGTATATATAAATATGTCACGTCATCTGATTAACATAGTAACGTTAATAGTCCAAATCTATTTTATATATTCACCTTTAAAAATCATTTACTTAGTCTAAAGTTTCAACATTCTATATCGCTTAGCTAAATCATTTCCATTTAGTTAAATATTTTTACAGTTTTACTTGAAATTGGGATTCGAATCCTTACTAAAACATTTAAAGATTCAATTAGATGATACTCTGAATTGACAACCAGAAAAATCACGTTTTTATTACGATCTCATGAATAAGGGTCGTTAGCATCGAATTCAATTTTATTATATATCCATAAGCAACTTACGTTGGTGTTCGAATTTCGAGCAGAAAGTATAGAAAATACATAAAAATATTTACGACAATATTTGATTTTAAAATATAAACGAATAATATAAATGCGAGATTAACTCTGTCTGTCTGTCTGTAAACTACTCAACTAATCATCATGAAATTTTTAAGACACATTGTCAGCGGTACAAAGAAGGACATAGGGTACATCACTACATATCATAAAACAAAGTCCCCCGCCGCATCTGTCTGTCTGTCTCTTCGCGATAAACTGAAAAACTACTGAACGGATTTTCACGAGGAAAGTTTTATGTGTATAATTTGTTAAGATTTTGTGTAAATTGATTGAAATATGTTGATGATTGTTGAAGATGTCTCTGCTACCCGTGCGAAGCGAAGGTTGCTAGTTTCATACAAAAAGTTCTGTTCCGGGGGACAGAAAAATTACTATAGCATGAGCGAAGTCGCGGGCAAAAGCTAACAATACTATAAGAAGTAATAATTGTTCCATACAAATATTACAGAAATTAGACGCAATTCACAACTTTTTTTTTAACACAAAAGGAAGGAGTCTTGATGAAGATAAGTGATCATCTTGGAAGTAACGATTCATGTAGGAGCTACATGAGTACAGGTGGTATTAATCCCACTAATCCCACTATCCCACTAATATTATAAAAAATTGGATGGATGGATAGATGAATGGATGGATGGATGGATGGATGTTTGTTACTCTTTCACGCAAAAACCACTAAACCGATTGCGATGAAACTTAGTATGGAGATAGCTGGAGACCTGGATTAACGCATAGGTTACTTTTTATCCCGATATTCCTACAGGATCGGGACTTACGCGGGTGAAACCGCGGGGCGCTGGTAGTATTATAAATGTGAAAGTTTGGATGGATGGATGGATGGATGTTGGTTACTCTTTCACGCAAAAACCACTGAACCGATTGCGATGAAACTTGGTATGTAGGTAGCTGGAGACGTGGATTAACACATAGGCTTTTTATCCCGATATTTCCACGTGATAGAGACTTACGCGGGTGAAACTGCGGGGCGCTGCTAGTATGGATTATATTTACTAAAAATGGTCGAAAATATTCCTAAATTTTTCGCAATAAAATAAGATGGAGTCCGTAGTTTCTTGCCACAAGAAGGTTGTCGATCTACTGTGTGTTGAAGCTAACGACAATTAAACCATAATAATAATAACTTCACACATCTCAAACACGGCCGTCTGATCCTAAACTAGGCAGAGCCTGTACTATGGAAACCAGACTGCTGATAAACATACTTATATATTTCTAAATACATATATGTTATAGATAAATTACACCCAGACACAGAACAAATGATCATGCTCATCACAAAATTATTTGTCTTGAGTGGGAGTCGAATAATAAAGTTAACTATGGAAAATACATAAACAACTATGGATTTACTGTATAAGAAAAGTGACCTCTATTTTTAAAAGTGTTCAGAAACACAAAAAAAAATATTTAAATTACAATGGACAATGCTCGCGCTAAGTGCTTATAGCTAGTCTGACGTAACAAGCTGGAGGATGTACCGAAACAAATAAAATTGTTTCGCCTAAGGGTGTCGATCAATTTTCAATTTCAGTTTTACACTGACACGTGTATAGACGTATAATGGTTTCGAACAAACGAAAATTATTAAATCATACTGAGAGAAATATTTCAAATACCCATGTTTAATTCCAAAACAGGCCAGACACAATTCTTCAAAATACATAGCTATACGTAGAAGTAAAAAACGGATAACTTTAAACAGTCCGGAAGGAACTCCCAAAGGCTTTGAAGATAGGCTTGAAAAATGGTTGTCCTTTTTAACAATTAAACTCAAAGGAGCAAATTACGAGAGAAATTCTTTTTGTTTATTATTTTGAAGTTTCTTCCTTGCTATATTGCTTCAAAATACGAAGTGCCAACATATTAAAAACATAGATCCGATGTGTAGATACAGAAATACAACTATAAAATATACGATAATTCAATCAGAATGTACAAATTGATCGATTCAAGACAGATGCATTCAATTTGCTGGAACATTATAAATAGTGACTGTGAAAATTGAGGTTAAACTGCTGTCGGTAGGTAAATTATGCTTTTCATGTTTTATGTTCTTCATTAGTACAAAAGGCTATAAAACTAAAGCTGACCTAGCTTAAACTAATATTTAATTATTTTACTCTGAAATTGTTACTTGACATGACTGAAGAAAATGAATACGATCTAACATTATTAATCCTTTCGATGTAAAAACTTCTATTATTAAAATAATACTAATGATTATCTGTTTTATTGACTTTACGCCAGCATAACTACTAGCAACAAATAGCAAAAGCTTCACATTGACACAGTTCATGATGATAATAATAATGTTTCTGGATACAGTACTCAGCGCTATCTAGAAATGCTCTTAGTGCTGTGGGTACTAAAACACGAATATCTTAAATGGTCTTTATTAGAAATGCATACTATACATAAAAACATCCAGACGCATGCCATCACAGATACTTCTACCGCACAGGAATGGGAACCGGGACCTCTTATAATGCAGCCGAATGCTCTAATCGAGGTCGTCAATAATAATCGATGAGTATAGAAAGCATGTGCACTATTTTAATGCACTGAATGTAACGAGGCCAAAGTGGAATACATTGAATTTTGTATGACGAGCGAAACGTATTGACTCAAACGTAAATACATATCAATGATGCCGACCATTTCTTCGTTTAATGTCACAGAGAAGCATTGTATATCTACCCTCGAGTATATAGTTTAAGTTTGTTGATCCAAATTATGTTATGATTCAATAAGAGAGTTGAAGATATGTCGTCTACCTATATCATAGAGTTAGGTTATATTTTTAGGTTTGATGGATAAATGTTTTTGTTTTACTACAAATAACGATATCATGTACATATTTATTGACAGGTATTCGTGTTAACCCCGTCAAATATATAAATAAACTTAGTTGGAAGGGTTCTACCTAAAATCTTTTCCGTGCACGTCCGATTGCATCTTTTAAACATTTAATTTTGATGAACACAAATGTGAATCAACTCAAAGTGGTAATCTGCAACACCAAGGTAGATTACGCTGACTAGATCACGTAATAATGCTTGCAAAACGATTTATGTTGGAATTATTTGTATTTCTAACCAGAATAACCCCACAAATACTCTCAGTTCTGTTAGCCAGGATCAACAGCAATGACCCAAGAAAACCCTTAGCTTGAGCCTCAGTGAGTGACAGGTAAAGATAAACTAAGTTTCTTTTTATCACAAATAAATCGGACTCGGGATCGAAGTAAAAAGTATATAAAAGCAGAAATGGCATAACGGAATCAAGTTAAGAGTTCGCAAGTAAGCATTGTAAGTAAAAAGAAATTCTAAATCCTAGATGAAATAAAATCCTATTGAACACTATTTTAAATTAATCTTAGCTGTAAAGTATGAAATTCAAAGTATTCTATTTATTTTACCAGAAACTACAAATCCAAAATATATGATGGGCATTTTGATAATATTTAGACGTGAGTGTTTGGATACTAGCATAAATAGTGTATAATGGCGTTCTGCCAAACACGAACGCTTTCACTTATAATGTGAGTTCTTTGTACGGTTGTTTTGCTATTAATCTTAAAGCTCATTTCATACATCAGTTTTCTATTTTAACCATCTGTTTATTCTATAGTTGGCAAAAATACTAGTATCAATTCTATTACTTGTGAAATAGTACATACTTGTGCGACACTGACTGTACCTCCAAATCGATCGGAAGCACAAACAAAGCCTCAGTGGTAGCCCTTCTATACGGCTTATATAATAATAACGCATGAAGTTGACTCTGCAGTAGGGTCACGGGTCAGGGTCATGATAAAACATTTAGGCATTTGAGATACTTTATTTATCAGAAAAACGAAGAGAATAACAAAAATAGTTAAGTTAATAGAATTTATCGGAGGAATAGAGTTTAAACTCTCTTAAAAGCAGTTTTCGACTAAATTCTCAAGTCTTACTTAGAAAGTCTTATCTTAGTATCAGAATGTATAAGTTAAAAGCCAGTCGACGTCGTTGTATCCGGTCAATGTGCATCGTTATTGTGAAGGTATTGTAAGAAAGGAGAAAAACCGATCGTTAGCACTTTAGATGCATAGTAATAATCTAGGTTTAGTTTCGTTGTATTCTCGGAAAAATATACCACAAGTATTCGATATTTAAATATACATATACGCAAGCAAATAACATATTTATGAATGTTGTATTCCTGAAGCGGACAGTGATGTTGAACATATATGATTGACGATTAGTGATAGTGATACACTTTTTTAAAACGATTTACAGCTTAACATGACAGACATAAAAATTACAGATATGAAAAATACATCAGCAACTGATAATACAAGTGATCCAAAAAATATAAAAGACTAAGTCTTTTCCCGCCGCTACGCTTGCGTAAAAGTTATTTTTCTATCCTTCTGGAACAGTACCCTTTTTTTGGCTGAATGTCAATGTCCTTTTCTATACTCCTGACAAACGAGTACGTACGCAGAATTAATGATCATCGGTTAAATAGTTAAGGCGAAAGCATAACAAGAAATAAACAAACTTATATTTACATTCATAATGTTAGTTAGAAGTAGTCCAGGCGTAAATTTTATCCATTAATCTAGAAATCAAAGTCTAACTGAACAAAGAATTTCAAACCTTAATTCAAAAGATACGTCCAAACGAGCACTTGAAATGAAAGAATTTAAGCTTTATAGACTTTGTGATAGGCAGCAATATGAAAGAAAAGGCGAAGTTCTTACAAAGGAAATTCCAGCACTTGCACCCATAAACGAATTCTATAATTTTTAATAGTCCGCAGCGAAATCTGGCACCGACTATAAGAGTATATATTTGAAAACTTGGCAAGCTCATTTGAATTCTTTTTTCAGATATCTTTTGAATAGTAGGTACTTTTCACTTTTGTGTGCAAGAGTAGTAAGTAATTTTTATAAGTCGTACTAAGTTTAACTAATTTTCTAGATTTCAATCATGGTTATAATAAGTAACTATTAAAAAAGACGTGTGCGTCTCGGGACGCCCGACAGAAGTGATAACTGAAACTAATCTAAGTTGAACTATTTAATATTGAAATTGTTTAACTTGAGAAAAGCTTAGGTTATTACTTAAATTGTATGTATATTAATATGATAATGTAAGGAAAGGTTATTTATTCATAAAATCTTTTATTGATTACGAAATATATTTTATTCTTAGTTATAATTCTTGAATATGTACTTTAGAATTTTGTGAGTCTGTCCGAAATACGGCTAGCGCTGTGGGTTAGAGTGAGAGAGGAGGAGCCTGCCTAACGCTGCCGTATGGATGAGGGAAAGGAAAGCCAGACAGACTGGCGCCGTAACGCGTTACGTAACGAAGCGGTTTACCCTCCCATAAGAAGTTATCATGATTTTTTAAATTCTTAAGTGATCTATCCTATTTCATGATTAAATTTAATGGAATTGTTCTTTTTTAACCGAGAAATATGAGTGACCGTATTATAATGAAATTCATTTTCATGTCTCTTTTTATCTTAACTTGTTCTGTTCCTTGTAATCTCTTCACAAAATTTATTATCTTTGATAGAAAACTGCATTCAGATTAACTTGCATTAAAAAATAAATAAACATAATATTTTATCAGATTTGAAGAAATAATCAATACGTGTCATAAATATAACTTTTTTAAACATACCTAAGCGATATTTGGGTCATAAATAAAGCCAACGATCGCTCTTACATTTTCACCTTGTTATTTATTTCTCCCCTGGCAACTAACGAGATCCGAGTTAGTTCGAACTCCATAAATTGAGTTATATTGCTCATTCAATAGACTTTTATATAGTTTGATTTGATTCTCAGTGATTCAGGTTTTATCCATATATGAAAATGAGGTTGTCAAAGTATTATAAAATCATATGGTTTGAAGTTTAAATTTCATGTATGTTAGATAACATCTGTTGCAACATATGCGAAACATACTCTTGACACAATGGGTGATATGAAAATCGTCAGACCATTACACCAGTACCAGAAACCAATGTTCATTTAATATTGTGATAAACTTTATGACAAGACCAAAGATAATTATTCTTTTCTAAATTCCGTGTAAATTGTTAAGAAATGCATTATAAATCGTAGCTAGGTATTTGACAAAAAGAGGTTCATTTTACTTATGATCGTTAATCTATCTAATTTAAATAGGTTAAACATAAAACTATTAGTCATATTGTTTCTCATTCCAATATTAGAGACGAATAAATATTACTAAATAATCTAAAGCAAAGACTCGAAGAATTCTCAACTTAATATATTTTCTTGACGTGGACAATGAGTTTAAGGTCCAGTCTCAATGGTCATTATCAATCAGTCAGACACGATAGTCATTACTCTTTGCTAGTTTTTATACTCAGTGTCAGCCTTAATAAATATTGTTGTTCTGTATTTTAACCTTTTAGGACCATTTGTTATTTCTATAATAATCAATTAAAAAAACATTAAGCACTATTATTTTCGAATAAACATTTCAAGTTGTTGCCACTACGTAACACGTAAGTAACTATATATAATAACAGTAAAAGTTTTGATGACAAAGCACATAAATGGGTTTTAGTAGCAATTAGCTCAGTAGCAGTCATATAGCGACTTGTTTAAAGACAAAAAGCATAAGCGACAGCAGAACTTACTTTATGAACTATTAAGAAATGACGAGAAATGAGATACGGACATCATATTTTCTTAAGTAGATTCACAATTGTAGCCGCACGACAAAGGAATAAGGGCATCCTCGAGAATCGTCGCCTTTTGAAAGTCAGTAAGAGCCTCCCTTATTATTAAACTCATCAAAAAGTATATCTCAAACATTCTTCTTGATGACTTTATACAAACACACTATGAAATGTTCGGGATAGATTTCTACGTAGTATATTATATTTCATCTAGAAGTACCTTTATGTCTTACAAAGAATATGATGACAAACAGTTCCCTAACCCCTAACACAAAAAGATCGGTGTCGCTGCTGTGAAGAAACGGGTGTCATGGCCCTCAAACCAAAATGGAGCATTCTCTGATCAGGCAACGTGATCAAGACGAGCGGACCACTGCCTGACGTTTGATGTTGTACATGATTAATCGGCGTGAGAACTTTCATTGCGCGGTACAGGATTAGTAATTACTATGTAGTTCAGCTTGTTTTTGCTAGATGGCGCTGAATCATATTTATTACTGTAAGTGGGTGTTGCCACAAATAATAAGAACTTTCTTGATTCTATAAAAACAAGCATGCATGTATTACTCTTCAATTATATGCTTTTCATAAGCCGCAGCATTATCTGTATTAAATATATATAGAGTATCGCCTATATACATTCTAGGTAATATATGTAATACCTGTCTAAAACTTAATGCTCAAAACATTTCTTTACAAAGAGTCAAAAAAGATAATGCAAAAGTTTAATCAACTAAGAATCAGAACTGTCTTTCTAAAAGTTTATATCAATCATACAACTTACGTGTATGTACAATTTACTTATAATGTTTTAAGTTTCATATCTCAGGCAGTAACTGGCGACTACAGTCCACTACTACTTCAGTGGGATTAAAATGGTTTTTTCTTTTTCTGCACGGAGCTTATGAGTTGGACTCCGACCAAGACATTACGTGACATTCTTAATACACTTTGTCATGCCACCACACACCTCACAAAAGGCGAACACATAAATATGCCGTACAATATTTGTACTAAGTAATGTGTATGTTGTAGGAAGATATTGCTTTCAGGTTAGAGATGACAAAGTGTATAATAATTTACGTGTAGGTCCTCGGGTGACCGCGTTGAATAAACTATCAATGTTAATAAAGTTGCTGTAACATCACGTTCCTCTAAGTTTCGAAGAGTAATTAATAGGGATGTTACTAACCTTCGAATTCGGTTCCGAAAGGTCGGAACTTCCGATTGATTTAATACTTACGACTCCGACTTCGATTCCGATAAATTTGAATTGGAATTATAACGAAGGTTGAAAATCGAAACGATATGTACCTATACTGAGTCGTGAAGGACTTTTAATCCATTTTAGATGTTATACTAAAAATATATATTTTATGTAGTAACAACTTACAGATGAATCTGTTTTTCCTCTCAAAATTATCGGTCAAAGTACAAATTAAGGAGAATTCCTTAATCTGTATGATTGATAATTTTGACAGGAAAAGTGAAAAATCGGGACATTTGGCGTCACTTATAATTCCAGCATAGTTCATTCGTTCTTCACTGTCCAAGTTGTAAACCTCTGGAATGCGCTTCCACTAGAAATCAGGACGTCCGCTAACCGACAAACTTTCAAGGTTAAAGTACGACAGCTTTACACAGACTTAATGGTAGAATCGTCTGAATAACACTTTATAAATGTATGTGGATATATGTATATGTATTTATATAGTATAATATAATATTTTATTTAGTTTATCTTACGTATTGTATTTTAAGCAGTTTTATTTTGGTAATATATATGTTTCTAATATTGTTCTTCATTTTCTAAATTTACAATCGCAATTTTATTTATAATTATACAGCTGCCAGGTACATCTATGTATCACCCAAAGGTTGACTGGTAGAAAATGTCTACGGCCTTAAGTCCGCCTCATGCAATTTATCTGCAGGAAATGTTATAACTAAATAAATATTTCGGGAAGTGTCACCATAGCCCTGAAAATCACGACACATCGTATTGTGTGTTATACCCATGTATAACTGCTGCATTACAGGCTCATTTAAAGGTTTTACATATTACCGTATATGAAAAATTTTTAACTGAGAAAAAAAACAGCCCATGACTTCAACCCCAAATGATGAGGCAAAAAAACAAATGTCTCCAAACTACTCAATATAATTTAAAACTAAGAAATTAGATATAGTGGCTTACTCATGTAATGTATGTTATGTGTGATACCTAATAAATATTTGAATTATTGCATTCTGATTAAAGAGACTGATTACTGTACTATTATTATGTTTTTATTATTTTATTACGTTTACCCTTAACGATAGCGATGGTTCTTCGATTCCGATTCCGACTCCGATTCCGTTAAACTCACCTCCGTAACATCCCTAGTAAGTAAATGCATAGATCCTGTCTGCTGCCAGTCGACACACCAAGATCGTACTTTAAAATATTCTAACAAAATGTTATATAATCCTTAAATGTTGCGAGAGTTATTTCACCATCATCATCATCTTTGTGCCTTGGACGCATCTCAGCCGTTCAGCATTTCCGGGATGACGATTCACAAGAGTGAATCGTCATCCCGTGAAAGGGTAAGAACCCTTCTCGTATCAGGCCTAAATTCCAACCGAAACTCATCGCAAAATAAAATTTTACCTCATTGCTCCTGGGTCCATGTCAAGTGTTCCCTACACCATTCGTTTAGATGGGCGCGATTCCCATGGCGTATAGGTGGGCACCTAATTGGGCGTCGTGCTCGTAGGCCGTATTCATGCAGCCTATTTCTCACGGTTTGGTGGTTAACAACATCTCCACTTGAGAATTGTAGCTTTAAACCTAATCCCGGGCGGTTAACGTCGGCTGATGTCTTGCAGTCAGTCGTATGTATCGGTCCTATCGAGCAGTTGTACTCCTTCCACGTTCTGGCTGCTGCTCAGCAGGATCCCCTGTATTAAAATAATGCTACCAAAGACGACAATTCACGCTCCTATGGATACCGAAGTGCCGAGATACCTGGGACTGATTTCTTCCCGCTTGTAGCATTCCTACAGCTCTTTGGATTTCATCAGCAGTCAAATGGCGTCACTCCATGACATAAAAAATGACTCCCCACAATTTTTTTTTTAAAACTGTATCTCAAAATGATAAAAGTGAGATAAATACCAAATTTATCAAGCAACGAAAACACGTGAAATTGGGAAAAAATTATTAGTTTTTATTTTAACAATCGAAAAGTTTCCATTTTTAAAATCAGCCAGTAAATGTTTGGGAGAACAAAAAAGATTGTATACCAATCTACTTTGCTAAGAAAAACATGCAGTTTTTGTAAATGATGCGTGTTGCTTACACTATTTTGCTGTATCAATGAAAAATGTTGCAAACACGGGGAAAATTTACGAACACGGAAGAAGTTTTGCGGATCAGCTAGTTTTATACCACCTGTATATATGACACTATTAATGTGAACTTGGCTTTGATTTTATTAAAAAAAAACAAGTGTAGTCTATTTGAATAGGTCTGGGTGTTTCTTGATTAACCGAGAACGGTCGAGATTTAATGTTCGTTTTAGAATTATTATTTTTTTCATTTAATATCGAAGTTATTCAAATTGCTCCTTAATGTTTAGAACTAAATATCTGTAAATGACTAACCATTTATTTCGCAGTTTAACCCACATTTGTGATCTTTATTCTACTCATATGGGTTGTAAAGTGATTCTTCGAGACTTGGGCTATCAAATAAAATAACTCTTCAATTTTTCACATTAGTAAAGATTTGTACGCTTAAGGGGCGTAGTAAGCATTTTCCTGTTACATTTCCCACGGGCTTGCAAAGGCTTATTTCGTTAATTTTTTGTAATTTGATTGGCTACCGGATTAGAAACACCTGCCACTACCGTTTCTTCAAGAATAAGCTAAGTACAGTGAAACCATTCAATTCTCCTCATAGTTTCTTGGGGACGTGTCTAAACACCAGCTAAATTTTTAGGTTATTACGGCAAACTAATGAAAATTAAGTTTACCTATTAGCCTTAAAATATATGATGCAATAAAGCAATCCCTGCTTCATTAGTATCATTTACGTCTGTATAAAATATCGACTCTGGTGAAAAAAATCTGACAGTAGATAGTGTTAAGATCTACTGTCAGACAAGACACAAGCTCGCTTAAGGACGCAGGATGTCATTATTAATTATTAGCCGTGTTCTAATTATAATGGGTTACTACGTTACAGATCTGTATATCTAGTAAACAGATCTATTTATCCTTAAGAACAGGTATTCTAACCTAAAAATAATTTTACGATTCAGACAAGTAGAATCTGCGATAATCTTCGCCATGTTTAAATAACAAAAAAACTGTTCATATTTATAATATCAGCACAAATAATAAGAACGGTATATGTACTTAAAAAAAAAAGGAACCACCTTTTGATTTTCTACAGAATCATTATATTAATAGATACGTGAAGAGAATTCTTTGTACCCCATCTTCATGTTAGTATAAAATTTCGCTAACATAGTAACGTTAATTTTAGAATATTTACAGTTTATATATAGAATAAGTTCAGAAAGCGAAAATTTTTAAAATTATATCTTACAACATTAAAAACTACGTGTAAATTACAAAATTGCACGTGTCATGTCATGTGTCATGACAGGTCAACGCATATAGCGTTTAACCTGTCCTGGAAAGTAAGTCTATACAATTACAGCTCAAGTTATACTGGCCAATGAAAAAACCATAGTCGAAATTCGACCACCACGCGATTTCTAGTTTTTTGTTAATTTACAAAAAACTGTTAAGAAGTTATACATAATTAAGTGGTTATCGAGTATTTTTTAGAATTTTTCGGTACATAATATTAGTAAGTACTCTACTTTAATTTGATTAACGCCAAGGATTAACGCAAAGGTCTGCGCTAAAACTGAGTAAGGGGTCTTTTTACAATAACCTGCTTCGCTTACCTGCAAAGTGAAGCGCATATATCCGTTCCTAACTATATAATGTTCAGTAACAAACAGACGTCACTTGTGGATTCGAGTTAAGACTACTTTTCGAGGTAGATGATAATCCGCACTCCCGGAAGCATATGGACAGAGCTCTGTCCAGGGAGTTTGTTTGCCTTGGCTGTCGCCATTGTGGTATTTACAAGTCGAGAGTGAGTATTGAATTTAAATAATATTTAGAGGCTAATAGAGACAAGATGGCCAAATAATTCTGAAATCAATCTTCATCTTCACCTAAATCAAATATAATTATGTATTATTCAAGATACAAGCCTAAACACTTTACAACTACTCTCCTTGGACCATTCATTGTTTATGAAAACAGCTACTCTCGGCTGCTCGCTGCAGTCAATTACGGATAAAATTCCGTCCATTTCAAGAAGCCGTATTGGAAATCAGTTCACTATTGAACCTAATGTAAATATTTAAAATGCAGTAAGTTGATTTCGAAATACTTAGTATTCGAAATTAATAAACACTACGTGTAAATATATATATGTAGTAGATTTAATGGATTATATAGATGATTGGGGATGAATACTTACTTTATTTTCATTTCTTCTAATATATAAAAATCTATTTTTTTTTGGTCGTATTTTATGCGCTGCCGTACCGTTAAGCTTACGTTACCAGGGATACAGGAAAGGGTACGTTTCATCCAAACAAAAATACTGTTCCCGAGTAATTATATAATATTAAAGTTTTCTTTCTGATAATTTCACGACATTTTTTTAATTTAAGAGCACATTTTTCACTTCATCATCATCATCATCATTGCCGCCTAGGACGACCATTGCAGGACATAGGCCTCCCTCAGTGACTTCCAAGAAGACCCGCGATCTTTACAAGGTCATCTGTCCATCTTGTAGGTGGACGTCCTTGCGGCCCCATTGGCCATCCGTTGTGCGAGATATGTGCCCTTCCCACTGCCACTTTAGCTTGCTGATCTGTTGGGCTATGTCGGTTGTAACGTTGTGAGAGGACCTCGTGGTCTGCACGTGGCCTCCCAGGGATCGGAGTTAAGTAGAGAGAGAAATTACACACGTAGAACACTTTTACAATTTATGATGCTAAAGGTACGAAGTACAGATATGAAAAGTTACTTTACAGCAATTACATTAAACTCAGGGACGTAGAGTCCAGAAGAAGAAAGAGGTTTTGGTCGTTGTCCGGCGCTGGTGACTTGGTGCAGTGGTGCTTAGCTTCGTCTTGAAGGCAGGCTGGAGCAAGAGTCCGTGTCCTGCGCGCAGTGGTTTATATATAGGCTTCAGGGCGTAGAGGAAGCGTAGTGGGGAGCTGCGTGGAAAGAGTGCATGTCGTGTGACACGGTGATCTTCGTTCACTTAAACTATGCAAATAGAGGAACCTGGTCAAAGATATTATATTTGAACCCTTCGGCGTTGAGATGTTGCAGACATGAGAACGAAGTGAACGTATTCTCTGTAAAGAATTGGTCAACTGTTTGTTCGACGCTTTACGTGACCAGAATTCTGCCTTATTTCTGGCAATATCGTGACAAAGGCTTCTTAGACTTATTACCACTGATAGTACTTATGCTTTTAACATTCCAGTAGGTTACCTTTTTAAAAGACACATGCAAGTTCATGAAAAATTTATGACTGAACCATTTGTCAAGAAATCTACATAATATAATTATATACAGTTCATAGATCAATGATCAAGCTCAAAACAAATATTACGGTCTACGTTCTACCAGGTCTTATAGGATTATAATACAGTTCTGAGACTTGAGATACATCAAAAAGTTTCATACCTCGTGAATGTCTGAGGGTATGTAAGCATTTCTGGCATTGCATAACAATCGATACCTTGCTGCGCGTATTGTATATTTGTTGTGATCTACCTGAGAATATTTACTCAACGTTGGAAGCAATTCACTTGAGCGTACTTTGCTTTCCATTTAAATAAGCAGGATTAGCTTACTTATCTTCAAACTCATTTCCTCTTCTCGCCTAGAGGCTTACAGGAAACAGAGTTAACGGAATGTAGGCGTAAGTATCGTTATCAAGTATTACAGTTGATATATTAAATCAATTCACTTGTAATGTATAGTTTAGTGCCTAGATTCAATCCTTTTAAATCGAGCTGCATTATTAAAATATGGGTTCGTGACAAAATGTACTTTCATTTAAACATTCAAAATTAACTTCATGTGACAGTGTTGCTCCAGTCCTACTTTATTCAGCCAATTGAGGCCTCTTCATTATAATTCATTTTGAACATGGAGATTCAATTGCTTTGTATTAACAATGGATCAAACTATGATATGCAATTTATTGTGATTATTGCACAATAACTGAACCCCTATCCATCATTTACTATTTATGAGCAAATCTCATTCATATAACCAACAATAATGTGAAATTATCGGTTTTGAATATACGTCGTTCATGAATAATTAATTTTTGTTCCATTTGACAAGGCTGTATAGTTTGTATGTGTGAAGAAGTAAGTTTATCGTGTCACTGATTGATACCTATAGCAGGTATCAATCAATGTGATAAACTGTTTGCAAATACGCGAAGCGCTAAGTTTGTAAATGTATATTACCATTTAACGTAGGTTTTCACACAGGAAGGTCCGGTAGTTACACAAAATCTAGCTTAGATTAAGTGACAGAACTGCTTTTGCTTGTGTCTATAAACTACGGTACCTCCTTACCAACTTGTGGACCTATGCGCCAGTTTACAAACGGCAAACATGAAAGTTACAATGATAGTCTCATAATGCTATCACAGTAATTGAAACTAAAGTTAGTATTATAGATTGGTCCTAACTTAGATTAAAACATTTGAATAAACATGAAGCATAAAGTGGGAACTGATATAATTGTTCAGTATAATTGGTTCAAACTAGAAAGGAAAATACGACGGGTACGGTTTGACTGCGAGGCTTACTGCAAATAAAATAAAGGAAATTTGTTTTTAATAAATAAATTTACAATGAAAAGGTTAGGTACTATTTCCTAGTAGGACATCTCGTTGTAAAGTTTTTTATTCCACGTTTAGGTAAATAACAAATGAGACTTTTTGTTTTATTTTGTAATGGAATAGGCGTTTGTCTTTCAACTCATCTGATGGAAAGTGACGGTGAAGATGAAGATGGTACATGCCTATATAAAGGAAACCTATTCGCACACACACTTGAACGATCCAGGATTATAATTGACTGTAAAAATAAACGCAGGTAGTTTATTTCACACTTTGGCGACTAAAACCAAAAAGGAACTGTCAAAGTGTTTAGTTCGAGTTTTTGGTATTTCAACAATGAAATGGACGATGAACAAAGATAGATTGAAGAGAGCTTTCGCACACTTACCAAAGTGAATTAAAAGAAAACGATAAACAGGCGATTTTACTATACTCAAAGCTATGTAGTTCTCCATTCGTGAGCACATCGTCATTTATAAGCCTACGGGCTCTTCGGCCACCAGAGCCCATAGCTTCTAGTTGGTATTTAGTTGAGCTATCCCAAAGGTTGAAATAAAACTATTTTTCATGGATTCTATCGCGATTTATTTGGTGTTATTTTACTATCTATACTGATCCCGACGTTTCAGTTGCTTTTCAGCAGCCACGGTCACGGGTAGACTAAGATGGTGGTCGTCTCATGTATCGAAGTGCAAAGTTATCTCAAAGTACCCGAAGTTTGTTGATTGTTGGTGTTACTATTTACGCAGAATGAGCTCAAAGTGTCTTGAGGCCTTGCTGTGTTTTGTATTTTCTTGGGTTTGAGTAAGTGAATAACTGGATCCCAAGCTGGTGGTACGTTCCAACCATCTTCTTTATTAAAATTAGGGTGTTTTTTAATTTCAATAGCCTCACGGAGCATCCTTGGTAGGAAGCGGTGTTCTTTCGCGAGTACCTGTGGTTTATCGAAACGCAGGTAATGGTTGGTCCCTTGTTGCACGTGTTCACACACAGCAGACTTCATCGAGCGTTGGTGTTTTATGTCAGCAATGTGTTCTTTGACGCGGGTGCCAATGCTTCTCTTGGTTTGACCAATTCTGTCACCCAAAGGTAACAGAAATACATAAAAAGCTGAATACTTAGTCGAAGTTTGGTAGCTTCGACTAATTTTTTTACTGTAGAGAGGTACTGGAATAAATATATTCCACATACCATGGACACCCGAACACTATTCAGTTATCTGTGAGCTTAACTCTAGTAGCGGGTTTGCAGTACTTACATTAACCAGATCAGGGAAGTAAACTGCTGTTAAACAAACTTCCTAGCAGAAACCTAACATAGTGTAATACATTCCTTCTAAAGGATGCAGTTTAGACAGTTTTTAATTATCAGTAACCACTTACAGTCAGTAAAGTATAATTTAGCATACCAATCTAGGCTAGTTCGAGGTCAAAGTGGATTGAATTAATAGAATTTGGATTGTACCTACCAAAAACTCTAAAAACACTTTAACAACAAAGTTTGACGAACAAGTGCAATATACCGAACGAGTAAAACTTTTCGTATGTGATGTAAGGTTGGGATTTGATTTGTGAATTATTTGTTGTTTTTTGATCTCATCTATTCCTTTACGTATTATAGACAGAAGCCTTATTTATTTATTCATTTATTTATTAAATAGTACAACCACATCATACATATTAATACATTTATAAATTATATTGCTTTTTAGCCTTTCAACTAATATGGAAAATATTGCCGTTGTTGCACGCACATAAATAATTATCAAAAAATAGACTCATAATATCTCGCATGTCACGAAAGTGAACGACCATTTGTCAAAAAATTCCAAGGAAATTTATGATCATGACGAGATCACTCGTTATGGAAATCTTTAGTAGTGCAGTGGATACTCATATTATGGGTATGCCCTGGTATATTTTCTCATAGACTATGTATATAATCAAAGTCATCGACTCTCTTCATGCATCATTTTAGTTTATCACCGTTTTTGCCAGGAACGCTACCAGTAGCAGCACTCATTGTGGATAAACAGGATTTAATGTCCCTCTAACACAAATGAACGATTTTTTTTTTATAAAGATTACTAGTAACGTGGCTCACACATTACTAATAATCTCGTTAACCCCTCCAGCTAAGCTTAACGCTTGTGTTAGGAGTGGGTTCCCGACGATAGTGCATTGGGTGGGGTTCGAACCCGCAACCACTTGATCGCAAGTCCGACGCCTTAGCCATTACGCTACCGACGCTTCTTGTTGATATATACCATTTGGTTCAAGAATTTTCATTGCGTGATTCAGAATCAGTTGTTATCGTAGTTCAGCTTGTCTTTGCTAGATGACTTTGAAGTATATTTTTGCTGTATGTGGACATCGCCGCACTCATCGTAGACATAAACATAAAAAAAATTAAACTAATGGTTTTATTAAAAACTCCGATGTCATTTGCGGCTGAGATTTATCCTAAAGTATTAAGCTCATATTGATTTACTTTCAGAAAGGCCTCCTACCCATAGATATTCCCTTTTCACATTGGTGTGGATCCTTATTAAGTTGATCCTGCACTTCCATGTTTTATAAGATTTTGATAACACCGGGTCTATCAATACTACACATATAATGAATAAGGGAAGTTTCATCTTAATGAGAAGGAGCTCGGGTGCCTTAATAATAATTGGTCTAGAGGGTATTCTTTGGACGTCTTCAATATTGACGATTAGTTAAAAATTGATTGAATCAGGACAAACTTTTTTACTTTTCATAGGAAACATACATTGTCAGATAGTAAGCGTTTACCATATTAGATGTATAACCACTTACTATACCTACGCAAGCTGACACGTCTGCACTCACCTGTGGCTCACGCAATACTGTCTAACCTGCGATCTCTACAGTAAGCACGAGATAGTACATATAACTATTATTTAGTTCTACCCTACATACACTACAATTCGTAACCCGTTTCCGCTTACCGCAGTCTCTTATAAGGTGCCTCCGCTGTCAGGTGGCTTCGATTTGAGAAGAATTATAATATCAGCAACTTTACAGGTTGACTTCTATGAGAATTTCGATTAAAGGGCTCGGACTTATCAACCCCGGCCTGCTCCAGCTATCGAATTCAGCTGAAGACACACAAAAATTTTCATTAAAATCGGTCCAGCTGTTTGGGAAGAGTTCAGGAACATACACACGTACAGAAGAAATATACATATAAAGATAAATATAAATTATTAATATTAGCTTTCATTAATATTTTTCATTAAGCTTTTTGGCATTGTGCCACACATTAACAAGTATAAATTAAACATTTGAAATACCCCCGACTCAAAAATTCTGTCAAAGATTAGAATAGAGCTGATGATCTTCAAACGGCTTAACAGATGTTTTTGAATTATAGCATCTAAAAACCTATAAATAGTCTGAAGGACACAGATAAACAGACATACAAATTTACGCGAGAAACTTTTAACACCCCTCCTTTTTGTGTCGGTTAGAAGTGTATTATTTCGTAGCATAACACGACACAGAATAAAAACGCTATTCTTTCAAGGTGGCGAGGAACCAAAATGTCTGGGAAAAAAACCCGTTGGTGGTGGTGAGGAAGGTAGTTCGTCATTCATCATCGGGTGAGAGAAGGCGGTGTCGCTTTAAGGCCGGTATACAATTCCCAAGGCTGTTTGTCAAGGTGTGAGTGTAAATTCACAGCGGTAATGATTCTGTGGCTCGAATGAATAGGTGTGAAAAACCATTTGGTATTTAAGCTTTCAAAGAGATGAAATCTTCCTTTCAGGCCTCCAGAGTGCGTTGGTGTATACTCGCACCATAGGAATCATCTCTCGCTGAGGTCATATTGATTGTTTTGTTTCAGACAAATAAACCAATTGAACTTAAACTTAGATTGAACAAGCTCAGTTTTAGTAAACGAGTACATTTTTAACCGACTTCAAAAAAAGCAGGAGGTTCTCAATTAGACTGTATGTTTTTTTTTATGTTTGTTACCTCAGAACTTTCGACTGGGTGAACCGATTTTAATGATTCTTTTTTTATTTGAAAGCTGGTGCTTCCCGTGTGGTCCCATTTCAATTTGGTCCAGTTCTGACAATGGCATCCATGAGAAAACCATATATAAGTCTTTTATGGAATTGTTTTTTTTTGTTGAAGTCGGTTTTTATATTATATTATAATAGTAAAAATCTTATCTCTCATTCTGTGTGAATAACTTGATACTATATCAAATACGAAAACATTTTATTACGTTCGTCTACTTATCGTAATAATTGGTATGTAACATGCCATGTAAAGAAATTTCAAACATAACATTTGAGCAGATACAGCTATTATCCTACTAATATTATAAATGCGAATGTGGATTTGTATATTTGTTATGATTTCATAATAATCATCATAAAATTATGCATTATGTGTACACGTCGTCAGGGGTACATAACCTTTTCTATACCCCTTTTTTCTGGACCAAAGATACTGTAGAACCCTTTTATAGCCGGGAGAGGAGCCGCCAGAGAAACTGATGTCTTTGACGCAATACAAAGTAGCGGTTGTGCTGGTGGTGTTTTGAAAGAACGAATAATGTTGGCAAAGGCGACGTGTAGAGAGACTCGACAATTGTATTATTTCTCTCTTACTACCGAAGACATTACTTTCCCTGGTAACTCTCTCAGCTTTAAGAAGGTTCTTCAGTGCACTATGTCCTTACATAGAGTAGGTACTCGTCCAGAATAAAAGTACTATTCCTGAAGTATAGGAAAACGCTTACTGTATCGGTTGACAATCTAAATTAATGAACCAAATCTAAAAAATAGCTTATCACTACATCAGTAGTGATGTAGTGATAAGCTACAGAAATAATATGTAGATATTATTATAAAACTAAGCCCCCCGCCGCATCTGTCTGTCTGTCTGTTCGCAATAAACTCAAAAAGTACGATATATACGATAGAGCGATTCATGAGGCAGGTTCGGGTATATAATTTGTTAAGATTTTGTGTAAATTGGTTGAAATATGATGATGATGGTTGAAGATGTCTCTGTTACCCGTGCGAAGCCGGGGCGGGTTGCTAGTAATATATAAAAATTAAAACTTATGCATAGGCGTTTATTAGACGCTCATGCAACCGTCAAACACTGCATTAGACCATAGGTTTTTCGTCAATCACCGTTTTGATTGTGGTAAAACTGACAGCAAAACCTACCGTATAATGGGCGCCCTACATTGATATGGAAGGCGAAGATCAATAAGGATCGAGGCATACGGGTTTCCAACTAAATAAGTGTCAATCACACAATCAAAATAAGGGTTCAATAAGTGGCGCTGATAGATTTATAGTAAGACTGATGTTAACGGTAGTTGATGAAGTGTGAAAGGGTCTAGTTAACGATTTCTGTCAAATTTAGACCTTTTGTAAGGTATTTGAACGCTTAATACCAATCATTTTCTTTTCATATACTTTTTATATTACATGAACGTTTTATTACAGAGCTCTGGATTTGGCTTTTATAACATATTTTTTATACATATTTGAACACACTAACGCTAACGCCGCAAACATATTTCTCAATTTAATACTTCATACAGCTCGAACAGTGTACAGTTCAATGAATTACTTCTAATTATAGGCATATCATATTATGCTTGTCTCTCGTTTCAGGTGGTAAAAAAAATTAAGTTATATAACTTATACACACAATACAATACTCTTTATGAGGAACAGTTTAAAACATTAACAAACACAAACAAATAATTGTTTAAACGGTGGTATTTTCGCTAGTTGTGATTTCTTACAGACAGACAACCTTTAGATGGACAGATGCAATGGATTTGTGTATGGCGCCCTAATGGGCGCCTACCGTGTAATCACGGTAGGTTTTGCTGTCAGTTTTGCCACAATCAAAACGGTGATTGAGGAATAACCTATCGTCTAATACAGTTATTGACGGTTGCGTGATGAGATTTTGATGTCGATATTATTTCATCAATCACCAACGTTTGCATGAGTAAGTTTTAAAAATGTGTACAAGTATTTTTAACCAGAGGAGTGGGCATGTATGTTTGAATGAACTTATCTCAATAACTACTAGTTCAATTTGCAGTATATAACAACGGATATTATCAATCGCAAAAAGATTTTGAAAGATCGATTAAATAATACATACACTCACCGAAAGTTTAGGTAGAGGTGTAACAAAAAATTTAGTGATTAAATAACCTATTGTAGTAAGATTGCCGGCTACTTAATATATTGACATATTAGAGTGGTGTTGTACCCTTACTTCGGATAAAGTCGCAGAGACAGCTGTTGAATTTAGTTTCTTCTACTTCAAAGTTTCTTAGATTAGAAGACAACCATGAGCAGGACATTTAGAACTAATGTCTGCATAACTTACAGTCTGGCGACTTATAAAAATAAACAAAAAAAGAGTTAACGACTTATACAGTTAATAGGGGCATAAAATCTCTCTTATACATCCACCATTACCTACACGGAACATACTATCCGTAACATTTCATCATACGCCATACGAAAGCCATATAAAAATATTTAAGGCAGTATGGCAATCAATTTCAGTGGTGCTTACACTTTTAGTGCGGCAGTTAAGGTTATTTACTGTGGAGACAGATTGACGAAGATCGCCGCAAAGTCGACGTTACAATGAATATAATACATATTTATGGAACGTTTCTGACTCAAGGTTACCATCGTTTATTAGTGAAACGCTGCATAATCTTGAAGAACTTCCAACTCATAGCGCTCTGTATCCAAAGGTACCTACAGAGTTCTAGATCAATGAGTAAAAATAAAACAACTAAGTATTTAAACAAGGACAAGGATTACCATGATCAAGCTTTGAGGGGCTTTAACCGGTACCTTAAATATTATACTCGTACACTTAAACCTCAAGTAAACCTACTATACCAACAATGATGAATACTAGAAATACTTAGGTACTTGGACTGTCGCTACATATTATAAAACAAAGTCCCCCGCCACGTCTGTCTGTCTGTTTGCGATAAACTGAAAAACTACTGAACGGATTTTTATGCGGTTTTAACTAATGGATAGAGTGATTCATGAGGAAGGTTTTGGTATATAATTTGTACCCGTGCGAAGCCGGGGCTTTCGGGTGTATATACCTAGGATAGTCATACTGGGCTACAAATGAAGCGATTAAAATAATAAAACTTCTTCTAACAATTATTTCCGATTTGGAGTTTAAGCCTACTGACCTATAAGGATGTTGTGAAATATCCAATTTTTTTAGAAAATGTCCTTATTAAAAAATAAATAAACAAAGTTGTTAAAATTGACATGAAAACTCATAATATATTAATTATTAATGTGCACCTACACTAGGAAAAGCATATATCACATACCAAAGGAAAACATTTTTTTTAAATCCATATTTTTTAACAATAACAACTATTTGCGGGCAACACATAACGTTCCTAAAATTTGAATACACCTGTGTATCACATCATTTAACATCGATAATCCGTTGTCCGTTGTCCGTTGATCGCAGGTAAATGTATTAAATATAAATGTAATTTTTTTTTCGATTGATACCTACGAGTCCGTTTTGTATAGCAGACAAAAGATATAGGCCAATCACTTTATGTGTACTATAAAATACGTTAAACATGTCGTTTATGACGTATATTTTATAGTAGGCTATAGTAATTATATTAATATTAGACATAAACATTATTAGGTCATTAAAAGCGCTGTACCACATACAGGGTACATCAGTGCCATCTAGTGGAGATTTACGAAATTAAAAGTTTTTGAAAAGAATCTAGATTAATATAAGCAAAGTAAAATATTATATCCACGAATGTAGACTAAACTTAAATGGATGAAATGTTATTAATTAAGTATTAGCACAGAATACATAATAGTACATGTACGGAAGTCTCACTTCGTCAAATAATTTAAATAAATAGCGACTCTTGTTCCGATACAATAAAGTTGCAATTCAGATCGCACAGCGCTAATTTACCTCCAGTTGTATTCACTTATAACTTGTCTCTCTTTCTATCACTTAACTTTATTGATCATATTTCTCCAGATATCGCGATGTATGGAGTAGCGAATCGTGATAGAAATTGATTGAGTGATTTTATTATTTCGTATGCCTCAACAAAAAGAACTGTCGCTGCTACTATTACTAACAGAAGCCTTCTATAAACTTAGTAATTAAGAAGTCTAACAAATTACTCAATTCACTGCAGTGAGCGTGTTTGAAAGGCTATTGAAGCAAGTGGTACTAACAAACTTGTTATAATGAAGTAACTTTGACAAGCTATGCATTTTACAGTACTGCTGGCAAGAGTCAGCAGTGGTTTGTTTATTAAACATTCATAACAGTTTATGTAACACATCAATTTATTAAGAGCTAGCCGTTACTTACTTACTATATGTCGCGGTAAATAAGGCGGTATATTCACCTATGCATAAATATCTATCCTAATATAGGAAAGCTGAAGAGTATTTGAATTGAAAACTTCTTTAGGCACGTTGGGCATTTTTGGCATGGGGAAAATGCAATGAACTTCCGTGACCGTCACGCTCAGATACATATGTATAATATACAGATACAATAGGCACGTTGAGCACTTTTGGTATGGAGATAATAAAGTAATTTTTTTCAGTAAAAAAATCAAAAACTGACTTAAGGACTATACCTACATGGACAAACATAAACTTAATAACCAAAACGCCACCTGTGTATATATTTTTCTGTTTTTGTTGTTTTTTAAAAAAGCGCTAATTACATTTCGACAAAATGTATGTGGGACCACCTCCGAAGTAAGACCTTCCAAACAAAAAAGAATCATTAAAATCAATTCATAATTGGCGGAATAAACGCGTAACAAACATACAAAAAATCGTACAGTTGAATTGAGAACCTCCTCCTTTTTGAAGTCGGTTAAAAAGCACTGAAGTCGCGTGACCGTTACACTCAGATACATATATAAAGATGTGTGTGTAAGTTTTCTTTTCATTTCCGACGTGCAGTCCTACGAATAACATTTTTTTTTGTTTGTTTGTTTAAACGCGCTAATCTCTGAAACTACCAGTCGGATTCGACAAAATATTTTTGTATTTTATAGAGTAATTATTGAGAATTATATAGGCTATGTAACATCACGCTACGAACCTTAGAAGTGAAGCAGTGAACATAAACGCGGGAAAATCTGCTGGGAACGTCTAGTTTAAAATAAATATTGATTGTACGCTTCAATGCATTATATACACATTCTATGCAAAATACAATGTAAAATTTGGCAATAGTAAACTTGTTGTAGGGCCCTTTCAAAGTATGTGGTTTGAAGACTTTATTATTATTTTTGACGTGACAACGTCTTATAAATTGGTTTGCCGGGTGACACTTCAAGAAACTGCGTTACGCTCCGCTCACGTTATGCGCTCACAATGAGAGCGAGTGAGAGGCACGCGTCCCATCCACTCGGGCATGGTTAGCCCGCCTAAGAGCGAGAGAGACAGACATAAAAAGTGAAAGGCACGCGTCCCTTTAAATATAATTCTTTGTATAAATAAATGTTTTAAATTGTTACTATTATTTCATCCTTCTTCCTACTATACAAATGAATATTCACATTAAAATTATTTTACCACTCAAAGTCGTTGTCACGTAAAACTTTCGCCCGTATACCGACTTTACAGGCAACCAATTTTTTTTATTTTATTTATTCATTTGCGAATATGGGTATTATATATTTGCAAATCTTAAAAGCTAATTAAATTTTCTGTAATTTTAACATATTAAACCATTAGGCATGCTAAGAGACATCAAATTAATTCATTAAAAGAAATTTATAAAACTTCTTTATAATAAAATGTATGTTGTAGACATCGCAGATCATTTAATTTTCATAAAACTGATTGAACATCCATGAAAAACATAACCAGAAATTATCTTCTTAGTTCAAAACTATCATATTTCCTTTAAAATCCTAAATTCAATTTCAGGTTTTTAAAGATATACTAGTGTAATCACGTGTATGGTCCGATGCTGCGAGATTAGTTTTGGTCACGTCGGTATCAGGTTAACTAAATTAAACGTACGGAAAAAAAATTGTTACGATACAAGTAGGCATTTACTCTACATATACCGAAAGAAAAGAAAAATAAAAGAGAAATGGAGAAATCTGTATTTGAGATGTAAAAGCTTTTAGGACTAATCACAAAGCTAACAATGTATTATTTACTATTAATGATCATGAACAAAGTTCTTAGAGAAAAAATAAAACTCAATATTTACTGTTATTTAATTAATCGTTGACGCGTCTGTCAGTTACAAGGTTACTTCTGAACGAATTGACCGATTGCGATGAAGTAATCATTATAAGTCGATGGATTAAATTTCACTTGACATTTCTTTTGAACCGAGTCAGCCTAATCTTTTATGCTTGGGAATATTATGAAAGATCGAATAAATGGAAGTAAGATAATCAGCAAAGTATATTTCGTCAATTTTAACAGGGAATTAAATTCCACGTAGCAGCTTGGCAACTGTATCGACGATTTCAAGCAGCACAAAATGAGCTCTAAATTTTGCAGTATGAGCTGCAAAAGATAGTTGCTATCTTTTCCTACAGGTCATCTTGTCAAATGGTCATATTGATGATTGATTATAATATTATCATACTATCGTTACTGTGATAAAAAAGGTACTAAATAATTTCATTTCATTGCATTCAGGTGTTACTGTACAAAATATCTATTTTTTGAACGATGCTTTCATTGACTATTTATCAAAAGAAATATAAGAGAAATATAGCGTAATATAAGGATATCCGGATCTACCCAACGCTATGAAGTATAAATAGACATCTTTGCGAACAGTAGTTTCTAACATGGGTATATTCAGGCGTGACATTAATATTTGATTTGTACGTGCCAGCCCAACACGCTTCATATCTCTAGGTATGTAACCAAGTACATATTACATACGCATATGTAAGCGTATGTATAACATACGCTGTTTCTCTCGATTAAATATTCTTCTTTAAATTTCCATTTTTGGCGACGGTTCCAGTACCACTCTGCATAAGATATAGTGGCTTCCCTGGTAAAGAATGCATTAAGAGTGGTTGTCCACGTGGACAGCAAAGGACCTCATTAGACAGCTCTGGAATGTGAACACTTTTTTGCGTGTAGAAACTAACTGCTAACGGCAAGGTGATGCCAAACTCGAATCAACAAAAACAGGACTTTCCGTACCGAGGCCAGGTGTAACTTACAAAGGAAATCCCTGTGGAAACCTTGGCAAACTTGGCCAACAGTTGAAGAACAGATGAATTCAGGGAGAATAGAAATAGAATGTGGGGGTATTGTCCCTGTTGTTCAGAGAGGCCTGCTAAAAGCTAGGCCGCTAAGGCAGCAATGCCCATTGCCCTTAAGTAAACGCTCATGGAGGCTCATATAGGAAAAATAAACCCCAAAAGGATTGTTTTATTAATATTTTTGTAAATAATAATAAGTTTTGTAAGCTTTTTAATCTCGTAATTAATAATATACGGTTTTATTCACGTGTGTATTTCAGAGATGATCGATAAAATGCTATCCTAAGGAATCGGGTTTATATCCGCAACTTATTTGCGGTACTGTAATAATTTCCCAGGACACTTCTTATTTTTACTCTGGAAGACTAGGGCTCCACTGTTGATAACATAATTAATAAATGGTGTTGATTTCGTTCGCTCTCGAGTACGGTCATCACAACTCCATGAGGTAGGGCTATCAATGCTCAAGTAATACTACTGGTGTTAAGGAAAATCAAAGGCAATACCACTGTTACAAACATTTAGAGGAATCAAAAGCTGCTTCCCGTTATGTGGTCCGTGTGGCTATTTATCAACTAATTTCTACAAAAAAAAAAGAAACTGCATGTTCTCTTTTAACGGTTGAAAATATAATTACACGTCTGCACTATTTTCTGTAACTTCAATGTGACCTATGTGTAACCGCTGATAACCAGGGGCGGTTATCTGTACTGGAATCTGTAAATCATTCGCACCTTTCTGTAAAACTAATCTCCAGATTTATTCGAACTCAAGCTCAGAAGTCCTGTGCAAAAAACGCTCTGATTTATCGAATTTGAAATTTGACCTCTGAATTCAATAATTCATAAATTCTATTAAAGACTCTATTGTGACACAGACAATTAATTTTGACCGTCCTTTGACAGCCTTTAGATTAATAACGTTTATGGTTTAAGCTTGTATTATTAGATTTGTAGGAGTAATAAATAATCTCGGGGTATGTTAGTTTTAAAAGTTTTGATCACTTTTTGTGGCATTTTCATCTATTTTTATAATCTTTATATATAAAATAACCAGCTGCACCCCGCAGTTTCACCCGCGTAAGTCCCGCTAAGTTTTCAAAATTTTCGCGCAACTTTCTTAATTTTTTCTTCCACAAGAACCTTCTGACAATGACAAACACAAATAAAAAGAATTTGCGAAATCGGTCCAGCCGTTCACGCGAGATGACGTGACCAAGGGAAATAGGGACTCATTTTTATATTTATAGATATAATTTCGTATCACGTTGTTTGTCCACGATGAACTCCTAAATTAATTAACCGATTTTCATGAAATTTTGTAGACTGTGTGTAGTTTGGTCCAACTTTAGACGTAGGATAGTTTTCATCTCAATTTATAGTCACAATATTTTTTTATAACAAATTACTTAGTCAAAGAAACGCGTGGCCGGGTAGCTAGTTAGATATATATTTAAAAAAAAATGATTTAAAAAAAATGATGATGATGATCAATTATTTATGATTTTTTTATAATTTTAATTATCAATACAAATAAATAAAATTAAAGTGTCAGTAAAAATAGAATTTTGTCAAATATTTATTGACATAATTATAATCTCACATAGACATCAGTAGTTACGATTGTAATTAGTTTTCAAATCTCCTTTCACATTATGATTAATTTGGTTTCAACTACTATACTGACTAAATAAATAATTGCTTAAATAAATTAAAATTTAATATAATGGAATTGTGCAAGTGATCCAAATTTATGAATGGATATATTCATTTGTATCAATATCAATAAATTACCCATATTTAATACTATAATACAATATTTTATCACCGTGGATTAATAACCAATTTGAAAATACTGATCATATCGCGTTGGCTTAAAACATTGGCTTGAAGTTGAAATGGCTGGATGAAATAAACTTAAAAAGCAAACTTGAATAAAAATCCAATTATTTGTGATCTGATTACACAAACTTTCAGCTGTAATTTGTTTTGACGTATACCAATGAAATATTGAATATAGGACCTTATGTATACATAAGGACCTATATTGAGAGCAGAATGAATGGCGATATGAACATTGTAGTCAATTCATAGAAAAGTGCAAAGTCGCTAATGAAATTGGAAGCCATAATTTAACTAGACTGGGTTATTAAATGTGCCTTTTTCGTAGGTGTAAATAGGCGTAGAGTATAAAAGTATATGACAAAAATTGTAATTATCCTATCACGTAGCTTCAGTTGAAATGGCTTGAATCGGCGAGACATGACAGATGGAATTGACGCGTTATCGCTGTCGCGTGTTCATCGTATTTGAGAAACGAACTGAACATCGTTTTATCTTCATTAGCCAACACGCCTCATCCAGATATTATTATATTAACTAGAATATTCAATTATTTAATCAAAATAAAACAATAATTTTAATTCGACTGGCCTGTTGGTCTAGGGGTTAGTGACACTGATTGCTACGCCATAGGTCGTAAAAAAGGACACCCAGACTCGGGTGGGAATCGGGTTCGATTCCCACCCGAGTCTGGGTGTTCTTTGCGTCCGTTGTTGGTATGTTTGTAAAGTCCCCCGCGACACAAGAGTCATTCCTAATGCGGGAGTTGTCTTTTAATGAAAAGAAAAAAAAAATCAGTGGGTATGAGCCCTGGTGGCGTGCATCCAAACTTAGCCTTGCCTCGAGCACTAAAAATATATAATGTTAATTTATTAACATTTAAAAATAATGTTTCAACATAAGTTAAGAGAAGCCATATAATTAAATGTCAAGTTCATACATTTTTCTAAAAAATCGTGTTGCTATTTTAAGATTTAATTTAATTTACGTACGCTGTTTACGTAAGGAGCATCCGTTAAAACGTTCTGTGAGTAAATCAAATTACTTTAACAGCAAAATTCCTTCCTTTGTAAATGTTGCTTTCTTTTAGCAACGTTAAATTCTCTGAAAATATATATTTGCAACATTGTCATTAATTATCAACACCTGTCATTAAATACCCTTAATTCACAAACAAAATTTCACACACAATAGAGAGCAAATGATTCGTTGAGTCGTATGTGTGTGTGAATATATACGAAAGTACCTTTACTTTCGTTATATCGGTTGTCAGAATTTATTGGATCCTTAGCCTTTTCATTTCTATATATATATATATATTATATATTTTCTGACATTTTTTTTTTGTTTTTAAAAAGAATACTAGTAACGTGGGTCACACATTACTAGTATTCTTGTTAACAGGGGTTAGCCAGCTGAGGCAAGTGCTTGTGTTAGGAGTGGGTTCACGTCGGTAGTGCACTGGGTGGGGTTCGAACTTGCAACCACTTGATCGCAAGTCCGACGCCTTAGCCATTACGCTACCGCCGCTTACAATATTGACCTTCTTGGTCTTGATAATAATATTAAAAGAAACTAAGCGGAGTTTGTACTATGGGATCTAGGCCACGGTTACATACATAGATACGCTTTTTTTTATACATACATACATATTGCACATAGAAACATCTAGACCAATAGACATTTTCATGCATACATATATTTGAGAGGGAATCGAACCCGTGACCCCCAGTGTGGCAGTCGAATGCACTAGCACCATGCACCAGCGAGCCACAGAGGTAGTCTAAATAGATCATCGTAATAGTTATGTAATATAGACACATTAAAAAAAACTATCAGTCGTAGGGCTGCACGTTAGAAGTGAAAACATAATTTACACATAATGTATGTACGGTCACGCGAGTTCAGTACTTTTTCCCCATACCAAAGGTGCCCAACGTACCCAAAGAAATTTTCACTTCAAAAGAAAACTGATAGAAGAATCATGATATCGTTTAATCAAATCTCTAATCTGGTATTTTTTGGTGGTATTCGTCTAAGGCTACGGGAAAACCCACGTATGGGGATCCGTAGGATTACTGGAACAATTCATATTGTTCATATTATATATAACTTTGTGGATGACGAGGCGAATGATCGCCTATAGTGAAGTAGGTATACCAAGTTTACAACTATGAACTTACACACCTAAGTTAACAAACTTTACATTTTATATCACTAAGGTGGCAAAAAAACTTATCAAGGCCCATCTGCTCGAAAACGGGCTCCGACGGACGTTTACGTTGTCGACTCTGCAGCTGGCGAGATGACCATTGCGTCTTTTTTTTTTTGGGAAAATGCTTTTCGAGTGTAATGTTCACATGTAGTAGGTATATGTGTAGGTGCACATTTCTAAATAACATAATATATTATGATTTTTTATGTCAATTTCAATGATTTTGTTTTTTTATTTTTTAATTCAGACCTTTTCAGAAAAATCTGGACGTTTCATCAACCATCATCATCCTTTTACTAAGAAATACCTATTTCATTCATGTCAGCCCTCTCAAGTATGAAATATTGGGAGAGCCATGCTTCGGCACGTATGGGCTGGCTCGACCGGAGTGATACCACGGCCTCACAGGAAACCGGCAGTGAAGCAATGCTTACATTGCTTTTCGCCGAGTGAATGCGGTTACCGGAGGCCTTAACCCTACCCTTCCCCCCCCCCGTCTTCCCCTACTCCCACCTTAAAACCCGGCAATGCACTTGCGACTCTTGAGTCTTGAGTTGCCGGTGTCCATGGGCGGTGGTAGTCATTTACAATCAGGTGACCCGTCTGCTCGTTTGTCTCCCATATAATAAAAAAAAAATTTGAATTTCGATTTATCAGTTATAAAATAAGATTTCTGTAATTAAAAGTCATCAGTGATGCTAACTATTGAACGAGCACAGCGAGCACTCCTAAAAGTAGCATTTCGCCTACCTTTTCGTTTTCCTACACAACTATTGTATCAAAAATGCAACGTTTTAA
Organism: Euplagia quadripunctaria; assembly: GCA_963859945.1. Lineage (NCBI taxonomy): Eukaryota > Metazoa > Arthropoda > Insecta > Lepidoptera > Erebidae > Euplagia > Euplagia quadripunctaria. Next base: position 4,512,216 of record OY982563.1, on the reverse strand, counting down.
CTGTGCGCCAACTATTTATAATGTACACTATATTTAAACAACACACGACTCTAACATATAACTCTAACCTTACTAACACAAAGAGGTGGAAAGATATTGTCTGTACCACACTTTCGGAATCGAGATTTTTATTCACAAATAGATTTTTTGCATTTTTGGGTCCTTTTCTTTACAACAGGATAAATAAAAAGACATCTATATATGACCTCAACTACTTTAAAGCAAAGAATCTTGTGAGTCAGTATCTGCAAAGTTTAGACTACAACCAGACTGAAGATTTAATTACTGTTGTTAAATAAATAAGAGTCCCATAATGTTAATATTCCTATATTGTTATATACCACATAGATAGGCCTATTTGTAGATAAGTATGTTTCATGAATATTGTTAAGATTAAATAATTAAATAATTATATTATATAGTAAAAGTCTTAGGTTAACGGTTAACGGTTTACGCTAGTAAAGGCACCCATATATTTAAGCTAATTATTGTTATTTAAGATCTGTAATAATGAGTACCAACTATAAATGAATAAATGATTTATTATTATTATTATTAAACTAAAAGTCACGAATTTTCCTTAAATTGTTAGCGCTTTCTACTGACCCTAAAATTTGATCACACGTTTCTATATCCATACCCAGGGAACGAATGGTGTGTTGCCAGTTTTAGATAGCCAGACATGGAAGTCCCCCATTCCATGTCCTTCCATTCCTTCTTTGGAACTCTATACAATTCGAAAAAAAAACCTACTAGTAATGCTATGGAATCTCATTTTTCTACAGTGCGGAGGCACTGGACCAGTCAATATATACCTTCTTGTAATCGATTAAACAATTCCTTACTTATTAGAGCAATAACTGAAGGAATATTTTAGACAGACAGAGATTGCGTGCACCTGCCTAAATTGACCAACACAATAGTCCCTTCCAAATTGACCCGCGGCTTAATTAAATTGCTTTATTACTTTGAATGTTATTAATAACTCATTACTTTGTATTTACACAAGGCTTAATGAAATAGAAAGAGTAAGTATTTTGTTGGAGATGTGTAATTAAATCAATACTCAGAATAAATTTGTTTTAAAGTATGAGGTAATTAGCGTTAATTATGTAGTGTTCAATTTTTTTTCTGGTAAGTGCGACCCCCAGAGATTAATTAAAATTAGCTAATCCCGAGTGTGTGTGGTGTTGTTGTTAATGATAAACGAATTTATTTTACAGACTAGCTGTTACCCGCGACATTGTTCGGGTGGGAATATCCCAAGGGAACCGTACAGTTTTCCGGGATAAAGAATAGCCTGTGGTCTATTCCAGATTATAATTTATCTTAGTGCCAAATTTCATCCAGATCCGTTCAGCCGTTTTTGTGTAAAAAGAGTAAGAAATATCCATACATCCATACATCCTCACAAACTTTCACGTTTATAATATTAAGAAGGATGTTTGTATGCTCAATTTAACAAAACACAAAATATTCATTATAAAAGTTGCTATCTGGTATTTATATGTAGCCGTTCCCGTTCATAACCTAAAGGCTGGGAGGAGGGTTAGAATCTCCCTCAGTAAATAACTCCATAAAATCCAAAAAAAAAATCGTGTCCGTCTGTTAGTTCCAGAGAATAGCGCGTTTAAACAAACAAACGATGAAACAAAAATCTTTTCAGCTGTGCTGTTAGTATAATTAGTATAGATAGAGGTGTTATTTTTGTGAATTTCAGGCATATAGACATAGGTAAAAGAAAGTAAATTAAGGCTATTAATTAATCACTACATGTTATAAAACAGAGCCCCCCGCCGCATCTGTTCACGATAAACTAAAAAACTACTAATCGGATTTTCACGCAGTTTTCACTAATAGACAGAGTGATTCATGAGAAAGGTTTATTTGCATAATTTGTTAAGATTTTGTGTAAATTGATTGAAATATGGTGATGATTGTTGAAGCTCTCTCTGCTACCCGTGCGAAGCCGGGGCGGGTTGCTAGTAAAAACATAAAATAATGCTTAAACAGAGCTAAACACGGATATAGAAGTAAGTACAAGTCTAGTACAAGAGTTCTTAACATCCACTAATTTCAGATATTCATGGTTACTTGTGAGTATGTATAATATTGTAGCTAATCAAAAGGTAAAATCTTTCCGTTGGTTGCGGTTTGTACGCTTAAAAAAACAACCAGCACGTGGTCTCGGCCACATGACAGGTTAGTAGTCAAATATCATTGTCCAGATAAAACACCTACAGTTTGAACTAAGTTTAGTTTACTTTGTAATGCATAGATGGCGTTGATAGGTTTTTCTAAATCACGTTAAACTTTGTTTACGTGAGAATGGGCAGCAGTTTAAGAAATTATATTGTGTGTCAATCGTATTCTGAAAATAAACGCTTAATAAGTAATTGAGTGATATTTGTTATTCCTCGCCTACGGACTTTGAAAGCTTTCGTTCAGTCATAAATTTAGTTAATGAACTAATCCTAAAACAATTCTAATAAACAAATAGGATTTGGCTTAGCCCAGCTACAATAATATAATATAGATAGATCCGGAAGGATTAAACACGTCAATTTGCGATAAAGATCCTCCCAAAATGGTAGTATATTAATTGAGTTAAGATGGGATTTACTCAGTGAATTCCCTTTTGGCTTGTTTAGTATGATACTGATAACCTTTCGTTGGTAGGGTGTTCTCGGAGTAATATATACATTGTTATCAATCACATGCTTCATGATACTTGAGTGAAATATAGCTTTGATCTGAAATAGAGAAGATAAAGAGTTGGATTCACATTAAACATCATCATTATATTCACATTCTATTTATTCTTTTATATTTCAACAGCCTTTTATTGCTAAGCCTTTAAGAGTCGTAGCATGATGTTACATGGCCTATAACCTTCATCAATAAATACTGTATCCAATAAAAATATATTTTTCGAATCCTACTAATCGTTTCAGAGATATTGAACCCACCATGTTACACTTACCAAATGCAAAGGATTTGACAATTTTTTTATATTTTCTTTACCCCACAAGTAGGTTTTAGTTGGACATAGATTGCTTTTATCATATATCCAACAATGCTACTATAAAATTGCGATCAGAATTCATGAAACACTAACAACAATAGAGAAGAATAAATAAATTATTATGACCTGTATAAATGAGTTTAATAAAACATTTTTTTAACAACAAATTAAAAAGAAAATCAGTCAAACAAACTACGCTGTATTTATTATACCAGGCTTCCAGCACCGGAAAGTGGTGTTGTACAAAATTTTAAACGGCCTAAATTTTTAAGCGTTACAACAGCCTCGAGGCATCGTGCTGCTGAGGGGATCCAGTCTCTGCGCTACATTTTTATTTGCAGAATACTCGACGGGTGCATTATATACGAGTTAGAGAATGCAAAGATATGGTACCTGTGATATTTTTCCTTAGAAAGAAAGAAGAAAGAAAGAAAGAAAGAAAGAAAATACGTTTATTCTGGTACAACTAAACGAGACGCTAACAGAGTGAAACAGTTATCAAATTCTAAACATATAGCTGAGTTTTAGGAGATGTACCTAGCTTAAGTTTACAAGACGAGAAGTAGTCATCTCGCGGTCGCACCAAAATGGCCCCAGTTCAGCTTTGTGCCGGGCACTGGTCTGTCGCTGGTTTTCAACTGGGCCCTTTTAATTTTTTTTTAATGTTTATTTGCGTGTGTGAGGGTGTGTGTGTGTGTGTGTGTGTGTGTGAGGATTTTGTGAGTGTGGTGATATTATGTTTGAATCTACAGAGTACAGCTAAATAGATAAATATTATGTACATGCTAGTGTAATACATCAATAAAATTAAAGTATCTAAATTAAAGTATCTAAAATAAATACACGCAATCAAAGCCCCGCGGGAACTGCTAGTATAAAGTATTTACCCACTACTTGTAGGTAGGCAAATATTCCATAATAGGTAGGTATATTACTAAAGTACATTATGCTGGAAGCATTCATCTGACAGCTCGCGAGCGAGCGAGCGAGACGTGCTTATGCGGGATCGTGGATGTAGTAAGAGAACACAATCCCAGAAGAAGCGCGCGCCCGCCATTACGTAAAACACGACACACAATACGCGCCCCATGATAATGTCTGGTTTGTTTGGTGGCCGTTGCAACCATGCCATATCTCTTTGTCATCAAAACATGAAAATAACTAGGTATGAAACAATACTATATGTATGAAAGAATTTGTGATAAAGAAGGAGAAATAACAATAGGTTATTAGAGACAAATATTTGTACGGATTGGAAAGAAGTGAGTCAAACCAAGGTAGTGGAGCAAATATTTTTAGGTCGTGTAAAGTAGGTAAGTGTATTTAATTTGTATATTGTAGAATTTGCTTTTGTTCTGCAAGAAGGTACCTTTTATAGTGAAATTTAAAACTGTTATTTGCTTTCAGGGAACTTAGTGGCGGCGGTATGTTGTTCCAGCAATGCGTGGCTGCGTATCTGAAACACCCCCTGAACGCGGTTGTCCTATACCCTGGCACTGATAGTGGATGCGATGTAAATCGACCGGGATAGTGATCAAGCCTCCATATAAGCTTGTCGAAGAGATATGCTGGTTTCTCTGTCATAATGGAACCAAGAAGAAGGTTACCTAAGTGGAGCCTCCTTCTCGCGGCCATTTTTAAAACATTGTTGTCATTTAAGAACGGAGTGATATGGCTTCGACGGGGTATGCTGAAACAGTATCTGCCACAGGCATTTTGCACACGCTGGATTAAGCGCTCTGTCTTGGATAGGAGACATGGACCATAGACTATATCGACGTAGTTCATTTTTGAAACTATCGACTAGTCTTTTCCTCATGTCGACACTAAGGTAGTCGCGTATTCTATCCAGTACTTTCAGTCTATAGGAACAGCTCTTTACAACCCTGTTTATGTGGCTTTCGAAACGCAACTCCGGATCGGTGACAAGGCCCAAATTACATGCAAATTCCACTCTTTCTATGTTATTCTTATTCCTTACACATTGATATTCTCTTTTACCATTTGAACACATATAGCGGATGGTCCATTACACCAGAGGGGTAGAACATGTGTTATAAAAGTATATTTTTCACTTTACTTTTGAATAAGTACTATAGGTTGATAGAGTTTTTTTTATGGTATAGGGGGCAAACGAGCAGATGGGTTACTTGATGGTAAATGACTACCGCCGCCTATGGGCACATGCAACTCAAGAGCTACAAGTGCGTTGCCAGCCTTTAAGGTGGGAGTAGGGGAAGGGGGGAATAGGAGGGGAGAGGGAAAGGTCCGGTAACCTCACTCACTCGGCCGGTTTTATTGTGAGGCCATGGTATCACTCCGGTCGAGCCGGCCCATATGTGCCGAAGCATGGCTTTCCCACGCAAAGTTTATAGCACCTTGCTAAATTTATTGCTAAATTGTTAATTTAAATTAATTAATTTTGCAAATAAGATTGAGTTTTTTTATAAGACAATTTCGGCTTTAGGATTGATTCCTGTATCGCGGAGGACTTCACAAACATTAAAACAACGGATACAAAGAACACCCAGACTCTGGGCAACTATTTCTGAATTACTCAAGTTTATATGCCGTGTGGGACACATTAACCACCACCATTTCATCCACTTTAACCACTGCGCCACCCAATTACAAAGTACTGGTTCAACGATCTTGGCAAACCAATATCATTTGTGAGTCAGTTATCCCAGACCACAAACTGAAATGTACAACAGACTCGCCGGAAAAATCAAAATACCATTCATAGTTTTATTTTCAAACATTAGGTTAAGTATGAAAATAGGCAAATTATTTATTTAAAAAAAAAATTGATACAGGCCGTTTCAAATTTGAGAATAAATAAGGGATTAAGTAAGTACCATTTGATTTTTATTGTTATATAACTAGCATCTAGACTCCTTTTTCATTTCAAGATTTCACACAAATGCCTTAATTTTATAGTTTTATGAAAGAAAGAATAGTTTGTTTTAACTTTAAAATTGAAAAAAGCATTAAAGATTTCGTGCTGAGGCAAGCCAATTGACCCCATATAACCGAGCCGTTCGTATCTATACTTCCTACACTCTGTATTCGTAGTAGGTAATGTCGATGTTATACACTTATGTTATTTTCCGTTGAATGTAATATACGAGGCAGTCTGAGTAAATCTTGTAAATTTTCCATCACTCCTCTAGTGACCTAGATGGAATATAGTGAAATACAAACTAACATTTGCACAGACATTAATTTTTAACTGACTTCAAAAAGGGCTCCCTCTTTTTGAAGTCAGTTAAAAATAAATGTCTGTGTTCTTAATTCGACTGTTTTTTTATTGTGCAAGTTACGCAATATCTTCGCCATTTGTGAACCGATTTTTAATTGAATTGGTTTTACTGAAGGTTGGACCCTTTAAAATTTAAAAGAAAATATTTGAACTGGAACAGTCATGGTTGTCCCACTGCAGGGTAAAGGCCTTCCTACCCTCCTTCCACTCTTCACGGTTTACAGCTTTCTGCTGCGACTCTCCCCAATACGCAACCAGTTCATCCCACCATCTCTTTCTGGGCCTGCCACGACGTCGTTTAACATTTTATGGGCGCCACTCGGTGCTAAGTTTTCGTTTTGGGTTTTGGAGCACAGTATACTGTTCCTTATACGGTCTGATGACAGAACTTCTAGGATACTGCACTCCATGGCTCGATGGCAAACCCCAAGTGCGGACTTCTGATGTTTAGTCAAAGACCAAGTTTGAGCACCGTAGGTGAGGTTGGGCAGTATACGTAGGTCCATAAGCTTCTTATTCAAGGTCAAAGAAAGGTTACCCTTTATTAGGTCTTTCATGGACCAATAGCTCTTCCAGTTGTTTGCGGTGCCCATGGCAACTTCTTTTTCACCAACTTTTTTTCTTCTTGTCTCGCCTGAAAGAGATTAATTGGCCCAGGTATTTTTGGACGAATACGATTTCTGCGCTCTGTGAGGTGAGGTTTAAAAGAGTAGTTTGTGGGAGAGCCATGCTTCGGTACGTATGGGCTGGCTCGATCGGAGTGATACCACGCTCTCACAGAAAACCGGCAGTGAAGAAATGCTTGCATTGCTTTTGGCCGAGTGAATGAGGTTACCGGAGGCCTTAACCCTTCCCTCCCCTCCCTCTCCGCCTCTTCCGCTACTCCCACCTTAAAGGTCGGCAACGCACTTGTGAGTCTTGAGTTTCAGCTGCCCATGGGCGGCGGTATTCATTTACCATCAGGTGACCCGTCTGCTCGTTTGCCACCTATACCATAAAAAATAGTACAATTTCGTACGTGAAACGAAGGATTGTTAACTTTTTTTCAATGCCGACAATGCCCTTCAAATTCCAGTTGGAAAATTAAGGGATGAAAAATACTAATTATTACAATTTATAGGATAAAGGAGCATTGAAGTCGATGATACTTTTTTTTTATTAATTATTGTGAATCAGACTTATATTGTTAACCCATATAATATACATTTAACGCAAATATAATTAGGTCGTTCAACAGCTTTGATGCAGGCGCGTTTGCTTTGCACTTGAAGAAGATGCATCTCATATCAGTTGCGAGCTACGAAATAGAAGTTAAATATTTATCCCAGTTATATTAAGAGCACTCACGGTGCTCGTATAAAGTGTAGTTTCAGTTATGAAGTATCCTATATGACGAAGAAAAAGTTTTCCGAAATTAATTGTCAAGTAGAACTCTATCACATTTTCAAGAACCTATCGAGTAACACAAACGTATATCAACATTTTATACTTCAAAATTTTCTATGATAACGTATTAATGTAAACAATCACAGGATATTCTTTTATATCCTTAGGAAATATTTTGGAAACTTTCTAAAGAAGAATAATTACAAGAAACTTTCAAGTAAATACAAAGCTTGGAAAAGGGATTAACTAGTCTGTGAATGAATGTTCAATTACCGGTTTCACCGATAAGGTATCGGATATCACTTAATGATTTGGGTTCCGTTGACAAGTTTCAAGTTCAACTAGATTCTACTTCATATATGCCCGACAATCCAAAACATAAGTTTATTGTACCTTGCCGCTGGCATCATTAGCGTAAAGGTAAGACATAACTGAAAATTGAAGTGATGAAAACAGAAACTAAAAATTAATAATTATAAATACTAATAACTAAGCTTCTAAATTAGTAAAACTAACTAATTTCGATCTTCACCAAAGAAATCAGCAAAATGAATTGTTTTAATTTTTACATTTGGCTACACGGAAACTGCATATGGGTGAAAATTCTCTTTAGTTAGATACAGGACCAACTATGAGGAAACAGTATTACTCCATCCTCCATAATAAAAGGTCTTTAAGAGAAATTTGAAAAAAAATGTAAGTTATGTAAGTAATAATAATGTTTTAATTGATTCGTGAATTCTTTATTTATTATTTAATTACAAATTCATTCCGACCGCAGGTAACGTAAGCTGTTGTCAAAATATACGGACCTAAAGCTAACAATGTAAAATTGTTAGAATAACTCACAACCTTTTACTTCAGCTGTCTCAATAAAAAAATACTATTTTTTATCATTTTCTTTAGGATATTGGTACCTACTAACTCGTGGTGACTCAGTCCATAGTGTTAGTAAAATTGGTCCCAGGGAATATATTGGAAATTACACCAAAGGACGATTTTTTTTTCTGAATATGAAGGGAAGAAGTATGTAAAAGATATGAGTGACACCACTTATGTTTTAAGCATTTATAGGAAGTTGTAACCCTACCATTCTTTGATCGGTGCAAATGAGGATTAGAAGTACATTGTTTCACATTATAATTCATGTTTGAAAATGGACACCTGGCTGGAGGGTTTTCGGTACATCAATTCAGCAATGTTCTGCGAATAAATTGATTCGCATTTGCATATCTGTGAACAGGTCATCATGCTTGTTTATCATCCTGTTAAAATTAAGAAATGTAGTGTACATAATTAACTACAAGAATATAAATTTATTTAGTTAGGTTTATACTGTGCTAAAAAACACAGAAATAAAACGAAAACCTGCAATCCGTAACATGTGAGCCAATAGAGCGGGCAAATTCATCTTTTGAAGCGCCCTCGGGACGTGAAAAGGCGGACCGTACACTTTATTTTTATTTACAAACGGGCCACATTATACTGTGGTCTGAATGGAGCTAAAAAAGGTGAATCTCAGTCATTTTGTGGGTTCCTCACTAACCTACTTTAGAGGAAATCTAAAAGTCTACTACCTAGTAAATAGTATAAGACGGTAGTTGTACTCTCATGTTATTGGGCATAGCACTAATAAATAAATACATTATTAGGCAATATATTATTACATTACTAGTACTAATATTATTACGTTGCTAGTTATTTCATAAAATTGATCATCAATTATTCGAAATCGTCAATATAAAAAATTATTATTATAATTTGAAATACTGTAATTCCCAGTTATTTACTTACATTACTTATAGCTTGGAGACATCTCTCACACGGCCGTCTGGTCCCAAATTTGGCAGAGCTTGTATTATGGTAACCAGACTGCTGATAAACAAACTTATTTAATACTAAATACACACATATTATAGATAAATTACACCCAGACACACAACAAATGATCGTGTTCATCTTTCTTTTTTTTTTATATATATATAGGGAGCAAACGAGCAGGCGGGTCACCTGATAGTAAATGACTACTGCCGCCCATGAGCACCTGCAACTCAAGAGTTACAAGTGCATTGCCGGCCTTTAAGGTGGGAGTAGGAGAAGGGTGAGAGAGTGGGGAAGGGAAGGGTTAGGGCCCCCGGTAATCTCACTCACTCGGTGAAAAGGAATGCAAGCATTTCTTCACTGCCTGTTTTCTGTGAGGCCGTGGTCTCACTCCGGTCGAGCCAGCCCATACGTACCAAAGCATGGCTCTCCCACGATGAAACTTTTATTTTTCATTCATCACACAATTATTTCTCCTGGGTGTGAATCGAACCTACGACCTCTGGCTCAGAAGTCAGGATCACTGACCACTAAACCAACAGGGTCGTTAAGTTGCGAAGAATGTCGATTTTACGCCATTGTATGTTTCAACCGCGGGTCCCCATATATTGGAGATAACTGTAAACAGTGTCTGAGTTTCTGTAGTTATACTTTGTAAACTACGAGCTTATGAAGAAATTGTACAGATGGCGCAGTGGTATAAGTACTACACCGTTGAGTGTTAGGAGTTCGATCTTCATGTGGGACAATAATAATGTGATTCACAAGCAATTGTTTGTTTACAAATAAACACACACAATACTGGGAGTATTTACAAGTACGTATTTTTTTCAATAAACCATGGATAGCATAAATAAAACCAAATGTATCTCTCTCAATGTACAATTAAATTTCATGTTGAATTTTCCGGCCATGACATAAAAACTGGTCACGTAGACAATCAGATATAAATGTCATAAACGATGCAGGTAAGTATTGATTTTTTCGTGTCCTGGCTGTTTTTCATAACAAAATTATCAATGTAAAATCATTCATGTTGAAAACGCTCCATTTTAACCCTGAACACTAACGCACAAGAGGGTCTTAAAGGCTACGAAGAAGCAAATTTTGTATAAAATTACCCATCTTTTCACTAAAAGACAAAGGCTGAGACTAAAGCTGGTTTTCTTTACGAGGCTGTATGGATTATGGAGTCAGAAAGAGAGATGCGGTCTTTTCTAGCCATCATTGGTGGAAAAGACAGCCGGGATCTGCTTCAGGTTGTTGTGCCCGTAAAGTTCAAAATTATTGTTAAAACTATGTCATGAAACAAATTTAACAATGTTTAGATGTTAAAATATCAAGTCAATATTACCTTCACTTAACAGTTCTAGTTTTTGTTAATAACGGTGAAAATGGATCACCCGTTGTATATTTGCTGAGCAAAGTAACATTTAGGTAAAGCAATCAATTCAAATAAAAAGTCTGTTTGACCTTAATGAGAAAGGAGAATGCCTATTTCAGTATGAAAATCAGTTTCACACTTTTTTACGCTGCGTCAAATATGTATAAACTGCATTATTAAACCTGCACTGAGTATTATCTGAAATATAAACGTATATTGTAACATAACTTGGGGTTATTGAGAAATTAAATGCCAATATTAGGTTAAAAAATAATAACGCTAAGTACGATAAGAACAATGGGAAAATATTATGACACTGACGTTAGGGTTTTTTTGTTTATAATATTTGTGGGATCATATTTTTGACAGGGATACCATGTATAAATTGTGTATGCCATGTAAAAAGTAAAACCATGAATGGGCAGTCTCTTTACTAATGGTTTTACAAGAAACAAGCATTTCCAGATACTTAAACAGTTTAATATGTGCATCATCTGTAATATATGTGAGATAGTACTATCAGTCGTTAAAGGTAATATGCTTATTATTATCCCATTAATTCACCTGTGAATAGTAATTTGTAACTGACACAAATGTTTTTGTGGTTTTTTTTTTCAAATCGAAACTACCCTACCGAGGAGAGGGCGTAATTATGTCTGGTTACGTTGGATTTTCCAGAAATTATATCAAAGTCGAACCACAAAAAATTCACGGTGACTCGGACGTCATGCCTATTGCCGAAAGAACCGGCGTACATCCATATTATTGCGGAAAAGTGTCTTGGTGTAGGCCAAATAATTGCCATAAAACTCTCTTGTGCCTGTGGAAAGCCTCTAATAATTTGAAAAATCTAAATAACGCTGCGGGTGTTACTATAAGTGAATTTAGTAAGGGAAGCACCTCCCACGACTAAAATATTTGTTTGATTTGACTTTTTTTGCCTGTACAAAAACTGTTTAAATATCAGATTGCAATTCACGTGATTGTATTTACTTTTTCAAGTGGAAATCGCTATAACTTCGAGTAAATAAAGATAGGTTTTTACAATACCTAAACTCATAAAAGTAGTTGATTTTAATCAATCCCAGCAATAGAAAATGGTGGTTCATGCCCAGTACTTTTGTTAGTGAGAATACACTCTTCTAATTTGATTTTTTATTGCAAAACAAATGATATCGAAGGTTTTATTGCAATTAAATATGTTGCTTTTTTATTAGTCTTCAGTAGAAGTTGCTGTAATCATTTCAATTATCACCTGCTAAATTAAAAGGAAAATCAACATAAGCCAGAAAATTATTTTCCTCTAAAATATGACAATTAGTACAAACTTCTTTGCTTATTTAAAAGATTAACCATCTCAACGTGAACAAAACTTTTATTATTATATTTGTATTCATAATCCACTTACCTGGCATAGAAGAGTATCGCCTCATACTTATGACAGGACCCGTAGCTTCCTCAGGGTACGAAGACCATCAGCAGACAGCAACTCGCAGACACACACACAGCACAACACACCTGTGTCTAAATAACACCAATAAATTACAAAAGCAAACCAAAAACTTTGACAGGAACAAATTAATTTATAAATAGGGAGAGGAAAGGGAATCGCTGCCCTAAGGGATGTCAATTTAAATTGGATCAGAAACACTGGTTAAAACATTTCAGACGCAAATACATATATTATTTCAATTCGCGTGTAAGTTATTCACGTGCGCGCGACGTTCTCCCACAACTCGAGAACGGACCGTATCGTAGGCGCTCGTCTGTGCTTCTGGGCGGGCGGGAAGGTGTTAGGGCGGCCACAACGATCAGTGGCGGCGCGACGCGGCCGCCCTAGGCGCGCCCGATACCAGGGACACAGACAACACCAAGAGTTATAATAGCACGTGCGTCGGGACGCACTGCGCATGCCCGGGCGGCGTCGGGGAAAGCTCAAGAAAAGCTACGAGAGCGATAGAGATAGCAGATAGTCTAAAACTAAGGGATGAACAGGGACGGTTATAGGGCTAATTTAGGAAGCGCCAAGCAGTCTGTAATGTTGGCTCTGATTTTAGTGTGTGTTCACACATACTGATGTACCTCAGTTTGTTAACTTTTAGGTGAAAGTTCCGTGTTGAAGTGATTTGGCGATTAGTATGTAATTGCAATTGCAATTTGTTTTTTTTTCTTTTGATTTACTTCGGACAATGTTGATCTAAAAAGGTAGAAGCTTTTTGTTTTGTTCCATATTATTTATTCACTAGAATCTGAATTATAAAACGCAAAATTTTATTTATAAACAAGCACTTTTAATGACAGGAATAAATATCTTGTCATACTTATTGCCTCTTCTTGCATAGAATGGTGCTAATTGCTCTTAATTAAAATTCTTTTTTACAAACATTTACTCATACGCTAATATTTTATTTATACTGTAGAAAACGTTTATGATTGAATTGACATTTGATACATGAAAAACGTATTTCATATTTTATTCTTCATTATACATACGAATATTATATTTAATAACAAGGACCTTTTACAGACACAGACAACCCAATGTAAGATATTTATGCTCTTCACTTTCCTAAAAGAAAGGTTTTTTCGCACTCTAAAAATTATTATTATCAGTTTTAATTTTTTTTAATACAAAACCACGTAACGTACCTATGAATACGTTCTGATAAAATGATGACGATCAATATTTCTAATAATATGTAGTGGAGATTGTTTCTTGTTTTAAATCAATTACGCTTAATTATAATTGATTGGAACATAATTCCTTTTAATACGGAAACAAACTTCTATAACTGCCTTCCAAACTTCAGTTACAGGTGTCCAATAAGTTTGTTACGCACACATCCAGAGATTGTCTATGTTACGCACCGTCAGTAGTCCTTTGTAATTGCTGACAGCCTGGTACAGTTAACCTTATTCCTGAAATTTCAAGGAAATCCGTAGCTTGATAACTGAAATTGTTACAATGAATTATAATGGCAGAATATGTTTTTGACAGGTGAGTGTTATTTATTTTGTGCAGTGCCTTTTGTGTCTTTTTTGATACTAATCAATTTTCGTGACTGATATAATAACATAATATTGTAATGATATTGTTATATTAACGCTTTTGCGCAAAAAGTCATTATGATTTTTGCTCTGCTCTGACACGTGCTATTCTTCACATTTACCAATAAAATAATTTATTGTTGTTTTACAATCTTGTTTCAACAAATAAAAAAATAAATATTTTGTAAATACAATCGTAAAGTTCTTTTTATAATTTCTAGTCTAAATTCAAAATAGCCCCTATTTTACCAACTCTGAAACTAACACGAATTCCATCCAATTTGTTTTAGATGAAAAATCACCAGATAACATAATCAATCAACCTTCCGTTTCAGCTACAGCGATTCAACACACCACCATCCATCCCTCTTTAACTTGACAGGTGGATGACAGTGACGGGCAGATGTCTGTTACGTCACAAAAGTCAGTTTTCGCCCCGAAAGTACCAGGCAATCAGAACGAGCAAAGAGCTCGAAGTTTGAAACAACAGGTGCAAAAATAGAACAAGCTCCCACGTTGAACGGAAATAGTACGGCGCTTAGGATTTTAAATTTAGAATTATTTGAGCGGTGAAATAACGAGCTTGCACAGATGACTTTACTTGTTTATTTGAAATAAACTATGCTTAATTTATATTTATTTTCAAGACGCACAAATTATTTTTGCAATTAAACATGTCATTTTTATTCAGCGTACGTTCTATCACAGGAGTATAAAGTTTAAAACAAAAGTATTAGAATGAGTATCTAAAATACCTATCCATTAAAAAGTCATTTATGCAAAAGTTAAATTTTAACCACTAACCACTAGAAGAATTTTATGTCACCAGTATCTCATAGATTCATAAATGGATTTCCAAATTTGTAAGAAATGAAGAAATAACTACTCGTATCGTATATAGGGGCGAAGTATAACTGATTGCTACTAAGTAACTTTAATAAATTTAAAATCGTATAGGTACATAAGTAAGTAAATGTTAGGAATGTTTAAGAACTTTATAATAATAATATTTTTATCGTACGCTATACGTGCCGCATATCAATAGTTAAAAAATAAAACCATACAACATTTATTACAACATTATTTATAATACATTACTTAGTCCATAAAGTTACGGATGATAAAAATATAAGTAGTTACCAACACGTTACTACTTAAGAATGAATAAATTATAAATAAAAATCATTAGACATTTTAAACATACAACTTAGAAGTATTTAGTTTTATGCCATCTAGTAGATAATAATGGAACTAAAGGCCTACAAATGCAAAATTTCAAATATTTTTTTTAATACACTGTTAAAATACCTTGCTCGATATAGTAGAAGAAAAAAGAAATAGTCAGATTGATGACATCAAATCTATCGTTGCTATACTTTGTAAAAAACGCATATTTGGTTAATAATAGATCTACTTATATGGAAAACATAATATGAATGTAAAAAAACTTCAATGGCTATCTGTCAATATTTTAGCTTACATGTAATTTTGTTGGTGAAAATGTCTAGGATCTTCTAAATATAATTATGTTGACGGGAATTAACGAGATCACGAAAAGGTATAACATACCTTTGATTTGCCTGACGGTTCGACCAGGTTGCACAGGCAGGGGTTACAGGCCTGTACTGTAATACTTTTTAAGAACGTAATCGCGTAAATTCCCGTCGACATAATTATATTATCATGGAACGCGAAAGTTTAAAAGTCAGGATCTTCTTGCTCTATAACCGTATTTATAAATGTATGTTTATCTCCTTACAGCCCCCTGAAACATATTTGCGAATTTAATGGTGACTGCGAGGGGCCAAAATAGCTCGTTGACTACCCGAAGAACCGGCTAACGATTACTCGGAGATCACCAAACAACTAAAAAAACTCCTGCTATTTCCACAATAACCACAGAAAAGCACATTAATGCGGGAGACCGGTCGTTTATGTTGCCATGTGTGCCATCGTGCACTGGGTTTTAGACTCGCGTAATGGTGCGTGGTACTCTTAGACAATAAAACTCGCTTTACGTTACTCAAAACGTTTCTTTATGTATATACTTAGGTGTGACTTCCTTTCCGTAACTCTCGAACTCACGTGACAGTGCATGACGCTTACGGTCTGCAGATAACGGCGCTCTGCATTCCTCTATGTTATCCTATTGAAAATCTGCCATAACGAAACGAATTTATTATTTTGTAACCGTAGACAAAAAAAAAATATGATCGTATAGAGAAAACAGAACGTAATGTAGGGCAATAAATGCACAATATTTTTACAAAATAAAGGAAAAATGTATTAAATTTTATAATTTCTGAAAGCGCACATAACCTGAAAAGTGTTTCATATGTGTACTTTATAGATGGCGCTGTGTTAATATTTTGAGCAAAATAATAACCTTCTACTAAATATTTATTATTCTTGAACATTTTTTAATAAAATAAAGGAATGTTTGAAATTATTGTTTCATGTAAAAAACAATCACGTGTATTCATTATATGTATAACAGAATGTATACATCTATTGATCTAAAGTAACAAACATAATTATTAGCATTCTAATGATATGTTTTTTCTGGAACATTTAAAATTCTTATTTCTATGAATAGATTGAACTACGTACAATATTTTTGCAGAAAAGGTTTTCACGTTTGTTTTGTACTTTTTACGTCTGAAGTGCAGTGCAAGTTGCACTATATCATATAGTATGTAGTCTGAGTATAATAAGTACACGTAGATTGTATTATTTTCTATTAAACTAGCAACCCGCCCCGGCTTCGCACACACACAAATTATACACCAAAACCTTCCTCATGAATCACTCTGTTTATTAGTGAAAACCGCATGAAAATCCGTTCAGTAGTTTTTCAGTTTATCGCGAACAGACAGACAGACAGACGTGGTGGGGGACTTTGTTTTATAATATGTAGTGATTATGATGAATATTGCACTACAAATACCTACAGGTATATGTAATATGTTTATATTAAAATTTATAACTCCTCATTCATATTCATATTATAATATGCTAATAATAAATATCTTAAAAAATAAATGACCACTTAATGTAATGTTTTTATAGTTCGTATTACTTGGGCACAATAGATGGCGTTGCGTTTTGCGCGATACATGTTTCTTGAAAATTTTAAATTCTGAGAACTGATTGCGATTAATATCATACTTGATGTTACACCAAATTATACACAATACTTGTGCATTAAACGTTTCCACGATTATTTTGTACTTTTACGTGATATGTGCACTTTGATAGTGCACATATCACACGTCTCCAAATTTATTATACATATAAATATAGAAGAAAGAAGATTACGTGACAATCTTCAAAGTACCTTCTTTCCAACAAAAAGAGAATGATTGCAATCGGATTACGAATTACAATTGAGTACACATTTTGACTTTCATCTAAGCTCTCAAGGAAACCGTCCTGAATTTCGGGATAAAAAGTACTTATCCTATGTCCTACTTCGTACTGTTAACTCCAATCATGCCAAGTTTCATTTGAATCTGTTTAGTAGCTTTAGCACGATGCGTGGCCATGAGACTGACAGACAGACGGACACATAGACAGACAAAAATTTATAAAATTTAGTTTTGGCTTCAGTATCGATTACAGAGTCACAACTGAGATAAAGTTGTTCTACTTCTTTCTAAATGTTGTATAATATGAATTAAATAGTAACAGACATTATTATAATTATTGCTTCTTTCTCTTATTGACTTAGGTATTGTATTGTATTGTGTATTGTTTAAAATAGTTATAAGTAGTATACAGTAAACAAAATCATCAATGTTTTGTTACCAACATACCTACTAGAAATAATTTCTAGTGTTATTTCTATCGATCTGAAGTTAATAAAATTTTCTTGATATTTTTATAGATACTAGATAATTTATAGATCCAACAATTTTGACTGCGATGTCGACGAATAATCAGAAATACATACAAACAATTTTACACTTAGACCAAATTCCTAGATTGTTGACTGTTATTTACAAGTATGTAAAAAATTTTTGCTTTTTTCCTTAAGTTATGTTTTTCATAAAAAAGATTTGAGCTTTTTTTAAATTTTTCTCTTTATTTGTTTTAGGAATCCGCCCCGGCTTCGCACGGGTACAAATTGTATACCTAAACCTTCCTCATGAATCACTCTATCTATTAGTGGAAACCGCATGAACATCTGTTCAGTAGTTTTTCAGTTTAGTTGCGAACAGCCGGGGGAACAGACGCGGCGGGGGGCTTTGTTTTATAATATGTAGTGATTAGTTTAGATTATATTAAAGTAAGGATTACTATAGGTATTTCTTTCTATTAAATATGCAATAAGGCCTTGTACTTGTAAACATTATGGTGCAATTAATATTTTGAATTTGAATTTCCCGGAGACCAGAATCCCCACGTATCTACATTGCGACGCGACGGCCGGACCGAATGAATGCAGCGCGCGTAATTATTTTGTCGCGCGAATATTTTTTATATTGCGATATCTTCTAAGATATTCGTTTAAACTATATAGATTTAAGGGAACAAATATTCTATATTAAATTTCCATTCTAAAAAACATATTTATTTAGATATAAATTAATACCATATTGGTTAAATAAGCTTCGCAAAAAAACATTATTTTTAATCTAAAACTTTAATAGTAAAAGCAGTTATTGTGAGTTATCCGTTGGAGTTAGGCATATGCTATCACGGACTTTTTATAGATATTGATATATTATTTAATATTGTAGTACATTGTTTTGTTCTATCATCAATAGTTTTTGCAGCGCATGCGATGAGAGACATTTTATGACAATAAAATTTACACCTTGGGTCACATTATTCAGGTTTTAGTAGGGATCCTTAATTATTTCTGCAAATAAATATAGCCTATGTTACTCAGTGAAGATGAAGCTTTCTAACGGTGAAAGAATTTTTAAAATCGGTCTAGTAGTTTTTGAGTTAAATCGTAACAAACAAACAAACAAATAAACAAACAAATCTTTCCTCTTTATAATATTAGTTTAGATTAGGGACTTTTATACAATTGTCTATGTCAGTTCCATCGTACCTTATAGCCAATATAATTTAATTAAAACGTAATGACACGAACTTATAAATACTAAAGGCGGCTTTTGAGCTGGGCGCTGACAATGTGTGATGGAACATACCGATATCATACGTATTTACATGTAATTCGCTTAACAGATATTCTCTTGCAGATTGAAATCTGACACATTCCGTCAACAAGTGTATCACATCTTCTAAAGACCCACAAACATCAGTTCGGTGAATTAGGGTTTTCATTAGAAATCCAAACTTATTGAGCGGTATGTGTCCAGACCTCAATCTGTGGGCGATTCGAAAACCCCGAATTAATCTAAGGGTTTTCAATACGTTCGTTACGGTGTCCAAAAATATTAAGTTTTTTTTTTTTTAATATTATAGGGGGCAAACGAGCAGGCGGGTCACCTGATGGTAAGTGACTACCGTCACCCATTGACACCTGCAACTCAAGAGTCACAAGTGCGTTGCCGGCCTTTGAGATAGGAGTACGCTCTTTTCTTGAAGGTTTGAAGGTCGTATCGACCCGGAAATACCGCAGGCGACAATTTGTTCCAGAGATTGGTTGTGCGAGGCAAAAAAAATTCTGGAGAACCGCACAGTGGTGGATTGCCAATTATCCAGGTGATGGGGAGGAAAGTTTTGTCGCGTTGAACGATGGCGAAACGTTGCGGCCGGTATAAGTCCGAACAATTCCTCGGAGCACTCCCCATGATACATGCGATAGAGAATGCAGAGGTTAAGGTTAAAATAAACTTTAAGCTCGACCTGTATATAAAAGTGCACGACTTCTAATATATTTAAAATATATATATAAAATATAATTCAAAGCACATTACGAGGTACAAACGAACTGCCGCCGCCGACACGCAACAGGTGTAGGTACGTCTGTGTAAGAAGGCCTGACATTTGTACGAATGGCCTTGCGATATTTCCGTGTAGTAAAAGGGCAGTGTTATTCATACGCCATACACATGTTGAAACGATATTCCATAAGATTACATTTTTATTTAGAAGGCTGTGACTTCCCGGCAATAGCCAGTTTGAGTAACAGGTATGTAACAATGACCTTCATGAGCTATTGTTTAGGGATTGTCCATTAATCACGTGAGGCCCGAAAGGGGGGAGGGGGTGATATTTTGCAAATTTTAAATGTATTTTGAACTGAAATACACGGGATTTTGGCTGGGGGAGGGGGGGGGGGGGGTAGTCTAAAACTTCACCATGCATCACCAGGAGGGGGGATTAAAAAGTTGTTTTTATATTCTTCACCGTTTTTAAAGTTACAATCGATCTTTATTAAATTCTTAAAAAATTAAAGTCTCTATATTATTACGGGAAGATAATAATTTTTAAGAAACTTAAATTTTAAATTTAGAAAAAGTGCAGAAAACTGTTTTTTTTAATCCACACTAATATTATAAAGAGGTAAAGTTTGTGAGTTTGGATGTTCGGGGTAATCTCCGGTACTACTGATCCGATTTTGAACTTATTTTTAGTGTTGGATAGCCCATATATCGAGGAAGGCTATATAACATCACGCTTTGACCAATAGGACCGGAGCACCAATGAAAAATGTTGCGAAAATGGGGGAAAATTTACAAACGCAGGCGAATTTGCGCGGGTCAGCTAGTTGATATATACGTGTGTATACATGAAGTTCAACAACTTAAGTAATTCATTCAGATTCGTGATCTAAACATAACAGAATGTTTATTTTATTTCTTTTTTATTTTATTCTTTATTGTACACTAAAACTAAATTAATAAAAACAAGGAAATGGTATGTACAAAGGCGAGCTTAACCCAAACCTGAGTTTTCTTCTAGCAAACCTTAGAGTAAATAGAGGATGGTAGAAAAACTTAGAGGCAAAGTCGAGTGTACGTAAACTAATTAGATATAGTAATTAATAGATATAACTCGGTTAAATAAATATCATGTATACTCGTATACTCATTATGAAATATAAATACCTATACTTATAAATACATACAAATATATATACTTACATATACTAATACATACTATAAGTCTGATTTATTGTTTATGTAAGTTTTTTAGTTACATATTAAGATCATGAAACCTTAGAAGCTAGATAGATAGACTCCTTACTGCATAAAAACGTAAGAAATGATACAAAACAACCATATATACCTATACTTATTCTTACAAACTAGACATCTTATACAATTGGCGACAATATCCCGTTTTGCGATCTCTTCCAAGGAACCATTGAATTAAAATACAGTTTTTGTATGGCTAGAGTTACTAGATACATTTTTTTGTACACATCTCTCGTAGATTATGGTACTCACGCTTGTACATTCCAAAAGGGGAAGGCATATGTGTATATTACACATCACAAGTAAGTGTCTATGGGAAAGAAGAAAGAATAGAAGTTTTTGAAGAATTTAATAAACGAGCTTCAGCATAAGAAGATAATAATGATATGTAAACGACATACAACAAAATCTTATATTTAATGTGTAAGTACGTCGAACACGTGTATAAACACTACACTAGGTTTCCACGACAAAAAATAGTAGTTACAGACTAGTTTTATTACATAATGAATTCCTTTATTGGTAACTATACCCATGCTTAATGGCACATTGGACTATTTGGTACATTCCGAACTTTACAAAAATCACTTTTTTAATGGTATAGGGGCAAACGAGCATTTGGGTCTCCTGGTGGTGGGGGGAGGAGAGGAGGGAGGGAAGGGTTAGGGCCTCTGGTAACCTCACTCACTCGGCGAAAAGCAATGCAACATTGCTTCACTGCCGGTTTTCTATGAGGCCGTGGTATCACTCAGGTCGAGCCGGCCCATACGTGCTGAAGCATGGCTCTCCCACGATCAATCACTGAGGGTAAACAACTCTTGTGATTCAGAGGATAATTATAATTCCACAAAATATCTTAGCAAGTTCGATGGAGTACAAAAATATCCTTTTTTTAGTAAAACCTACAACCCAAAATCTCCAATCCATAGATAATTTAATTTCAATGATAACCCCACTATCAAAAACGGGGCTATTTCATGCACCCCATTTATGCGCCACTTTTTTCACCACAATCTATTAGCGGGTAGAGCACTTTAACAGTTATCATTGAAGCCGATTTAAATAACGCCACAGCCAGTATTGAATATGGTCTGAACATGAAATCATAAAACTTTCAACCATCATCCTGAGATAATCTGTATACACGCACTAAAGTGATTAACTTAAGTCTAAATTTTGTGTTATGTTGCTAAAACTTTTGAACAATAACCCCTTCTGGAGGTAAGATACAGCTGATTTTAGAACAAACAAAAGCTCCTTGACACGGACTAAATCTCCACCTTGCAGAAGAAGACCACAGTTAGATCGTACCAGCATAGCTCTTTTCTTTTGCTAATTGCTGCTTGCTACCACGGGAGAGAGAGAGACAGAGGACTCAATGGCATCGCACAAGTAACTGTTCATGCATTGTGAGTATTTATAGTGTTTACATCAGATGGTCTGTGTTCTCATTTCCTAACTTAGTTGTTTTAGAAACGAGCTAACTACCACCCTATTCCTGCAACTGGTAAGGTAAAAATTAACGACTTGAAATTTCTTTTAACAAGTAAATAAACCTTTACAAAAAAACTTAAGTGAAAAAAATAAATATTTTTTTAATTCAATTATTCTTTTAATAACCATTCAGTACATTCTCCATCACTGCTATGAGGCTATTATTCCGGCCGCAACTCATCCGCAACAATAACTTCTTGCCACATAAAACTCTACGACCATAAGAACCTATAAACTGTGTGACACAAGCTTGGAAAGCGTTTAAAAAAATGTTTATACGACTGACATTCAACTACCAGTAATAAAACTTTATCGACTTAATAGTTCATTTAACACAATGTCTTTAATTTGTATATATGTACGTATGTGGTAACTGGTTTGATGAATCAAACCGTTTGATAACCTCTGTGGTGCACCAGCAGTGCATCGCCTCGATTCCCGATGCATAATATCTTTTTACATTGAATGTTTCTGTGTGTAATAAGTATTTTCAAAAATTTATTTATCTAAGTACCTATGTAACCGTGATCTAGAACTCATAGTACAAGCTCAGTTTGATTTTGGTCTAGAAAGAAATGTGTGAGGTGTCCTAGAATACCTTCTTCTATTATATTATTTGATCTAATACTGATATAAAACAAGCCTTAACAGTGGAGTTTTTATTTCAGTAAAAAGAAATGATAGTTGATCAGTCATTAGTAGGGTAGGTCAATTTAATAGAAATGGCTAGGTTTAGGTTAGGTTAGAAAAAAGTACTGTTCCCGAGATATACCTGAATTGATTGACAAAATTTACAATAACACGAGTAAAGCCGGGAGCAAAAGCTAAGTATTTCATACATAATTTTTGTTTTGGGTACCAGCCTGTATAAATAAATGTTTGCAACCCACAAATAATACTTTTAGTTTCATTTGTGATTTCCAACCTTCCCGGTTGAGTTCTGGAGATCCTGCATATTAGGATGTAAATCAAATAAAATAATGGTGGAAAATCAAATAGTGGCCGACCATTGACCACGGTCTTCTTGTAGAGGGTGGATGTCAATCGGGGAGCTCAGCATCAATTACGGAAATATTTTTTTGTTCTCTAACTTCATTAAACTACACTAAATTCATAACGTGTTAAACAGTGATCTAAACGTAAAGTTGTAAAGGTCGAACGAAAAATACCTTTGTTTTTACGATCACTATTAAAATTAGTCTACACGTTTTCACGTACACAACAACCTTGAACAACCTTGAACAACTAGTCATTATTTTAAACCAAAGGTTATTTTGTATTGTGTTAATCATACCATGAAATGACTTAATTAGAATAAAACTTGCAATGCTACAACCTATTTATTATACTTTGTATCCGTCCATAAATCTATCATAACTATTTATCTAAAAGGTTTGTTTGTAGGACCACGATAATCTTAGTATTCACTTTACCTGATTAAGCTTCATCATAATGGTGATTCAAGTTGGTACAAGAGCAGAGACTTACAAGTCCCTGCCTAGACTGCAGTAAGGTACACCCGACTCAGAACAATTACTCTTAAGGTGCTCTCTGACCGAGAGTATTCGCCTGTAATGTAACGTCACATATCCGAGCATTACATCAGTGAGGGAGGAGAACCGAGTATAACAGTGCGCAACCTGTAATGTTACAGGGTCGAGCATTACATCAGTGAGGGAGGAGAACCAAGCATTACAGTGCGCAACCTGTAATGATACAATCTGTAATATTTTGATACACCTTGTAAAACCGCCTTTGTTTCGTCGGTTTTGAAATAATTCATGACCCCAATATCGTTTCTTCTGTTTTTTGTTTTTTTTTTTAAATAATAATTCAGCACATCGACCGCTTTGTCTGACATTGTGGATTCAACTAATCAACTCGAATCATAAATGTTACATTACAGGTGAATGCTCGTCAATCAGAGAGGCAGTATTGTAATGTAATGCTCGAAATGAAATCATAAATCTTACATTACAGGCGAATGCTCGTCAGAGGCAGTATTGTAACGTAATGCTCAAAATCGAATCATAAATGTGACATTACAAGCGAATGCCCCCGGTGAGGGAGCACCTTTATAAGTAATTAAAGTTCAGTAGAGTAGAAGTTATTTTTGTAAATTATAATGAGTTTGTACATAATAATATCACAGGAATACTGATGACGAGGTGGTTTTCTGCTGCCAGCTACAAGGGCTGTACTGCTGTCACTGCTTTGAGTTACTGAAAGTTCTGCATTTCATCTTACATTAATTCGTACCTTAATTATTTGTATAATACACTCTATTGCACTACTGCATTATAGTATTGCTTCTGAGACTACCTGCTCTCACCTACGTGTCCTTAGTCAAACAGGGATAGTTTCTTATTGCGAACTTCGGAGGTTCTTGAAAGCTTTGTGTATGTGTAAAATCACATTTAATTTGGTAAATAAACACATATTGTCTCTTATCACCCAAAATTATCTGGCTTTTGAGTTGTTCGAGAGCAGCAAATTTGTCAATCGACTTTGAAGAGGTCAAATGATCTAAATAGGTAGCAGTTGCAAGGGCCTGTATCTAAAACGCTAAGATCTTTGCGCAACCAAACTTATAATATATTCAGAAATAGGACTAATAGCAGGTAAAAGAAGCCATATAATATCCTTTTACTTTATTCGTGTAGATTTTCGATGACAAATAATATGTATTTACACGGGAATAACATGATTATATCATGGAACGCGAACTTTAAAAGTTAGTATGACAAATAATATGATTTTTAGACCAGTTAGATGGGTCTAATGGTCCAAAAATCATATTATTTGCTATGTTTGAGTATATTCATTTACAATGCAATATAATTAAGTAATTTAAAATCATAGTATAACTATTTAAGCACTTATAAATCAATTACTTCACTTCGCACGTTCAATCTTCAAACGGCCTTGATATAAGTAATAAGAAAATACACACCACAAAGATCTCATGACAGTTGTGACGCAAATAATTATCACGATATCAATCACACGCAAATAACAAAAAATGGTGTGACACGCGTTGGCAATCCTATCCTTCTCTCCAGTAGAACTTTGGTGTCCCTACTCGTCAGCTGAAAATATAGCTCTAGACAATATTAGAATAAAAAACTTTCCGTGAGGTGTATTTATATTTATAAAATATATACTCACGTGTGTATTTCGGGGATGCCCGACTAGATTCGGACCCAGCAAGGGTTAAAGATTCGGACCCGAGGCCCTTTTCAAGGAGTGAAGCGTCTTGCCACGATGGATCTAAATCTAGGCAAGTATTTTGCTTGAAGAAATATATATTTCCTTCCTCCTCTCCTCCCCCTTTCCGTCCCTACAGGGAGATACGGGACTGGATTGTAGCCCAGAAACAAATTGTAAATCAATTTTATTCGGATGAAAATTTTATAAAAATTTTGTAATTCTTTCATAGTAAAACAAGTTGTAGTTTCTGATAATGATGATAAAGATGATACAATTGTAGTAAGTATTAGTTTTGATGCTCTGCCGGTTTTAAGAGTGTGCACAATGGAACATCTAAGAATCAATTAATAGGTTTACTTCTACTTTCTAAATAGTCCTTGATCCACTGACTTTGCAAAGCTTTTAGCACTAAATTAGTACATTAAATGCCAGTGGTCAGCCTATGATATAACTGCAACAAATCTTATTGTTGTGCAATATAGATTTAGATTTTGATGAATCACCAACGAAAAGGGCAACTACGTGTTGATTTATTAACGACTTGTTTAAATAAGTCATTTTATTAAAATGGCAAACAAGCTTAGGGCTCTCAAGCGCTTACAGAACCTTACTTGCATTGACATAGGTGCTACTCCCATCTTACCCATTTGTTAGATGATTCAGTAGGATGGTGGATATGAATAGGAAGATGGAGTTGCCTGGAATATATTATTAACATTTTATGTCTGTTAATATATTTTTGCTTTTCATTGACAGCAAAGAGTACTTAAAAGTGCGACAGGTGTAACACCACTTAACATTATTGATTTGAATAAAAAAACAGGGTTAAATAATATTATACATATAGAGTATACACTTGAGTATTAACCCCAGTTTTGTCCATAGCACGCCAGTGACAAACATCACTCTCGTCCTTAAGATTAATTTATGTGGTTGGACAAGATTTTCTTCCTCCCTTTTTTATGGTATAGGGCAAACGAGCAGACGGTTCACCTGATGGTAAATGACTACCGCCGCCCATGGGCACTTGCAATTCAAAAGTCACAAGTGTGTTGCCGCCCTTTAAGGTTGGAGTAGGGGAAGACCTGAGGGCCGTGACCGAAGAGGTAGTGAGCGGTGGCGGCGTGCTGTTGGCGGTGTCGTTGGACATCGCCAACGCATTCAATAGTCTGCCATTCAGCTGCATCAGGGAAGCACTCCACTATCACGGGGTGCCAGGGTACCTGAGGCGGCTAGTGGCAGACTATCTAGAGGAGCGTACCGTCATGTACGAGGACCGAGATGAAAATTTGAGACGTCGGCCCATGTCGTGCGGTGTTCCACAGGGGTCTGTTCTTGGACCACTCCTGTGGAACATGGGGTACGACTGGGCCCTTCGCGGTGACTTCCCCCCTGGGCTGGGCGTAATATGTTACGCCGACGACACTTTGGTGACCGCCCAGGGGGTAAACTTTCAGGAGGCAGCGCGCTTGGCCACCAGGGGAGTCTCTCTGGTGGTCAATCGCATTGAGGCGCTAGGCTTGCGGGTGGCCCTGGACAAGACGGAGGCCCTTTTATTCCATGGGCCTCGTCGTGGTCCACCCCCTGGCGCCTCAATCGTGGTCAACTCGGTCCTCGTACCGGTTCGGGCCCACATTAAATATCTGGGCCTGATCCTTGACGGGAGGTGGCGCTTCGACGAGCACTTCCGGCAGCTTGCTCCAAAGTTGGTCGGCGCTGCGTCTGCCCTGGGACGACTTTTGCCCAACTTGGGTGGACCCAGCGTCGCTACGAGACGGCTGTACAGGGGGGTTGTCCGGTCAATGGCACTGTATGGCGCACCGGTGTGGGCGGAGGCTCTGACCGCCCAGAATAGGGCGCGCCTCTGGCGCCCTCAGAGGGTTATGGCGGTTAGAGCCATACGCGGATACCGCACCGTGTCAACGGACGCGGCATGCGCGTTGGCCGGAACTCCCCCGTGGGATTTGGAGGCGGAAGTGCTCGCCGAAGTATATCGGCGAACGGCTGAGTTCCGGGCGGGAAGCGGCAGTCGGCCCCGCCCGAAGAGGTACGCGAATGGCGTGAGGCCGCTCGCCGAGCCTCCATGGCTCGTTGGTCGTCCCGGCTGGAGGCTCCACGTGCTGGCTTCGCCACCGTGGAGGCGCTCCAGCCGGTCATCGTCGAGTGGGCAGGGCGGCAGCACGGGACCCTTTCCTTCCGACTGACGCAGGTTCTTTCCGGGCACGGCTGCTTCGGGAAGTACCTGCACTCGGTCGCTAGGAGGGAACTGAGTCCCGCCTGTCACCACTGCGACTGCAGTGAGGACTCGGCTCAGCATACGCTTGCGGTTTGCCCCAGTTGGGCGGCGCAGCGTCGGGCCCTCACTGCAGTCATCGGAGAGAATCTGTCGCTACCGGCCGTCATACGCTCCATGGCCGGTAGCGACAGGAATTTTACCGCGGTCGCAACCTTCTGTGAGGAAGTCATCTCGCAGAAGGAGGCGGCGGAACGGGTCCGGGAGGATGATCTCCATTCGGATCTAATTCGCCGCCGGCGAACCGGGCGGCGGAGGCGCGCTTACCAGCGCCTCATGCCGCCCTGAGTGTGACGGGTTTTTCGATATTTAATTGTATTAAAAAAGAAAAAAAATGCTTTGAAATAAATCTTTTCACTACGTCTTTAACTAAAATTATATCGTTACAATCAAGGCCTTGACTAATCCTTTACTTTACTTTAATAAACACGAAGCATTACGCAAAATTATGTAATACAAAAAATAAATAAAAATAACCTCACTTTGGTAGCGAACAAACAAAGAGCTGATAGACGACCTTGAGTCGGTAGCGCAGACGCAGCTATTTAGAACTCGTTCAGCGTAAGTACGGTCAACAAGAAAGTTAAAAGTTTATTTTTAGATTACTTTTACTACTTAAAAATAGATGGTGTATTTTAAACTTGTTCGGTTTGTTTTTATCTTGTTAAGTAATAGATCTATATTCTATCAGCTGCCAGATAATTAAGTATCATTTTTTATTCTTTACAAAATAGAAACTCTAAATAGTATCTTGACATACTTACGCACTTTACCGATATGTAATTCAGTTCTATATTTAATTGTCTTTTCGTTTGCTTGCCTACGTGTAGTCCTAAAACTTCGCACTTTTTATGAGGTGTGTACTATATTATAAATGGTTAATGCTTTATATGGATTGTTTGTAGTTTTTTAATCGTTTACTTACATTAACAATGAAAAGGAACTTGAAATTCTTCAAAGAAGCCCATTCGTTTTGAGAAAATACGTCGCCGTTTTTAAAGTCTTTACCATAAACATTATGCAACAAAATTCCTGGCAGCGCTGCAGGAATCGATAGACTACTCTTGGTTCTTTTAAGTTAATTATTCAAGCTTAGCAATCCAATTTCCTTAAAGTACTTTCAAACGATACTACCACAAACATTTAACGTAATGACACAATCAAAACGGGATTTTGTTCTTCTCAATAACTTGAGACACCTCACACTTCTTAATGTTTAAGAGTAGAGTCAATAAGTTTCTCTTAGTTAGGTATGTACTATCTTTGTCTTCTTCGTCACTTTCCATCAGGTGAGATGGAAGACAATAGATGCATAGCTATACCGTTACCTTATAAAAAAACAGGGCTTTACCAGGCAGGCTGGAAAGAAATTTACACAAGGAATCAAAAAAAAAAAAACACCATCAATCCACTGTTTTCCCGTGGTCAATCTCAGAATAATTGAAATTTTAATAATATTTTTCATTATAACTATTATTATAATAATAAAATTATATGATGTGAGTGTGTGCTCTCATAACTGCCCATCATTAGCATTACCATCTCAAACATGGGACTTCCAACGCTCAACATACTCAACAACAGCTCTTCTTAATATGTGCACTTCATACCGTTATACAGGGCCTACAGCCAACGTCAACCTATCATTTCCAGCAGATCATCGGTCTGTCTAGTAAGGAGGACGTCTCACGTCACTCAAGGACCCTTTGTCAGTAATTGATTGTCAGTTTTCTAACTTCATCTTATTTCATGACTCAACACTGAACAAAATATACCAGTGTATAAAGATATGTTCTACTTTTTCTGCAGTGTGTACATGCCTTCTCAATCCGCATTCCGATGGAACAGTTGAATCATGTTTGCTTGTCACTACGCATCAACCTGTCCTAGCTTCATTCATGGCGCATCCAAGTGTCATCGACCCAAGACGAGTAACTGATTTAACGGTAGCCGATCGTGTTTTACAAGATTTAATAGATTGATAACAAAATGTACACAATTTACTTCCTGTTTATTGTTTAAGTTATTTATTCTTTTATTAAAAATTTATTGACAATATCAGATTATCAATTCTCATCACATGTTATTTATAACTATGCAGAAGTTAACATGTGGGGGGTGTAGTAGAATTCTATGTATTAAAATAACATGGTTTTACTCAAATGTATATTTCGGGGATACCCGACTAGCTTCGAGTCACCTGATGGTAAGTGATTACCGCTGCCCATGGACACCTGCAACTCAATAGTCACAAGTGCGTTGCCGGCCTTTGCAAAGGAGTTAATCGACCTGCTGCATCGGTGTCAGGACATTTTATTAAGCATGTACATAGTAAGTTTGAATATAAACCAATTATGTAAGTATGTAACAGCAACTCATCTTGTCAATGCTAAAACAACTAATATCACATAGATTGTAAAAGGGAGGTGCCAGTGTCTGTAACACAGTTAACACTATCATAGACACTGACGTTCACTCTATCTCTAAAAAAATATACTTATGCGTTATAAACAACTGTACTTTCTAGTTTAGATGAGATGGACAAATTGTATTTCGCTCTTTTGATAATAAAATATTATTATTATTATTATTTTATCATAAATAAATATGATGATGAATAGCTCTAGATTTTAGCTAGAATTGGAGCTGCATCGTAAAAGACTGCGGTTACTTTGTTAGCTTTGTTTGTGGAATCACCAGAGCTCAGAGGGTTGGGAGAAAGGGTGTTGATGTTGAGAATGTTTGTAGGTACCGATAACTGTTTACCAGTACTGAATAGGCAGACGCATGTTCCTATGTTATTATTAATAATAATGATATTCTTTATTTCATTAATAAGTATCATTTGGGTGAAGTAATTCTAAATAAAGGTGATCTTAGCTACTTTATTACAATATATTTCAATGATGAATATACACGTAGGTATCTTAAATCTCAAGGCGTGACTATTGAACTCTATGAAGCAGGTATCCAATCAAACTCACTGACCGGAACGTTAAATTGAATCCTAAAGTTTGCAATATTTTTTTCTTGTTCACCTCGAAGCCTTTGTCGCAGGCATTAAGACTAAAATTGCTATTTTTATGTGATTGACTTTTTCTTAAGACTAGATGATTAAACAAAAAAAATAGTAGCCAGGTGCCGAGGGGAACCCTCAGTAAGTAAACAAACTTGTATGTAGATAGTTCGTCCATCTCGGGGATCAATTTTTTGCCCGTCTTTTCCGAAAGACAAACATGCAGTTCTAAAAATACTCCCATACATCGATTTACGACAGTGTCAACTTTCCAACCGCAAAATATAAGTTTGTAATCACAAAAACATTTTTTTTATGTGATATAACTTGAAATTAACTACTTTCGGATTATTTTTCTTTACTTATGCTATCCGATCTTGCTTCTTATCAAATATCCCGATTCTAGGGCAATGGGAAGTATCCTATAGGCTTTGATTTACCTGCGAAATGTTCAAATTTGGTCAAAAGTAAGGCTTAAATGGCCGTATCTTTTGATTGCGTTGACTTAGAAGCTTGATTTTTTTACAGTTTTAAAGGACCGCAGATATAAGTATTGGTATTAATTTCCAGGGGGTCCTGAGAAAAAGGGTCTTGACAGACAGACAGATAGGCAGTATATGTTTAAAAAAAAACAATTAAGTGAAATGATTTCGATGTTTTTTTATCATCGTGGTATGTGCAGAATTACTCCAGACCCATATGTTCCTGATTGGTGAATAATAGGATAAAAAATTACGCTAACAGGCCGACGACGGATAACAGGTAACAAGTTCATTTAATTAATCTAAGTTCTAAGTCTAGTATTATACTTAACTTTAGACTTAGATAAGTCTGAACTTAAGTAAATACTAAGTTACTTCATATTGAAAAGCAAAAGGCTTTGTCATAATTAAGAAAAAAAAATGTGAATACTACTTTGAATAATTTCCTACAAACTCGTGCACATCTCATCAAGAGGTCACGTGATGTTTCATTCATTAAATGTGAATGACCTCAGATGACTTAAGATGAGTTCGTATTACTCATCTATGTTTTTATTATATTTGAATACATTAACCGTAAGAATTCTTAATAAAGATATTTTTTTAAATATGTTATTTTTAAGTTCATGTTACTTTGTTTTTGTTGCGTGTGGTGTGTAGGAAACATCTACACTAACCATTGGGAAGAATGGGAAGAGAGAAACTCAGTTAGGTATTAAAACGTTAAACCTTTGAAACACCTTGAAACAAAATTATATTGGAGTACGTAATATGTAAATTAATAGGACACACGCTTTTAGCAATATTGACGGATCTTTAATTTCATTTAAGAAATTAGATAATGTTAGCGTCTTCTTTCTTTGTTCTGTGTGTTCTTTTACAGAATGCGATTCCTCTTTGAATCAGAATGTGCACCAAAAATACATACATATCATGGATAAATAAATTACAACCCAGACACAGAACGAATGATCGTGCTCATCACACAATTATTAGTCCTGGGTGGCAGGTCCAGTTAGCAGTCAGGATCACGAACTACTACTTGACCAACAGGCCACCCAAACTTTATTATTATTTAGTAAATACTTAATTTGACAAATTATAATAGTCCTCTTGTTTAATATATGTTTTTTATCTATCTATCTATATCTCCATTTAATTCTCCTTCTTCTTTCTTTCTTCTCTGCATCACTCAAAAGTTGATTGGTAGAGAATGATTTATTACTTAAAGTATAAATAAACAATTTGATAATGTGTAATTGTTAATCATTCAAAAATTCAAAACTAAATTGCTATCTGTGTCCTCATACATATAAACTAAATCTTTATCAAGAAATAATTTAGACTGTTTAGCTGGTACAAAGAATTACTTTACAAAAAGAAGCAATAGCAACAAAGAATTCAAATGCTAAAGTTTAAATACAGGTAGTGTTTATTACGACGAGAATAAAATGTTTCCTTCCTTATATGATTACAAGAATATTAAATTACGAATTACTTATGTTGCATACAACGCTTTTATTACTATAAAGGCGTGTCGATTTAGTAAATGTATTATAATATCAAATAGCTTATGTAAATTGAGCTTCTTACCTTGAGAGTAAAAAAAAAACTCTGAAGTGTATATTCGTGAATGTTGTAATTTATTAAAATGAATAAGTTTTAACTAAACCAACTTAGAGACATAACAGCTTTAATCATACCGGTAATTACATTTACAGAATGGAAATAGTACTTGAATTCATAAAATTAGTACAGTCAAAATGGCTCAATATTGAACCAATTTATAGAAACCAGAATTGTACGAGTCCTTCAAGTAAATTGTAGTCACACTCTAGAAATAATAGCCTTAATGGACTTTGTAACCTAATTTATTTTGCTGATAATTTTATATTTGAGCTCTAGTAACTGGTGTACCTGAGTACTCTCTGTACCGTGTTACAGTATTTAGATAAATATGATAGTGATGCAATACCCTTAGCGATAAGGCCGCCTATTGTACATATCCATTTTGTGTATTTTTCTAAAGCAATATATCGTTAGTGTACAATTAAGATTATTCTATTCTACTCTTAATGACTTAATAATGTAGGTACAGGTACCTCCCGATGATGACCATTTTCAGTGTCATTTTTTACGTGTTTTCTAAACAAGATTAAAACATTTAACAACAAGTAGTAATGTCCAAATAATTAGATGGAAGATTGTATACTTGTTGGATGAACAATGATAATTATAATTAATAATTATGATTATTCTTTCAATCATCATTTGCAATTTACGTTACAAAGGTACAAGTTCGTAATGTAGGTGGCTAGAAGTAGACGGCGGGGTCGACTAATCGTGCCAAAATTCAGTGGGATACCGCGCGCCGGCCGGGGCTCACGTTAGTTCAATTCTCACTCACGCGCTGCGTCGCGTCATCCTTTCGTATTTTGATTATCAAATTATTAGTACCTAACCTAGGTTTATTTCTTTACACAATAGAGTAATAGGGACATAACTTAGGTACTCATTCAGATTAATTCATTGTTCAAAAAAAGGCAACCCTAATGACAGACAGAACAGATAAGAGTTACGCGATAGAAAGACAGGCAACTTCTAGGTGAATATAACTGAAGGCAATAAGCGCTATACGACCTGAATTGCGACTTTATTGTGTCGGAACAAGGGTTGCTTTAAATGATTTGGCGGAGTGGGACTTCTGTACCTGTATTATTATCTATTCTGTAACCATAGGTGAAACATGTATCTCACATATGTATGAAGGGCTAGGCAGAGGCGTATTAAACGCCCATATCTTGCTGACTATAATTTAATTCCACTTACGTGATGGGGGCAAGCCTATTGTCGTCAATACTTCTAGACTATGATCTCGAATTATATAATAAGACAAAGAAAAGCTCAACATTCGCACTGGCTGATTAAGAGAATCTTAATATTCTCACTGGATTATGATTACTGACGACAGCCGGTCACTTATTACGCCCACCTTTTATATACCTTATTTACGTCATACAAACAGACAGGCTTTCAACAGAGACAGACAGAATATCAAGGTGTGCGTAAAACTTATTTCCGCACACGGACAACTACTTTTTATATTTGGACTAGTCCAACTACTGCGAAGGTCAATCGTCATCATGATTTGCAAAAACTGTAAGGACTTTTAGACTTTGTTTTTTTGTGGATAGGTGTAGATAGACGCCAACAAGAAGAAACAATAAGTAAGAATAAAGAAATATGAAAAAGAAAAAAAGATGATCTAAACGCAAAAAATATTGTTTCAAAAATCTGCAGAAATGAGACAATATATAGAAAATGATTAGTTAATTAATGATAAAAGGACATCTCAGGTTAAGACGTGAATTACCCAATACGATATGATAATGATATTATGTCGCATGGGCTGGAGGTATGTTTGAGGATGTCATTAATATCTACTGACGCTTATGCTCTTTATTAGTTTGTCATCTTGGGTCGGATTGAACTAAGAATAGTTGGCAAGAATAATGTAGGTACGACCTAAATATAACAGTTTTATAATTAACATACGTACAATTCTTACAATACATAATTCCAACTTAATCAGAAGGCCAAATCAAACAAAGAAATCTAATATGTATAGCTTTGCTTTCAATCAATCTGATATAATCATACTAAATAAATTACACACTGATCGCTAGACCAAGTTTATTTTATGGTTCCAATTAAATTGTATGAGTATTATATAATTGGCTATTTAAATAAGATGTTGTAGATAAATGTTTCTATTCATGGCCCATATTTCATCGGACGTGTACTGTTTTTTGTTGTACTCTATTAGTAAACACCGACTCGTAAAACAACACAACAGTATACAATAATTTTAATAACAATAATTTTGTCATATGTTATAAACCTTATAATAAGGTTTATAATATATGACAAAATTATAGATTATATAAAATTGATAAATTGTTCATGATTCATTTAGCCTAATCAGGTTAAATAAATCATGGATATATTAATTAATTCTTCACTTCTATCTCTATGAATTATCAAATCATTATATTCATACGTAAAGAGAATTCTTTGTACAACTTTTTATATTAGTTTTGGATGATTTACAGTTTTATATATAGAAGAAGTGCAGAAAGCTAAAATTTTTAAACAATATGTCAACTTTAAAAATTATGTGAAAACGGCTTTATGAAATTACACACCTCCAGTATATGTGATTACCTGTCATAGTAAGTAAGTCTATAGAAAGACAGCTCAAGTTATTCTGGCCAATGAATAAATCATGGTCGAAATTCGACCACCACGCGATCTCTAGTACATATAAATTTATATGATAGTTTTCGAATTTTAAATTCCTACTACTCGGCGCCGCATCAACGTAGACAGATCGTCTCGAATTGCAACGCTCATAAAAATCAACAACTGCATCTGAATAAAGTACCTAACTATGCCCATGCAGCAACGCAAATTAGTTTACATTTATTTTTTTTACAATTTGATAATGTGAAGGAAGGGAAATAATAGAGTAGAGAGTCTAAACGTAATAGTATAAGGTACCACTTTGGTTTTATAGGTTAATTTTATTATTTTTTTCAAGATTCGAAGTTTGAAATTTGAAATACTTTTCAGATATCTATAATTATCTTACTGTTAATACAGATATTCTATATTGTAATACAGATAATACTACGTGAAAATACAGGTAAATGATTTTCCATTTATGTTATTTCTGTAGAATTTTATGGTAAACCTACCAAAGGGAAGGACCATAAAATTATACAGAAATAACACATTACTTTATAAAAGTATAAAGTAATAATTTATATTCAACAATGATTTCTAAAGAGTTAGATAGCCTTAATACATTCACATGGCATTCCCTACAAGCAAAAAATAATTAACGAGTTAAATTATTTAACGGTAAATTCTCGTTTCAACTATAGTTCTTTTTTTACCTGTCAATAACTTTAACAAGATCATTCATCACATAAATATTTTGTTTGTATTAGATGTTCCTTGCTTCAACATTGAAATAAAACAAACCATATACTAGATTAACAACCTAATTATAAACACTCAGTTACATCATGTGAGACGAAAAATAATTACCGAACAATCACTCACCGTTATTTTGAGCTCAAGTGATAAGCTTTTGGACCTCCAAGAGCTTATCACTTGAACCCAAAATAACGCAAACAATAAAGCAAGGCAAGTGATGGCAGAAATTACCTATGCATGCACTATTTTTCTTTATGTTCTATTATGTCTGTAAGTCGTAAATTGAACACGAATTTACCCATCATTAGAACACTATTTATTATACGTCATACCTACGGTGTTTTTTTCATCTGGTATTATTTTTTTTACCAGAGCTCAACGCCTTTGTTATTTGAGGTTTAGTAGGTTACGGTACACCCCATGATTTTATATTAGTCTGATCGATACCCTGGGTTGTAAAAATTGTGTGATGACTGCTACCTAGTACATACCTAATTATTTTTTAGCTTTTAATACATTATCTGTATCATTATTATGTTTCTTTACAATAAAACCATTTAACTCATTTTATTTCTTTTTTAACTTGTTTGTTGAGTAAGCTCCACGCAAAATAAATTCCCATCGTTTAAAGCATTTATAGATGGTAATAGTAGTTTATTTCTTGATTCTTAGATGGTAATAGTCTATTTCTTACAACTACATTAACTTCTATTTTTATGACTCGTAGATTTCTCGAGTTTAATTCTATGTACATATATCACATATCACTTATATGGAATTCGTAAGTGCTATAGCCAATGATGATACTATTGATGATGTTAACTATTTATTTGGCTAGGATCAGGAATTACACATCTTATTTGAATAAACTGCATTGAATTGCACGCAGTTTATGAGTGTGCGCAAAACTTAAATGCACGATCCTTCATAATATCCATAGAAAAGTTAATAACTTGTACCACACAATTATTATGCAATGTCTGTCAGTTTTCGGCGTTCACGCAGCGTACAGTACAGGGTTCAATGCCACGGTCGGCCACTTGAGAGGTCGCATTACGTAAACTTTAATTGGAATGAGCATCTTTTTTTTTACAATGTGCTCGATATAATTATTACGAGGCGAGTTACATAATGTTGTACTCATCTTGCGTATCAGATGCTTTTGTATTAAGAGAATAGGTTTGGTAAATTAGATTCTTTTGATTGTTTATTTATAAAAAAATTATAGTATACGGGGCAAACGAGCAGACGGGTCACCTGATGGTAAATGACTTTCGCCGCCCATGGGCACTTGCAACTCAAGAGTCACAAGTGCGTAACCGGCTTTTAAGTAGGGGAAGGGGGGAAGAGGAGAGGAGGGGAAGAGGGGGAGAGGGAAGGATTAGGGCCTCCGGTAAACCTCACTCACTCGGCGAAAAAATGTAATTTTGCTTCACTGCCGGTTTTCTGTGAGGTCGTGGTATCACTCCGGTCGAGCCGGCCCATTCGTGCCGAATCAATGCTCTCACACGATAAATAGTTTTAAAGCACCTAAGCAGCACCTATATTATAGCACCTAAGAGGCAAATTAGTGCAAATTATTGTTGTATAAAAGGAGTTATGAGAAATACAGGTACACAACAGATCTTTTCCTCTGAAAGGATGTGATCTTTGCTTGAAGTTGAACTGCCTCATTGAGGAAGCGGCTAAGTTATACGCAATGGTAAAACAGTTAGTGAGTCTTCAGAACTTCATAGAATAATGTTAGCAGTTCGTGGCGCTATTAGTATTGGAAGTATTTACAGTCACCAAAAAGTACTTACCAACAGGCGGGCCTTTAGCAGATTTGCCAAACTCCGTGCTGTGCAGTAATATGAAATGCCATCGTCTTAAACTTGTTTTCTTTAGTTTTTTATTTAAGATTAATTGCACGAAAATGTGAACAGGGCAACTTATTAAGAATCATAATTCGAACTTTATCTACTTTACCTTAATTAATAGAAGTCGATATAGTATATAACAATAGAATTTAAAAAAAACGCGTGAGGTGTCTTCTTGACATTCGGTTGTTGGAACGAAGTTATTTTCGCTATATATACATATATTAAATGGATTGAATAAATTGTATCAAAATATAGTAAATATTATAAAAACCCGAAATTAAAATTGGGCCCCCTTCGAAAGTTGCCCTAAATAATATATGGATAATTAGTATCCAAGATATTACAGTAGTATCGCGCAGACTCCACAGATGGCGTAAAAACAAAATAAATAAAACTCGTGGTCAGCATTTTTCGTTGCGCTAACACTTTTTCCTTCTAGCCAGACGGCCGCCGAGCGTCTGAAAAAAAAGCAACGAATATGGCGGTAATCAATCGTGAAGGCATCATAGTTATACTCAAACTGAACGCAGTAAGGTAAATAAAAGGTTAATCATTGAAATATTAATTATTTATCACTTTATCATTATAAGTCTCAACCAAATACATTAAATACAATTAAAAAGTCATTGTGATTATTATAGCTTAACTTAATCAGAAACTGGAGTATGAAAGTAGGTAATAAGTAATAACAATACAACTTACCGTCACTCCGTGTGCTTAAATGTCAAGCAATTTTCACATGTCAAAACAAATACCATCGCGGAAAGGTGAAGTGCGATATAATCAGCTTGGAGAATAATTGTCCTACGAGACATAAAAACTTCCCACAGTGATATGTCATTCGAGTTGCAAAGATTATGTCGTTATATCTAGGTGTCATTAAATTTAGTACCAAGAACTAAACTTTTATACTCCAATTTGCTGTTACGAGAAGCTTTTTACGCGTGCGGTACCAACACTTTTTTTATCCGTTTGGGGGTCGAATTTTCAAAAATCTTTTCTTGAGCTTTTCCTGTGGAATATATCTGACATAATAATATATATTACTAGCAAGCCCGCCCCGGCTTCGCACAAGTAGCAGAGATATCTTCAAGAATCATCAACATATTTCAATCAATTCACACAAAATCTTAACAAATTATCCACGAACCTTCATGTATCGCTCTATCTATTGTTGAACACCGCATAAAAATCCGTTCAGTAGTTTTTGAGTTTATCGCGAACAGACAGCCAGACAGACAGACGCGTCGGGGGACTTTGTTTTATAATATGTAGTGAAGATTGTAGCATTTGAACTTTCTGAGATTTCGTTATTAATCAGTGAGTGGTGTTTAGCTTTATGTATACATATACGATACACATTAGATGTGTAACTGGGGGCTTAATTCCGATAATTCCCGACATTTCGATCGAATTGCACAGATGACTGGAACACATAATTGTTTCGTCAAATTCAAGCGTCGCATCACTAACGAATAAGTACTTCAATAACTCAAGATTTCTGCCATTAAGAAGGAGGTTTTAATTGACGTTCATTTACCGCCGTACGCCATTTGCAATTACACATGGCATACTGCAGTTATAATGAATTTAAACTATTAATCAAGTTGAAATATATGTCAAAATAAGTGGTCCAACAAAACCACGATGTGGTCCCACCCTTTTCGATAGACCATTCAACACTAAATATACACAAGTGGAAGGTGTGGTTTTTAGTCGTATTACCATATTACTGATATTTTTTTGGAAAAGACAGACGACAATACAGACGTTCTTAGCCAGTTTTTCAACCACTCGCAGGTTTTGTAAGTATTTTAGAACATTCAATTATGTATAACAATGAAAATAGTTCTATTAACGAGACGGAAAACCTTTAACCCTATGCTACTATATTAGGGTTTTGTATTATGTACATACTAGCCGTCCCCGCAGTTTCACCTCCGTTTATGGTTACTGCTTTGCTCCTATTGGTCGTAGCGTGATGTTATATAGCCCATAGCCTTCTTCGATAAATGGGCTATCCAACACTAAAAAAAAATTTCCATTCGAATCAGTAGTTCCTAAGATTAGCGCGTTCAACCAAACAAACAAACTCTTCAGCTTTATAAAAATGTATATCAGTTTTTTAATTTTTGTCTGTCTGTTTGTTCCGGCTAATCTTTCACTAGTAGATAGCTGGTATTATAAGGAGCTACTTTTATTTTGGAAAAAGAATTAAGGTTCTGGGCAAAATATATAAATATGTACAAGCGTGCGAAGCCGCAAGAGAATCGCTAGTTTAAAATATAACTAGCGTTCATTAAGTTCCTTATATTTG
This sequence comes from Euplagia quadripunctaria, assembly GCA_963859945.1. Classification (NCBI taxonomy): domain Eukaryota; kingdom Metazoa; phylum Arthropoda; class Insecta; order Lepidoptera; family Erebidae; genus Euplagia; species Euplagia quadripunctaria. The sequence continues at coordinate 4,471,497 of OY982563.1, read as the reverse complement.
ATATTTTATAACAACATTAAGATATTATTTAATTTAATTAAGCATATTTTGCCATTAAATTGTTGAAATCGCTTTTTTCGCGTTCTGTAGGTGCCCTAATTTTTCCACTTAATAAGAAGCCTTTTAAACTGTCATAATTAACCAAACACAAAATAACAAATCCATCAGAACACAAAACAACGACATGTATGATAAGCTAGAAATCTATGTGTGTTTATAATCTAAATGCATATGTATTTTTACTTATCAACCGAATTTAAAATCTTTCTATATCGAAGTCTATTAAAGACAGATAACTCTAGGAAACTTATATTTATAAAGGGCAAAAGTTTATAATGTACCATTGATCAAGATTATTGCTCGCAACGGTTCTAGTGCCGTATGGTTTTAATGGGTATCTGTCAGAATGCGGGCGTACATTTACAAGGTTAGCGATTAATGCTCAGAATTCCGCTTTAGATAAATTAATTTTTGTTACGTTATTATGTTATTAAAAATATGCTTTTAAATTACTTACCGTATCATATTATGAATGATAAAGTAGTTACCATAGATTATACTTGTCGCGATAGACAGTCTCTGTGAATCGACAGTTGGTAACATTCAATTGAATTATCGCAATATTTTAATGAATGAAGATATCTATTTCGAATTATGAAAGTCTATATACGAGTATAAAACGTGCACTTACAAATAAAAGTATCTAAGCTAAAAAAAGTATCTAACGTGGGAGAGTCATGCTTCGGCACGTATGGGCCGGCTCGACTCCGCTCGATACCACGGCCTCACAGAAAACCGGCCGTGAAACAATGATTGCATTGCTTTTCGCCGCGTGAGTGAGGTTACTAGAGGCCCTAACCCTGCCCTCTCCCCTATTCCCGTCCTTTCCCTCTCCCCCCTCTCCTCCCCTCTAATCCCCCTCTCCCGTCTTCCCGCTCTTCCCCTATTCCCACCTTAAAGGGCGGCAACGCACTTGTGACTCTTGAGTTACAGGTGCCCATGGGCGGCGGTAGTCATTTACCATCAGGTGACCCGTCTGCTCGTTTGCATAACATATATTGTATAACATAAAAAAAAAAAACAGGCCTATCTATTTTCTACAAGCCATAGTACAATTTTTGGCTTTGGGCCTAGATAAAACTGTGCAGTTTGGCTCAAAATATTATTATGTTTTTAGGTTCACGTTTATTATATGCAATGCAATGCAAAAAAATGTTGTAAGTTGTGTATATATATATATATATATATTTTTTTTTTATTTTTTTTTTTATTATGTATTAGCGATAATGTCCGCATCTCGCTCCTATTTAGTTTAATTGAATCCAATGTTAACTCGTGGACAATGATGTGGATTATATATTGAACAAACCAAACCTATGTATATTTCTTTTTTTGTAACATATATGTTACAAAAAAAGAAATATACATGGTATACCATGTAACTGTTTTTTGTCCCAAATAAATAAAATAAAAATAAAATTTGTCTTATAGATTGCCGTTACTTACTTCATCATTTACCTAACATTGTATTGATTTCTTCCCCATTTTATGGCTTCCAGCACCATTTTTACCCCTTTCTCACTGGCTGAGTTTGTCAACGGTGCATTTTTTTATTTTCTACTACGAACTATTACCATACCCATACTTATATTTTGACCAGGACTTTTTATTTCTGATAGGTTGCCGTCCTAATAAAAGACCTTGACAGCCAAACGGACGTTGAAATAATCCTATAAAGACTTTGTTTGTGGTTCTCCTATTGAGGTTCTGAACCCACAAAAGGATATATTATAAATCTATTATCCATTTGTAAATGGTTTTAATTGTTAAATTATTCAATGTATTTGTAAAAACTTACCATGAACGTACATGGTTGTTATAAATAATACAAAGATTGAAGTGATTGACATTTACAATGTCTATTTGATGACTAAGCCTATAAAAATAGAAATACTTATAGCTGGACAAACAAGTCTTTTGACCACGGATATGAATGATTTATATTGCAATGCTTAATATTCCGGTAGAAATCTACAACAATACATTTTATAATAAATGATTTCCTTAAATTTATCCACTGTGTGTAACTTGCACCTCGCTTTATGTTATTATTAATAATATCTTTTAAATTACGATGTAAGCAGCTAAGGTTCTCGTTTCTTCAAGCCTCGATATCTTTATTACCTAGGAACTAGTTTGATACTTAACACTCTAATACCTTCTGCAACTGTAATTCGATATAAGTTGCACAAACTGTATCAGTTTTCATTTTATTTTGTATATAAATTGAGTAAAAATCGATGAAGAATCACACATCTTCTGACTGTTAAAGGGACAACAAAAAGAACCACCATGATTGAAAAGGTAATAAATATCTAAAAGTTAAATTAATTAAGTTAATAAAGTAATAAATTAAGAAATAAATAGTAGATTCATTAATTAATCGAAAAAAACCTTTTCTTGATATTTTTTTCTGTTTTTGCTTCTGAATTCAATATTCGCTTTCAGTTTGCTGTTCTCTCTGGGCTTGTCTTATCTGCTTCGTGTATGGTATTACATCAGCCTACATTCCCAGCTCTTCATGACTATTACTACGATGCCAATCCGAATTACAACTTTGCTTACGAAGTAAATAACGCTCATACTGGAGATATCAAGAGTCAACAGGAGAGCAGACGAGGAGGCACCGTACTTGGACAGTATTCTTTAATCCAACCTGATGGTGTCCAGAGGACTGTTGACTATAGAGCTGATGACCATTCAGGATTCCAAGCCACTGTTAACAATCAAGGAAGACAAGCTAACGGACATGCTGCAAATGTAAATATTAATAACGATGTAGTCGAGAGGCAACCCAATTTGGCCGGTAATTTGGCGGATTTTGGAAATGTGAGGCCAGTTCAAGCATACCAAGCTTGGCCAACATCCACGGGCCCTCGTCCATCCCCAACGCCTTCTATTCCAGTAGCTGTGTCCAGATCTTCTTTCATCCAAACATTCTCACATGACCCCGTTCCAACCCCCCGAAACGGTCATAACCTTTGGAAATAAACAGAATTATATCAAGATACGAAATCGAATGAAAATGGAATCGGCTAATTTGCATTTATATTTTAAGTTGTAAAATAGTTTAGTTTCAATCTCTACAAGGTATGACTAAGAGATAATGTACGTAATTGCTGGCCGGATCTCGTTCACCTTGTCACTATGCAAGTCACTATACTATTGAAAAGGAAATTTGAATCGGCGACCGGATTAATCAAATAATAAATACTATTAGTAGCAAAAGCTATACATAATATTTATGTTGTTTATTTCATACGTATTATTGTGAAATATAATCTCTCTTCTGAATATTGTTTTCTTTTCTTAATAGTACTACGTAGCAGTAATAACATATCTAGTACTATAATGCTAGGTAGTCGTAAAGAATGAACAAATTTACCTTGATTAAGTATCTATTTTATTTAATGTTCATTGTTAAAGAGAAACTATCTGATTAGGAAAACAAGTGATATGAAATATAGTGATGTGATTAGAAATTATATAAAAAACTGAAATGCAAAAATTACTTTTACGAAACTACTCGGAATCAATATTGATATCGATTACTTTTTTAGGCGATTTCTTATTTATATTGGATCGTTATAATGAAGTGACGTAGTTGTACCTAAAAAATTCATAGTAGGAACTTTCATAAAAATAATTGTACCCTTGATTTTACTTTGAAGAATTCCGTATCATTTTTTAATTTTCTTATAGAATTCATACTTCAATCTATATTCACTGATTTTAAAAGGATGTTCTCGAAATATTATGTTGTGTTTTTATGAATTAAATTGACTTTAATTAACAAAGTGTAGTTTGAAAAAAAAATCATTTAGATAAAGATCATACTCGTGTGCCTTGCCTCAAAATTATAAAACACAACACATCACACGGGCTTTAACTTTGTGTGTCATCTTGTATCTTGTTATAATTGTGTTGTATTTTGGAAATATGAGCAGTGACACAATCTTTACTCTAAGAAATTGTTGATTTTTGTCACTTAGCTCAATAATACTCATATAAAATAAGCGATAAATGCCTCAATGGGGGAAAAGCTTTTTAGCCCGTTATGGAATTTCGAACTATCTTAAAAAAGTTTTTACATAACTTTATCAAGAACATCGAGAAGACATAAGGTACCTATATAACCAGTTTGTTAAGGTTATAAATGCCTCTGAGACCATTTTGTTCGGTGCATCGCCCTGATTCGAACTTGACTTTTATACGTTTCCTGAATTTCTTCTTTAAAGAATAAGCTTAAAATAGAACTGGAACAATTGACTGATAATATAAAAACTTGTAGCCACTGAGTAAACAACATCAGATTCGTTGGATCTTTCGACGTAGTCACAACATCAACAAACCCATCCATCAAAATGTTTGTGAAGGTAAACATTATTTTTTCTATCAATCTATCAAGAGATTTAGCAAAAGACTGCCCGAATTGGAACCGCCTACATGGTGACCATATATCTTCACTCAGCAGAAAACCCTATTGATCATAACTGCTAGCGTACATGCATATATTGAAGTGAAGCGCCGGTAGCGTAATGGCTAAGGCGTCGGACTTGCGATCAAGTGGTTGCGGGTTCAAACCCTACCCAGTGCACTACTGACGTGAACCCACTCCTAACACAAGCATTAAGCTTAGCTGAAGGGGTTAACAAGAATACTAGAAATGTGTGACCCACGTTACCAGTATTAAAAAAAAAATCTCAGTTATCGCTCTTCATCAGGCTAGCCGTTTGCTTGTTTATAAAAACAAATGTTTTATTTTATAGTTCGTCACTATCCTCGCCCTGGCCGTGGCTGTGAGCGCGTCCGATATCTCAAGCTTCTCATACGGTGTAGCGGACCCTTATACCGGTGACTTCAAACACCAGATCGAGAGCCGAGTCAACGACAACGTGCAGGGCCAATACTCGCTCCTGGAGTCTGACGGCACACGTCGCACCGTGGACTACGCTGCTGGTGCTGGAGGCTTCAACGCCATTGTCCGCAAGGACCCTGCGCTCCTTGCTACCACCCCGGTCATAGCAGCTCCTGCTATCTCATACGCCTCCCCCGCTTACCCATATGCTGCTCCTTATGGTTTCGCTAAGTTTGGGGCCTTCGGTTATGCCACTCCTTATGGGTATGCCCGCTACTACTGAATTGAATCCTCAAAAAATCATATCTTGTAAATATTGGTACTGTAAATAAATTTATATCATTCTGGTCATTTACATTTTTTTTTTGTTTCGAGTTGTTGCACTAGTCTACTAGACTACAGTAATATAATATTTAATATGAACTTCTGTAATAGTTAACTTGGCCTCAAAAAGAAAAACACTTCCTAACACAGTTGCTTGAAGGCCAGGTTAGTAATTATAAAACAAAAAATATTTCTAAAATGGTTTATCTTCACGCTCTCTTACACTTAAAGCGTAAAACTGTGGGCATAGTCAATGTTACAATGTTAAATTTATTTTGTATAAAATACTTAAAACTCGTATGTTATTTTAGGATGTTTTGGAAGAGGGCAAATCAATCCAAAAGGCCACATAACTTGCAGACACAATAAAAGTTTCACGCATATGATCGATGCACAATACCATACAAATCAAATCAATTAAAATTATTTACTTCAACAGTCTTGGGCTTAAGGTATCATTAGGTACATACACACAAACTTCTTTGTCTTAAAATTAAGCAAAATTATTAACAAACCATTATTAGTTGAAAGTAATGCGTGACGATTATTATGGTAATTTGACTTGTAGTGATTTTTATCAGTGTCTCGACTATGGTTGGTCATGCTCACTAAAATGTCATTGCTTGCGGCATCGTCATGAGGCGGATCGTTTCTTTCCCTCTGATACGGCGAAGGAGATGATGGCTGGTCCATGCGTCATACTCGTGAACGGGTGCTACTTGGGGTGACTGGTCGGCCTATTTTTTTTTTTATATATTATAGGGAGCAAACGAGCAGACGGGTCACCTGATGGTAAGTGACTACCATCGCCCATGGACACCTGCAACTCAAAAGTCACAAGTGCGTTGCCGGCCTTTGAGATAGGAGTACGCTCTTTTCTTGAAGGTTTGAAGGTCGTATCGGTCCGGAAATACCGCAGGCGACAATTTGTTCCAGAGATTGGTTGTGCGAAGCAAACAATTTCTGCAGAACCGCACAGTGGTGGATTGCCAATTACCCAGGTGATGGGGGTGAAAGTTTTGTCGCGTTGTACGATGGCGAAACGTTGCGGCCTGTAAGTCCGAACAATTCCTCGGAGCACTCCCCATGATACATGCGATAGAGAAAGTAGAGTGAAGCTACATCTCTACGCAACGCCAAAGGGTCAAGCCGATCTGAAATATCCTGGCAATCGATGATTCGAGTCGCTCTCCGTTGAATGTGGTCAAGAGGGAGAAGCTGGTACTGGGGTGCTCCTGCATAGATATGAGAACAGTATTCCATATGCAGCCGGACCTGCACCTTATAAAGTTGTATGAAATATGTTGTATGATGTAAATAAGTATGTTGGGTGAAATACTGTCTCGATCTATTCAGCACACCAAGCTTCTTTGAGGCTAATTTGGCCTTACCCTCCAAGTGACCGCGGAACCGGACTTCGCTCGATATATCGACACCAAGGATTCCGATGCTGGCTGTGGCAGTCAGGGAAGTGATGAAGGAAGTGTTTTTTGCGGTGAACGCGCAAACCTGTGTCTTCGTTGGGTTAAATTGGACTAGATTAAGTCCACCCCAATCAGAAACTCCTTCTAAGGAGGCTTCGATTTCAGACACAAGTTTGGATCGACTCTCAGTGACGTTTTCCCGAGAAATGTTAGCGCATCGGCATAGCAATGAATGCTGCTGATTTGCAGCATATCATTGATATGCAAAAGAAACAGCGTGGGTGATAGCACACAACCTTGTGGGACAGCAGCATTCAGACTTGAAGTCGGAGCATGCATCGTCGACAACGATCTTGATGCTTCTGTCTGCGAGAAAACTGGTGGTCCAGTTGCATAGTTTCTCGGGAAGCCCATATGAAGGAAGCTTTGAGAGAGCGCTTAGTGCCAGACCCGATCGAAGGCCTTCGCTATGTCCAAACTGACTGACAACGCCTCCCCTTGGTCTCGATCGCCTGTGCCCACCGGTGAGTTGGGTATACGAGAAGATCACCAGCTGAACGACCCTGACGGAAACCGTATTGTCAATAATTAACTAGCTAGTGGTCTTCTAAGTACCGAAAGAGCTGGCGGTTGACAATGAATTCCATTATCTTGGAGAACAAGGTGGTTATGGCTATAGGTCTATAATTGGACGGATCCGAGCGGTCACCTTTTTTAGGGATCGGGTGCACTAAATCTGTCTTCCATCAGTTCAGGACGACGCCAAGGGAGTAGGAGAGCCGATAAAGGCGCGTTAAAACCGGTGCCAACTCTGGAGCACACGTCTTCAGCGCGATGGGAGAGATTCCGTCGGGCCCACTCGACTTATGAATATCGAGGGAAAGAAGTGCTTTACGCACTGAGCTTTGGAAGAAGCGGACTTCCGGCATAGAGCTGTCGCACCGCGAAATGGTCGGCGGTACGTTTCCCCCGTTATACAAAGTCGAGTTGGACGCAAAGAGTTTGCCCAAGAGGTCGGCTTTCTCCTTAGCGTCGTGGGCCAACGAATTATCTCCCATTAGCAGGGGTGGAAGGGATGGTCTACAGAAATTCCCCTGGACAGCTTTGGCAAGAGACCAAAATGCTCGAGTTCCAGAAGGGGGACCCACCAGTCTCTCACCAATTCTGCTGATGTGCTCCGACTTCACCTTGACAATGTCTCTTTTGAAGAACCTGGAGGCAAAGTTGAGCTGCTTTTTTAATGCGCTGGTCTTTACATCCCGTACTGCCGCTACATTTGCCCAAGCTTGGTAACATTCCTGCTTTCGGCGGGCGTTTTGCTGGATCGACCAAACCAAGGCTGGGATTTGCCACCAATGGGAATCAAAGAGGATGGAACGAAAAGCTCCATTCCCTGAAGCACCACATCAGCGACAGAATCGGCAACGACGTTGGGATCATCCGGCTTGAAGCAGACCTGCCTCCAAAGGTAGGACGCAAAGAAGGTTCGCATCCCATCCCAGTCTGCTGACCTATAGTGCCACACACGGCGGCAGCCTGCAACTCGCCGCGGCGCCACGTGAGTGTCGTCGTACTCCGGATCAGGCAATGGTCCGAGGAGCCAATTGGGGCCTCAACGGAGACTTGGTAGCCATCCGGATGAGAGGTCAGCAGAAGGTCCAACAGTGAAGGCTTTCTTCATCTGGGATTCGCGTAGGCGTTGCTATCAGTTGTGTCAAGCCACATGGCAGGGCGAAGTCGTGAACAGATCTCCCCGCATGATCGGTTTTGCGTGAGCCAAGCTATTCAGCGTGGTGGGCGTTAAAGTCGCCAAGTATCACGATCTCTGCGGATGGGATCTACTGCAGCACAGAGTCTGTAGCCATTTGGATGTGGTCGAAGAGTCGGTCAGTTTCGGCATCACCGCTTTGGGACCTATAGAGGCATGCATAGACGCGGGGATGGTCGTCGCTGTCTTCAAGATTGCCGAGGCGGCGAGAACTGATATCGTCTCTAACGGTGTAACCGTACCCAGGGTAGGAGAGATAGGATGTGTCCGCTGGAGACGATATCTGCATCTCGATTAAAAAGAGCAAGGCCGGCTTTGCTGTTTCGAGGTGGTGTTGAACAGCGTTGAGGTTGCTATGTATGCCCCTGAGGTTGCAGAAGTCCATGGTGAGTGTGGCAAGGGGTGCCTTGTTATGCTTGCTCTTGCCCCCAGCAGATGTTTTAAGCGTTTGTGCCCTCCCCAGAGTACCAGGCTCCACGTCCAGGTGCACTGTGTTCTGAGCGTGGATGTCCAGAGGGGGTTTCTCCAACTCTAGCACCTGGTACCCCCCTGTGGTATCGTTCTTTTTAACAGCGCCATCGGGAGGGGGGTTTGGGGTTTGGGCCTCCGGTAACCTCACTCACTCGGAGAAAAGCAATGCAAGCATTACTTCTCTGTCGGTCTTCTGTGAGGCCGTGGTATCGAGCGGAGTTGAGCCGACCCATACGTGCCGAAGCATGGCTCTCCCACATATATGTGGGCCTAGTCAGCGATGCTTTAGCCTATACTATTATTTTGGTTCGTTCAACTGCAACTCTAGCCTCTTAATCCAGTCACGAATTATTTTTAACAGTAGATTTTGTAACTGATGTGCACCTTGAATGATTTCTATGTTTAATAGGTTCAAACCTTCAATGGTATCACTGAGTGTTTTTTATTGTACCTTTGCTTTTCGAGCATTTCAGTAGAATAAAATTCAGGTGGCAACAGCTTGCATCCTGTTTACCTTTCATGTAACACTAATACCATTGTACCTGAAGTTGTACCTGAAGATCTGACTTTTAAAAAGAGTGGCCATGAGTTTCTTTGCCAGTATTCGTCTCATAAGGCTCTACGCATTTCGGAAACTTCAAGTTATAGATCGACACAAGCAGGCAGTAGATTTTGGTGTTTTCACCTAATTTACCTCGACAATCCAGTACATGCTGTGGCGTCCGTTTGCGTCGATCTATGATTTTTAATAGTAGCTTCAATTTAACGTTTATAAATGTCACTTAGTGTCTTAATTGAATAAATGATTTTGAATTTGAATTTGAATTGAATTCAATTAAACCATTTGTAGGTTTTTTGAATTGTCAGAGTAGGAGTAAGTCGGTCGTGAAGCTAGTCGCATATGCCACCACCGGCAAGACTTCTAGGCAAACATGTCATACTTAGAGACGTACAAACTCCTCATTACTTCTTAACTTTTTGTACCTCAAAAGTTAATGAGTAATGAGGAGTCAGTGTAAAGTCTTTAAAAACCTATATTCATCTGTTTATTAGTATGACCACTCTAATCTCAAGAGGTATATACTCGTATATTATCATCATTATCATCTTCTGGTCCTTTTCCAAATTTATTAGGGGTGTTTTGTTCCTCCGTTCTCCTCTATCATTCGTCAGTTCACTGCTATATTACGTATCTAGCCATATTCTCTATGGTCGTCCTCTACTCTTGTATCCGTCAATTTCCATACATTATATATATACAAACTCTTTTCACCACATTTTGCTCATACCTCCGCATCACATTTCATGATCTGTTGCTCCTCAACATTTCATTCACTGGCGCTATTTTCAGGCTCATTCCTCACCTTGTCGAGCCTAGTCCCACGGCACATTCATCCTAAAATTCGCACTTCAGCTTCATGCTGGCGTCTTTTATCCGTTTTCTTTGTTAGTCAACATTCAGACCCATGCCGGACGATAGGTCTGATGAATGTCTTACAAATTTATCCTTTCAGTTTGATAAGGAACCTGGCATCGCATATTGTTCCTGTTACTTGCCGACACTTTATCCATCCTGTATTGATTCGATGCTTGAAATATTCTTTTTTATTTATAATAAAGCCAAAAACTTCTTTGCTTTGGGCTATGTTACATCGTGTTATTATCAATAAGAGCTAAACAGTAACTTTATGTCAACCACACCGGTAAACACTCGAACATTACGTGAGCAAGTTTCTTAATTAAAATTAATTCGTTGTAAAGCTAGTAAAAATATTCGTTCTACTTGTATTTCATCATCATTTTTTCAAACTCATTTTTTTTATATTACAAAGCCTTAAACAACGTGTGCACTCCGTGTAATTCTTTATTTAATTATTTCCTAACATCTACGTCCATTGAAAGCACTACACTAATTAATTATGAACTGCTCTATTCATACAACCGTGTTTAGTAAGAATAGCTCATTATAATTTTAATTGTACGATTAAACTTAAATGTTCACACAAAATGTTGTAAACCCATTTGTCTTACATTCAAGGCTTGCAAACAATTTATAGCCATTTAGCAAAAAAAAAAATAGTCCAATCCTCTTTTTTTTCGAAACATTACTCCCCGGTGACCTAGAATGCTAAGTCATGGAGACTTCTAAATAATGGACTTGATAGATTATTTCATATGAGAACAACAGAAGTACTATGGAAGGCCAGGCAAATATCTTCAAACCAAAATCAACCCGCGAATACAGGTGAATGAGCTCCATAGGTGTATGAGTAGTAATTTATGCGTGTCCTATTTATTTATTGGATAACAGAATTGTTAAGATAGATACGTCTTCAATATTATAACTTTGTAATTATATTTAATTTTTTAGTCCGTGTAATAATTTATGCGGCCTATTTATTTATTGGATAGTGGAATTTTTGTTAAGATAGACAGTCTTCAATATAATAACTTTGTAAATATATTTTATTTTTTAGTGTATGTTATAATTTATGCGGCCTATTTATTTATCGGATAGTGGAATTTTTGTTAAGATACATACATCTTCAATATTATAACTTTGTAATTATATTTTCTAGGATTTTAGCAATTAATACGATTATTACGATTCCTAAGGGTGGTCGCCAGGATCTCCTCAGAATATCCAGATTATCCAATACAAACGGCTTAGGGTCAGGCGACCCTAAACTAGGCAGAGCCTGTACTATGGTAACCAGACTGCTGATAAACATACTTATATAATTATAAATACATATAAATTATAGATAAATGACACCTAGCCACAGAACAAATGTTCACGCTCATTACACAATAATTTGTCCTGGGTAGGAATCGAACACACGATCGGCCAACATCGACCGACGACAATCTGTACCGAGATCTCTTCGTTGTTGACCAATATACCATACTAAAATATGTGACAGTGAGGTCTGGCGGTAGACATTGGTAAAGAGATGGGATTCCCTATGTTCGGCAGCAGGCAACGCCGAATGAGAATAGGAAAGATTTCATGTTTATGCAATGCGCTATGCAAGTGTATTACGATTACATAAAAACTTATAACAATCGTTAGTTTAGTTAGTTTAATATCATGTACCCACGAGTTATCTTAACTATAAGATTTAATTAAGGTGCATAGAAGATAAAAAATAATTTTCAATGCTGCAATGATATCTTTATAAAATTCTCTTTTCACAAAATCATGTCCTTTCATTATGTACTTATTTTTATAATATTACTAACAAAAAGTAGGTTTGTTTGTTTATCAATCATAAATAAATAAAAGCCTCTGTAGTTTTATCTGTTCAGGAAATACTATCTTTCTTGTAATCATATTAATGTGATAAGTTTAATTAGGATTTCTATGTGAACTGACGCAGATACTCACTGGACACGGCTGTTTCGGTCGTATAGGCCGGGTGCCAATGCCTGCGTGCCACCACTGCGGAGGCTGTCGCGAGGACACTCCACACTCTAGAGGAGTGCTCAGCGTGGATGCAACAGCGCCACGACCTCGCGGCGGCTATCGGTGTGGGAAGCCTCTCGATGGAGACCATGGTTTTATCCATGATCCAAAGTGAGAGTGCGTGGAATTCCGCAGCCTCATTTTACGAGGACGTGATGATGGCTAAAAAGGCGGGGGAAAGGGTACGGGAGAGAACGAGTACTCTCCCGTCCCGCAGTAGACGCACCAGGCGCTGGAGAGCGCAGAACGACCTCCGGCCTCCATGAGCGCTGGCCTGGGGGTGACGGATGGGGCTTTCCGTTACCATGGCAGAAGTAGGCCTGAGACGGCGGCGCGACAGGTTCCGAGCGCGCGTCTCCAAATCGACACCACGGTGTGGCCGCCTGTTGATAAAGAGGCGGCCAAGGTCTGCAGGGGGTTCCCGGAGGCTTCCTTCTTAGGGTATCCCGGATCCCTTGCAATAGACCCACTTGTGACGGAACACCGTGTGGTTTTAGTCGGTTCGATTCCGATATACCACTTCACCGTTAGCTCCGGTGAGGTGATGACCCGTGGGGGTTTCCACACGAAAAAAAAAAAGGATTTCTATGTAAAAACTACAGAAACGCCATCGCCTGAAAATTGCAAAATTGCATTAAAAGTGCTCTAATTGTCTAAATTTAAAATAAAATTTACTAAAACACTAAATAAAACAACCTTCAAATATGCATACAACTTTTCATAAAGTTTAAAATCGTTTTACTTTATGTAATATATTGTTTTATTTCAAAGTATTTTCGCAACTATTTTTTCATACACTTCTTATAAATATTTTTTTCTAGTTATTTTAAACTAAGATGTTTTTTTTGTGTTTTAGGTACCTAATACTTTATTAGGTACCTAATTGTTTATTAACCATTATTTTTAAAACGAGTATGTGTTATGTTTTTGTCAATATGGACATTACAGACAAAAATGAGAATAAGCACAACAAAGTATTATGCTTAGTGTGTAGAGTGTATTAATTAAAAAATATTTTTTTTTATAACCTAAGTTAGTAAAATTTTACAATTTTGATAAAAATCAAATTTTAGATGATAGTCCCAATTTCCCATTCCCAAAATGTCCGGTTGATAGCAATAGCAAGCCTATTCTATGCCTATCTCCATTAAGTGGGTGGGACCAAATATTAATTAACTATAACCCTTTGGGGAAAGAGAAATAAGCGGATGTATGTATGTATACTAGTTAGTAACAGTTTAATAATCGTAACGTTAAGGATACCGATACCGAGTACCGATTCACATCCCAAACGACAAAGTATGCATTCTCGTAAAGCTCAGTTTAAGGTGACCTCGAACCGCCTGACTTTTACTTAATACTATTATTATAATTTTTATAATTAACGTTCCGCTTCTATGCATCGTAGCGCGATGTTCAGTAGCCTATAATCTTGACCAATGACCTATTTGAATAATTACATTCTATTTTTTAACTCGATTTAGTGGTTTCTGAGATAAGTGTGTTCACACATTAATAATATTATTATGAATGTTTATTCAGACACAAAAAGTTTTTCCAATAATTATTATACTATATTGACGACTCTATAGTGAGTCCACGACATCGCCAACTTGGTCTGTTTGCCCATCTTTTGGCAAAGGCCTCCTCCATTTCTTTCTACTCTGTTCTGTTTACCGCTTTCCTAGTCCACATTTTCTAAACTAATTCTAAACTGTTTGCCTTGTTTTCGTTTACTATTTCTAGGGTACCAGAATAAAAAAAATCATTCATTCAAACCTGTCTATTTCCACTTCAGTTTCTTTATTCTCGTTGTTACGTCTTCAATTCTATTGCTTATTCCGTCAAATTTCCGTATATTAAGCATGCTCCTCTCCATAGCTGTCTGACAGGTTTCCAATTTCTTGTTTTGCGCCGAAGTGTAGATATCGTCCACCAAAACTTATGGTAACTCTCATCTAATATTTGTGAAAGAAAACAAACTTTGATGCGAGCCGAATCAAAAAAAAAAAAAAGTGACACTAAGCATCTCCCAGCTTCATCATCAGACCATCGTTGCCAAGCCCAATTTGTTGGACTCGTCAAAACAAATCATATGAACCCAAACTTGATGGATTTACTAGTAGTCACTGACGAGTTCCATAATCGACCTCAAAATATGAGCTCAAAGATGCCAAATTTTAGAATTGTCATCCAAACTCTTACATACTCGTACATACAAAGTTTCATTTCAATACGACAATTTAGAACTAGATTAAAATTGACCTCCAAATGAATGGAATTAAAGCGTGTTAAAATACTTAATTGTATCATAGTTATAATATAAAAAGTTTATTTACAATAACCTATTTCTAAGTGCTAAGAAATCTAGTTCTCGTGAGAAGAATGGCAAGAAGTCATTATCTCTTTTTGAAACAATCAGTTATTACAATTTTCTATGATACTTTCCTTTATCATGAAAGACGCGTCTGTTGATCAAATGGTTAGTGATGCTGACTGCTGAGACTGAGACCCTAACCCTTCCCTCCCCCTCTTCCACTCTTCCCCACTCCCACCTTAAAGGCAACGCACTTGTGACTCTTGAGTTGCAGGTGTCCATGGGCGGCGGTAGTCATTAATCATCAGGTGACCCGTCTGCTCATTTGCCAACTAAACCATAAAAAAAATGTAACAGGTTTCGCCCACTTCGCTCGCGATAATGTAGATTTTGACAATCAATTTGATTATCTTTCGGGAATAGATCTTGTTTTCTAGATGAAAGGTAGTACATCTTTTTCTGTATCCCTGACAAAGTGTATTGACAGTGACAGTGAAGACGAAATGAAGGTGAAACAGTGAAGGCGTGAAAATGTGACAAAGAAACAAATTTCCGTTCGCATTTAAAATCTTAGTTACGATTATGATATGTTTGTACGTATTTAGTAATATATATAGGTTGTATACAGGTTGTATTTGAAAATCACTGAAAGGGTATAACTAAAACACTAAAACTAAAGGCTCTTAACCCTTGGGCCGAAATTACTATCAGCTAAACAATCGCGGAATCCACATCCCACATATCGACGAGCTCGTGGGCTAAGTCCAAATATTTTATTTCTTTTTCGGCCTTTAAGAGTTTGTCGTCGTCTGGAATGGTGATGTCAACAATCATTGCTCGAGACTATAATCGGTCTTCACCACCATATCAAGCTTATTGGCAACAATAGCCCTGTCATTGTTATGATAGATCGATCCCAGTTAAATGTTGCACGACCATTTTGAAGAACTGGGTCGGACACGTATCTGTAGTAGGTACGATAATTCCACGGCCACAAGGTTATATTTAAGAGCAAGTTGCTGATGAACTACCCTTGCCACTTGATTATGATTATATATTATTTATATGTGTACAAGCCATTGGCATGGTGACAACAACCAGAAACTATATGCCTTATGGTTTCTCGATAAGTTATTCGTCTAAACTAATACCTATCATGTTGATTTTTTGTAGCTTTAACGCTGGTACATAATACTAAAATACAAATGAGCATACATCAGTCAATGATCTATAAATATTTATAATCTCTGGAAAAATACATCGGACTTGATAAAATATTTTTACACTTGATATCTCAGCTCAATTTTTTAATCGACTTAAAAAAAGAAGGAGGTTATATGTATGGCTATTTATTTTTATATATTTTTTTTATGTATGGTGACCGATATTTCAGTCATCTATGAACCGATTTCAAAAATTATTTGAAAGGGAAATTATTTTTGTTTGAAAGGGTATGCTCTATGCTCCCCGATGTAGTCCGGATCTGATGATGGTATCTGAGGGAAAACGAAGGCAACCCTCAGAAATTAAAAACAGATGTAGTGTGTTTGTTGATTTTTCTTGCAATTTAGCAACTTTGACGTTTAAAGTGATGAAAGTTGTTGTTATTAACCGACTTAAAAAAAGGAAGAGGTTCTACGTTCGGCTGTTTGTTTGTTTTTTTTATAACTATATTCAACCAAGTGCAGAAAGTTGCTAGAAGTACCGGGTTTATTAAACTAATGTTAATATATTATAATCTAAGGAGCTGCAGCTCGGTAGTTTACGTTCCAGTAAGTAATTTTCTAAATACCGTATTTACTCAGTATGTACGTACCTTATACACTTACACTAAAACGGAAAAATAAACACTTAAAAAAGTTAAACCGACATCAAAATACACTAAGAAAAGTGAAAAATAATTGAAATTAAACTTAATTGAAATGACTACATACATGTGACACTTTTAAAATATTAAGTAACATTATAAAGGCACCAGGTACCTACTGGTCTATTTGAAGTCACATTAAATATTTTGTAATTTTTTTATCATGGTATAGGGGGCAAACGAGTAGACGGGTCACCTGATTGTAAATGACAACCGCCGCCCATGGGCACCTGCAACTTAAAAGTCACAAGTGCGTTGCCGGCCTTTAAGGTGGGAGTAGGGGAGTAGGGGAAGAGTGGGAGAGCGGGGAGAGGGAAGGGTTAGGGCCTCCGGTAACCTCACTCACTCGGCGAAAAGCAATGCGAGCATTGCTTCACTGCCGGTTTTCTGTGAGGCCGTGGTATCAATCCCGTCGAGCCGGACCATACGTGCTGAAGCATGGCTCTCCCACGTAAAAGGAAGTACTAATGCTTTCATTTATAACCTACTACTATAAACTTAGCATATGTAGAGTTATTGAACTTTTCATTTATAGGGCTCACACCACTCACTCTCACAGCTCTCAACTCATAGGAATTGAGAGCTTTGAGAGTGAGTGGCGCTAGGATCAAGAGCCACGAAGCCCAAATACCACATATCACTAGTACTAATACAATATATCACTAGTTATACTAACTCAATCTAGTGGTCAGTACTTTAGTTCCGCATAACTCGTTTACGAAATTGTACTAAAAACCCTACACTTCGTGACCTTACCTGCATCTTACTTCCTGTTATTAGTCCGGCTATGTTTGTGCGGGAACACTATATAAAGAGAATTGGTAACCAAGATTAATCATTCGCAGTTCACTGTGCAACAAACAATTACTTATCTAAAATGGCAGCTAAGGTTTGTTCTATTTTTACTTTTGTGAAGTGTAATGTTTTGTGAAAAGTTTTCAGTGCAATCCCTTGAAGTTCAATCTAATTCATACTTATACGCTAATCTGAGCTTCTAGTTCTTTAGAATATTCATTTATTGATAATGCTAACTTATTTAATAATTAGCTATAGCCTTGGGAGTGAAGTAGTGACCAGATAAAATGTTAACTACACGGCTCGGCCAGGGCAAACGCTAGTTTAATATAAAATTAGACAATCAATTGAAAAAAAACAAAACTGCTTATTATAAAAAAGCATTTGAGACTTCGAGACTTTTATTTTCTTTGACATGTATCACACATCATATACTCACACATATATCGGTGAAAATACTCTTTCAAGAATACTGTTTCTGATTTGTAATATATATACATTACAAATCAAAATTTCTAAAGTTATATTTTTTATCTGTATACTGTTATGTTGTACTTACTATGTTCTCTGCTGCTAGAAATTAATTTAATTAAACTATTTTTTTTTACAGTTCGTCGTTGTTGCTCTTCTGGTGGCGGCTGCTCAGGGCAGCGCTATTCACGGCCATGGCGCTGATTACACCAGTTTCT
The DNA here is from genome assembly GCA_963859945.1 of Euplagia quadripunctaria. NCBI lineage: Eukaryota > Metazoa > Arthropoda > Insecta > Lepidoptera > Erebidae > Euplagia > Euplagia quadripunctaria. The sequence continues at coordinate 4,453,458 of OY982563.1, read as the reverse complement.
CATATGGTGTATCGGACCCTCACACCGGTGATGTCAAGAGCCAGCACGAAACACGTATCGGCGACAGCGTAGTAGGCCAATACTCGCTCTTTGACTCTGACGGTACCAAGCGTACCGTCGACTATGCTGCTGACGCCCACAACGGTTTCAACGCAGTTGTTCGCAAGGATCCCTTGTACGCTCACGCCGCCCCTGTCATTGCCCACGCTGCCCCTGTTGTAGCTACTCCCCTAGCTCACGCCTACGCTGCCCCAGTCGCCCATGGTTACGCCGCTCCTCTTGCTCATGGTTATGCCACCGGCTATGCCGCTCCCCTCGCCCACGGCTACGGCGCTCCTCTTGCCACTGGATACTCTCACGGTATCAACACTTACAGTGCGCTAGCAGGTCCCCTTGGTCACGGTGCCATCGCTTACGGTGCTCATGGCCTCCACGGTGCTCACGGACTCTACGGCGCTCATGTGTACTAAGTAATGTTATATTAATTTATTCTACAACTCCAAACAACGCTGTGATCAAAATAAATTAGTGAAAAGTAACTTAATATCTTGTTTTATTATGTTTTTACTTTAGTACAACACAACATAGCAATTAATTAACTATTCTAATATAAATTATCTGAATGCAATACGATCTGAACCAGTTGGTTCATGTCGGTATGGATAGATAGGATTTCAACTCTGAGCTTCTCGATTGCGAATCTAATGTTTTATCTGTTCGAAATATGAACTAGTACGACAAGGACAACACAGTTCCAGCTTTCTACATGTTGATTTGGTCAATTTTTAACGGATATATACGCATTAAGTCTAAGCTACCCTTCTAAATATGTATGAACGAGGTAATCTCATAAACGGCTAATAGTATTCGAATGCGGATTTTGATTTCACAATCTGCATTTACCAAGGAAACCTTATTACCTTATTGCTATTGTGATTACACAGAAACTTTTGTCAAAACTGGTAGACCATTTTCTTTGTCGGCTATGCATAGTAAAAACTCTGAACCTGTTGTATATATACTGTGCCACCGAGGTAGATATAAGATGCACATATGTAACAAATAAGTATGTTTCCATGACAAACATTAAAAACTTTAGGTTTATTTCCGGAACGGGAATGTTGCACTTATCGCGAACCGCATCCTTTGGTGTTGCGTCAGAGCTTAGAAGTAAAGTCGGACGTTTTTTCATTATGAAGATTGGTGATTTTTGGAAAATTACTGAAAATTGTATAAAACTCAACTCAACTAAAAAATCTGGACTGTGACATAGGTAAATCATAAAAGAAGCTGATATAATCATTATTTGAGACAACTTCCCAAACTTTATGGTAACCAGACTGCTGATAAACATACTTCTATATCACTTAATACATACAAATAATATAAATTAATTGCTCAGACACAGAACAAATGATCGTGCTCACACAATCATTTACCCTGAATGGAAATCGAACCCACGATCGTTCTGTAGTCAGGATCACTAACCACTAGACAAACAGGCCTGTCAATTTATATATTATAATATAGTTCCATATTCATTCATATTAGCTTCATCTATAAGGAGTTTCACGGAATATACCGATTTATTCGGACAAGCCCAAAAAAAAATTAAATGAATTTAGTTTAACTTAAAGAAACAAATACTACAAAAACATTTTACTTAAAGATGTCTATTATTGGCATTTAAAAAATGTAAATGAAATAGTTAGTTTTCAAGATGCAATGAGTATACTCTGCACGTAACTAATTTATGCATGAATGGCAGTGTCTTCAGGGGAGAGTCCATTTAAGCTTATTTAGTTGTAGGGAGTAAATATAATCTTATTACTTTAAACGAGCAAATTCTTGTATGTATGTGTTTAATTATGCATGTATTTATATTTTGGGTAACTCGGAAACGGCTCTAAAGATTTTGATGAAATTTTGTATAGATACAGTTTTGCATTTGAAGTCCAACTGCATAGTTGTATTTCCTGTAAAACAGCAATGTTTCAAAAAAAAACAATTTAAAAAAAAGAAAAATTACAAAAAACAAGAAATGTTATTTATGTAAACAGTAATTTTAATAATAGATTACGTGAAAGTAACGTGTCAATATACAATAGTGCAGTCATTGTTAATATTAAATTAATAAACAATGGATTCTCTTACAGTACAATAAAGATATATTCACTTTAAAGGGGAAAAAATGAAACCTAATATTATTAATAAATTAATGCAAGATAAAAAAAACATAATATAAAAACACTATGTTCAGTAGTTCTTCTTTTTGGGAAGTAATTAAGTCTAAGTTAAGTCTAATATTTGACAGCCGCTGTTTTTATGTTGATACAATAGGTAGATTCTGCTTGTTGGTATTGGACGAAGTAACTATTATTTTATCTGTTAATTAGGCACGATCGAAAGTAATATAAATGCATCAAGTACGTTATGTGGATGTATAATATTATGATATTTTGGTAAGAGACGACGTAAAAAATGAAGAAATTGATTAAAGTCGGTTGAGAAGTCATTTCTATTATTATCATTCTACGTATGACTGTTGAATTATCTGTCTAGTTATTACTCTGTTAGTAATTTAACTTTGATCCGAAACACTAATGTACAAAATAGTTTAAATTTTAACATTTTATAGCCTGGTACCAACACCACATACAAAGTGGCGAATCTCGTTTAAGTTTAATAGGTTTATAAACATGAGGGTGCGATAGAAACAATGTCAACAGCTATTGACCTATATGAATAATTTTAACACTAACAAGTTTTGTGAAAAAGTCTCTTAGCCACTCTCAGGAGTCTTCATATTTAAATACCATTAATTTCATATCAAGAAACCTTAGGAACACTAGCGAAGATGCCACTTTGCCGTGGATTTAATAGACGCATGTTTGGGATTGCTTTTGGATTTGCATTTGATTTTGGCTCTATACTACTTTTATAGATAAAATATATGTAGTTGAAAGAAAACTCGGAATATTTCGCACATGCTTTTTTATCGGGTTAACATAAGTTAAAATCTTATCAATTTAAAATCATAACATTAGGTATCAGGATTTTAAATTGATAAGATATAAAATAAAAAACAAAACAAAATACTACAGTATCCCTCAAGGGGAGTATTTTAGGCCCAAAAATCTAAATGAGTCATCGGACTGCCCTTCAGGTTTCTCCTCCTTCTTCCTCTCTTCCTTGGGTTCAGCAGGGGGTGCAGCGGCGGTGGCAGTGGGTGATCAAGTCTGTCCGTCAGTACTGAAATGTCCGGGCCAGCAAGGCTCGACGTTCACGTTAGCCTCTTTCAGGATGATGGAGATCTTCTCATCGGTCACAGCAACAGCGTCATCAGTAAAGATAAAAGCGAAGTAAACACAAGCTAATTCTACATTTGATGCAATTTTTAATTATGATACATGCGAGTTGCCTACAGACTTCAGCTCACAGAGAACAAGCACGTTTGACTTCTCGAAATAAAGAGAGTTCTTTAAGTAAAGGCTGCCCAATCTTGTTACCTACTTTGTTTGTTAATTTATAAGCAGAATACTAATAACTTTGCTATTTAGTTATTGAAAATTAATCATTATGTATATAATATAGGAATATTGCCATACTAGCCAGCTTAAATTTTGGATTACCACGCATTTTTGTTTTTAAATATATAGTAAAAAAATGCTGATTAAGAATTTCCATACCTGCAGTCTGGATAAGTGGGGCGTCATTTTTTTTACAATTTAACGAAAAATAAAACATATCTCGTTTCCAGTAGGTACGTTTATCGTCATCTGTGCCCATATGCTTTTATATTCTCAATTAAATTACCTACAAAATGAGACCCTAGAGACGAGACGCTGTGGTAATCTAGGTCCTTTTCTGTACTCCTGATAACGTTATCAAAATATTTTTGTATACGGGTGTATACAAAATTATACTGCTATGACACCTTTTAACTTTTAACTACACGAGTTAACAAACAAACAAATTCACTTTCGTATTTATAATATTAGGTAATAAATACGATTGTACTCACATGTGAAAGCCCAACTACTTCCAGGCCCTACAGAGGTCCTATACCAAGGGATGAAGCGAACGCTTACGTTGGTCTCAGGAGCTGTACTGTATTAGCCTCATAACCAGTTTATTATACTTAATATCCCATTCAAATGTCTAGCATATAACTTAAATATAATATTGGTTAACTAACACAATTAGGTAGTCAGCATTGTAGTTCCGCATAACTCGTTTACGAAATTGTACGAAAAAACCCTACGCTTTGTGACCTTAGCTGCATGTCTCTTACTTCCTATTATTAGTCCGGCTTTATTAGCGCGGGAACACTATATAAAGAGAATTGGTAACCAAGATTTATCATTCGCAGTTCACTGTTCTATAAACAATTACTTAACTAAAATGGCAGCTAAGGTTTGTTTTAATTTACTTTTGTGGAGTGTAATGTTTTGTGAAAATGTTCAGTGTAATTCCTTGAAGTTAAAATCTTATTAATCTTTACACGCTAAGATAAAAATTATTTTTTTCTGAAATTAACAAGAGTCAACGCTTTAATCTGGCGTTCCACCACTATCATATAAATAGAAAACTCTTTGTGTTAGATACTCGGTTTATTAATAAGACTGTTACAAGCTTTAAAAGATTTAGGTACGACCTTAGAAACAGAGCCATACAATTTTAAATCGTATAAATTGCTCGACCAGTTTATAGACATACATAAACACAATATTCCTGACTTTTTTAAATATATTTCTAATATTACGACAGGATAATAGTCAATTGGAAAAAAGTGCTTTCTTCTTATCTATTGGTCTCGTTTCAAGATTCGTATTGCGATTCAAAATCTCTGGACAAAACAAACACAATAAGATATTTCCGCGACCATTTAATCGTTTTACCTGACGTTCACACAAAAACTTACCTATGCCTTTGTCATCAAATTATCTTAAAAATATTGTTCGTTTAAAAATTACTTCTTTTCTGTGTATCTAATTAAACTTTTTCTGGCATACTTTGAGCACTTTTTTTTCTTTGAAATTATTTTCATTTAATTAACTATATTTTTTTTATTTACAGTTCGTCGTTGTTGCTCTTCTGGTGGCGGCTGCTCAGGGCAGTGCTATCCACGGTCATGGTGCTGATTACACCAGTTTTTCATATGGCGTATCAGACCCTCACACCGGTGATGTCAAAAGCCAGCACGAAACCCGTATTGGTGACAGCGTAGTCGGCCAATACTCGCTTTTTGACTCTGACGGTACCAAGCGCACCGTCGACTATGCTGCTGACGCCCACAACGGTTTCAACGCAGTTGTTCGCAAGGACCCCTTGTATGCCCACGCCGCCCCTGTAGTAGCTGCTCCCCTAGCTCATGGGTATGCCGCTCCCCTTGCTCATGGTTATGCCGCTCCCCTTGCTCATGGTTACGCCGCCGGCTACGCTGCACCCCTTGCTCATGGTTATGCCACCGGCTACGCCGCTCCCCTCGCCCACGGCTACGCTGCTCCTCTTGCCACTGGATACTCCCATGGTGTTACAACTTACGGCGCGGTAGCAGCTCCCCTTGCTCACGGTGCCGTCGCTTACGGTGCTCACGGTCTCCATGGTGCTCACGGACTCTACGGCGCTCATGTGTACTAAGTAGTGTTATAATAATTTATTCTACAATTCAAACCAACGCTGTGATCAAAATAAATTAGCTCAAAGTACCTTATTTATTCCTTTTGTTTTATTTTTTACTGTTTTCACGACTAATATTTGCACGACGACTATAATAATTATAGTTAAGTATAACTAAAAAACACGCCTTATTATGGCAAACTTAATTAAAAAGTAAAAAAGAGTTTCACAATTCACCTTCTCGCCATTAGACCATCGTTTCCAAGACTGATTTATAAGATTCATCAAAACCATATGAGCCCAAACTCGAGGGGTTTAGTAGTAGCCACTGAAGACTTCCACCTCGTAGCTCTATCATCAGATCAGCTTCAGGATGTGAAATTATAGTATTGTCATCGAATCTACATATACCTACAAACTTTCTTTGAAGAAGATTTCACAGAAGTAGATTAAAATTGCCTTCCAAGATTCATTTATATAGTTAGCTAACAAAAGCGTGTTAAAAAGAAATGTCATTATACAAATGACAGGTGTCGTATTAAAGAGCTGACACACTATGACATTAACTAAATATTCTAATCAATCCCTCAATGAAGCTAAATGCTGAATGATGCTAACTTTAGCAATATCCATCTAAAACGGATAGTTCATATTCTTCTTGTACTAGATGTTAACAGATAGTTTTTCTTATATTTATAAATATAACTAGCAGCGCCCCGCGGTTTCACCCACGTAAGTCCCGATCCCGTAAGAATATCAGGATAAAAAGTAGCCTTTGCGTTAATCCAGGCCTCCAGCTATCTACATACCAAGTTTCATCGCAATCGGTTTTGTGGTTTTTGCGTGAAAGAGTAACAAACATCCATCCATCCAAACTTTCACATTTATAATATTAGTGGTATTATGTCTCCGTTACTGACTATTAACACAGGTCTATCTGACTGTTAACAACAAAATTTTGGGAACCACACGAATGCGGTTGCAGATTTGAGTTTTGGTAGCATTCAAATGCAGTTTTTGTTGTTAAAATCAACATTTGTTAAAGACAATGGGACATTAAATGTATGTATGAAGATTTTGTGATTTGGGACCATTATTTTTGTATTCGAATTTGTATTTTTAATGTTTTAGGTGGTAAATCGATTTCGCTCGATATTGTTTATAAGAAACAAAATTAGGTCACCGAGATGTAATAATGTGAATTTATCTTTTAAAATATCATTGATAAACGAAACCTTTGTCCTAATAATGACATTGTTATAATTTCTTTGTGTACCATAAACTCATAAGTATTCATAACCGTGAAGAAATTAGTTCTGTTATAAACCTAATAATAGGATTTAATTTGATGTTACATTTTTTTGTAACATATATTTCATTATATATTATATAAAATTAAAATAAATATATATTATATATTTAATTTATAATATTACAAAATGTTTGTTTAATTTTAATTACAAAACTGTAGTAGCAGAATTGTGTAATTGCTGTATAAATATTTCGCAGAATGTATAACGTGTCTGCAATAAAAAAATATTATGAAGTTTTTTTAAGTCTATAAGTGTCATGTGACGGTTTTTTTTAAAGTGATTTATTTTATTCTAAATAACACTTTGGAATCTTTCCTTAATCGATAGTAGAAGTAAAAGTTTTAACTTCAACAAACGTTCGACATATTTCACCTTTAATTAGGGATGGATTACTTTTATTCGTTGAGGATTGTTTTTTCTTGAAAATGCCGTTTCCTGAAATCTTTAAAGACATGTATGTTAAGTATTTATACGGGAATTAACGCGATCACGAAAAGGTATCACATACCTCTGAATTGCCTGACCAGGTTGCACTGGCCGTGGTCACAGGCTGACTCGTGATCGCGTTAATTCCCGTATAAATACTTAATCATATCATGGAACGCGAAAGTTTAAAAGTTAGTATGTAAGTTAAGGTTTATAAACAGATACATAAAATTGATATAAAAAAATGTAAAATAAATGTATGTATGGATAACAGGTCACTATAGCTCATAGAGTTGAAGGGCCAACGTGAGCTGAAGAAACGAAATTAAATATGTAGATAGACTTTACGCGGAATTTTATAACTATAAACGCTGTTTACCCTATAGTTAGATCATAGTTTTAATTCACACATTTATAGGGTAAAGTTATAATACATAAGTAGTAAAAAATTCATAACACAATTCCGAACGCAAAACACGCTCCTCCTATTATCCTACATCCCCCGCTTCCGCTTTCCCTCGCAAAAAAGGTGTCGACGCATACGCAATGGAGCTCCGCATAAAAAGCTCCTAAATAATAATTGAAACCGCAAAATATATATAAAATCACACGCGAGTGTTCCCTGTCATCAAGAAAAAACGTCTTGTTGGTGATTAACTCAAGAACCGGCGACCAAGGGAATTGGTGAAAGGTCTTAAAGCCACGTGTGCCCTTCCGACATACAAGCCAGAACCTTCCCCCCTTTGAGCAAACAAGTAAGTCACCAGCAATAACTGTAATCAATTGACAAATAACACAGCTACGAAGTGAGATCTCGTATTTTTTTTTGTCTTAAGAAAAGACAACTCCCGCATTAGGAATTACTCCTGTGTCGCGGGGGACTTTACAGACAAACAAATAACAGACACAAAGAACACCCAGACTCGGGTGGGAATCGAACCCACGACCTATGGCATAGCAGTCAGGGTCACTAACCACTAGGCCAACAGGCCAGACGACGCCAGTATTTATTTATTTAAGTTATTTTAAATTATTCAGCAGTAACTAATAAGACAATAGACTTCACAGAAAGGTGATATACCAAAGCCAATGATAAAGTTAGATTGCATTAGTCGACTAGTCGTAGTTATCACTGGAAGTAACTAATATATAGTCACATCACCAAGCTCCACTGCAGTTTAATGAATAGAGCAAATGACGTACTTACTTAACAATGCATTTAAATAAATAGGAACTAATAAAGATAGTTCAATATTGATCTCGTACCAGGTTGGTACTGTGAAGTATACTTGGAGCTTGCACACGTAATCTCATGTATAGAACAGCAACTATAATCACTCAATCGGTAGTTTGATAGCGATAACGCTATGGTTGCTTAGATTTATAAAAAAAGTATAAATCATGGTTAATTCATCCTTTATTTTTTCACCCTTAGAGGTATTATAAATATTATCTTTAAATTTAAATAACACGAAAATTGAGTAGAGTCAATAACCGGACAAGTAGAAGCACAGAATACATAATAGTACCAGTAGTACAAGTCTGACTCGCGCACCGAGGGTTCCGTAAGCAAACAAATTTGTATTTTTTTATGTGATACAACAATAAATTAACGACTTTCGGATTTTTCCGTATCTTGTACTATCAGACCTTGCTTCTTACCACATTTCATAATTCTAGGTCAATGGGAAGTACTCTATAGGTTTTGATTTACCTGTGAAATATTCAAATTTGTTAAAATCTAAGGCTTAATGGTCGTATCTTTTGATTACGTTAACTTAGAAGCTTGATTTTTTACGGCTTTAAGGGATCACAGACCTACGTATTTGGTATTTATTTCAACTTGATGCGTCATCGGGTTCCTAAAAACAATGGTCTTGACAGACAGACAGACAGACAGCCGGACAGACAGACAGACAGACGGGCATCAAAGTAATCTTATAAGGGTTCCTTTTTTCCTTTTGAGGAACGGAACCCTAAAAATCAAAATCTTGCCTATGATGCTACCTATCTGCTTATCAAAAATGTTGTTTATTTTTATTAAAAAACCACCGAGTTATGCCATTTTTCAACTAACCATGTCTAATTTTTAATTAAAAAAAGTGTTTAAAAAAGTTTAAAAATATTTTTTTGGAGTTGTCATCTAAAATAAGGGTCTTGGAGCATGTGTAAAAAAATCAGGAATATCGATAGGTCGATCTTGTAGCACTGGCGTAAAATTTAACTTTTCAAATTTCTTTCATTGCGAATTGAATTATGCAAAAACTACTTTATCGATCCTGTCTAAATTTTGAGGGTAGGTTGAATATATATGGAAGCACTCAAATATAAATTTCCATTACAAAAAGTATTACTTCATTAATCTTTACTGCCTTGAATTATAGGTACGTTTTTAGTAGTAATTAGTACTATCTTGTTGCAAAAAGAAAGAGGAACAAAAAAGTTAATGACCACTTTGCTCTTGGAGGCTTACACCTAGAGTTAATTACAAAAATGGGTAAATACATTTTTCGGTAAAATTTTCACCAAAATTCCTACCATAAGAATCACTGCGCAACCCCTACATATTGTTCTATAACTAGGTTGTTCCCGGTCGATTCACTGCTCAGACTTATGGTTTCGAGAAACCTCCAGATCCTTTTAGCAGTGATTGTTTGTATTTCCTGCGGTTGCATGATGTGTAACCCTAGGTTAATACTTATGCATTGCAGTTCTGCCTCTTGACAGAATCTGCATATTGTGTTCTCGCCCAACTTTAGGTTGAACATATGTTTGTTCAGTTTGCAGTGTCCGATAAGGACTCTTGTTACTGCACAGGTTTTATTTCTTTTGTGTATTTTGATTGCTTTGACTAAGGGACTACTAACATTAGTATTTGATGTTAATTTTAACTTGATGCGTTTTCGGGTTCCTGAGGAAAAGGGTCTTGACAGACACACAGACAGACAGACAGAAATAACAATAAATTGAAGACTTTCGGATTTTTTCCTTTACTTGTGCTGTAAGACCTTGCTTCTTACCAAATTTCATGATTCTAGGTCAATGGAAAGTACCCTATAGGTATTGATTTACCTACGAATTGAAATTTGGGGAAATCTAAGGTTTAAATGACCGTATCTTTTGACTTAGAAGCTTGATTTTTTTACAGCTTCACGTACGTATACTTATTTGGTGTTAATTTCAGCTTGATGCGTCAACGGGTCATTGAGAAAAACGGTCTTGACAGACAGACGGACAGACAGACAGACGGACAACAAAATGATCTTATAAGGGTTCCTTTTTTTTGCTTTTGAGGAACGGAACCCTAAAAAATATTGAAATTGAATCATAACTGATTCGCATAACAGACCTACAAAAAAACAGTCAAATTGAGAACTTTTTTTTTTACAAAAATGATGTACTTCGAGGTAATATTCAAATCTTTCAAATCACAGCAATATGTAAAATTAAATGATAATGGTGCCTACTAACTGTTAACCATGCCTACGCCTACTTATATATTAGACACCGGTATGAATGTAGTAAATAATATAAATAAAAAATAATTACATGTAAAATTAATACCTACATTTTGTTGTACAAAGTACTATTACAATATTTTAAATATTTCGCAACTAAATCGAAAATTATGTAACAAACTTACTACGTCATAAATAATAATTATAGTATAGTTAAACTTAAAAAAACTGACAAGTGCAAGTCTGACTCGCGCACCAAGGGTTCCGTGCAGACTTGTATGTACATACATAGTTCGTCCATCTCTGGAATCTCAAGATTCTCAAAGATTTTTGTTCATTTTTTTCAAGTGACAAACTTAACTTTGCTGTTCCAAAAATACTCTACTATACAACGATATACGTCACACTCCATTTTTAAAGCCCAATATATAAATTTGTAATCGCAAAAAAATATTTTTCTATGTGAAAAGAAATGTGATGACTGGCCTGTTGTTCTAGTGGTTAGTTGCCCTGACCGCTATGCTTATAGGTCGTGGGTTCGATTCCCACCTGAGTCTGGGTGTTCTTTGTGTCCGTTGTTTCTATGTTTGTAAAGTCCCCCGCGACACAGGAGTAATTCCTAATGCGGGAGTTGTCTGTAAAAAAAAAAAATAAAACAATTTTTTGGATTTGTTGCTTTATTTATGTTGTGAGATCTTGCTTCTCGTCAAATTTCTTGATTCTAGGTCAATGGGAAGAGCCCTATAGATATTGATTTTCCTATCAAATCTTAAAATACAATGCTTACAAGGCCGTATCTTATGATTGCGTTGGCTTAGTAACTTGATGTTTAAGTACAATGATGTTAATTTCAAGTTTATACTTCCACGCGTTCTTAAGAAAAAGGGTTTTGACAGACAGACTTTCATTTGATTGATTGAGACCAGTTGCCCGTTTTCATTATAGTATTGTCATCCAAACTTACACATCCAAAGTTTATTTTCGATACGACAATTAAGTATAAGGAGGTTAAAATTGACTGGTTTACATAGTTAGTTACAAGTGAAAATAATAAAAAACGTGTCAAAAAGAGAAATCAAATGAATCGAACTATCTGTAACGCTTACAAAAAGGAATATACTTACACTTATAATCATAGATGTAGTAGCATTTATGTTTTTTTTTTCTCTCTCACCATTTTACAGACTGAAAATAATAATTTTGGGCTTTGACTTAAACTTATCTTTTAAATTAATTTTAAAAACCTTATTTTATGATTTTTTCTAAAATATCAGACTCATAAGTGGACGTGAATGAAGATCATGGTATAAGGCTTTAATTAAGAGATTCCAGCTTCGAAACTTCCCGAGTATAATAACCGATGTACATTCTTCTCCAAACCCGGGTTTGTTTTGTTCGATAGACCTTAAAAAAAACAAATACATTAACAATTAAATTAAAATTAATTAAGAATGAAAAAAAACATTTTTAGAATGTGACCTTAGTTGCTTATAAAATATTTTGTTCGGTTCAGTATTGTATGTGAAAGGTATATAAAGAGAATCGGCAGCTTTAATAACCATTCGCAGTTCACTGTGCAACAAACAATAACCTAAACAAAATGGCCGCTAAGGTTTGTTTTAATTCGTTATTGTAAAGTGATTTTGGTTACATATAATATAGATGTATTATATTTATAAGTCCACAAGTGAAAAACTAATAGTCGATGAGTACTAATAGGGATTAATGGTGACAATATGTTATTAATTACAGTTCATCGCTCTTGCCCTCCTGGTCGCGGCTGCTCAAGGTAGCGCCATTCACGGCCACAATGCTGGCTACACCTACTCATACGGAGTATCGGACCCTCACACCGGTGACGTCAAGAACCAGCACGAGACCCGCATCGGCGACAGTGTCGTCGGCCAGTACTCGCTCTTAGAATCTGATGGTACTAAGCGTACCGTCGACTACGCCGCTGACGCCCACAACGGCTTCAACGCCGTCGTACGCAAAGACCCAGCGTACGTTCATGCTGCTCCCGTAGTAGCTCACGCTGCTCCTATCGTTGCTGCTGCCGCTCCCCTCGCCTACGGCTACTCCAACGGCTACTCTAACGCCTATGCCGCTCCTCTTGCTCGCGGCTACTCCACTTCCATTGCCCACGGATACGCCGCTCCCATTGCTCACGGATACGCCGCTCCCATTGCCCATGGATACTCAACCGGTGTTGCTTCCTACGGTGCCGCTTCCCTTGGTTATGGTGCCATCGGTTACGGTGCTCAAGGTTACGGTGCTCATGGACTCTACGGTGGCATTTACTGAATAGCCTTAACGTAATTTATTGTAAACTCCAACGAAAAATGCTGTGATCAAATTAAAATAAATGTAAATAGTTACTTATTTTTTTTATTTTATTTATTTTCTGATCTTTTGAACTGAACATACTTTTAGAAATTCACTGTATTAACATTTTTTTTTAGCATTGACAGGAACTGTACAGGGTCTAGGATGGAAGTATTATCTATTAAATACTACGTAAAGTAGGTCGTACATTACTAGTATTTTTATATACGCTGGTAAATAAGATAAGGTTTGCTGATAGAAGTTAAAGTCAAAGGCGACACGCAACCACTTGATCGCATGTTCAACTGCTTGGCCACTGTGCAACCGTCGCTCAGATTACCAAACATAAAAATGTCTTTTTGTTATTATTTGAGGAATTACAGAAGTAAAATTAGTGAAGTATATATACTCTATTACAATACGTCATCGGAAAAAACGCTCGTTAGCGTGTGGATAACTTGAACAAAACTAGTGTAAATACTTATGCACGCGCATTAACGCGCGCCAACGCCCATCACCTGAACATGGCTGAACTTTATATGGATTATATGTTCTTGTTACCGTCCTCAAATTTATTTAAAATAGGGTTTGTAAGGTGTTTCATTTGCAATTTTGAGGTTTTATCTTCAGTATCAAATTCATCGCTTTCTTAACAATTTGTTCGACATTTGACAATCTTAAGTAGGTTAAGTTAAGTTTCTTCTGAATAAAAGATACGCTATGTGATTTTCTGTATGCCTGACAATGTGAATTTATTGATGATCGGCTGAGTTTTAAAGGTGTAAACAAACAAATTTAGTTAGGATTAACAGCAACATTCTACATTATACACTGCTAGCAACCCGCCCCAGCTTCGCACGGGTAGTAGAGACACTACGAGTAACACACTTACTTTAGTAAGTGTGTTAGTATAGTTTATTTTAGTTTTCTCCAAAACTACATTTATGTAGTCTGTAAGAAAATTTAAATAAAAAAATAAATTTAGAAAAAAATCTGTATACAGGTTGAGGTGGTTACAGAAAGGTGTGATCAAATTAATTGGAGTGTTATGTGTCGCCGACATAAAGTTAGGCTAGTTAGAAAAAAAAAACGATTTTTAGGCAAATATTTTTATTTTCAAGAGAAAATCCTTTTTTGGTTTAGTGCACGTTTTTAAACAACATGTTATGAATTCTCATGTCAATTTCGATGATTTTTGTTTTTTTAAGGTTCCGGTCCTCAAAAGAAAAAGGAACCCTTAAGGATCACTTTGTTGTAAATCTGTGTGACTGTTTATCTGTCAAGACCCTTTTTCTCAGGAACCCGTAAACGCATCAAGTTGAAATTAATACCAAGTACTTATGTCTGCAGTCTCTTGAAGCTTTATAAAAATCAAGCTTCTAAGTCAACGCAATAAGAAGACATGGCTATTTAAACCTAGGATTTGGCCAAATTCTAACATTTCGCAGGTAAATCAAAACCTATAGGGTACTTCCCATTGAACTAGATTCATGAAATTTGGAAAGAAGCAAGGTCTCACAGCACAAGTAAAGGAAAAAATCCGAAAATCGTTAATTTTATGTTATGTCTCTCTGTCTGTGTGTCTGTTAAGACATACAGACAGAGAACGAGTTCCTTTTCCTCAGGAACCCGTGGAGGTATCAAGTTAAAATTAACTTCAAATAATAATGATAGTAGTTCTTGAAGCTGTAAAAAAATTAAGCTTTTAAGTCAACGCAATCAAAAGATATGCCCATTAAGCCTCAGATTTTAACAAATTTGAACATTTCGCATGTAAATCAAAACCTATAGAGTACTTCCCATTGACCTAGAATCATGAAATTTGGTAAGAAGTCATACCATGCTTCTTACCAAATTTCATGTTTCTAGGTCAATTCATGGGATTCTAGGTCAATTCATGGTCATGGTCATGGTCTTTACTTGCTGTAAAGAGAAAAATCCGGAAGTCGTTAATTTGTTATTATACACATAAAAAATAGTTTTTATGATTACAAACTTATATTTTGCGGTTGGAAAGTTGACTTTGTCGTACATCGATGTATAGGAGAGAATTTTTAAAACCGCAAAGTTAAGTTTGTCTTTCAGAAAAGACGAGAAGAAATCTTCAAGAATTGATTCCCGAAATGGACGTACTATCTACATACAAGTTTGTTTGCTTACGGAACCCTCGGTGCGCGAGTCAGAGTCGCACTTGTCCGTTTTTGTTATTGCAGACATTTTTTGAAAAATCTGGACATTCTATTAATATTCTAAGTATTAAATACCCATAGTTTCAATTATGTCAGCCGTCTCCAATACTTTTTAGCCTTAATTGTCAATTTTTAACCCCTCCAGCTAAGCTAAATGCTTGTGTTAGGAGTGGGTTCACGTCGGTAGTGCACTGGGTGGGGTTCGAACCCGCAACTACTAGACCGCAAGTCCAACGCCTTAGCCATTACGCTACCGCCGCTTAAATCTGTAAATATGTACAAAGAAACACTTAAATTAATAGACATCTTCATGAACACAAATATTTGTACTGAGCCGCAATCGAACCCGCTAGTTGTGATGTTCTAGTCGAATGTTCTACTGCCGTGCCACAGAGGTCCTGAATAAACAAAACTGTCTTTATAATTAATATTTTGATCGGAGTCATAGAATACAAGATAGATCAAAATATTATCACAAATATTTTATTAAAGTCAATAATAAATATTGAGTTTAGTTGACCCTCTGTTAAATAGATTAGTTAAATCAAGGACATACACCTGTCAGTGGTGTAAAACTTGCGTCATAATTAAGTGTATGGACTTCGATAGAGAGGTTCAGAGATGAAAACTCATTGACTACACTTATCCATGTAAACCCTCCTCCTTGGACACCCATTTGGCATTGTTGGACAATTTTAAGAGAACGATATCATTTTCAAAAAAAAATAACCTTTCACTAATACTGTTTCAACAAAAAAAATATGTAAGTACTTACATTTTTCGAGAATGTGACCTTACTTGCTTAAACATGCGTATTATTAAATACTTTGTCCGGTTCAGTATTGTACGTGAAAGGTATATAAAGCGAATTGGTAGCAATTATTAATCATTCGAAGTTTACTGTACAACAAACAATAACCTAAACAAAATGGCCGCTAAGGTTTGTTCTATTTAATTATTGTAAATTAATTAGTTACATTTATATTTGTTTTTTTTAGATTTATAACTACATAGAAGTGATAATTTCACACTAGATAAGTTAATAGTTTCAATTTGTCGTTAATTACAGTTCATCGCTCTTGCCCTCCTGGTCGCGGCTGCTCAAGGTAGCGGCATTCATGGTCACAATGCTGGCTACACCTACTCA
This sequence comes from Euplagia quadripunctaria, assembly GCA_963859945.1. Classification (NCBI taxonomy): domain Eukaryota; kingdom Metazoa; phylum Arthropoda; class Insecta; order Lepidoptera; family Erebidae; genus Euplagia; species Euplagia quadripunctaria. Next base: position 4,436,978 of record OY982563.1, on the reverse strand, counting down.
TACGGAGTATCGGACCCTCACACCGGTGACGTCAAGAACCAGCACGAGACCCGCGTCGGCGACCGCGTCGTCGGCCAGTACTCGCTCTTAGAATCTGATGGTACTAAGCGTACCGTCGACTACGCCGCTGACGCCCACAACGGCTTCAACGCCGTCGTACGCAAAGACCCAGCGTACGTTCATGCTGCTCCCGTAGTCGCTCACGCTGCTCCTATCGTTGCTGCTGCCGCTCCCCTCGCCTACGGCTACTCCAACGGCTACTCTAACGCCTACGCCGCTCCTCTTGCTCGCGGCTACACCCAGGGATACGCCGCTCCCATTGCCCACGGATACGCCGCTCCCATTGCCCACGGATACGCCGCTCCCATTGCCACAGGATACTCAACCAGTGTTGCTTCCTACGGCGCCGCTCCCCTTGGTTATGGTGCCATCGGTTACGGTGCTCAAGGTTACGGTGGTCATGGACTCTACGGTGCCATTTACTAATAAATAGCCTTTAATTAATTTATTGTAACCTCCAATGAAAAAATGCTGTGATCAAAATAAAATTTGAAAAGTTGTTACTTATTTATTTTTTTATTTTGTTTCTAACCATCTGCTCTGAAATACATTGTGTAAAAATTTAATATTTTTTATAATATAATCATATTTTTGAACTCCAAAGCTTCTCGACGTCGACAGAATATTTTACGCTATGAGTGTAATGATAAAAAAATATAACATGAATATAATTTAGGTAATAGGGAATCGGAAAATATTAGTTTCAGTTCACAAATTTAGAAATTAAATTTTATAATTTATGTCAAAATTTTCACTTTTCTATCTGTTCTACAAATCTTCGGAATGGGAATGGGAAACGGAAGCCACTATGACGTTACGTCATCACATCAGTAAAAAATAGGTAAATTGTAAATTTTGCTGTAAATTTTTGAATAATTTATTCCTCCCGTGTATTTTACTCAAATATAACCATGGACAACGGTTTTTATATAAAAAAAGGGTTCAAAATTTTGTTTCTTAAATTATTATTACTAAAGTGGGAGCACATTACTTTCTTTATTATTAACCCCTGAAACCAAGCTAAATGCTGGAGTGGGAGCGCAAAACTATATCGCAAGACCGACTGCTTTGAAATTACGCTACCATCGCACGCTTAAAATAACAATCACAAACAACTAGTCGTTATAATTTGAGTAATTTCAGAAGTAAAATAAATCAAATATGTCGATGAATTAGTCATATATACTAAGTACTACGGATACTCAATTATTCTCGCTTCCTACGGCGCCGCTCCCTTGCCTCAAGGTGCCATTGGTAACGATAATCACGGTTACGGTGCTTGTAGATTCTTACGTAGCCATTTACTAAATAGCATTAAAGTAATTTATTGTATACCATCGAACAATGCTGTGATCAAATAGAAATAAATGTACTATATTATTCTTTCTCTGATGTTTTCATACAAATCCTGTCTGGAAGACATTACTTTTAGCGAAAAGACCGCATTATACTCACCGCCTATTATCAATTGTTTCTAACTGTGTTTAATTACTGTCCAAAATGTGGCGTACAATGAAGAATGTTCTATCTATCTATAATTAGTAACTTATTAGTTACTTTTTATTTTATTTATTTTCTGATCTTCTGAACTGAAACATTCTTGTGGAATTTCACTCTGTTAACACTGAATATTTTTTTTAGGATTGACAACAAATTTACATGTTCTTGGAGCCAATTTTTTTTTAAATACTACCAGTAAAATACTTACATTATAATAGGCAAATAAATTAGTTTGGAAAAAAAAAATCATTGAATCGATTTTGAAATCTTGTCAAAAGTTGGATTTGTGTAAGTTATATGTAAATATATTTTTGTTTATTTTTGACATATTTTTAGCCCCTTAACCTTGTCTTAGCTAAAAGATAAAAAAAATGTGAAATTTGGTTTCATCTAATTTTTGTTTGTATTTATACATTCATGTGCTAAGATAAATGTGCACTACAAGTTACCGTCGTATACTGTACTAGCTGCGCCCCGCGGTTTCACCCGCATAAGTCCCGATTCCGTGGAAATATCGGGATAAAAAGTAGCCTATGTGTTAATCCAGATCTCCAGCTATGTACATACCAAGTTTCATCGCAATCGGTTGAGTAGTTTTTGCCTGAAAGAGTAACAAACATCCATCCATCTATCCATACTCACAACCTCTCACCGTTATAATATTAGTAAGATAGTCCATCCGAAAGGATGCCTGTAAGTAAATTTTCACATATTATGTTAACAGAGATTGCAGACTGCGATAAGACCGCTCATTGTACTACTGTTTTTAATGTATTTATTCTTTATGATTGTATCTTTCCTTGGCCCTATCGTAGTTAGACTGAAAGTCAACCCCACCTTAGTTGGAAAAAAGGCGCGGAGGATGAGGAGCATGAGTAACTTTCCTGGGCATAATTACGCTTTTGGCATTATTAGTTGATAGTTATGATTTGTCAGGGAGTGGTAAAATATATTATGTTGTTAAAAATATGTACATGCTCTTTATAACTCAATTTACGCTATAATGAAAGGTAACTTAATAACATTAATACCAATAATTACTAAATGTGTTGATATCTCGAGAAAAATGAATTAAACCATATTTAGAAAAAAAATTATGTACAGGTTGAGGTTGTTACAGAAAGGAGGGATCAAATTTATGGAGTGTTATATGTCGCCGACAAATAGGTAAGTTAGAAAAAAAACGATTTTTTAAGAAAATATTCTTTTTAAAGGAAAAATTATTTTCTGGTTTAGTGCACATTTTTAAACAACATGTTATGAAATTTCATATCAATCACGATGATTTTGTTTTCTTAAGGTTCCGTTCCTCAAAAGAAAAAAATAAATCCTTATTGGATCACGTTGTTGTCCATCTGTGTGTCTGTCTGTCTGTCAAGACACTTTTTCTCAGGAACCCGTAAACGCATCAAGTTGAAATTAATACCAATACTTCTCATTGAACAAGAACGATTTGGTTACCAAGGTCTCGCAGTACAAGGAAAGAAAAAAATCCGAAAGTCGTTAATTTTTTATTATCTATATGTATATATAGTCTGTCTGTTAAGACCCTTTTCCTTTTTCAGCGGTCCCTTGAAGCTGCAAAAAAATTAAGCTTTTAAGTCAACGCAATCAAAAAAAGATTTTACAAATTTGAACACTTCGCAGGTAAATCAAAACCTATAGGGTACTTACTTCCCTATGACCTAGAATTATGAAATTTGGTAAGAAGCATGGTCTGACAGCAAGTAAAAGAAAAAAAACGAATGTCGTTAATTTGTTATTATATCACATGAAAAAATAGTTTCCGTGATTACAAACTTATATTTTACGGTTGGAAAGTTGAATTTGTCGTACTTCGATGTAAAAGAGAGTATTTTTAGAATCGCAAAGGTTAGTTTGTCTTTTGGAAAAGACGGGCAAAAATCTTCAAGAATTGATTCCCAAGATGGGCGTAGTATCTACATACAAGTTTGTTTGCTTACGGAACCCTCGGTGCGCGAGTCAGAGTCGCACTTGTCCAGTTTTTTTTATTGCAGACATTTCTGAAAAATCTGGACATTCTATTAATTTCCTTAATATTAAATACCCATAGTTTCATTCATGTCAGCCCTCTGCGTTACGAAATATTTTATCTGCCTGACATTTTTTAGCTTTATTTGTCAATTTTCAATTTAAATTTGTCACTTGCAAAATAAAATATCTGTAAATATATACAAAGAAGCACTTAATCTAACGAACTAACTTAAAACTAAGGTAAATAGACATCTTCATCTTCTACTGCCGCGTCACAAAGGTCCTCAATAAACGAATTGTTTAAAAATCAAAAAAAAAATAATTAATATTTTGATCGGAGTCATAGAATAAAAGATCAATCAAAATATTATCACACGTATTTTATAAAAGTCAATAATAAACATTGAGTTTACTTGACCCTCTGTTAAATAGATTAGTTAAATCAAGGACATACACCTGTCAGTGATGTAAAACTTGCGTCATAATTAAGTGTATGGACTTCGATAGAGAGGTTCAGAGATGAAAACTCATTGATTACATTACTCATGTAAACCCTCCTCCTAGGACACCTATTTGGCATTGTTGGACGAATTCAAGATAACGATCGATATCATTTACAAATAAATAACTTTAAAAAAAATGTAAGTACTTACATTTTTCGAGAATGTGACCTTACTTGCTTAACCATTCGTATTATAAAATACTTTGTCCGGCTCAGTATTTTACGTGAAAGGTATATAAAGCGAATTGGTAGCAATTATCAATCATTCGAAGTTTACTGCACAACAAACAATAACCTAAACAAAATGGCTGCTAAGGTTTGTTCTATTTAATTATTGTAAATTAATTAGTTACATTTATATTTGTTTTTTAGATTTATAACTACATAGAAGTGATAATTTCATACTAGATAAGTTAATGGTTTCAATTTTTTGTTAATTACAGTTCATCGCTCTTGCCCTCCTGGTCGCGGCTGCTCAAGGTAGTGGCATTCATGGTCACAATGCTGGCTACACCTACTCATACGGAGTATCGGACCCTCACACCGGTGACGTCAAGAACCAGCACGAGACCCGCGTCGGCGACCGCGTCGTCGGTCAGTACTCGCTCTTAGAATCTGATGGTACTAAGCGTACCGTCGACTACGCCGCTGACGCCCACAACGGCTTCAACGCCGTCGTACGCAAAGACCCAGCGTACGTTCATGCTGCTCCCGTAGTCGCTCACGCTGCTCCTATCGTTGCTGCCGCTCCCCTCGCCTACGGCTACTCCAACGGCTACTCTAACGCCTATGCCGCTCCTCTTGCTCGCGGCTACACCCAGGGATACGCCGCTCCCATTGCCCACGGATACGCCGCTCCCATTGCCCACGGATACGCCGCTCCCATTGCCACAGGATACTCAACCAGTGTTGCGTCCTACGGCGCCGCTCCCCTTGGTTATGGTGCCATCGGTTACGGTGCTCAAGGTTACGGTGCTCATGGACTCTACGGTGCCATTTACTAATAAATAGCCTTTAAGTAATTTATTGTAACCTCCAATGAATAATGCTGTGATCAAAATAAAATTTGTAAAGTTGTTACTTTTAATTTATTTTTTTATTTTGTTTCTAACCATCTGCTCTGATATGCATTGTGTAAAAATTTAATAATTTACATAAGTAATATATCTAATCATATTTTTGAACTTCATAGCTTTAGCTCGACGTCGACAGAGTATTTTATGCTATGCGTGTAATGATAAAAAAATATAAGATAAACATAGTTTATGCAATAGAGAATTTGAAAATATTAGTTTCAGTTCAAAAATTTAGAAATTAAATGTTATAATTTATGTGAAAAAAATCAGTTTTTTTGTCTGTTCTACAAATATGGGAAATGGAAGCCGCTATGACGTTACGTCATCACGTCAGTTACAAAATAGGTATTTTTTAAAGAATTTATTCGTGTATTTTACTCAAAATTAACCATGGACAACGGTTTTTGTGTAATCATATGCCTACCCAGAATAAGCTCTTTTATGATAGGATTTTTTTTCATTAAATCCTGATTTTTGTTTTGCCAAATTACGTAATATTTACACATCGATTAAGTATTGTCCTATATTCCATCCATAACTTACATACATACATCAGGATAGAAACTAATTCTCAATTTTTATTTCTTTTTCTTTTACTACCGCTATGACGTCATGACGAATGAGCAACATGGCCTACAAAGTTTTCATTAATTTCCGCGTGGAATTTAAAAATGTAAAATTGAGTTGTTTGCCCAAAAAGGATGTAAAACCCTATTATTGTTAAATTTTGTTTCTAAAATTATTATTACTAAAGTGGGGGCACATTACTAGCTTTATAATCAGCCCCTGAAACCAAGCTTAATGCTTGAGGAGTGGGAGCACGACCACTTGATAGCAAGACCGACTGCTTTGAACTTACGCTACCATCGCACGCTTAAAATAAAAAACCGCGTCGCTTCTCTCGCTTATGGTGCCATTGGTTACGGTGCTCATGGACTCTACGGTGCCCTTTACTAATAATTAGCATTAATATAATTTATTGTAAACCCCAATGCTGTGTTAAAAATAAAATATGTGAAGCTGTTACTTTTATTTCTTATTTCTATAGTTTCCAACCATCTGCACTGGACATTATTGTAAACACATTGTGGAAATAACAACTAACGTAAACTACGATTTATAAATCTCTTATCACTACATATTATAAAACAAAGTCCCCCGCCGCGTCTGTCTGTCTGTTCGCGATAAACTGAATAACTAATGAACGGATTTTCATGCGGTTTTCACTAATAGACAGAGTGATTCATGAGGAAGGTTTACGTGTATAATTTGTTAAGATTTTGTGGAAATTGATTGAAATATGTTGATGATTGTTAAAGATGTCTCTGCTACCTTGGTTACCTAGTTGCTGGTAATAGAAATAAAAGGATTACATTGCAAACCAAAGATGTGGCAATCAGTAGACTAAATATTTAAAAGAGTACAGAATAGAATATGTTTATTTACTTTTAAATGTAGGAACATCAATAATAGACAAATGATTAACAGAAAGTGCATTTTTTTATGATATAGGGGGCCAACGAGCAGACAGGTCACCTGATGGTAAATGACTACCGCCGCCCATGGGCACTTGTAACTCGAGAGTCACAAGTGCGTGGCCGCCCTTTAAGGTGGGAGTAGGAGAAGAGGGGGAGAGGGGGAAGAGTGGGAAGAGGGGAGAGGGGAAGGATGGGAATAGGGGAGAGGGAAGGGTTAGGGCCTCCCGTAACCTCACTCACGCGGCGAAATACAACGAAGCATTGCTTCACTGCCGGTTTTCTGTGAGGCCGTGGTATCACTCCGGTTGAACCGGCCCATACGTGCCGAAGCATTTTTGTTTACTAACGAAACCCTAGGTGCGCGAGTCAGACTCGCACTTGTTCCGGTTTTTATTCTCAGTTTAATTTTCCTTTCTGACTTTAGACGCCAAAATAAATTATAGTTTTGAGTATTTTTATATGATTTTCAGGGATTATTTTTTCCATTTTGATTTAAAATCAGATTCAGACGCTAAGATTTTAAAAGTAGGTAATAGAGTTACACAAACATTACAGTTGCATTTATTTAACAAACAAATAAATAATAAGTTACGTAAAAACTTCATTAATTATAAGATTGGTAACCTTGACACGTAATTTTTTTATTAAAATGTACGCCTCATTTAAAAAGTGAATATTATGAAGAAATCCTTAGTAAACTAGATACAAATATAATGAACAAAAGCGTAATAATAAAAGGCGTGACACACAAAATAATAATAATAATACTGGGATCAATCTATCATCACTGACAGGACTATTATTGCCAAAAAGCTTGATATAATGGTGATAGACTAATTAGATCACGATTCCCCATGACGACAATCTCTTAAAAGCTGAAAAACAGAAAGACATACAATATTTGGACTTAGCCTTCGAGATTGTCAACATGTGGGATGTGGATTCCACAATCATTGTGCCGTTGGCCATGGGTTAATTGCTAAGAGCCTTGAGCAACACCTTCAGAGGCTAACGTTAGGCGGCTGGATTAAGGGCCTGATGCAGAAGGCAGTCCACCTCGATACGGCACGTATAGTGAGGAGGTTTCTGTCACTGGAACCCTAACCACCGGTAGCTTGGTCCCTATACCCGTCCGGTCCCTATATAACTAGGTATTCCTGTGACTTGGGAGTTAGTGTTCTGCCATAATTATGATCACAATGTCCTTTTTTAAATAGGTTTGACATAGGTTGCAATCTTAATAAAGTTTGTAAACTCTAACAGTATTTACAATGATATTAAACTGAAAATGGGAAATAGAAAAAAAATGTGTATGTGTGTGTGTGTGTGTGTTTGTGGGTGAGTGGGTGTGGATGTGAGTGGGTGTATGTGTGTAAGAATGCGAGTGACGACGGAGAGTGCAAAAATGTATAAGTATTGAGCGGAGTCTCCCTGAATAAGAGATAAATCGAGCTAAATTACTTTATGGCTTATTTAATGACTTACCTTAAGCCATTAATAATAATTATTGCAAAGTAAAGAGTACACCAGCGATATAAGCCCTCATGTGACTATCTAAATAAACGTTGGGCTGAGCTGGATGGATGAGTTCAAAAGAACAATATGATTTACAAAAATTACTTTCACTAATACGGTTTCAGTCAAAAATATATTACCAAATTTTTTCAAGAACTTGACCTTAGTTGCCTCATTGTTATTATAAAAAAAAAATGTTGCCACCGGCCCAGTATTGAACAAGAAATGTATATAAAGAGAATCCGTAGCAAATATTAATCATTCTCAGTTCACTGTGCAACAAAAAATAACCTAAACAAAATGGCCGCTAAGGTTTGTTCTATTTAATATTTGTAAAGTGAATAAGATATATTCATTTTATTAGATTTATGAGTTTAGAAAAATCAATTTAATACCTAATTGTGACTATATGTTATTGATTACAGTTCATCGCTCTTGCCCTCCTGGTCGCGGCTGCTCAAGGTAGCGCCATTCACGGCCACAATGCTGGCTACACCTACTCATACGGAGTATCGGACCCTCACACCGGTGACGTCAAGAACCAGCACGAGACCCGACACGGCGACCGCGTCGTCGGCCAGTACTCGCTCTTAGAATCTGATGGTACTAAACGTACCGTCGACTACGCCGCTGACGCCCACAACGGTTTCAACGCCGTCGTACGCAAAGATCCGGCGTACGTTCATGCTGCCCCCGTAGTCGCTCACGCTGCTCCTATCGTTGCTGCGGCCGCTCCCCTCGGATACGGTTACTCAAACGGTTACTCCAACGGCTACTCTAACGTTCATGCTGCTCCCCTTGCTCGCGGCTACGCTAACGGATACGCCACCTCCATCGCCCACGGATACGCCGCTCCCATTGCCCAAGGATACTCAACCAGTGTTGCTTCCTACGGCGCCGGTCCCCTCGCTTATGGTGCCATCGGGTATGGTGCTCAAGGTTACGGTGCTCAAGGTTACGGTGCTCTAGGTTACGGTGCTCTAGGTTACGGTGCTCAAGGTTACGGTGCTCAAGTTTACGGTGCTCATGGACTGAACGGTGCCATTTACTAAATAATGTTAAAATAATTTATTGTAAACTTCAACGAAAAATGCTGTCATCAAAATAAAATATTAGTGTAAATAGTTCCTTTGATTTTTATTATTCTATAAATTGTCTTACTGAAAATATGATTACAATTTCAAGTTTTATTTTTACAAGTATTTATATGATCCGAGCTAAAAGTGGAGTACTTTTAAGTATATTTTTAATCCCCGACGCAAAAAGGAGATGTCTTATAAGTTAAACATGTGTATTTGCTGTCTGTCTGTGGCATCTCAGATCCTAGACCCATTCTGATGTATTTTTTTTTATTTGGTAACTTAATTGAGTGCGTTCTTAGCTATAATTCGTTCACCCTTCCGAAGATATCAACTCATTTGTAATCATTGAAGGGATTTTCAAGTCGGAGGTGTATTAATTTTTTTTATCTATACTTTTTATAATAATACGTTAATAGTACTCTTATTACCACCCCCAGTTACATGAAATGCTTGTGAAAGGAGAGAAACCATCACATTAATAGTGTACTAGGCGCGATTCGAACCCGCCACTGCCCGCGGACTGGAGACTGACTGCTCAACTAAATCAGACGAGTCCTGGTTCAGCCGAGCAAGGCCGGGCCGGAGCAGGCCGCCAAGGGTTACATAATTTGAATAATTCACGGTTAGGGTACAGTTTGCAACATAAATTACTCAATGAAAGTAATTGATTACCTAATATTTAAAAAAAAAAAGTCAACATCAATTAAAATTATTAGAAGTTTTTTTGTATTACACTTACATTAAAATGGGAATTAAGAAAGAATTGGTGTGCCATTAACTTTTTTTTTCTAAAATGATACATATATTACTTTTACATTTTTTTTTAAGGAGGAAAGATAGTAACGTGGAATTACTAGTATTCCTGTTAACCCCTCCAGCTACCTTGGTGGAGTTCGAACCCACATCCACTTGATCACAAGTTCGGCGCCTTAGCCATTAGACTACTGCCAAACTAATGGTATAAAGTGTATTTTTCTTACTGGTCTTATTTGGTAAACAACCCCTAATGAAAATCACGAGTTTTTCTATGGTTACACATTTTTATCTGGGATTTTATGTTTTCAACTGTTTGAGAAACACGAACGATATGAATAGCACTAAAAATTGCTAATTAAACATCTAAACACATTATTTTTGTTATAATCGAAATATGGATAAAATAAATTTCTACAGGTAAATTACGAAGATGACAATTTGACATTTCGAAATGCTATTTTATAGCTTACAGCGGCCATTCTCGTTCTCAGCATTTTGTCATTCTCACAGTTACTCTATAGCACTCTTATTGCGATGTTTGTGATTAAGGAAGCTATCACTTTATAAAAAGGGCTATTCTGACGAAATTGACTAGCACGCGGTCCCTATTCGGGGTTACTTTACCCAGAATAGGGACGCAAACACAGAAATACTTCGAGCCATTTAAAGGACCCTGATCAACATTTAGTTTTAAAAAATACGTAAAACAAAAAATATAAAAATAATCCTGACTTTCATTATCGTCACTACATATTATAAAACAAAGTCTCCCGCCGCGTCGATCTGTCTGTCTGTTTGCGATACATTGAAAAACTACTGAACGAATTTTCATGCGGTTTTCACCAATAGACAGAGTGATTCATAAGGAAGGTTAAGGTGTATAATTTGTTAAGATTTTGTGTAAATTGATTGAAATATGTTGATGATTGTTAAAGATGTCTGTGCTACCCGTGCGAAGCCGGGCTGGGTTGCCGGGGGGGGGGGGGGTAATTAGTTATAATATAAAAAGTTAAGTGAGTTAGTTTGTTTGTTACGCTTTCACGCCTTAACTACTTAACCGATCATCATCATAGTACTTTGTTCCCGAGGGATAGTGAATTTCTTCACAAAATTTACATTACGAAGCCGCCATCAACAAGATAAAAAAAAAATTATGATATGCAAACGAGCAGACCTGATGGTAAGTGACTTCTGCCGCTCGTGGGCACCTGCAACTTAAGAGTCACAAGTGCGTTGCCGGCCTTTAAGGTTTGAGTAGGGGAAGAGGGCGAATGAGGAGAGTGGAGGGGAGAGGGGGAAGAGGAGGAGAGGGAAGGGTTAGGGCCTCCGGTAACCTCACTCATTAGGCGAAAAGCAATGCAATCATTGCTTCACTACCGGACTACCGGTTTTCTGTGAGGCCGTGGTATCATTCCGGTCGAGCCGGCCCATATGAGCTGAAGCGTAACTCTCCCACGAAAGAAGAAGAAAATCTAATTGAGCTGGAAAACACAGTGCGTTACTAACTGAATAATCCTAACTGGGTCATGTACATAGATGACCGAAAAGAAACAAAAGGAATCTACGAGTAATCATATAATTAAATCATATTATTATAATTATAAATTATAAAAAAATTCAAATAGTATTAAGTAACATTCCATACATTTTGTTATGCGTGACCTTAATAGTGCTTCCTTTTGTAAGTATGTTTGCGCGACTCCTTATTATGCGTAAAAAGTGTATTAATACCTGTTATTAATCATTCGCCGTTTATTGTGCAACACACAATAATCTAAAGAAAATGGCTGCTAAGGTTTGTTATTTGATTGTATTGTAAAAATAATGTGTCTGTACATTTTTTTTTAATTTCATTTGTCTCTCAATTGTAGGTACATATACTGCCTTAATATCATGTTTCTGATATATTTAATACTAGCTGCGCTCTTATGTGTTTATCCAGGTCTCCAGCTATCTACATGTCAGGTTTCATCGCAATCGGTTTAGTAGTTTTTGCGTGAAAGAGTAACAAATCCAAACTTTCACGTTTATAATATTAGTTTAATTAATTAATATCTTTTCCTAATTCTAGTTCATCGTTATTGCTTGTGGCGGTGGCGGATCGTGGCGGCTGCTCAGGGCAACGGTCTCCTCGGTCATGGAGCTGACTACACCAGCTTCTCATACGGAATTGCAGACCCGTACACCGGTGACGTCAAGAACCAGCAAGAGACCCGTATCGGCGATAGCGTTGTTGGCCAGTACTCGCTCCTCGACTCTGATGGTACTAAGCGCACCGTCGACTACGCCGCTGATGCTCACAATGGCTTCAACGCTGTCGTACGCAAAGATCCCGTATACGCTCCAGTTGCCCACGCTTACGCCGCTCTCGTTGCCCGCGGTTACAGTTACGCTGCTCCAGTTGCCCAGGCTTACGCTGCGCCCCTAGCCTATGGTTACACGGCCCCTGTTGCTACTGGGTACTCCTACGGTAATTTCGCATATGGCGGTTACGGCAATTACGGCGCTCGCGGACTCTATGGTCTATACTGAACAAATTTCACCTAACTAATTTCTAAATGCCAATGAAGATAACTGTGATCATAATAAAATAGTCCAACAAAGTACTTACCGTATTTCATTTCATTTTGAAAGTTTTCATTTAGATAGCGCTATTAGTAGTACCGATGCTTTCTAATGGTAAAAAGGTTTACAATAACTCCATAGGAGAGACAGAGAGTTAATGGTAATCGGCCAGTGCCGCGAATGTTCAAAGGTATCGGCAATGGTTACATTCAGGTAGACCACGAGCTTGCTTGCCAACTTAACACTATTATCAGATTCGTAAAGAAACTGTCAGGCAAGGTTTGCGTAAACTATAATATATCGACGGAAGTTTGGTGCATACTAAACTATTGTATGAAAAATTCTGTTCCTAGCGTTGTTTATTCACTACATTATAGATACTTAACTAACCGTGTGTCCAATGGAATTTACATCGAACACATGTTACCGGTTCTTTATTCATCTACCTTTTCTTTTATGGTATAGGGGGCAAACGAGCAGACGGGTCACCTGATAGTAAGTGACTACCGCCGCCCAGGGGCATCTGCAGCTCAAGAGTCACAAGTACGTTGGTACGACTTTAAGGTGGGAGTAGAGGTAGGGTGGAAGAAGGGAGAGGGGGGAGGGAAGGTTTAGGTCCTCCTGTAATTTCACTCACTCGGCAAAAAGTACTGAAAACATTGCTTCACTGCAGGTTTTATGTGAGGCCGTGGTATCACTCCGATAGTGGAACTGTTCAGTGGCTACTAGAAAACACCTCGAATTTGAACTCATATGATTCGTTTTGACGAGTTCATCAGGGTTTAGTAACGATGGTCTGATGATAGAGCCAGGAGGATAGTGGAACTACTATGGCGTGTTTTTATAGTTTCTCAAACCTTTAATTAATTTTATAAATTCAAATTTGTTTACCTTGAGATTAGACTATTCAAACTTACAAACTCTTCAGCTTTTAAAATATTAGCGTGGATAGGATCAATTTCGTCTTGATAAAAATAGATATTAAAGAAAGTTCCGTGAAGTCAGCATTCCCGAGAAGGATTTTTTCTTTTTTACAAATCTTTTATAGCAGTCTTCCACCCGGTTTCTGAAAGGCTGATCAAAATATTTTTCAACTAACAGAGCTGTCAAGTCAACAGTGGTGTCAAAACAGAATTACTTATCTATAATCAATTTCTCTAAACACTCGAATGGTATTTGACATAAGATTTTGCAGTCAAATTTGACATAAGCTCTGTTCATTGATCCGATGATCAAATCAAAGTGCCTAATTATGCTTTTAGCAATTCAATAAAGGTATAATACTTGACAAGAGATTTGACGTCACACTAGTATGCAGGCAACGCGGAAGATGCAGTGGATGCCACAGATATTATATAATAATAATAACTTGAGACACTTCCCACAGGGCCGTCTGCTCCAAAACTAAGCAGAGCCTGTACTATGGTAACCGGACTGCTGATAAACATACTTATTCCTAAAATAAATTTGTCCTGTATCAAATGGAACCCACAACTTCTGGCTCAGCAGTCAGGGTCACTAATATTCTTCATTGGATTTTCTATTTGTATTCGTAATGAAAGATAACTAGCAATTAACATATATAATTTATTCGTAAAGTTAAAAAGCTTTTTTTAAATGCCTACATGACTAATTATACGCATGGTACTTCCTTTTTGGTATTACGTTAGTACAACTCATTGCCATACGTAAAAGGTATATAAAGAGAATTGGCAACTGATTAATCATTCACAGTTTAGTGTGCAACAAATAATAACATAAACAAAATGGCAGCCAAGGTTAGTTCTATTTGAATTCTAAAAAGTGAAAAAGTAATAGTGCCGTGGATATAATATTACCATTTTTCTTGACCCTTCGAATGCTTGACACTTGAGCTTGCATGCTTATGTTTCATTTGATTATATTTTAAATCTATATCTGTGGATTGCAAAATGCAACGGTTTAACAGTTAATAGTGCATGATAACCAGTTTTTGTATAATATTTGTTACAGTTGCTCATCGAGAATAAACTAGATGGTCAAATGTTCACCCTATTTATCAACGTTATCAAAATTTTATATACTTTCTGTAAAAATATTTGACTATAAATGTTTGAATGCGGCCCGGCCCCTACTTTATGGTAATTGATCAAGCTCGTGACTTTAATAATAAACTTCTCTCGTTTCAGTTCATCGCTCTTGCTCTCCTGGTCGCAGCTGCTCAAGGTAGCGCCATTCACGGTCACAATGCTGGCTACACCTACTCATACGGAGTATCGGACCCTCACACCGGTGACGTCAAGAACCAGCACGAGACCCGCATCGGCGACCGCGTCGTCGGCCAGTACTCGCTCTTAGAATCTGACGGTACTAAGCGCACCGTTGACTATGCTGCTGATGCCCACAATGGCTTCAACGCTGTCGTACGTAAGGACCCAGCATACGTTCACGCTGCCCCAGTTGTAGCCCGTGTGGCTCCCGTTATTGCTTCAGTAGCCACTGGCTACGCTGCTCCTCTCGCCGCCGGCTACGGTGCTCCTCTTGCCGCCGGCTACGGTGCTCCTCTTGCCGCCGGCTACGGTGCTCCTCTTGTCGCCGGCTACGGTGCTCCTCTTGCCGCCGGCTACGGTGCTCCTCTTGGCCTTGGATATAGACAGGGATATGCTGCTCCTCTTACTGGCTACTCATCATCTATTGCCCACGGAAGCCCCCTCGCTTATGGTGCTCACGGACTCTATGGTGCTCAACTGTACTAAGATAAAATTAAGATAATTTACTTCGGAACGCCAAGGAATGATGCTGTGACCAAATTTAATAAATTGTACATAATGTACTACTTGTTTTTTTTACAAAAACTCCTAATCACGTAACTAAGTGCAATTCAACGTGGATATGATTTAATTAGTGCGACCAAACACAATGCGTCAATTGATGTTAGAACTCAAAAGCCGCTGCGTCCATGATCCGTTCCGGTCATCAGTAATCTAACCACCAACTGTTTTAATATTTAACATTTCGCCCTGTAGTACATAATGGTATTTGCTCTAGAATAAACTAACATGTCCTTAAAATATATTTTTGTAATCACTGTTGTGAATCGTGGACTCATATGATTAGTTTTGACGAGTTCAACAGATTGGGTTTAGTAACGATGGTCTGATGATGGAGGGGGTGGATAGCGGAACTGTTTCTTACTTTTTAATTTGGTTCGCTACTATGGCGTGTTTTTTTAGATTTATAAGCTATTTTTTCAAATCAGACTAGTTTACCTTGAGATTAGACATTTCAAACACACCAACTCTTGATTTTAAAATAATTAGCACAGGTGGGTTAAATTTGGTATTGATGCAAATAGTCTCAAGTCAACTGGCTTGATCTCTGGATACCTCTGATTTTCAAACATGTTAAAAAAACCGTCGCGTCGTGAAGCCAACATTCCTGAGAGTGTTACATAATGTTCTCAAAGAAATTTATCTTTTTTTAAATCTTTTAGCAGTCTTTCACTTGGTTTCTGAAAGGCTAGTCAAAATATTGTTCAACCAACAGAGCGAAAAATAACCTGAGCGAGGCTCGGTCACGCAAATAATGATATTATAATCAAAGTATACTCGTTAATGATAATTTTCATCTTGTAACATTACTTAAACTTTTATCATGACACATGTGTAAAATTATGTGTAAAATGGGCCCTTATAGCTAGCCTAGCTATGTAAGTGCTGTTTTATGGAGCTCGGGGGTCACTCTAGGCTAGGCAACGCGGAAGATTTCTTAAAAAAAGATAACTCCCGCACTAGCAATGATTCCTATGTCGCTGGAGACTTTACAAACATACAAACAACGGACACAAAGAACACCCAGACTCGGGGCAACTATTTGTGGATGCCACAAATGTTTGTCCTTTGAGAGAATTGAACCTACATAAATCGGCGTGGCGTAGTCGCGAGGCGACCACGTTAACCATTGCCCAGTGGATAACTTGAGACACCTCACACAGGGCCGTCTGATCCCAAACCAAGCGGAGCCTGTACTACGGTAACCAAACAGCTGATAAACATAAATATTTATTACTCAATATGGTAAATATTACTTTTAGATAAATTGCACCCAGACATAGAACAAATAATTCTGCTCATCACACAATTATTTGTCCTGTGTCGAATCGAACCCACGACCTCTTAAATTATGACACTGTTAGGCACGGGCGTCTTCCGTGATATAGGGAGGTTATGCCTTTACACTGATTTTAATTTTTAAATCATCACTACATATTATAAAACAAAGTCCCCCCGAGTCTGTTTTTCTGTTCGCGATAAACTCAATAACTACCAAACGGATTTTCATACGGTTTTCACCAATAGACGGAGTGATTCATGAGAAAAGTTTAGATGTATAATTCATTAGCTTTTGTGTAAAATGATTGTTGAAGATGTCAGAAAATACAAATATATGCTGTGCTACCCGTGCGAAACCGGGACGAGTTACTAGGACATAAACAAAGATCAGCCCCAGGAACTTAAAATAATAATAATACAAAAAGAAATAGCGTTACAAAATCGGGTAAACTTGAATTATCGGCGTGATTTCCTATTTGTAAAAATATAAAAGTATTTCAGAAACGGTCACATAAGTGTGCGTAACTCGAAGACTGCGACTGCGAACTGATCGCTGAGAAGAGCTTATACATATGAATGTATGCTACATAACATCACTGCAATGAAATACTTGATAATTTGTTACTAAACTACTAAATACTTGTTATATTATACTAGCAACCCGCCCCGGCTTCGCACGGGTAGCAGAGAAATCTTCAACAATCATCATCATATTTCAACCAATTTACACAAAACCTTAACAAATTACATACCTAAACCTTCATCATGAATCGTTATATCTACTGCTGAAAACTGTATGAAAATCCGTTCAGTAGTTTTTAAGTTAATCGCGAATAGACAAACAGACGCGGCGGGGACTTTGTTAGGGTTCCGTACACAAAGGATAAAAACGGAACCATATTACTAACTCCGCTGTACGTCCGTATATATATCCGTCTGTCACCAGGCTGTACCTCAGGATCTGTAATAGGTAGACAGTTGAAATTTTCACAGAATATGTATATATGTTGCCGCTATAACAACAAATAATAAAAACAAAAATAAATTAAAAATTAAAGGGAGCTCCCCTACTAGTATTTTTTGGCTTATAGTTTTAAATCTTGTACGATGGTGCGGAACCCTTCATGCGCGAGTCCGACTCGCACTTGGCCGGTTTTTTATAATAATTATGCAGTGATTATACTTTTTTTTGTATATGACAGCGTAAAATTAAAATCTTAAATCAGTCTTTGTTTAGAAGGTTCTCTTGAAAAATCACTTAAAATAAATATGTTAAAATTATTTCATTCTATTTACGAGTACTATATTGCGAATACTGAAATGGGTGTGTGGTGGAACTAGGATTGACCAGGGGAAGAATTAATACATTAGAGCCTGAAAGTAGCGCCAGTTGATAAAAAATTGAAGAGTAATAGATTATTCTGGTATGAACAAAATGTGCTGAAGTGCGTTTTATGTTTAAACGACCACACTGCCTCTCGGTAGTCGTTTTTATACACTCTCAACAATAACACTTACCTGACATCTAGTATTGCACGAATCCAGAACTGGGAGAGGCTGGTAATCTGTCATACAGGCCTGTCCTAGTACAGATACCAGTCTCTCACATAGAACTATAAAATATTGTGTAAAGTAAGTTTGTTTTGTATTGCCTAATGTATTGCTGTACTGTGTGAGAGAAACAATAAATTATTATTATTATTATTATGTATGGAAGTTGGTGGGTATGGAGAAAGACCAAAGAAGAGGTGTAAGGACTCCGTGAAAGAGGATATTAGTAGAAAGAGAGTTAGCAGTGAAATGACGAATGAAAGAAGAAAACAAATAATTTGGGCAAAGGTTAAGAGATGATTTACAAGTTATGTTTGGATTTTAATTTGGACATGTCACGCATTTTTATAGTTATTTATAGCTTAAAATACGTTAAATTACTGGTAAAATCTAGGCCAATGTTGCCTTATAGCTTTTAAATTACTTTTTAATTTTTTATCATGCTTCCAAATATATCAATTAAACAGATTAAAAGTCACTCTCCAACTTTTGTGTACAGAAAATCCGAGGAAAACTGTAAACAATGTAAATATATAATTATATCCTTCATTAGACTTTCTAGTTGTATATATAACAAAAGATTCCTAGCAATTAATATATTTAATTTATTCGAAATATGAAAAGTTTTTTTTTTCAAGTATACGACCTTAGTTTTATGTATGTTACTTCCTTTTTGGTATTACGTTAGTATCATTATTGTACGTGAAAGGTATATAAAGGGAATTGGCAAACCTGATTAATCATTCACAGTTTAGTGTGCAACAAATAATAACCTAAACAAAATGGCAGCCAAGGTTTGTTCTATTTGATTACTTTATTATAAAAAAAACATTTAACAAAAGTAACTGTGCCATGGATCGAATATTACCATTTTTCACTTAACCCTTCGAATACTTGTATTTAATTTGATTCTATTCGAAATCGGTATCTCTCGATTGCTAATGCAGCGGTGTAACATTCAACAGTGCACGATTAACAGTTTTGGATATTTTGCATTCCATTTTACTGAATTGTGTATAATACTTGTTACAGTTATTCATTGAGAATAAACTGGATAATCAATTGATCAGTCTATTTTGAACATTATCAAAATTGATTATTTAGTCTGTGAAAATATTTGACTATAAATATTGAACTCCAATCCCTACTTTATATTAATTGATCGAGCTCGTGATATTAATAATATACATTTCTCGTTTCAGTTCTTCGCTCTTGCTCTCCTGGTTGCGGCTGCTCAAGGTAGCGCCATTCACGGCCACAATGCTGGGTACACCTACTCATACGGCGTATCGGACCCTCACACCGGTGACGTCAAGAACCAGCACGAGACCCGCATCGGCGACCGCGTCGTCGGCCAGTACTCGCTCTTAGAATCTGATGGTACTAAGCGCACCGTTGACTATGCTGCTGATGCCCACAATGGCTTCAACGCTGTCGTACGTAAAGACCCAGCATACATTCACGCTGCCCCAGTTGTAGCTCGTGTCGCTCCCGTTATTGCTCCAGTAGCCACTGCATACGCAGCTCCTCTTGCCACCGGCTACGGTGCTCCTCTTGCCGCCGGCTATGGCTACGGTGCTCCTCTTGCCGCCGGCTACGGTGCTCCTCTTGCCCTTGGCTACGGACACGGATATGCTGCTCCTCTTACCTCCGGCTACTCATCATCTATTGCCCACGGAAGTCCCCTCGCTTATGGTGCTCACGGACTCTATGGTGCTCAACTGTACTAGAATAACATTAAGATAATTTACGTCGGAACGCCAACGAATGATGCTGTGACCAAATATAATAAATTGTACATAATGTACTACTTGTTTTTTTTCACGAAGGCTCCTAAGTACCAAAATGTAATTAAACGTGGATATGATTTAATTTGTATGAACAAACACAATGCCTCAATTGTGGTTAGAACTCACTGGCCGCTGCATCCGTGGTCCATTCCGGTCATCAGTGATATAACCACCACTTTTTTATTTAATAATATCTCGGCCTACAGTACGTAATAGAATAATAAGTACTAGAAATAACCTAACATGTACCTAAAATATTTTTAATTATGCACACAGCTCACTTTGTGATAAGCAGTCAGCGTTTATGCCATCAAATGTTTATATGCTTACCAAAAATATAAAACCTGAGAAAAAAGTTGGTTTTAAAACTAAAATCAACTTTTAACATAACAAAAGTTTAAAAAAATTCAGACCTGAACTACACACATCAAAAGTGTCTAGGGATCAAGTAAGTTTTAACTAAAAAATATATATAATTAATATTTACCAAATCTAGTCTTCCAGACTGGCTTCTTACTTTAATTCCTAATGTTTAATTCCAATTTATCCCTATATTTTGTGAAAATTAAGAAAATTTGCAATTTTTGCAGACTGTGGGCAATTGTCGTGAATGAAATGGCAAAAAAGGCAAAAATGAGGATATTTAAACTTTTATTGTAAAGATAAAAAATTAAGAATCTGTGTTTCCACCACACGAATCACACGAATGATCACGTCTGAAACAATCCTCTCCGTATAAATCTGAGCATTGAGGTTGCCCCTGATTCAAATGAGATCGGTTTTTCCACCGATCCAAAAACCGGTCCATACCATTATTGTTCTCTCTCTATATGAATGAACTTCCTGACAAGATTTCAAACGTTCTTAACGTCCAGAGATCCTCCAAACTCGAGTACGTCTTGTATCCGGTCTCATAACGAAACGAGATTCATCGGAAAAGCAAACACAATGCCAATCTTCTTCCTCCCGATTTCTGTGTTCGCGAGGCCATTGTAAACGGGCCCTACGATTGCAGGGTGATGTAGGTGGAACTCTCAGCGGCCTTCTGGAACGCGGACTCACTTCACGTAAACGATTTCGAATAGTTTGGTCACTTATCAGCAAGCCTGAAGAGCTGTGGAGCCTCGTAACCAACATCATAGCAGTTATGGTACGATTCCGTCGAGCAGTATTTTGGATGTATCGGTCTTGTCTGCGAGTGGTGATGCGAGATCGTCCTCCATGTTGCTCGGCCACGCTGCCCGTGATACGATAGCGTGTCCAGAGGCGACTTATGACGCTCTGTGTAATGTCAAGAGCAGCAGTCACAGTACGTTGGTTGGAATCAGCTTGCAACATTCCGACGGCTCTCATTATCTCTTCTCGTGTCAAATGATGTTGTCGCTCCATATCGATGCAATTATATGCAATGCAATTTATAATCAAATTTTAAAGGAAATTATTTATTCAAATAGTGAAATTCACTAAGTGAATAACTAACCCTTCCCTCTCCCATATTCCCGTCTTTCCCCTTCCCCCCTCTTCCCACTCTTCCCCCCTCCCCCTCTTCTCCTACTCCCACCTTAAAGGGCGGCAACGCACTTGTGACTCTCGAGTTGCAGGTGCCCATGGGCGGCGGTAGTCATTTACCATCAGATGACCCGTCTGCTCGTTTGCCCCCTATAGCATAAAAAAAAATCTCAATTGCGGCGATACTATAAAACGTACTCGATCCTTAGACATTTTTGATGTGTGTATTTACTTGAAAACAAAACGCAAACCCCACGAGCCCAAATAATTCGTCACATGAGAAACTTTATTAGGTTATTAAAACGTTATGACGAAACTTCAATAACACGATAAGCGTAATAAAACTTCAATTGACACCAATCCAATTGAACAGTGAATACGACGGTAATATGCTAGTTACCCATTTTTTATTAACTATATCATATTTCGTTAGCATTAGTGAATGTAAAATGATACCATTCATTGTCGGGGGAGAGACGGCACAGATAGCCGACTTTCCTTACGCAGCCCACCTTGGAACTCGATGTATGGATGAGAAAAGGGAGTATATGCTATCATGGATCTGTGGTTCGTCTATAGTAACTCAGAATGTGATACTGACTGCTGGCCATTGTGTGTATGGCTGTTTTGAAGATACTGTTATAACGATATCTGTCGGCCATGATTACAAGATAAAAAATGGTGTGACTACAGCACACAGCTTTCTCATTCATGAAGATTACGATGATAAATCATTGAGCAATGATATTGCTTTGGTTAGAGTTAAGATGCAATTCAATTTCAATGAAACTATTAACCGTGTGGCATTACTGAAAAATCCGCCGTACAAAGAAGAGGCTCTGGTCGCTGGCTGGGGACTTATTGATGTGAGTATTACAATTACAACATTAAAGTACTCGCAAAGATTTCTTTTCAAATAATGTTCCGGATACCTTCCTTTTCACATTCTGGTACATCGTCTTTTTATGTAATACAATAAAGAATCGTTTTTTATTTGCAAACATACCTTGACCATTACTTTAATGGTGTTAAAACATGGTGAATCATAAATTTTACATAACCAAAAAAAATAGATTTATCTAATAATACTTTTCAATCATTTCCAGGAAGAGACAAATGAAATACCACTAATTCTTAGATACACAAAACAATATGTTTGGGATATTAAGGACTGCTTAGACTTATTCGAGTGGATTCCAGAAGGAACCTTTTGTGCTCAAAACATAAATACATCAGGCTTTACAGCTCAGTAAGGAATCTTACTAATAGTATACACGTGAAAGTTTGTGAGGCTCGAAGGATGGGTTTTTGTTTCGTTTGTAAGCGTTTGTCTTGAAACTCATCTGATGAAAAGTGACGAAAAAGACGAAGATGGTACACGCCTATCCAAGAGAAATCTATTCACTATACTCTTTTTTATTTGGCACACAAATAGTTTATGACCTGGATTAATACATAGGATAAGCAAGACCACGCGGGCGAAGCCCTAGTTAAGGATCGTTATGTGCATCTGATAAATAGCTTTTTTTCAGTTTCAATGATTTTGTTTTAATTAATTTGTATTTGCATTTACGGACAAATCCGGATATTCTAAATCCTTAGTATTTTTTACCTATTATTTTTACCATTTATACCATTTATAAATTATCAAGTTCTGAAACTCAGGTTTAAAATAAGCTTTTCCTAAAATTGACAGAGGTTTGTTCTATTCTCGGGGTCTACTAAACCCTTAAATATCACCACATCTTTCTGTATCACCTTGCATACTCCTGGATCTACTAGTTTAAAAAGAAAATTAGAACAAATTGACTTGTAAAAGTATCTGAAAAGTATATATTTACGAATAAATAATTTATTCATAGTAACGATAACTACAATTTGTATATTTTTACAGAGGGGACTCGGGCAGTGCTCTGGTAGTTCAGGGCTACATACAGCTTGGCATTGTCTCCGGCAAAGATCCTGAGGCAAGTGCGAGCGTTGCTATCTACACCGACATAGGTTATTTCTACGAATGGATACAGAACAACACGCAAAAAATTATTTGTGAAGTCTAATTATTTCCTTTTTTTAACTGAAAATTTTAAGTAAAGTATTTAACGAACAACTAAACCTTAATTTAATATTTTTTTGTAAAATGAATCTCATTCAATGCAGCCTGTCTAGTTTAAAACCGGATAGGAATCCTTCAATAAGCCTGCCTGTCGCGTCGGTGTCAGTTGCTATAATTATATATAAATAATAATTTTTATGGTGGTAGCGCTGTGAAAAAGTTATTAACATTACATAATTGTATTATTTAAAAAAAATCCCCGCCGTCTCCAAAACTACCGAACGGATTTTCATACGACTTTCACCAATGGATAAAACGGTTCATGAGGAAGATTTAATGTATAATTCATTAAGGATTTTTTATAAATTTGCTGAAATATGACGACGATTGTTAAAGACGTCGAAAAAAAGTCATGCTGACTATTTGCTTTACTGGTGTGCCCCGCTTAAACCAATGGAATTATATGAAAACAATGTAAAACAAAATTGTTCCTCTTAAACTCTATATGTCTACCTTCTAAGATTAACACGCTATAACGAATGAACTTTGCTATAAAATACTTTTTTTTAAATACTGATTAAAAATATTGAAACGTTTTTAAATTGAGCCATCTTTATGTCATTAAATTATACCAAACTATACTAAATGAAACCATCGTTTTCTGTATTCTATCTAGATTAAAATTTACCGTATCCCAAACAATTTAGATTAGTAGTTTAATTTTCACAATTTCGCAATAGGCTGATAGGACACTACGTCAGGAAAAAATGTATATTATATACTCTGATACCCGTGAGAAGTCGGTGCGAGTTGCTAGTTTTCAAAAACGAAATAAAAACCTCTCCCTCTTTACCATATCTCTGCACCTCCACCACTTCACTCTTTATTTCTGCATCACCAAAAGGTTGACTCACAGAGAATGCGTTCGCCTTTGTACAACATGTGAATGAAGTTTTAATGAATAAATAAATAAAATAGGGTGTCAGAGTAAAGCAGACATCTCTCTCGCGTACTATCCACCACAATGGAAACTTGATTATTTTATTGATAATATATAAATGATTATGATTGATATCTTAGTGGTATAATAAAAAATAATAGTCCTCATAATTGGTTTTATGAATCATTAATTTTTTAGCTCATCAGAGAATCTAAGAATACCTATATTTAGGTCATTATCATTATTGTTCTCATGTAATGACCATAAATACGTATAATAGTGATACTGAAATAAAGAATTTCTTGGTCGAACATAGTCCTGAATTTTGGTTTTCATTTTCAAGTATTAAAAAATCTGACAACACTGAAAAATGTATGTCATTCAATTTCTGAGTATTTTTCTTTATTAAGAGTCCAGTTAACCTTTCACTAGTTAAAACAAACATATACACAAAAAAACGCAACTCATGTAGTAATTAATATCACAAAAATCTCACAAAAGTTTTATAATTGAACCAAATATGTGTCCATACAATTAATGACATTTATATATATAAAAAACTAGCTTTTAATTATTATTTGCTCTGTGATTGAAATAGTAAAAACAACACTTCTTTTCCCATACAGGAAAAGAAGTGTTGTTTTTACTATTTTCCTCACAATTTTCACATTTTTTCTCTCCATAAGAACCTTCCTTGTGCCTTAACAAAAATTAGAAAAAAAATAGCCGAATTGGTCGAGCCGTTCTCGAGTTTTGCGCTTAGCAACACATTTGACGATTGATTTTTATTTATCTAGATTAAAACCGATAAACCATCTAATTTGTAATCGAAAAACATTTCAGTTCTTGCTACTAGAAATTCGACAAAATGCTAGAAACTTAGTAGGTATTAGGAACTCGACGGCATTGGTGGAAGCTAGAAAGATTTTTTATTCGTTTCACACAAACTTCACTCATGAAGGTAATATTGGTATGTTCATAAAACCATTGTTACGTAATGCAGGCAATGCTTAATTAGTTGATAAGGAATAATGAACATTAAAGGAAAATTTCTTTAATTTTAGATTGGTACGTTTAATATCAAAAATGTTAGTAGCTCTATATATTTGTATTACATTATATATGATAAGTTATAGTGATTGTAAAATGGAAGCAAAAATTGTCGGTGGCATAGTACCCATTATTTCAGAATTTCCACATTCCGCATACCTAGGAATACAGTGTGAGATGAAAGTTACTGCCGAGTTACTTGGCTGGGTTTGCGGTTCATCAATTTTAAATCAAAAGTTGCTATTGACCGCAGCACACTGTTTAGCGGAGTGTACACCTAATAGCTGGGTATCGGCGTCTGTTGGACATGTCCTTGTGAAAAAAGGATGCCGATCATCAGGCTCAAGCTATCTCGTTCACGAGCATTATTACCCTGATTCAACTATCAATGACATAGGCCTGCTGAAGCTTAGAACTCCAATTAAATTTAACATTAACGTTAATCGTGTGGTGCTTATGAAAAAACCACCATACTATGAAATGGCTCGGTTAGCCGGTTGGGGAGTCATCAATGTAAGTCTCTTCTGGATAATCTTTATAACGTACTAGCAGTGCCCCGCGGTTTCACACGAGTAAGTCCCGATCCCATGGGAAAATAGGGATACAAAATTAGCCTATGCGTTAATCCAGGTCTCCAGCTATCTACATACCAAGTTTCATCGCAATCGATTCAGTGGTTTTTGCGTGAAAGAGTAACAAACATCCATCGATCCATCCTTCCAAACTTTCACATTTATAATATTAGTGGGATTAGTGGGATGTACCACCGGCTCCATCCATGGTAAATGAGAGACTATACAACTGTGCCGAATAGTGATAACCTCCGGTTTCTGTAAGAACACTAAAGAGATCAAACGGTATCTATTTTACTGAATCAATTAAACATATTCTTTTGTTATGTGAATCTCTTTTTGTATGGCAACATGGTAACGCAATGCAAGGATTTGCAAGTTAATTGACATCAGATGTAATAGTAAAGTAATAGGTAATAGGCCTTCGTCTAACAGTGGACGGCGATAGGCTGATGATGCTTATGATGATGAATAGGTAATATTTTATTACAATTCTAATACTAAACTGGTTAACTCCAATGGTCATTGGTGACATCGTGGGTAAAATTAAAGCCATCTATAATAATATTATATTTGAAATACATAGATTAGAAATATTTTAAGTAATGCTAATTTGTAACAAATTTTGCGGATGATTTGACTATTAGAATAATGTTAATTGATGTTATGGTAACTAAGACTAATCTAATATTTTTATTTCTACACAAATATTTGTAAGGAAAGTAATATACTATTAACTGGGGTTTATAGGCCACATGTGATATATTTCACCCTTAAAATTTCACCCCATTTCACACTCATAACTCGGATTAACCCTAATTTATTTCTCCTGTTGGTTGTGCTATATTTTCTTTTGGTTCCGACAATTTGCATACTGTTATTTTTCTTTCCAAAAAATTAATTGAACTGGTCTATTAATGCCAAAGCTTAAGTATTTTGTTTTCCTGTAATGGTATTTCTTAACTTTTTATAAAATCAAATCAGGAATTGCCAGCATCAGTATTTTCGCAGGAAAAAATGCTTCCATGGTACTTTATTAGATGTGCCTGTTAGTGTAGTGGTAAGTGATCCTGATTGCTGAGCCAGAGGTCGTGGGTTCGATTCCCACCCAAACACAAATAATTGTGTGGACAAATAATTGTGTGGACAAATAATTGTGTGATGAAATTGTTCTGTGTCTGGGTTTAATTTATCTATAATATGGATGTATTTAGAAATATATAAGTATGTTTATCAGCAGTCTGGTCACCATAGTACAGACTCTGCCTAGTTTCAGTTCCAGCGGCCGTATGTGAAGTGTTTCAAGTTATTATTATTATACATTCTATACCTACTAAAATTTTAATAAGTAATCATCTGAATTTTATGTATAATTAACTTCACACAACACGCGGTCGTGTGGGAAATGTGTCAAGTTATTATTATTTGTTTTCAGTAGTAAATTTATGGCGATAAGTTCCTTGATTGCTCTTTTTTTTCACTATGCTTCTTGTATTACATAAAAATTCTGAAATTATTTAGTATGTATAAAGTAACTCTTATTTATTCTCCTTTTTAGGAGAAGTTAAATACATTTGGAAAGAATCTTAAATACATAGAGCAACATGTATGGAATTTGTCAAGCTGCTTAGACCTCTTAAAAAGTATACCTCGAGGCACTTTTTGTGCATCGAGTAATAATGAAAATGATTATGCAGCTGGGTAAGATTTGATCAAAAATATATCGCCGTATTTAACACAGATGCCTGTTGAGAGAGATAATAAGGTGAATGAACTAAAACGAAGAATGTTAAAAGAGAAGACTGATATTTTGGACCATTTATCCTACAACGAGTCACGACTGGATGTTTTTCTTTTAGATCAAAGCTATTAAAAATTCAGAGTCTTATTCAAAACTGTATTAATGAATAGTCCAGTCATTTTAGACATTTTAAACCCCAATCTGGGAAAAAATTCCTAGTGAGCTGAATTTTTGTATACACCTTTATTACGGTGTTATTATGAAGATGTGAAAAATCGACATCGATATCGTGCCGGCTAAAAAAGTCACAAAGGTCAAAAGGTCACGAAAATCTGTTTTTCGCAAATATTTCGCGACCTATTGCTCGGATGTCAATAGAAGTAATTTTAAAAATTGTTCCTCATAAAATTGTCTACAAAAAATGTCTTTTGCAGTTTTTCTATAACATTAACTGTTTTCGGATTAAAGCGCTGAGAAAGCAACTAAAATGCACTCACATACGGTATTGTATACCGCACACCAAGGCGTAAACTCTATTGCTTTTTATTAATATTTGTAAGTGTCTTAAAAACTTTTATCTTATATTTGGACGTTTCGGGAAAAATTATATAAAGTTATCTTGTAGAGGTTTAGGTTTTTAGTAAAATCTACTATATCTCAGTCAAATGACCTTCACTGTCAGATGTTCCGTATTTCATTGTTCCGAGAGCCGTCCCTTTATATCTGCTACTGCCAGTCGGACTGAGTTTAGTTCAGTTGAAAATTATTTCTTGAGTGTTAAACACGTTTATTTAATTATTTTCTGCTCTTAAATAGTTATCATAATGATTGATAAATGTTTTAAATGTGATGAATTATTATCGGATGGTGATGTTGTAGGAGTTAGGCGTGGTCTACAAACATTAAAAAATGCTAGTGTCTCTAGAGGTGATGATAATATTGAATATTTAAATACTGTAAATTTTGTGAATGTGCATAGTAATTGCCGTAGAAATTATACAAACAATTTGAGTATTGCGGCTCATAAACGACGCCAAGTAGAACTGAGTACATCAATTCTTACGCAGAGATATTCGTTTTCTTAGCGCTGTAATCCGAAAACAGTTAATTTTACAGAAAAACTGCAAAAGACATTTTTTGTTGACAATTTTATGAGGAACAATTTTTA
This sequence comes from Euplagia quadripunctaria, assembly GCA_963859945.1. Lineage (NCBI taxonomy): Eukaryota > Metazoa > Arthropoda > Insecta > Lepidoptera > Erebidae > Euplagia > Euplagia quadripunctaria. Next base: position 4,407,984 of record OY982563.1, on the reverse strand, counting down.
AAATGACCTTTATTGATCTCCGAGCAATAGGTCGGAAATATTTGCGAAAAACTCATTTTCGTGACCTTTTGAGATTTGTAACTTTTTTAGCGGCTTGATATCGATGTCGATTTTTCACATCTTCATAATAACACCGTAATAAAGGTCTATACAAAAATTCAACTCACTAGGAATTTTTCCGCAGATAAAACCTAAAATGACTGGACTAGAAAATATTAATGTTTAAGATATATAAAAATAAAAATCTCTACCAAAAATATATTACATATTGAATTAAAGTCATATGTTCTTAGTAAATGAACACAGTGATAACATAAAGAGAATTTGAGACTTTTTTATATGTAATGCTATGCTTTATGCTAATGTCAAACACATAAAAGTCTCACGTTTGTTTATGTATGACGTATTTATACGCTCGCATGCTGACAGCTGACTAGATTATAGAATTACACTTTTTAAACGTCAAACTTAACAGTTACCGGGGTACCGCAAGGTTACTATACTAATGCCAACTAGTAATTATTACTATGTTATTTATGTATAGATTTAATAGTCTGTTTTTTACAGGGGTGATTCTGGCAATGCCCTGGTTGTCCGAGGCTACATTCAAATCGGACTGGTGTCCTACAAAAAACCTGAGACAAGTCAACACGTGATCGTCTACACAGATACAGGCTTCTTTTACAATTGGATTAAAGAAAATGCGATGCGCCTCCATTGCGACGATTAATATTTAATAATTAAAAATTTTACTACTTACTTTACTATGAATAAATTGAAAAGTTTAAAAGCTTTCCTCCGTAGAAACATACATCCACAAAAGTTGGTAGTTGGTTTTATCGTTGCATGCTTCATGATCAAACATACCTTTAGCCGAATAGTAAAAAAGGTTGAGGTACATTTTTTAAGATATAGGGGGTAAACGAGCAGACAGGTCACCTGATGGTAAGTGACAGATAACAAGATACATTGCTAACAATAGATACCCGTTCCATATCAAATGTCGCGTCAAATAAATTTTCGAGCGGCGATCAAACATATTTGGTATATTTGATCAAAGGTTACATAATCTTTTTCTTTACATGGTGGCAAGGCAAATGGATAATTGTTGACTAAGTCCAAAACTCCTGCCCCAGTGTATTTTACTCCTCTAAACACATAACCAAATATCCTATAACCCCTTTTGATTATAGCAGTTCCGTAAGATTCCACTTGCGATTGCTTCGTCTCCACAATTTCTTTACACCAAATACAGAACGGTAAATTGCGCAAGGTGACTTTACATGCCTTTGTGGGGATATCTGGTGAAGATAATGACCCAATCCAATTCGGTCGGCTATCTAAGTTACAGGCGGTTCACTTAAACTGGCAGAGTTTACAGCCAAAAGAGTATCTTTTAATTTATCCCTTCTAAACTGAATTGGTACCTATTAGGAAGAATGAATGCATTACATTCGGTAAATATATCAAATTCTGCTTTTCACGATTTTTTTTTTTCTATCGTGTAGAAACCCCATCTACGCAAGAACCAGTCAACAGCAGATCCTGATCTGTTGCTGTTAGGCAACAACATTTATGCTTTTGGCAAATGTTTGTGTTTTCGTCAAGTTAAATATATATGAAGGCCGGGGCATACAATGGGCGGGACGAGACGGCAACATAACCTGAATAGTTTGTAATGAGAACTAATCTAAAAAAAAACGAGGTAAATCGTAGCTTGTATTTCTACTAATGAGTAGAATTATCAGGGCTACGTGGGGAGAGGGCTCAAACAGGACTAGTGTTGCGAATAAGAAAGGCACGCGCGGAACACGTCTCGTTACCGTTTAGGGTCTACTTTTACTAAGATTAAGGTTACGAAACTCGTACCCTTCGTGCATGCCGTCATGGAGACTATAGGTCATCAAAAAGTTACCATGGCATGGTTTAGACACCGTTTGCATCACCTCTTCGGCCAAAACAACTGTACAATAAATTTAAGTACATATAAACTGAAGCGGTGGAATGGAAAGAGTGGCTACTAAGACGCTCCTCTAGCTAATTCTCTATGGCATGGTTGCCACAATTGCGGCGTTTCCTACGACAATTCGTACCCTTACACCTGCCGGAGCTTGATGCAAAGCCCAGCTTGGACAGCTGGGCCTTAATTTTTCCAGGCGCAGGCCTCAAATCCCGCTCAAACACCTAATTGAGACAAAGTGGCAGATCCCGCTGTGATTGAAAATGTGAGGCGTGTATTAAGCTTGTTAGGCAACTACTATTATACATACTACTATTGTTCTAGCAAAGTATTTATTTTATCACTACAATGACTTAGGACAAGAGTCCTAAACCGTATGTTCATCTAAAATGAAAACCTACCGCGTCACGCATAGAGTATTTAAAGCTACTAAAGAATATGCATAAAAATTAACCGCTATTTTCATTGGTTAATTTGTCATTAATTAGTCGAAACATGACCACATAATTTCGTTCGATATCAGTATTTTCTACACAGGACACTACTACATGAATATGCAACGGACTCAATTCATGTTGATTGTATCACACTTTGTTATTCTTATCAAATGTGATATGCAACCATTCGTTGTTGGTGGCGAAAAAGCAGAAATATCGTCGTTTCCTCATGCCGCGTTTATTTATAGTTCATGTAAAGAAGACAAAAAAACAGACGCATATGTATGGATCTGTGGCTCGTCTATCCTGAACCAGAAGATAGTCCTAACAGCAGCGCATTGTCTAACTAGCTGTGGAGGCTCACTTTCTACAACTGTATCGGTTGGACACGAGCATATTGCGCACGGTGTTCTATATTTAGTTCAAAAATTTGTTATTCATGACAAATACAGAGACGAAGAATTAGATAATGATATTGGCTTGGTGAAACTCAAGACTCAACTGACATTTAGTTCAAAAGTTAAACGGGTGGTGTTGATGAAGAAGCCACCATATGGAGAAGAGGCAATTGCAGCCGGCTGGGGATTAGTTGATGCAAGTATTTATAAGTTATTTACACCTCTCGCATGTATGAATACAAAAAGATAAACAATATCAAATAAACGCAAATCCAATTGGATAAATAGTTAAGTTCTGCAGTTATTGTCTTTGTCGTACTTAGTAAAAAATATTTTTCGAAGTAGTCGCCAATGGCAGTAATACAGGTCTTGATACGTTTTGTAACCAGGTGCTTATCACATAGCTTCAGTATCACTCTGGAATACAGTGGCATGTCTTCTCAAAAGCGACATAGCTCCTAAAAGCTCCTCATCCCTTGAAAACTTGCGTCCCTTCAGTTGCTTTTTTACATACGGGAATAGTCCAAAGTCGCATGGTGTGAGACAACTTTTTTGTTATATTGTAATGGAATAGGTGTTTGTCTTCCAACTCACCTGGTGGATAGTGAAAATGGTATACACCTATCTAAAAGCTTGATCCGAGCTTGTCCGTCGGATCCATATAGTCTGGCTCGATGTGCAGTGGCGCATGATCTTGATGCAAAAGCCAAATATCGAGTCTTGACTTTGGTCGTTCAGTTTTAAGGCTTCTAATACTTGAGGTAAACATTCCTCTGTATACAGTCAGTATAGTATGTAGCAGTAAATCTTCCCTTTATCAAGCACAACCGTAGCCAATATTTCTATGTTAGTAAATACAGCAACCATAATTATTTTTACGTATCGGAACATTTTCACAGACGTCGGCGGTGGTTCATCTTCAAAACGTTGAAATAATACAGCCAGATTGCATCACATCTACATGTAACAATCGAATTCATGTAAATAGATTGGACGTCTTCAATTTTTTTTAATATATCACGAGAACAGGTCACACGTTGCCGCGATTGATTTGAATATACCACCGTTCTATGGTCCTTAGAGATGGACAAGTTTTTCTCAGTGCGCTACTCATTTCCTCAAAATAGTTTTGTTGAGTTAAGCCATACTTAAAGTTTTACAAAATAATTACATGAATGTCATGACGAGACATCCGCCATTTTCATTTAGAAAATTAATTTAAAAATCAAACAATAGATTCTTTTCCTCCCAATTTGTTTCTTTTTTTTAGATTTCAATTAGAGTTTATGGATATGACTTAACAATATTATGATAATATCTAGTTTGCATACAACAAAACTTACGTAGCGCTACGTACTACAACGGGATTAATGACAAAATCAGGAAACATTTTTGCTTTAGGTTTGATTCTGCCATCGACAGTGCGGCCCAATATAAAGTGAACCTCTATAAAACACTTTGAAAAAGAGTTGATAGTAAAAATAATATTTAAACAACTATGTAATACAACTATGTGTCACATTGTAATTAATATAAAATGCCTTAATATCTCTTTGAATTATGTTGAACCATCCTTGGGTTGTCTGGAACTTCTGGAAGCGACGTTATTTAGCAAATGTATATTATCTGATCAACAAACCTATGTATGATACTAATTTGAATTGTCATAAGGCGAACAAATAAAGTATTATCCAACATCCATGTGGTCAATAAAATCACTGTTTCAGGAATTGAAGCAGAAAAAAACACAAAGGCTTAGGTTCACAAAACAATACGTGTGGCAGAAAGAAGATTGCCTTAAACTATTCATTGCTATGCCAGATGGAACGATTTGTGCTAGGAGCAAGGATGAGTCCAGTTATATATCAGGGTAAGGAAAAATAATTATCTACTTTATTGATAAGAACTTGATAACTGTGAAAGACCACAACTTTGCCTTAATGGAGAAGACTGTGCCCAATCCCATCTAATACAAAATTAGGATGCTCCGACGGATGGGCTCATGCCTGGCGGATCACGGCCCAACGGTTGATGTTGGAAGTTGTATATATACTAATCGACCCAAAAATTTTCCTTGCGCGATGCAGAATCAGTAGTTACTACGTAGATCAGCTCGTCTTTGCTAGGTGATGTTGAAGTATGATTTTGCTGTATACAGGATACTTCTCACAAGTTACGTACTTTTTTTACAGAGGAGATTCAGGTAGTGGACTTTTAGTACGTGGTTACATCCAAATAGGCATTGTCTCATATAAAGAACCTGAAACAAGTCGAAGTGTAGTTGTCTATACCGACGTAGGAAGTCACTACGAATGGATAAGGAAAGTAGCAAATAAATTAATGTGTGTATCATAAATGATGTTTCTTTTGTAGCTAAAGCTTTGTGTAAACCATGTACTCAATCTACAGAAGTTCCTTTTTCCTGGCTTCATTCATTAAATATTGGAATGAAATCATCTTATTTTTTTTTTCGCCCGTTTACCACATTGCCACATGCTGCCAACGCCTAACCTTGTTGCGTAGCTAAATCCATTTAAACAACAATCATATCTGAAATATTTTCCGTCATAAAAACTGCGTTAATTATTTTAGATGCCGAACATGTACTAAAAAACTAGACCAATCGCTACTACGCTTAACTTTAGACGGATGATAAAACTGTTAAATAATCGCCTAATCGCTCTCCAACATTTGTTTAAATACTATCTAACTAGCATACTTTTCAAGGTAATTCGTATAATATTTTTATTTACATTCCCATTTGACGTAGCTTGTGATAATACTAAAAACTGCTTTAAATTTCGGCGAGAACGGTTTTAAACTTGTGCCATTTTTTTTTAAACTATTAAAATTAGTCGGACCATCAGATCTTCACAACCCAAGTACTAGGCGATATCGAAGTTCTGTAGTTAGACCAGGTTGTCGGACTTTTTAGGGCTGCAACTACCCGTAACGAATGCCGCAGATGTTCGTATGGTAACCGGGAACGACGACTTCACTTGCTCTCTGAGGTACGGTAGGGTCTAGATGTGTTAAAAATGGTCACCCATCCTAGACTGACCTGGCTAATATCCTTAACCTTGTAATGTGCTAACTTACTTGGTTACCACTTAGCCACGAGTCCCTTAGTTATAATCCTACTAATATTATAAACGTGAAAGTTCGTTGTTTTGTTTTATATCGTTAAACAGTAGAACGTTAGAAATAAATAAGTTTGTTTTTTTTTCTTTTTTTTTTTTTGTCACCAGTCTGGTTACCATAGTACAGGCTCTGCCTAGTTTGGGATCACACGGCCGTGTGTGATATGTGTGAAGTTATTATTATTATTATATAGCCCTAGTGCTATAAATTTTAGCGAGAACGGTTTTAAAGTTGTGCCATTTTTTTCTACTACTAAACTGCCACGCAAAATATAGAAGTTCAGCCGTATCGTAGTTAGACTGGAAGCTGACCCCAACTTAGTTAGGAAAAGGCGCGAAGGATGATGATGATGAAATACTATTATAACTAATATAAATATACTTGAACAATACGCAGTAATGAAATTTATTACCTATAGTAAAATTATATAAAATGTCCTTTAAAACGCTATTAAAATTGACCCAAAAATTTATAAGAAATTGTTTAAAGCTTTATGTGAAGTGTTTTTAGGGTTCCGTTCCTCAAATGGAAAAAATGGAACCCTCATAGGATCAATTTGTTGTCCGTCTGTCTGTCCGTCAAGACTTTTTTTCTCAGGAATACGTGGACGAATCAAGTTGAAATTAATACCAAATACTTATCTTTACGGTCCTTTCAAGCTGTAATAAAATCAAGCTTCTAAGTTTAACGCTATCAAAAGATATGGCCATTTACGAAACCCTCGGTGTGCGAGTCAGACTCGCACTTGTCTGCTTTTTTATATTATTTTTCGGTCTGACTCAGCTATTTATTAGCTAAACATAACAATGCTGTAATATGAACACACGTTTCTGTAGCACATTGTATAAGAATTACCTGAAATATCAGAAAAGGAAATTGCCAAAATAAAAAGACCAGTAGGTCATCAAAGTGTTCCACATTGTGCTCCAAATGTTTTTCGAAATGCATATATATGTATGTATACATAATTATATCATTGTTACGCATAGCTGTTCACTAGCATCTTTGTTCATTGTCCCCGTGAGAGTAAATCTACTTTGTTGTAATCCGTACTATCCGTACTTGTCCGTACTAATATTATAAATGCGAAAGTAACTCTGTCTGTCTGTCTGTCGCCCTTTCACGCCAAAACTACTGAACCGATTTTAATCAAATTTGGTACACAGGTAGTCTAGAGCCCGAGAAAGGACGTAGGCTACTTTTTAATGCGAAAAAAGGGGTGGAAGGGGTTGAAAGGTGAGGATGAAAAGTTGTATGGAAGTATCGTCATATGTATAGCTAGAAGCTTGAAACTTATTTTTTAGGCTGTTGATTCGATATAAATACACTATTCCACGCGAATGAAGTCGCAGGTACAGCTAGTAGTATATAAGTGAAGTCAATATTGTTTTGTTTTTAATCCATCCCAGTTATCTCATGTTTTCCCGTCTGGCAAGTTTGGCCCTTATACTTGCGCGCTATCGTGAGGTCCCGATTCTTGAGTGAGACAAATAGCTACTGATTTTTTCTATTAAGAAATTCTCAGTAATATAAAGTCTGGAAAAGTACCTGGTAGATGGTAAAAATAAGTTCACCGCCTACTAGGTGGGATCAAAAATATAACCACGAGAATGCCAGAGAACGAATAAAGACGGCAGGTTATATAGATCACTAATTACTACTATTCTTGTTAATCCCTCTAACAAAAAGAAAATGCTTTTGTCTTTCGATTTACTTCTGTCGTATATGTAATGGTTTGACCTACTCACTACGCACGCTACCGGCTTTTTGGTTTGTCTATTGGCACCCAAGTGTTATATTAAAAACAAGTTTGTAATGTAATGTAATTTTAATTCTTATTTGTAATGTAATATCAATAAATATTTTTGTGCCATATAATGTTAAAAGGCTTTTAATACAACGAAATAAAACATGGTATTACTAAGACATAATTTATAATTTTTTAAATACTAAATCACAGTTTAACTACAGTCATATTTATCACCAGTATGGTCTAGCACCAGCTCCAATACCAGCGCCGTAGCCTCCATTAAAACGGTCTCCAAATCCTCCATAATGATGAGGGGAGGCCTCCCCACGGGTTAGGCTAGTGTAACTGTGGGCTAAGCCTTGAGGTCCAGCGATGCCATTGCTAAGAGAGTTAGCAAGTCCATGCGCAAAAGGAGCACCGAAGGCACTGGGTTGAGCACCGTATCTTCCGTAGGCAGTACCATATCTTCCGTAGGCACCACCATAGCCTCCATAGGCATCGCCATAATCTCCGCCATAGGCACCGTTGTAACCGAAAACGTGAGATCTAGGGTAGGCACGGGGAGCTTCATGAACAATAGAGTTTGAGAAATGGGATACAGCGGGGACTCCCTGAGGACCAGCCACGGGACTGCTATATCCGTTAGCACCAGTGAAGGGAGCATACCCAGGTCGAACGAAGTTACTAGCTAAAGGATTAACTGGGTTTACAGGACTCGGATGGGTGATACCGGCGGGGTTAGCTAGAGTATCGAAGACACCAGGATGAGAGAGGACACCGCGATGGCCAAAAGTTCCATGTTGAGCAAAGACTGTTTGATGAGAAAGAGCAGCAGATTGAAACAAACGTGTTTGGTGACCCAGAGCACCAGTATGAGCTAAGGCTGCTGAAGCTGGTAAAGTACCGGGGTGAACTTGACTACTAGGGTGGACTATAGAACCTGGGTGTGGAACGTTATTAAAAGGGGCTAAAGCAATTGGGTGGGGCAGAGCACCAGGTGCAGCGAGAGGTCCAGAATGAGGTTGACCACCAGGATGAGAGAGAGTGCCAGACTGTGGGTGAGCGCCAGGATGGGGAAGAGCACCAGCTTGACTAATTGGTTCCCGATGAACAAGAGGCCCAACAGGTGTGATTGGAACAGCGTGGGCAGGTGCAATTGGAGCAACGTCAGCAGGTGCAATTGGAATAGATTGGGCAGGTGCAACAGATCCATTAGCAGGCCCGACTAAAGGTCCAGACGGTCCCTCCGTCCCAATGATAGGCTCTTTTCGAACGACGGCATTAAATCCAGTAGCGGCATTTGCTTCATACTCCACTATTCTTTTGGTTCCATCAGACTCTAGGAGCGAGTATTTGCCGACGACACTGTCACCAACGCGTTTCTCATGTTGATCTTTAACATCACCAGTGTGAGGGTCAGCGACACCGTAAGAGAAGCTCGAGTAATCACCACTGCCGCATACAGATACCACCAGCAGTGATAATACAATGAGCTGAAAAAAAAAATTACTATCAGTCGAGAATGCTAAACAAAATATTAAAAGAGAGTTGACACACCACAATTTACTTTAAAGGACATTATTAACTTCACTCGATGTAGGTATTTGAAATAATCTTAGTTTAGCTAGATATTTAAAATTCATAACCAGCTCATTGAATTGTTCGTGTTATCTCTCTAAACGTGAGAAAATACTAAATTTCATGTTCAAGAAACTGATATAGTTTATTATTTTGTTATTGTCGTTACCTTAGCTGCCATGTTGAAATGCGTTCGTCTTTAGCTTTGGCTTGTGAATGATTTAACTCCGTTGTTCTCAAATATTTATATTCCGACTAAGTCTCCGCATTGTAGTTTTGGGGGTCATAGTTTGAAATTATTGCGCTCACATCAGTTCTAATGTGTCGAAATTATCTGTTTTAGATGTGATGCATGTAGGAAGCTAGTGTAGCTCGTGGGTCTAAGTAGGTATTGTTTCATTTAAAGAACCTAAAATGAAGTTGGCTTATGGTTATCCATATTAAATTGGGACAATGCGATTCAGATTTTTTTCAGTTGTGAGCTTATTCAATAAGTTAAAGAAAATTTCAGCTACATTTCAGTAGCAAATACTACTGATTTACAAAGATTCGATAATCGACTTCTTCGGTTGGCGGTCGGCGGTCCTCTGCTATCCCATTGACAAATGGTATTTGATATTTTTGTTGAGGGCGTGCACCACTAAGTCAGTCAGTCTGTGACCACGGCCAGTGCAATCTGGTCGAAACATCAGGCAATTCAGAGGTATGTAATACCTTTTCGTGATCGCGTTAATTCCTGTGGAAATACATAATTATATCATGGAACGCAAAAGTTTAAAAGTTAGTATGTTTATTTGTAATTTAATGTATGTAATGTATATGTGTAATTTGTCCCACATTACTTATTATCCTCAAAATTTACAAAACACCTGCCACCGATGATCATTAAGTACCCCATTGAACAAGCCATTAAACTAGTTGCAGTAATGTTATTAACAAATGAAATAAAACAATGGAACTCCTTCTTATTAATGCAATGACGGAACTGCTGCGTAGAGTAATGTTGGCTTATACAGGGTGTATTTGAAAATAGAACACTTCCGAGAATATGCTCTTTCAGTGATTTAAGTAAGTGTTCTATTTTTGAATACACCCTGTATAAGACTAGCTTTTCTTCGCGGCTTCGCTTGCTTTAATGTAGATTTTGTCAATCAATTCAATTATCCCTCAGGTGGTACTTTTTTCTGGATGAAAGGTACCCTATGTCCTTTCCTATACCTCTGGGGACGTGTATGCTAAATTTCACGATGATGGGTTGATGAGTTAATGCGTTAAAGCATAACAAACAAACTCGCTTTTGCGTTTATAATACTAACTGTTGCCCATGACTTTGTTCGCGGGGAAATTTTGCTGTAAAAGTAGCCTATGTACTATTCCAGACTATAATCTATCTCTGAACAAAATTTCATCCAGATCTATCGTTTTTTTATGTTATAGGGGGCAAACAAGCAGATATGTTACCTGATGGTAAATGACTACCGCCGCCCACTCAAGAGTCGCAAGTGCGTTTCCGGCCTTTAAGGTGTGAGTAGGGGAAGGGGGGAAGAGGGGGGAGGGAAGGGAACCTCACTCACTCAGCGAAAAGCAATGCAAGCATTGCTTCACTGTGGTTTTCTGTGAGGCCGTGGTATCACTCCGGGGGGTCGAGCCACCCCATACGTGCCGAAGCATGGCCCTCCCAAGATAATATTATATGCAGCCGTTTATGAATGAAAGAGTAACAAATATCTATTCATCCATTCATGCTTATAAATTTCCGCCTTTATAATATTAGTAAGATTAGTTATGATTAAATAAATATCGCAAGTAAGCGGTTAAATAATGCCAGAGGCCGCGAGTTTGATTCCTGGTCAGTGCTTTTGCATTGGTCTGGGTGTTTCTATGTACGTATTTACACAAAAAATCTAGGTCTGTATGTTTATCCTACTTTTAGAACCATTAGTAGAAGCTATGCTTGGTGTTATAAACCCGCTCACAACCACTACAAACTATGAAAATCGCTAACGAACAGTAACTGCCATGTTGATCGTACCTCTCTCCGCACTCAAGTGATTGTTATCAACTTATAATACATTCCTACCCTTTTACAACCCAATATTTATCAACCGACCAATAGTATTGCTTTACCGGCATAACCGGTCATAATAATGTCTATTAACTCATTTTATTAAATAGTGAACTGTTTTATCTTTATATTTACATATTATATTTTAATAAATAAGAGTTTTTGATGTGAGGACAACATTAATTTGGTCTAATTTAGGTCTAAATAGCGATGTGTAATTTGTCCCAGAAAAAAAAGATAAAATATTACTCATTATACTCAAAGTTTCTTTATAAAATTATCATGAAGTACCCCATTTAACAATTAGTTGCAGTAACAATATTTTAAACAAAAAATAAGACAATGGAACTCCTAATGCAATACAAGAACTTCTGCGTAAATAATAATATTATATTTTATAGGAAATAAGTATGGCAAGATGTATTGCTTAAATAGCAGAACAGAAGTAGTCGATACAAGACGAAAGGTAATAAATAATATCTTAAAACACCACAGATGGACCTTATGGGAGTACCTAAGATGCGGGTTCGTAAAAAAGTTGTGTGACATAATATATATTTTACCCTATTTTATATTTTTCACCACCACCACAGACGATATTACGCTGATGCCTTTGCTGTATCAATAGACAAATTGTCTAATAAATGATTACCTAATGAAATATTTTTACACTCAGATGAATTTGCATCCTGAAATATACGTTAATATGTATACAATATCCACAATATCCTTCCAAAGGTTGTCTGGTAGATCGCTTTTAGCGATAAAACCGCCCATTGTACCTAGCATTAAAATTAAATTTAAGACCTATTGTAAGTTTATATGGTGTACAATAAAGAATATTCTATCTATCTATCTATACATTACATAGAAGAAAATACTGATGTATTTTATGTTTTATAGCTTGGTTTGCTAATCAACAAACCTTGCAATATTAAACCGTTTATATTTTGTCAGTAAAGTAATTAAGGATGGAATTTGATTAACTAAAGTAATTGAATATTGATTGAATTAGAGATGTACTAAAACACCGAAATAAGTCAAGGACAATTTAATTACTTGAAAACAGTTACGTATAACAATTTGCTATATCTGTAACTAAGTATTTAATTATATATTATAAGTAATTTAATGTATATAAGAGTACTAAGTATTTAAGTATAGGGGGCAAACGAGCAGACGGGTCACCTGATGGTAAATGACTACCACCGCCCACTCAAAAGTCACAAGTGCGTTGCCAGCCTTTAAGGTGGGAGTAGGGGAGGGGTGGAAGAGGGGGAGGGGGGAAGGAAGGGTTAGGGCCTCCGATAACCTCACTCACTCGGCGAAAATTGCTTTGCACTGCCGGTTTTCTGTGAAGCCGTCACTCCGGTTAAACCGGCCTATACGTGCCGAAGCATGACTCTCCCACGTTTAATCCGTTTGTATCCGAGACTTTATGTACGTACGTTACGTATGCCAACAAACAATTAATATTTGAATATTAAGATTGAACCTTACCGACAAAAAATTTACAATATCTCATTAAATTTTTAGGCACAGTAATAAAGAACGCCTATTGTATGTTGGTCAATTGATGTCCCTGTCCTAGTGGCCTCTCAAATCACAAGACGGACATACGGGTACACCACCCCAGCCTCTTTCAGCTACTGCAGTCTCAGTTCTATTACCCCATCCGAGACTTACGGTATCCCTTACCCTAGCTCCCTCGCTCTATTCGTTTTCCTTATCCCAATTTACCTTCTTCCTATGTCCCGTCTTAAGACCATTACATCCCCAAGGTGGGTTGGCGTCAGGCTGGCGCCCGGCAAGAAAACAAACTAGCCAAAACTTATTGTAAGGTTACACTTTCCACCGACTTTAAATAAATTTGGGAAAAGGGCAAGAAGACTATGATGAATACCTATTTATCCTCATTATAATAAAATAAGTCACAGTTTATAACACATTTTCTTCTCAAAGCTTTTATTTTTATTTATTTATTTGGCTCACCAACAATTGAATACACTGTTACAATGATATGAGATACATCCAATAGACTTATAACCTAGTGCAACAATTTTTTACAGGTAAGCACATCATGCTCATTAGACATCATAACATTAGAGATCTTAATTCGACAGCGAACATAATGATGGTTTTTATATAAAAATAATATGATCTAAGTCGCAGGCTGAACAAAGTGAGTTCTGACTGACTGACTGACTCTCGCTCAGGGTCGTTCCTGGTGCAGAGGTTGGCCATAGCCATTCAGCGTGGGAACGCAGCAAGCGTGGTGCCCACTTTTGCTCCGGGACATAAATTTATAAATTTTTAACTCAAAACATAGAGTTAAAAATTAGATTTACAAAGTTAGAATTACAGTAGGCCTAAACACAAGCTTTGTAATAATTTGTATTATTTAAGTATTGTTTCGTTTGTTTTTTATTAATCAAGAAGGATTTCACCTGTCACTGTCCTACTAAAACTTGCTACAACTAAAGTCATCATCGTATTAAATTCAAGTTAGTAATTAATTTATTAGGTATACAACATATTTATTTGTAAATAAATCAATCCATTTGTAAATATCTTTCATGAATTTTAATCACAACATTCATCCTCATGAGTATTCATTTACACATTATTATATACTCATATACTATTTGCATACTTATATTGACTATAATAATATGTTATAAGTTTAACATTAAAACTTTCCTATGAGTCATAAACTAATTACATATTCAACTATCTAAAATATTTAAAGAAGAAACAACGTATTTTTTAAGTGAAAACTTCATTAGCGGCGTTGTGCACTTTTTGGGATGGGTAAAAAATGTAAAACTCGCGTCAGCACACGTAACCTGATCGAAATTTTGAGCCGAGTTTCTTATATTTAAAAAAAATATAACATTCGAAATTCAAACATTTATGAGCGGCCAGGAGCGCAGAACTTCCAGTGTACCCTATGTATACATTTAGATATGTTATTACCTACTTTTTATTTTTAACCAAATTATATACAGATGTGTGTGTGTGGGTGTGTGTGTGAATGTATATGCAAATACATTGTGAAGTTAGTTTTTCACTTCTGTCGTGCAGTCCTACGACTGACTGTTTTGTTTTATTGATGTGATAGTATTTACTTGTGAAGAACAGTTATAGATGATCAAAGTAATACTTGATGAAAATTTTCAAAAACTTACAATTGTCTTTGAGTCACAATTTGTTGTCTTTATGATAATGAATATCTCCCATATTGTAACAACGCGTTACACGTAAAATTAGTATTATTGGTATCTTTCTCATTCACTGCATTCACATTTAGTTGCAGATTTGGTATGAAATCAATGAGGTACAACGCCTAATTGATTTCATTTCAGGTGATCTAGCTACAGACATATATATTTATTGATATAGTCTTATATTATCCGATGAATATGTAGAACTGAGAACGTCAGCAGTGAACTGAGTATACTCACATTGCAAGTCTGATATCTGGCTCATTTTGCTATAGCCACCTCACTATAATGAATGTCTGAGAAGACGCGTTAGTTTTAATAACTTGATTCTCTATTGTATAAAGTACATATAAATGGAAAAGGAATTTTAAGTACTAAAATAAAATATGGTATTATAAAGACATAATTTATTAATTTGACAAAACTAAATCACAGATCAACAGCAGTCGTATTTATTTACCAGGCTAGACCAGCTCCAAGACCAGATCCAATACCCGCACCGTAAGCTCCATTAGAACTGGCTCCATATCCTCCATAGCCGTGAGGGTAGGCTTCACCACGGGTCTGGCTGTTGTAACTGTGGGCTAAACCATGAGGACCGGCGATACCTTGGCCATGAGAGGTAGCAAGTCCATGCGCCAGAGGAGCACCGAAGGCACCGCGTTGGCCGTGAGCACCGTATCCTCCGTAAACACCACTGTTGCCTCCATAGGCACCACCGTAAGCTCCACCATATGCCCCATTGTAACCGCCAGCGTAAGGTCCAGGATATGCACGAGGGGCTTCATGAACGACAGAGTGAGAGTAATGGGACACAGCGGGAACGCCTTGTGGACCAGATACAGGACTACCATGTCCGTTAGCGCCAGGGTAGGAAGCATATCCAGGACGACCGTAGTTACCAGCTAAACTGTTAACATGAGGATTTATAGGACCGTTATGAGCAATTCCGCTAGGGTGAGCGAGGGGTCCGAGGGCGCCAGGGTGAGAGAGAGCGCCATGATGACCAAGAGCACCACGGTGAGCTAAGGCTGCTTGGTTGGCCAGAGCAGCGGAGTGAGCCAAAGCACCAGGGTTACCCAAGGCACCGGGGTTACCCAAGGCACCGGGGTTACCTAAGGCACCAGGGTAACCCAAGGCACCAGGGTAACCCAAGACACCTGGGTGACCTAGGGCACCAGGATGACCCAAGGCACCAGGGTGACCCAAGGCACCAGGATGACCCAAGGCACCAGGGTGACCCAAGGCACCAGGGTGACCTAAGGCACCGGGATGACCCAAGGCACCTGGATGAGGCAGAGCACCAGGATGGGGGAGAGCACTAGGGTGGCCAATTTGACCAGGGTGAGCAAGAGGTCCTGTAGGCGCAATTTGAGCACCGTGGACAGATGCAAAGGGTCCGTTCGGAGGATGGGCTAAAGGTCCAGACGGATGGGCCCCACCTGCAGGTTCTTTCCGGACTACAGCATTGAATCCAGTAGCGGCATTAGCTTCATACTCGACTATCCTTTTGGTTCCATCAGACTCCAGGAGCGAGTATTTTCCGACGACGCTGTCACCAACGCGTTTTTCATGTTGATCCTTGACATCACCAGTGTTAGGGTCAGAGACGCCATATGAGAAGCTCGAGTAACCACCACTGCCGCATACAGATGCCACCAGCAGGGAAAATACAATAAACTGTGGAAAAAATATCAGTGTATTAGTTTACAATGTTGAGAAGAGTTAATTTATTAATTATTTCATTAAAATATGGTATTGCTAACAGATGGTTGAAGATTCCTTGAATCATATGAATTGAAACTATTTTTTGTTAGTCTAGTTCTATTTTAATATTATTTCGTTTTTGTCTTTACCTTAGCTGCCATGTTGAATTGTGTTCGTCTTCAGCTTTGGCTTGTGAATGATATAACTCCGTTGTTCTCAAATATTTATATTCACACAAAGGCTCCGCATTGTAGTTTTGGGGGTCATAGTTGGAAATCATTGCGCTCACATCAGTTTTTAATGTTTCGAAATCATCTCTTTCAGAGGTTAATTAGAATCTGAAATACCTATTATGTAAATTAACTTTGATAAGATTACAAGCCCCGGCCTCGTTGAAGAATTAACAATGTATATAGATGTTAATTAAGTTAATATTTTGATTTAGATGATGGGTTCTCTCTGAATAGTTTATTAATTTATGTTTTAACAACATATAACACAGGTACCATATAATACAATATAATGAACACAGTTATTAGTTATTCAAAATGTTCAATCGCAAAACATTTGATGAGATCGTTAAAGAAGATCTGATTGTTTTCCGTATTGAGACTTAAGTCATTATTGTAGTCGTTACATTATGACTATTATCTTAAGTAGTGAATTTTTTTTTTGTCCGTTGTATTAATTGCTCTAGATTACGTTAACAGTCTATGTGTGTAGACTGTTAATATAAAATTATTCACATTCAATTGGTATTCATAATTGCGACTTCTTTGATAATGGATAATTATTTATTGTACTCTTCAATTAGCAGGCAAAGGCTTAAGTTCGCACAGAATAAATAAAAACTGAAAGCAATATTCGGTTTAATGTTAAAACCTTAATTTCCAATTAGGACTTTAATCCGCCTTGTTTTTTATTTTCTACGTTCATATGTGTAACACGTTTATTTGATCAGTATGCATCGTAACCTATCATCTCTAACATCTTTATATATATATATTTCTTCTGTGCGTGTGTACGTTACTGAAATTAATTTAATTAAAAAAATCGTGTATCTTCAGGTGGATTCGAGAATGGTTTAGATTTACAATTGGACCCGGTAGATGGCACTGCGATAGGGTTACAGAAAAAATATTTTTTACTTTCCGGCAGGACAACGTTTACCATAGCGCTTTTAACATACATAACTGTCAGTCGTTTGACAGTTGTCGCGATATTCGTTTAAAACAGATGCATCGGTCGGAACTATGTTTGTGGAATAATTTTTTTTTTATTAATTATACCAATTCAAATTCAATATTCATAGTTAAGACAAGACAACGTCTGTCGGGTCAGCTAGTATTCATACATAATTATTTTATGTTACCGATATAGAGTTTATTAAGGTATGATAAATTCTGCTCCTTTTCAGCTACCGAATCTTGACAAAGTCACATTTTAGGATTTCCTTTAAAATGTACAAAAGTCACCTATGTATGTATCTAAGTCAGTAGATTGACAGTACTTAAAAAAACTAAAGCTTAAATACTGGTCTGAGTAATCTTTTTAACAGGGCCTTCAAAACCACTGATACCAATTGAAGATTTTTCTCCATGGTTTTTTTTTTTTTTTTTTTTTAAGTATGGAAACCCCCTCGGGTACCACCTCACCATTCAGCGAGGTGGTTATGTCGGAATCGAACCGACTAAAACCACACGGTTTTCCGTCACGGGTGTCTATGGCCGGGGGCTCAGGTATAACCTAGGAAGGAACTCCCTGGACCCCCGACAGACTTGACCACCTGTCCACAAAGCAGGTAGTCTCGCAGTCGTGTATAGGAGCCGTGTCCCCCTTCAGACTAGAAAGGCGCTCGCGGAACCCGTCGCGCCACCGTCTCGGGCCTATTTTCTACTGTTTCGGCGCCGGGTTACCCTTCCCGACGCCTTAAGGCCAGCGCTCATGGAGGCCGTAGGTCATTAGGTGCCGTACGGCGCCTGGTGCGTCCTCTGCGGGACGGGAGAGTGCTAGTCCTCTCCCGTTCCCTTTCCGCCGCCTCTTTGGCGTACATCACCTCCTCGCAAAACGAGGCGGCGGAGTCCCACGCGCTCTCGCTCTGTACCATAGCTAGCACATGGTCTCTAGCGAGAGGCTTCCCACGCCTATAACTGTCTCGAGGTCATGTATGTATCTAAGTCAGTAGATTGACAGTACTTAAAAAAACCAAAGCTTAAATACTGGTCTGAGTAATCTTTTTAACAGGGCCTTCAAAACCACTGATACCAATTGAAGATTTTTCTCCATGGTGAGGTGACTAAAATCATGGTTTAAAACGACCTAGTCTTCGTTTCCATGGGTTAATTAGGACTGACATTTTTTTTTTATTTTTTTCCTAGAGTGTTTAAAGAACTTAAGGTGTTCTTTTTATTTTTAATTCGTTTAATGAATGAATAAAAAACTAAATAAAGTTAATATTACTTGCGGTAAATTCAACAAGTTGTATACGACACGTTATATCTAATTAACTAACTAAAAGAAAAGAAACTTCTTTTTATTTATTATTCTATAACTTCTTATTATTTCCTGTAATTGTTTGTCTAGAAAGACAAACAATCAGACGAAATATTGTATTACATTATTTAAAAAAAAATTGAGTAATTCTCGATGACATATGAGTTACAGGATGCTATCGTTAATCTTATCGAAAACTCTCCACTCCTATATACCATAGCGTGATGATAAATAAGTTCTAAATTAGTAAATTCTGATATTAGCAAACAAATAATAAACTGTTCAGGTATATAATATTTCAGATGATTAGGGATTGTCCATTAGTCACGTGAGGCTCGAAAGGGTGGGTGGGGACTCGGAAGAAATCACGACATATCACAAGGGGGAGGGCGTTTAGTGAGATATCACGTGTTTATATTGTTTCGTAGAACGCACGATTATATCTGTAGATAAAGATAATATTTAAAAAAAAATTAAATAGATTTTGAACTTAAAAAAATACACGTGATTTTGGCTAGAGAGGGTGGGGTTAGTATAAAACCTCAATACGTATCACCAGGGGAGAGGGGGTGTTAAAAATGTGCTAAAAAATCATCACTTGATTAATGGAGGATACCTTAGTAGTATACACACATTAGGATTTGACTTTTAAAAACCAATACTCTTCTTACGTAGTTACAAAACAATTTTTTCCCAGTACCAAGTGCCCAACGTGCCTAAAGAAGTTTTCACTTAAAAGATCATAGCATTTTTACTATGTTCAGGGGCTTTCATAGTCGACGGGCGTTCAAGGTAAACAATCGTAATTAATCTCCTGTGATTCCGACAAAGGTTGCGCATGCATTTATTAATACGAATTAGGAAGCAGGCCTATATAAAGGCATGAAACTTGATTACTCATCAGTATTTGTGTAACTTAAAGCTACCAAAAAGACGTTCTCAAAGGTAATTGGGCAAATGTAAACAATAAAGAACAATCTGGTTCATAATGTAAAAAATCTCTGCACCTGGGAAAATTTAGTTTTTGATTCCTGTAACTTGTTTCTCAAGATTACTTAATGAGTGTATAAAACTGATGAGAACGACCTCTCGAAGTTCAGTTACGTTTAGTTTGCTACTGTGAATTGTTATACTTTGGTAAATGTTTGGCAATTAGCTAAATGTATTACATTCCTTATAGAATATCATTTCGATATAAACCCATAGATCTTTGAGTCTTGATTATACAAGCAGAGTTTTTTGCTTTAGTTCAAAGTATAGTAGAAATGTTTTCAAAGAAAAAGAAGACGATATTTCAAAAGAAGATGAACAATCATTTTCTAATGGCAAACAAAAGATTGATACTTTTTGCTATATCTTAAACACAATTGCTATATATGGTATGTGTGATAATAAGCGTTCAAACTACATACAACTATTTGAAAAAGAAATAAGATACTAGGTTGTAGATAATTTCAACATTTTACTCATCAAGACATTTAAGTATAAATCCGCAATTCTCTCCAAATCAAGATGTCTCTATTTTTTTTTTCAATTTACTAAAGGAATAGGCGTTTAATTATGTATTTACACGGGATTTAACGCGATCACGAAACGGTATTAGGGCTTACTTATAAAGGCTGACTCAGGCTGTGACGGCGGCCAGTGTAACTTGGTCGAAACGTCAGGCAATTCAGAGGTATGTAATACCTTTTCGTGATCGCGTTAATTCCCGTGTAAATACATAAGAATAGGTGGTTGTCTTCAAACTCACCTGATGGAAGGTGACGATAATTACGAAGATGGTACACGCCTATCCAAGAGAAAGCTATTCAGTCTTCTCTTCATAATGATGACTAGGTAATGTAAAAGTGAAAATGGGTATATTATATACAAGAATAGACACGATTAATAGGCATTCTTGGATTTAATTTTATTGTTGTTATCGCGCTCTTCCAAAGTCTTATTATTTTTCATCATTTCAATTCATTTATTTATTTATTTAAGGATTGCTTACAGTTGTAACATTATTACTCAATCTAAAAAATATATATAAGAAACTTGGGCTAATGCACAACCACTTTGAAGCAAACACAACTTGCACATAATATATATCTGTTTTACACTGCACAAAGACTAAACTAAACTAAAAGAGAACTTACTTACTTATTATATAAACATGTAAACTAAACACTAAATAAGCATATTATATGAGTAATTATTCATGAGAATTCAGCAAAAGCGTAACATAGAATCATCACTACATGTTATAAAACAAAGTCCCCCGCCACGTCTGTCTGTTCGCGATAAACTGAAAAACTACTGAACGGATTTTCATACGGTTTTCACTAATAGATAGAGTGATTCATGAGGAAGGTATATAATTTGTACCCGTGCGAAGCCGGGGCGGGTTGCTAGTTAAATATATCCAACGATCTACTGTACTCATTAGCCATCCTAGTCAAACGACAGATTTGGAGCCTACGACAGTCTTTCTTAACGGAGGGTAGAAAGGAGTGACTGTTGATCGTGGATATCGTGTTGGTACACAAAGATTAATTTTACCGAGAAGCATGGGGCAGTCTAGCTGATGATTTATTATCTAGTAGCCAAATATTATTTACATGTATCTAGAGGTGATCATATATTTTTTTAAATTACAAAAAAATCCACCTAAAGCCAACGAAAAAATCTAAATCACCTTTTTTAGAGGTACTAATAAAAATGTCACAACTCCTAATTAAAATTAATCACATCAGAAATCTAATGAAGTTCAAGGTAACGATAATTCATTAAACGGAGGTTAATAAATACTGTTAATATAATTTGCAATGCAAGAAAAGACGGTATCATTGACTGAATGCTAATATCTATGAAACTAGTACATTTTTGGTAGATAAAGAACTTCCTGGTTGACTGGTTTTAATGCTATACACATTGCTG
This sequence comes from Euplagia quadripunctaria, assembly GCA_963859945.1. Lineage (NCBI taxonomy): Eukaryota > Metazoa > Arthropoda > Insecta > Lepidoptera > Erebidae > Euplagia > Euplagia quadripunctaria. Next base: position 4,386,309 of record OY982563.1, on the reverse strand, counting down.
TTACGTAAAAATGTCTGGTAATATATATCTTATAAGTAATTTATCTTTTTTTTTATATCACTACATATTATAAAACAAAGTCCCCCGTCTGTGTGTCTGTCTGTCTGCGCGCGTAAACTGAAAAACTTCTACTGATTTTCATGCGGTTTCCACTAATAGATAGAGTGATTCATGGGGAAGGTTTAGGTGTATAATTTGTACCCGTGCGAAGCCGGGGCGGGTTGCTAGTATAATATATAAAGCTTTTATGTCACGTTATTTGTTCGCAATGAACTCCTAAAATTAGTTAGACTGAACCGATTTTAATTAAATTTTGCACACTGTGTGCAGTTTAGTCCAAATTGAGAGAGAGGATAGTTTTTATCTCAATTCATAGTCACAATATTTTTTATTGCAATTTACTTAGTCACAGAAACGCGTGGCCGGGTAGATGGTAGTAAATCAATCAATGTATGACATTTCATACAGTCATATGGACATGAATACCGGTTTGTAAGGAATTCCAACTTCAATTGTCACCAATAAAATACTGCATTTATTAGTATTTTGGTCATATGTGTTGAATGCCAAGGGAATTTCAATTGATGTGTTTAAAATTTAAATTGTCATTGTCGTGCTTATGTCACTTTTATTTTCCGTTTATACGCTTTAAGTGTCTTTAAAATTAATACGTTGTTAGCCGTATGGAAACAAAAAAGGGTACGATAATCATAATTCATAAAGTAATTAAAAATAATATTTAATTCTCAGCCTTGGAAATAATAATTGAGACATGCTCAATGACTTGAAGAAGGATGAGAATAGTTACGATACCTTCCTTGCAGAATAGAACGGTGGTATTCCATCGCTAAGATTTTTGCGTAAATAGTGTAGTAAGTAGTTACTAAGTCTCTCAGAGATTCTATCAGTAAATTTATGACGACAGCAGGCTGGTGTTATTTGTTTGAACCGTCACACGCCAAAATAGAAATACATGGTAATTAAGTATTATTGCCCTTGTAATATAGGCATCAGATACTCATAAAATAAGAATTAATTCTTATTAATTTATGTAATGTAATATTGTCTATCAGTTTGTGAAAGTAATATTCTGGTTGGGTATGATGATGATAATGATTGTTCCGACCGATTTCGGCCATGGCGACTACTTCGACCCCTTGTCGGAGAGATGGCGCTGGTGCGCTTGAAAATGGCTTATGTAGCCTATCTTCGCGGTGAAACACATAACAACAAATAGTAGTACGCCTTCTCGTAGATGACTGAAGAATCGTTTATTAGGAGGTACACAACTTTTGCATGACCATTTACGAGTGAGCGAAGTGATAATATCAATACCAGAGACAATGACAAACCATTTACATATAAATCTAACTGAGTTTACTGAGTCTAATAGCCTTTTAGAATTTTTGTGAAAAGAAATAACACTCTTATTGTACTTTACAATATCAAACCCATGCGTTCTTCTAACAGTTACCTTTAGAAATTAAATAAATGACGTGAATGCAGAAAACAGATGAAAGTGTGACTATACATGCAAAATTCCATAAAGGAAAAATATTTAAGGTTCAACAAAGGATAAAGCTCTAAAATGTGGTCATAAAGTGTGTAAAAGATTACATTCAAACAGAAAATAATCCAAGCAATCACCTAGTTTAAAAAAGATTTGCGGAAATGGTTATAATAAAACTCACTGACCCACATATAGATGAAGAGCATAATGATAATAAAGATGTTGTTATTGTGTAATTTACAACTACACAGTTGTAATGTATACAGCTGTAATATAATAAAAATATTCATGTTCCTTCTACACTTCAACTAAAAACTTGCATAAAATATTATTCGTTTTGTGTGAAGATTGCCTTGAGTTGCGAATCTAGAGCAAACGTATAGTGATAAAGATCTCGTTTCTACGTCATTAATAAAGCAGTTTATCTGTCTTAACATTAAAAAGATAACTTCGTGATCGTAATAAATTTTATCCTGCGGATTTCCCTATGAACACAATTGCCTACCGATAAGGGTAAATCAACATTTCACGTACCTATATTTTCTACAATAATTATTTGTAGAAAATATAGGTACCTACTTTAAAAGGTTGATTTCAAAAACTTACAACAACCCCTTCCAAAAGCCTATAAAATGTATAAGCATTTACTCTGCTTGTAGCCCTTTTTACACAAAAGACGTATACAATAAAGCCCGGACAAAGAAACAACATCTCAGAAACAATCAGTTTAACGTGCAGTGATGCATGGACCGAGATTCAACCTTGTGGAACGCCCCGGACCCATTTCTTCGTCGTACAAATTCTCATCAAGAGCGACCTTGCTCTTCCGGATCCGTCGACATCACAAAGTGATTAAGCTTGTCGTGCGTATTTAGAGTTCCCTACTAGACATTTATAAACATTGATCGTTCACGCATAATAATTATTAAAAGATTCGCAAACTTCCTTAGCTTGTATCTATACATATATGTTGGTATGCATGTCTTTTATATGCACAATTCAATTGATATATTTTTGTATTTGTACCTATCAAATATATGAAAATATTGAACAATATAATATAGAGAAAAAATGTTTTCTAGTATAGAAAATATGTTGCCGGTAACCTTACAAGCTCCTTATATAATTCTTACAGAACCCACGCTTTTATATCGTAGTGTACTTCACTTTATATTTAAAGATCAACAAGTAATCATAGTCGCCCGGATGCCACGCCCTCGCGTATGAAGCTCATATAAAAGCTCTTAGCCGACTCCACAGGTATCATTCGACGAGCGGAAAACCTCAAATCTAACGCAATGGCTGCTAAGGTACTGATTATTTTATTATCTAGTGAAGTGGATAATTGTGTGACAGTGCCAGGGCTAACAGGAAAACTTTGTAGTGGTCATTTAATCGTTTTATAATTTGTTCAAGCATTTCTGTCATATTCTTAAAAAGGAGCTCGTACCGAAAGTTAATATGAAACAAGTTTCAATTATCTTTGATATTGAATTAGCTTTTGAAATGATTTTGATATTTATTAATATTGTAACATGCGTTAACTAAATCACCATTTTTTTTGTAATTATCTGGGCTGTTTATAAGAAACTCTATTCTGTGTGGAATAAGCTAAGTATACTTAATTTTTTTGCCTCGCACAACCAATCTCTGGAACAAATTGTCACCTGCGGTATTTCCGAACCGATACTACCTTCAAACCTTCAAGATCGCAGTGTCCATGGGCGATTTTAGTCACTTGCCATCAGGTGACCCGTCTGCTCGTTTGCCCCCTATAATATAAAAAAAACTAAAGTTTATCTGTTTCTAAGGCTTAATTCAATGTTTAATTTTTAGTCTAGTTGTTATTCTTATTGCATTTAAAATTTACGATAGATGTGACTGGCTCATCTGAGTACTAATAACGTACTACGGTTTGTTATAAATAGACACACAGCCGAAACTAAAATATATTTTTTTCTGTTCACAGTTCGTAGTTCTCGCCGCCTTCGTGGCCGTGGCTCACTGCTCAGTGGTGCCAGTAGCGCGAGTAGACGCTGACTACACCAGCTTTGCCTATGACGTAGCTGACCCCAACACCGGTGACTACAAAAGTCAAGTGGAAACCCGTATTGGTGGAAATGTTGCCGGACAATACTCCCTGTTGGATTCCGACGGTACCAAGCGCACTGTAGACTACACCGCCGATGATGTAAATGGTTTCAACGCTGTCGTTCGCAAGGACCCTGCTTTCTTCGCTGCCCCTGTTGTTGCTGCTACTCCGACGGTTGTTGCTGCCCGTACCTTTGCCGCCGCAGCTCCCGCTGTAGTTGCTGCCCGCACTGTAGCCGCCCCGGCTGTTTACGCTGCTAGCGCCCCGGTTGTTGCTGCACGTACTATTGCCGCTCCGCTAGCATACACAGCCGCTGCTCCATCTATAGTCGCTACACGCACCTTTGGAACTCCCTACGCCTATAATGCACCCGCCGTTTTTGCTGGCCGTGGACTTCTAGCAGCCCGTGCCTACGCCCCGGCCTATTACGCCCGTTCTCCTCTGGCTTACTCTGCATATTCCGCTCCGTTTTCGTACTGGTGAACTGAAAAGTCTTATTAGACCCCATAGTTTATAGACCACGACGTGCTTCATTATCAATGAAATGTAAATATTGTTACTAGTGTGTACCGTACGAATAAAAAAAAGAATTAAATAAATCGAATATTTATAATGAATGCATTTTATATACCTTTTTAAACGTAATGCCTAGGTGTCTTAACCGACAATGTACTTTTGTCTGATAATGAACTCTAAGAACCAAAGATTCACTACAAAACATGAGCAATAACAAGGAAATATTCTATTTTTTAAATAGTTTTCGGTGCCACACTTACATACATTTATTCGAGAAAGTGATATTACTAAACTTATTAATTTATCCTCTAATGAACAAAGAAATTTATCTAGAATAACTGTCTTTAAAGCATATTTGTATCATACAAATAGGCTCTTGTAGGAGGACTGGATTATAAAAATGTCTTCGATACTTATATTATAAAGCTGAAGAGTTTGTTTGTTTGTTTGAACTCGCTAATCTCAGGAACTACTAGTACGAATGGAAAAAAATCTTTTAGGGTTGGAAAGCCCATTTATCGAGAAAGTCTATAAGGTTATATTACATCGCGCTACGACGAATACGCATACAATGAGCAGTGATCATAAACGCAGGAGAAACTGCGGGGACGGCGGGTAATTTTAATGATGACTAGGCTTTACCTGGACTGTAGTTAGCTTTAAATTTGTACTGGCATTTTATAATTATAAATAAAGAGATAGTGTTCAAATATGTCAGTGCTAAAATTTTAAGAGCTTTAATACTGAAAAAGTACTTGTTAGCGAAAATATTCTACCTAATTAAAAAAATACAAAATATTTCTCATGCAAAGCTTAGCTTCAATTGTAATTAACTATCAAACTATGTAAACTAAATTTGTTCGTAAATTTTAACCCATGTGAAGTTTGAATGACAATACTAAACTTGACATCTTTGAGCTGATCTGATGATAAAGCCAGGAAGTGGATAGTGGAATGTAGCGTGCAGGGAGGCTTGAGATTCAGCAAGAAGTTTATAGTGAGAATAAATGCAGATAGACATACCTACAATACACAGGTATATAATATTAAGATCAGACGGCGGTATGTGAGGTGTGTGAAGTTATTATTATTATTTTTTGTTCAAGTTCAGGTTTGTATTAAACTATCAAATACGAGTATATAATGAGCACAAGATAGTACTGAGCATAGCTTAAATTCCATCTAGTAATATCTGGTATTAAACTAATGAATTATGAATTTAATTAAAGAATAAGTGTCATTAAATAAGCAGTACGTAAAAGCTTCTGGAAATCGTTCGAGAGAGAGAGCAATACAAAGAAAAGATACAATATCTGACATGACATATGTGGCATGACTTTTTAAGGCACCGGTAGTGCCCTTGAAATACAGGGTAACGGATACAAGTAATTATTGCGTAGATAATCGATCTAATACTTATAGAACACATACTTTATCAAATATTCCAATAGATTCACATATATGTACCACTAAACTAGTTTATTTTAAATCCTTAATTCACACCAGGAAAATAAAATTATTGATATTCAGATCGATATAAATATTTTTGGTTTTATTGATAAAAATTATACTTTTATTTGTACATAATTGTACAATTAGATCAAGAATAGACCTTATTGGTTTATATCAATGTCTTAAATTTTCCTATGGAGTAAGGAAACTAATATTTATTTCAATCATCACAAAAGTGGTTTTAATGTGGCGTCATGCGGTAGTAAATAAAACAGTATTGAGTATTGACTAAATCAATTATTAATTACTCATTTTATAAAACCAGGAAATGAAATAGTAGAATCCTTATACTCTTTAACGGAGCCGTCCTCAACTCTGAACAGCTACCCGTCAAGAACTGGAGACCGTTCACCGTGCAAGCAGCTGTGTCCAATTCGCTATATAGATGAATAAGATAAACTTCGGTTCTAAAATGAGGTAGGTATATTAACAGATACGTTGCTTAAGCCGAGAATATTAATATCATTTAGTAAATACTCGTACCATTCACATTTACACTAAATGTAAACTGCTATTCAGTACACATTAGGTATGCCGGTGTCGTAGGAAGACTATGGTTCATGATCCCACATTCCCACCTTATTTGCATACGTCTTGAGGGCTTAGACAGAGTATATACCGAGGTATGGAATAAAAAAAATCTTTACACTTGTTCTAGTGTAGAAATAAATATATTCATATTTATTAAAATCATTGAAATTTAATCAACTTTTATATTAAATGTATTGTTAAGCCAAATGTCAAGCCAACATCTTGCCCTAAAACCCGTATTGGGACCATTACGAATTATTTTTAATATTATACTTTGCGTAATCGCTTACCAACGAACAGCATTTTTTGTTTTTAAACTTTCGCGAATATACAAATTTGATGTATGGATCGGGACTTAATCAGTCTACCCGTGACCACGATCAGTGCAATTCGGTCGAAACGTCGGGTAACCAAAAAAAGGTATTGTACCTTCTAATTATTACCACGAGTAAGTCCCGATCCACAGATCAGAACAGCATTTTATTTTTGTTTACATAATAATAATATTTAAAACATTGTTGCTTGTAAATTATATTACATTTTCATATCTTTGCTTTTTTTAGCGTTTTGACTAAAGATTTGCATTTTTTGATATGGGTGAGAGTTTTTTTTTCGGTGTTCAGGATAAATGTATTTTTTTTTATTACAGAAAAATAGTTTTTCTATTTAACGTATCCAAACAGTCATATATATATATATATATATATATATATATATATATATATATATATATACATATTTTTATGAAAATACCTATACTATATCTAAGTAAAGTGGGATAAAAACAAGAGTTTCACTTTTGTAAGTTGATGTTTTAAAAGAACGCGCGTAACCTATTGTGCATTTAATAATGGCATTTATCTTTTTCATTTTGACATTTTGAAGTTTTTGTAATTAAATTTTTTGTCTACATTTGTTGTTAAATTATAGAGCCGGAATAAAGTTCAGAATGTCTGGCAAATAATTTTGCCATTCAATATTTCATTAGTAAATAGATATACAGGTAGTGGATACATTTAATATTTAAGAAAATTAAAATACTTGCCTCATAAATACGTTTTGCAACCGGAAATTCTATACTGCATGTTTTATCGATATAGCCATTCTCAAGAATGTGATTACGATAATTTCGTCATAAAGTGTTACAAATTAATGTTATATTAAGGTATGTACGTACGGTGAATATTTCTGCTCAGAGCCAATAGCGCGAGTAGACACTCACTACACTAGCTTTGCCTATAACGTAGCGGACCCCAACACTTGGTGATTACAAGAGCCAGGTGGAAATAAGCGTCAGTTGTAACGTAGTCGGCCAGTACTCTGTACTCGTCCCTGACGGTACCAAGCGCACTGTAGACTATACCACCGATGATAATAGCTTCAAAGCAGTCGTACGCAAGGATCCCGCTTTCATCAGTGCTACTGTGGTAGCTGAACCTGAAGTGGCCTCCCTGGACTCCAGGTAGTTGTTGCGTCCTAATGTTTTCGCTACAAGCTACGTGCCCTCTGTCTTCTCCTCTATTGAGACTCCTTCAATATATTCTTCTACATTTACTGCCTCTTTGTTCTCTTCTATCATCAATCTATTCCTTTATGCGGCTCCTGTCTCTTATGCCGCTCTTTTTTAGATAAAAATGCTTACTCTATACGTTACTGTTTTTCTTTTGTAAATAATATTTCAATATTATTCAGCATATTGATGTTTTGAGTTCTTAGACCTTAACTTTCGTTAATAAACGGGCTATCTAAGACAAAAACAATTAGTCAAATGCTACTGAAGGAAGCTATTAATAGCTTGGATTAGTATAGACAAAATCTCAAGTGCCTCATACGTTCATATATTCATTTTGAATTCTTCAACTTAAAACTCCCTCGATAACTACAAATGTATTTATGAAAATGTTAACAAAATGGCATGTGGAGAAAACTTGTAACCCCCCTAATAAGCAAGGAAGTGATGGTGTTCCGGAATCATTTATACTCATATACGTCACACGTAACTAAAGCTGTGTTATTAATTAAGTTCTGACGCAATAACAAATCAATCATTTGTTCAAATACGAATTGTGGATTATAGGTCGACATTCACTGAACGCCGACTTATATAGTAATAAGTTCCTTTTATATTATCAACGTATTTTAATTCCTATCTCTTATAAAATATGAGCTATTCTTAGTTCTATATTGTATTGTGTTATAATTTTATATGAATCATGCATTGGATGACGACAAATGCGACTTACCAACGTCACAAAGAATTTAGTGTAATGTTGACTAGTGTAATAAATATTACAACAAAACTCCATGTGGTTTTAATCATTCAACGTCAACATAATGGTTTAGTGGGATAAATGAACTGAGAAGATGAAAAAGGCTGTTGACACAGCAGATTAGCGTTCGAATTGACGCCACCCGATTCACTCACGAAAGTTTTGACGTGACAACGTCTTATAAATTGGTTTGCCGGGTGACACTTCAAGAAACTGCGTTACGCTCCGCTCACGTTATGCGCTCACAATGAGAGCGAGTGAGAGGCACGCGTTTTAAATATAATTCTTTGTATAAATAAATGTTTTAAATTGTTACTATTATTTCATCCTTCTTCCTACTATACGAATGAATATTCACATTAAAATTATTTTACCACTCAAAGTCGTTGTCACGTAAAACTTTCGCCCGTATACCGACTTTACAGGCAACCAATTTTTTTTTTATTCTAATTATATACGAGTAATTCTTTTCATTTCTTTCACATAACTCCTTGATAGCTTAATTAACGTAGTAACTACTTAGTAATCTGTGGTTTAATCCCAAAGGGTCAACGTTTACAACGCATATATAACGTATTTATGACTGTAATTATAGTAAAAATCAAACAGTCCACAATGTGTGTCGCTTATGGATGTATATCGTTCGTGCAGAAACAGTACCCTGGACGACTGTTTTAAACAGGTGTTTTTTAATTGTCCAGCGTTACTAAACACTGCTACCAGGGTTCATATACTAACTTAATATTCTTCACCTTGCTGGATCTTGAATATTTCGCTTCTTATATATCTCTTCCAAAACATCTCCAAGCAATATACTCTTCGCTAATTACAAATGATGAAAAATAAAAATTTGCTATCGCAATATTTAATGAATACAAGTGAAAAACTCAGTTCCTTCCTTTGTTATTATTTTAGTTAGGAAATCATCAAAATTACTTAAACAACTATTCTGTTGGAGACCGGGAATTTGGAATTATGCCCAACATATCTCAATAAGCTCATCTCGTAGTATATTGAACTTAACATACGATGACGCAACACTTTAGTTTACCTTGTCTTGCTTATGTAATGTAAACTATACAGTAATTAGTATTTAATGTAAAACAAACTTGATATTTTACGTAAGGCATTCCATGAATGAGGTTTCCATACTTTATCAGTGTGTAGAATAAGTTACACAAGCGAGAAAAGGTGGGTTAGAAACGTACAGCGATGGAGCTACTGCAGACGAATTTACAGAGGGTACTGTGCCAGTTGTGTAAACGAAGGGAGCTGCAAAAACCGAGGGTACAGCAGTAACTACGTAGTAGTAGTAAGTGACTACCGCCGCCCATGGACACCTTCATCTCAAGAGGGAGAGGGGGTTAGGGCCTCTGATAACCTCACTCACTCAGCGAAACACAATCCAACCATTGTTTCATGCCGGTTTTCAAACAAATTACTTGGCAGTTGTCTCGGTTCCTTGACGCACTTAAAATATAAGTCATGTTCTGGCAACAGAGGCTAAATTGAGATTATGTGGATCAAGTTTGGCACGTATCTGATATTGCATAAACATTACAATTCTAGTTCATTATAATATTGAAATTTACTTCCTAACTGCCGCTTAACACAAAACCGTTACCTATTATTAATCATTAGACTTTCAAATCCATTAGAAATTTATGGTCATTTGAAAAAGACAACAACCAAATTTATTTATTTATTATAGACACGCCAACAGTATACAACCTAAAAAAAACATACAATATAGCACAGTTCTTATATGCATATCTACAAAAGGCATGCACAGTATACACCAATAAATTGACGAAGGTATGACTAGAACTTATGAATCTGAAATAACAACAATCTTAAATAAAATAAGGATATAGCACAAAAATTAAGTAGCTTAAAATGGTAGTGAAAAAATTAAATGGAAAATATAATGACATAAAATAAATGAAGAATAAAAGTGGTGATTATGCGAATGATTTCAACATTTTATGTTTAAAGTTGTAGAACGAGTCATGAAAAATATCAAACTGATCGAGTTTGCCATTTAACTTATTGTATTCGTTACACGCTACACGCCTACGTGCTAAGTGTGAATTTAGTCAGAGATTAGTTCTCACTTTTGGGGTTTAGGAAGACCTGGTTACAGGGTAACATGGAGGCTTGCGAGGAACTGCTAGCAATAATCTAATATCAGGGCCTAAATAGTAGTACAGGACCTTACTCGTGAAATAGTTTTTATGATTTTAATACTCTGGCTTTGGTTTATTAATTCCTTCTACCTTTCTTTCTTCGTTCATTATCCTAGACCGTCATCCTCGTCAATATGACTGCATGTACTTTTACACTATTGATTTCTTTAGAGGGATGGGATTTCCAGGGTTTTTACTTTCTACTATCTGACTGTACTATCTTATTACTATCTGACAGTATACGGATGTTGTTCTCCTTTACGGCGGCGAAGTTAATTGCAACACCTTCACATTGAAATATGGAACTGTGGTGATCTAGCGCGAAGCATACTTTTGTGTTTAAGTCTTGTGAGAATACTCCTGCTTTAGTCCTTGAACCCATCTTGGAATTTTCCGTATAGATTCAGACTTTATTTATGCCGGATTGATCTCTGTCATTTTATTTTTAGTAAATCACTTTAATTTCACAGACGGGGTAAAACACAAGTGATGATTATAGAGGTGTATATGTAGGTATAGATTCTTTCTATAATAAATCTTATTATTGTAGAAAAGTAAATAGGTCAAGATTTGGTATTTTCACTTTTATTTACAAATAGGTAATTATAATATATATGTATATTGTGTATTGCTTACAGTCTAGTGACTATTTTACCAGTAAGTTAAAGGAGCTGTAAAAGGTACGGGGCCAGCATATAAAGAAGGAGCAAACGCAGAGTATGCAGACGGTACAACTACGGAAGAATATACGGAGGGTACAGGGCCACTTGCGTAAAAGATAGGAGAACCAAAAGTGCGGAAGTCGACGACAGAAGGTTTAGCAGGTACAACAGGAGTTGCAGGTTCTACGGGACTTGTAGGTTCTACAGGAGTTGCAGGTTCTACGTGACTTGTAGGTTCTACAGGAGTTGCAGGTTCTACGGGAGGGACAAGTATTACGGGAGCAGTAGCTACTACGGGTGCAGTAACAACAGCAGGGTCCTTACGAACAATTGCGTTGAAACCATTCAGGTCATCGGCTGTGTAGTCAACAGTACGTTTTGTGCCGTCAGAATCGAGTAAAGAGTATTGTCCTACAACGTTACCGCCAACGCGGGTCTCCATCTGACTCTTGTAGTCACCGGTGTTAGGATCGGCTACATCGTAACTGAAGCTATAAGAGTCAGTGTCTACTTGCACCACTGGTATCACTGAGCATTGGGCCACAGCCACGAGAGCGGCAAGAACTACGAACTGTAAGAAAAAAAATGATGAGTATTTTGTGAAGTGAAGAAAAAGTATTTTTTTAAGGTTTGTTTTATAACATAACAGATAACAGGCAGGTATCTTAGGCAACGTCTTTTTTTTTACCGTAGAAGACTGCGTCTACCGGGGCTACGAGCGTTATATTGTATCTCTGTTAGTAATTAAGGTTACCCGGTGTTTTCAGATTTTACTGCTTTGTCGAATGTCATTGAATTCCATGCTAAACATTATACATGAAAACGCATTAAACCAACAAACAAATAAAGTTACTTTACATTTTAAAAATCAATTCGTATTAATACAATTAGTGAAGGAATCCATAGTACTTACCTTGACTGCCATTATTGATCCTGAAGAGATTCACTGATCGAATGATGCGCTTTCCCTAGAGAAGTCTGTTTATATACATAATTATGATCCTTTAAGAGCAGGTTTTGACGAAAACTTGTATCGTATGCAATGAATCTAATTGAAATTGATTTATCAGATTGAATCATTTCCTAATTGCTACGTGACATTTTTATATGAGCCTTAGGCACTACCTTTTACAAGAATATGGTTTTTAGAATAAAGGTTTAGCTGGTTTGTTACTATGCGATGGTGACAAATGATTATATACGTCACGCTTTATCATATCAAATACAAAACCCTTAACCTTCATTCGGCAAATAAACCTGCGATAGTTCAAATACTGATTCTAAGATTACATAACGTATCCGTCATAATATATTCATGTGCTCGTTTAAGTGTGTGCTTATATATCTACGTCTTAATCATTCGATAAAATTATTGAAAGTACGATTTAATAAAAAAAACTTTTTCTAAATACAATGGCAAGTTCATGGTAAATTTTGTACACATAATTGTACAGAATATATTTCCTAATCTACGGTGGATAAAATGAATATTGAAATTTTAAAAACATTAATCGCTACATTATAGATTTAAATAAAATTTGTCACGCATATACGCATAATAATTAATGACCAGGTCATACAAACATAGGATGGCTGGTGCCCATGACTTCATCTTTGTACAATTAGTACTTTGAGTAGCCAAATTTTTTTCAGCCCAAGCTTTCACCATTTTTCGTAGAAACATTCTTTATTTATTCATGCAAACGTAACAGACAGAAAGACAGACAAAGTTGTTTTCGCATTTATTTTAGTATAGATAGTTAATCACGCATTCCCACAAGTTTTCCAAAAATAAAGATTCATAAAAAAGATCAATGTTTGCACCATAAACTTAAATGCAGAACTGCACCAGGACTAGTCACGTTAAACCATTACACTCCTGTTTATCCAAAACTTTGCTAGGGAATATTGCTTTTTATAATAGCTGTGAAGGCCACACTTGTGCAGTTTTTGTATAAATATCTGTCTCTGTATTTCTGTTTTTCGGTGTTAGACAAGTAGTCGCAAAAGAATAAGTACCTATTAAGTATTATTTATTGTACAAAGAATCCTCAATACTTATTATTTTGCGACTACTTGCTGAATTAAATAAACGCTATGCTTTCATTAATAATAAAAAAACCGGCAAAGTGCGAGTCGGACTTGCGCATGAAGGGTTCCGCACGATCGTACAAGATTTAATACCATTAGCCAAAAAAATACGTTTCTAGTAGGGGCGCCCCCTTTAATTTTTTATTTATTTTTATTATTTGTTGTTATAGAGGCAACAGAAATACACATTCTGTGAAAATTTCAACTGTCTACCTATTACGGACCATTAGATACAACCCGCTGACAGACAGACAGACGGACAGCAGAGGCTTAGTAATTGGGTCCGGTTTGTTACCCTTCGGGCACGGAACCCTAAAAATCAATAACACTACAGATACGAGTAGTGTGGTAAGCCGTAAGCCTTTAACATCTTAAGAAACTTTCCTGTATTCTATTTCCAGATTAGTACAATAATAATATCCTTGAACATATTACACACATCCCTATCTAGCCCAAACTAAGCCAGACTTGTACTATGGGTATTGGTACTTTTTTATTATGCTTTTTTTTTTGCAAATACTTACATAATACAGAGTATGTTATAGTATAGTATTATTATTAGTTTACAATGTATTATTATTTTTAGTATTATTCAAACTAGAGATAGCGTGATCGAATTTCGACCATGGTTATTTCATTGGCCAGTATAACTTGAGCTGTAATCGTATAGACTTACTTACCATAACAGGTAATCACATATACTGTACGCGTGTAATTTCATTAAGCGGTCACTCACTTATCACTTAATTTGTTTAGTTGTAAGACATATTGTTTAAAAATTTTAGCTTTCTGCACTTCTTCTATATATAAACCATAAACATTCTAAAATTCACGTTACTACGTTCGCGACAGTTTCTTAAAAATGGAAACAAAGAATTCTCTTCACATATTAATATAATGATACATTAACGATCTGTCTACAGTGACAAACTTAAAACTTTGCTCTACGTTGTCTCAGTGAACCAGTTTATCACACTAATATTATAAAGGCGAAAGTTTGTGAGTGTGTGTGTATGTTTGCTACTTCTTCACGTGCAAATGGTTAGACCGATTGCGATAAAACTTGGTATGTACATAGCTGAAGACCTGGATTAACACATAGGCTACTTTTTATTCCGATATTCCCACGGGACTTACGCATTTGAAACCGCGGGGTGCTGCTAGTAACATATATATGATTTCTCTTTTAATACTGTTGAAGCTCCGGAGTAAAGAACTGTGCCCGATATATTTCCATAGTCGTACCACCTGTTCTACGGATTCAACATGTGCTACCAAGTCATGGGGTCGATACTGACATGAGGATAATGTTGTATGTTATTTTTATGTGAAGTTTCATGTTACAAGTTAATTGTTAAAGGTTGGATACTAAATGTAAACTAATTCTTGTTGCAAAACTGTGTGTGTGCAATTCACACACGGCAAAAGGGAAACTTCAGTAAAGTAGCCTACAAGAGAATGAGAAATAAAACGTAAAGTCAACACAAATAATTTACTAATGTTAATAAATTTAATTTTAGATAATTTATATAAAAGTTATTGGTCAAATTAACACAGATGTGTTAAATAATTAACATAAAATAATTAACCAACAAAAAAGACACGTGCGTGCTAGCATACGAAGATTATAGGAAATACTGTATACTTGTATTCTATCTCATTCTCTCGCAGGTTAAATCCTATTTATAAATATATTTGTCTCTTTTTAGTGAGACTTTTTCGTTTCATCGAATTTTCAAATCACAACGATCCTAAAGAAGTTTCACTTCAAAAATATGTTGAATTCTTCTATGAATTCTTATAACAGTTAAAATTTTTCGTATGTTTCTGTTCATACTGCTGATCTATTCTTTTTGCTGAGTTTTTTTTCACTTTTTCCAACTCGAAATTGAACCTCTGTCTGGTAGAAATACATTTCTTACATTAAGGTTTATCAATAACAAAAAAAATATTTTTCACTCAGGCCTTGATTTTGTGAGAATGAAAATGATACTGAGTGTGAAGGGTGTAATTACTGAGTATAACAGCATTACTGCAATCAAGAAAAATCAAAAACAAAGATTTGGTAGTTCCACTTTTTATTTAAAAACATTACGTTATATATACATTTTAAAAATTTTAAACTGACCAGCAAAATTATTTCACCAGTAATCAGAATAAACTACAGGAGCGTTGAAAGGTAGCCGCGCAGCGTAGAAGGAAGGACCTACACCAGCAGAGTATATGGAGGGTACGGCGGCACCTGAGTATACAAAGGGAGAAGCGAAACTGCGGGCGTCGACAATCGTAGATTCGGAATCAACAACTGGAGCAGCGGCAACTACGGGAGCAGTAGCAACTACAGGGACAGCAACAACAGCAGGATCCTTGCGTACAACAGCGTTAAAACCATTTTCGTCATTTGCGGTGTAGTCTACAGTGCGTTTGGTACCATCAGCGTCGAGTAGAGAGTACTGGCCGACTACGTTACCGCCGACGCGGGTCTCCACCTGGCTCTTGTAGTCACCGGTATTAGGGTCAGCTACATCATAACTGAAGCTGGAGGAGTCTGTGTCTACTTGCACTACTGGCACTACTGAGCAGTGGGCTATGGCCACGAGGGCGGCAAGAACTACGAACTGCAAAGAAAATAATAGATTTTATTAATATTAAAAAGTCGATAATATGTTTATGGTGTGTATTTTCATAAATTCAATCAAAATTCTAAAATATATTTAAGACTACTATCAATTTACCTTGAATGCCATTGCTGATCCTGAAGAGATTCACTGATCGAATGATGTCGTAACAAATATGAGTATGCTTATATACATACTTTCCGGTAGCTATATGACTCCCAAGTTTGACGGAAACCTGTACAGTATGATTTAATTAAATTGATTTATAAGTTCAAATCGTTTCCTAATTGCCACTTGACATTTGATTTTTTTTCGTAGGTATATTTGTAAAAATATAACGGTAGCTTAATAAAGTAATTTTTGTGTAACCCAGATTTTGGCACATGAGATATCAGCCCACGAGATAGTAAAAAGGTTATACACATATACAGGTTATATGGGTGCCGGAAAGGCCCATAAAAATTTCTTAATTTCTTTTTATATCTACAGAAACAGTATCAGTTCCAATAAATCAGTAACAAAGGGGTATATTTTTAGTGAGGACTAGGGTGACTAAGATACTCCGGAATGGGATAAAGTTTACTCGGGTATCATCTTACTATCCAACTGAGTATTATTTGTAAGAGCAGGTTATAGTTGTATAACAAGGTTCAATAACATGAACAGATCAATAGCATTTTCTACAATTATTATGAAAAAGGGAATGACGGCCATATATGGCCCAAGTACCAACATTTCTATCGTAGTATGTAAAATAAAATATACTTTAGCTTTTATTAACGAAATCCATACTTAGGTCCAAGTATTAAACTCGGAGATATTAATTTTACATACACAGTATTGTCATATTATGACATCTATGACTAATAGCAGTCTTTTAATGCATTTTTACACGCTTAATTAACGCGTCAAGTCAAACTTATGCTTGACTGGTATCTATCTATCTTTATTTGTAATGGAATCTTTAACGTAGTTTTGACCAATTTCAAGACATCCGATTAACTTTAAAATTTTCACTCGTATCAAGGACCGATGACAATATAATCCTAAAAACTAAGGAAGTAAATATCAATATTTGCAATATAAATTGAAATGCGCAACTGCACCAGGGCTACTCATGTTAAACCATAATACTTCTATCCATCCAAAGCTTTGATGGGAAGTATTGATTTTTGTAATAACTGTAATAAAGTCACGCTTGTGCAGTTTTAGAATAAAATATCTGTCTCTGTATTTCTATTTTTTGGTGTAAGACAAATAGGCGCAAAATAATAAATATTAAGTAATATTTATGTAAAGAAAACCATTACATTAGTGGTAGTTGGTACTGTACGAGACTATGAAGCTCATATAGACTTGATGGTTGATAAATATTGTTACAAACGTCCATACAGATGCACTGCTGAGGATAGAATAGAAATTGGAAACCAGATATCAAAATTATTATAAAAGAATTTGATTGAGGAACCATATAGCCCGTTTGCTGCCCCTGTTACTCTTTCATATAAAAAAGAAGACGATAGAAGAACCAGACTATGTATAGATTTCAGAGAACTGAACAAAATTGTTGTACCACAATTACAGCCATTTCCTTTGATTGAAGACTTAATGGTGAAGACTGTAAACTGTAAGTACTTTTCTACTCTCGACATAAATTCTGCATTCTGGTCGATTCCTTTAAAAATTCAAGACAGATACAAAACAGCATTTGTTACACAAACAGGCCACTTTCAATGGACCTGTCTTCCATTTGGGTTAAAGACATCTCCGGCTATATTTCAAAGGATATTAAGTAACATTATAAGAAAGCACAAACTATCTGGATTTACCGTTAATTTCATAGATGACATATTGATTTTTTCTAAAAGTTTTGAAGAACACATACATCATCTATTTAGGCTACTTGAAGCAATACAAACAGAAGGATTTAGACTAAAATTTTCGAAATGTACATTTGCAAAAGATCACGCCAAATATTTGGGACATATAATAAAAAATAATTCCGTTACACCTCTCAAAGATTATCTAACTGCTATAAAAAACTTTCCAATTCCAGAAACAAGGAAAAATATTCGCCAGTTCCTCGGGAAAGTCAATTTTCATCATAAGTTTGTGCCACACAGCGCAATTATCTTAGATCCGTTACACAATCTGTTACGGAGAGATGTAAAATTTGTATGGTCCACAGAATGCCAGAAATCATTTAATAAACTAAAAGAACCACTATGTACAAAACCAATTCTCAAAATATTCGACCCTGAACAACCAATCAAAATTTACACAGATGCTACCATTAAAGGAATGGGTGCTGTATTAAAACAGGAAGATAAAAACGGAATATATAAACCTGTAGCTTATTTCTCAAAAAAATTGACAGAAAGTCAAAAGAAAAAAAAAGGCGATATATATAGAATGTCTGGCAATAAAAGAAGCTGTCAAATATTGGCAACACTTGCTCATGGGAAAAGAATTTGTAGTATATTCAGATCATAAACCGTTAGAAAAATAGAACATCAAAGCTAGAACTGATGAAGAACTAGATGATTTGACGTATTACCTATCGCAATACAACTTCAAAATAAAATATAACCCAAGAAAATCTAATCAGGAAGCAGACTGCAGAAATCCAGTTCTAGAACCTTGTGAAAATACTGATGATTTTTTTAAAGTTGTAAATCTAATCAACCTGGATGATATAAAAAATGACCAATACCTAAATCTAGATCTACAAAGTAGAAAATCCAAGCTTATACTGGAGAATGAAATTTATTACAAGAATAAAAAATAATAAAAGACGAAATAAAATTATACTCTCAGAAACACTTAGCAAAACGTTAATTAAAGATGTACATAATACCTACTGTTACATTGGAAGGACCCAAATGATAAACAAAATAACACCATTCTACACAGCAAAGAATATCTCCATAAATATTAAGAAAATTTGTGACGAATGTGACATTTGTATAAAGAACAAATCAAGAAGGAAACCACAATTTGGCTTGATGTCACATTTAGGTCCAGCAACTCGCCCATTTGAAATTGTAGCAATAGATACCATTGGAGGCTTTGGAGGATCACGGTCTACAAAAAAGTATTTGCATCTTCTGGTCGATCATTTTACAAGATATGCTTACATTTTAACATCAAGAAAACAGAGTTCAAATGCTTTTATTAAACTGATGAAAAAGGTAACACAAAGTCATAAAATTGATTTGGTATTAACAGACCAATACCCTGGTATAAACTCCAAGGAATTTAAAACCTTCCTTAAACAGAATAACATAACAATAGTGTTCACAGCTGTAGATGCACCATTTTCAAATGGGCTTAATGAAAGACTAAATCAAACCCTGATTAATAAGGTGAGATGTAAAATAAACGAAGGTGACAAGAAAACAGCATGGACAACAGTTGCACAAAAATGCCTAGTAAAGTATAACGAAACAGAACATACAGTCACGAAGTTTACTCCATAACACCTTTTGGAAGGCGAAAATGTGAACATTTTGCCACTTGAATTGAAATCAAAATACACAAAAGAAGATATGGAAAGAGATAGAAAAATAGCCCGTAAAAATTCAATGAAATCTCACAACTATAATAAAAAAATATATGATATACATAGAAAAGTATATAAATTTCAAGTGGGGGACAGAGTCTTCGTAGAAAATGGAAATAGACTGAATAGGAAAAAAATGGATGAACTGTGGATTGGACCATAAAAAATCTTAAATGTAATCTCAAACACAACATATGAAGTGGACACCGGACACAAGAAAGAAGAATCAAATCTCTACTATATTTCGAAGCTATCCCCAGTGGACATTAGCACTCCATCGAACAATTACTTGGAATAATTGTTCTCTCCGAGGGTGGGAGATGTAAAGAAAACCATTACATTAGTGTATCGTTTTTCTTAACTATTGAAATTTACCGCGTAAACCACAGACTTTTATAGATGTCACTTTTGACATCTAAGAAAACTTAAAAAACTAAAGTGGTGAGGAAAATATAACCTAAGAACGATAATACTGTAAAAAAATATCTACACCTGAAATAAAGGCTTTAAATGTTGTTTTTTGTCTTTACAGGTGAGTAATGAAAGTGATTTAAGATAATAGAACAAAAACCTTGTATTTGCAATTGGTTTTATTAATAAATTGTTTTGTCTTTACAGAAAACGCAATTGTGTCTTTATTTCATACATACTATTACATTTATTGTATACAAAATACACAATACTTATTCTGTTACGACTACTTGTCGAATCAAATAAACGTTATACTTTCGTCAATATAAAAGAGCACAATAAAGAATAACATTTCGTTATAAAGAACAACATTACGGCTGCATGTAGCGCGATACCTGTAAGTGTCTAAGGAACCCTTCCTTTATTCTCTTTGGAGATTAGTATGGCTAGATTATTTAAATACATTAACGATCTGTCATCAGTTAAAACTTGAAACTTTGTTCTATGTTGCCTCAGTGATCCAGTTTATAACATATATTATATGTCCTATACCTAGGGCTGCCATCACTTAAATTGCCAACGCCTGACAGAAACTTAAAAAAAACCTGGACACATGGGTGAAATTGATATTCTTTCCCAGACACCTTTAAAAACGCCGATTCCATTAAAACTTTTAGCTTGTAAACGATTCATCTAACAATTATTTGTAACATATTTATCTTACATTGTCCTTTTAGAACAGAGTGTCCACTTTTTGAAAACTCCGCCCGGACGCTCCCCGGACGCTCTCCGGACGAATCCGGGGAAACCCGGACGGATGGCAGCCCTACCTATACCGAGCTCTTGGAATACTGTTTTAAGTTCTGGACTTAGGAATTGTGCCCGATATATTTTAATGGTCTTACCATCTGTTCCATGGTTTAACTTGTGCTAGCAAGTCATGGGGTGCTACTGATACAAGGTTTTAAATTGTATGTTCTTATTATTATATTAAATTACTTGTTACATGCTTAATGTTAAAAGTTGCATATAAATATTATCAAACTCTTGTTACAATGACTATTTTGTTACAAGTTATAAAATATTTTGAATTCTTCTATGAATTTTTATTACTACACTAAGATTCAAAGTGAAAATAATATTTTTGTGGGTAATACCCTAAAAAATATTATTTTTAAACTTGGGCCTAGGTTTCGAGAAAATGATTTTCAAAAATATATCCTAGAGTTGTCACTATTTTGACCATTTATGACATAGTTTTTATGATCTAAAATCAGTTGCTTTTTATCTTAAATATGCAGTAAATTAAATAAACTCACAATTAAAATTAAAAGACTTCTTAGGTCAAATTGAAAAATAGAATATCTACTGTGTTAACGGTCAATATACCGAAATAATTCATACAAATAAACCAGTATATAGAATTGAGTGTTGTTTGCATTGCAGGTTTGTGAAGCAATTCGAGGCTCATGTTATCTAGTTTTCATTAAATCAAAAATGATAATAGATTACATATTAAAGTTATATTTTTAGCAATTGGTATTCATTTTTTTATTTTTATATTTAAAGTAAAAATTCTGGTACAAGCAGATTTCTAATACTAAGGTTTTTTACCAACAAAAATATTATTTTCAACCCGTGGTCAGGATTAGAGAAAATTATTTTCAAAAAGATGTCCTAGAGTTGTCATCATTTTGACCTTTTGTGACATAACAATTTTTTATGAATTAAAATCAGTAGCTTTTTATATTAAATATACTGAGGGTGTTGGGTGTAATTACTGAGTATTACAACGTTACTGCAAAATCAAAGACAAAGATTGGGCAGTTCCACTTTTTATTTAAAAACATTGCATTATATTTACATTTGGAGAATTTTAAATCGACCAGCAAAATCATTTCACCAGTAAGTAGAATAAACTACAGGAGCGTTGAAAGGTAGGCGCCCAGCGTAGAAGGAAGGACCAACACCAGCAGAGTATATGGAGGGTACGGCGGCAGCTGAGTATACGAAGGGAGAAGCGAAACTGCGGGCGTCGACAATCGTAGATTCGGAATCAACAACTGGGGCAGCGGCAACTACGGGAGCAGTAACAGCTACAGGGACAGCAACAACAGCAGGATCCTTGCGTACAACAGCGTTAAAACCATTTTCGTCATTTGCGGTGTAGTCTACAGTGCGTTTGGTACCATCAGCGTCGAGTAGAGAGTACTGGCCGACTACGTTACCGCCGACGCGGGTCTCCACCTGGCTCTTGTAGTCACCGGTATTAGGGTCAGCTACATCATAACTGAAGCTGGAGGAGTCTGTGTCTACTTGCACTACTGGCACTACTGAGCAGTGGGCCATGGCCACGAGGGCGGCAAGAACTACGAACTGCAAAGAAAATAATAGATTTTATTAATATTAAAAAGTCGATAATATGTTTATGGTGTGTATTTTCATAAATTCAATCAAAATTCTAAAATATATTTAAGACTACTATCAATTTACCTTGAATGCCATTGCTGATCCTGAAGAGATTCACTGATCGAATGATGTCGTAACAAATATGAGTATGCTTATATACATACTTTCCGGTAGCTATATGACTCCCAAGTTTGACGGAAACCTGTACAGTATGATTTAATTAAATTGATTTATAAGTTCAAATCGTTTCCTAATTGCCACTTGACATTTGATTTTTTTCGTAGGCATATTTGTTTTTGATTATATTATTATATACTTCACATGAAAATATAACGGTAGCTTAAAAAAGTAACTTTTTGTGTAACCCAGATTATGGCACATGAGATATCAGCCCACGAGATAGTAAATAGGTTACAGGTTACATAAGTGCCGGAAAGGTCCATAAAATTTTCTTAATGTCTTTTTTATCTATACAGAAACAGTATCAGTTCCAATAAATCAGTAACACATCATCTTTCTATCCAACTGCGTGTTATTTTGCAAGAGCAGGTTATAGTTGTATAACAAAGGTTCAATAACATGAACAGATCAATAGCATTTTCTACAATGATTACATAAAAGGACTTTTACTGATAATAATGACGACAATATATGGCCCAGTTCCAAAGGTTCAATCGTAGTATGTAAAATTAAACTTTATTTTAGCTTGTATTAGTAAAATCCATACTTATGTCCAAGTATTAAACTCTGAGATATTACTATTACATACACGGTAAATATGATAATTATGAGTAATAGCAGTCTTTTAAGGCAGTAAACACACTTTATATTAGCTTAACTTGAATCTGTCTGTTCTTGTAATGGAAACTTTAACGTAATTTTGATTGATTTCAAGACTTCTCACAGTGGTCCGGCTTTGAAAAATAGTGGACTTAGACTTAAAAGTCGTTAAACTGGCTTAAAAAAATCTTTAGGATATGAAATGTAAAAATAATTTAGAATAATATTTGTGGTGTGCATTTTTTTTTTCAACGTGGTTAAAAAAAGTAAAACAAAAAAAATGTAGGTAGCCATAAAACCTTATGAGAATTATTGTATTTCATATGTTCTTTTACAACAGAAATAAATCTTTTGCATAAACTTGACGCTTTGGCGATTATACGCGGTTGAAATTCTAAAATTTATATTTTAATTGTGTGTGTGTGTGTGTGTGTGTGTGTGTGTGTGTAATTTTTTGCTTTGTTTTTTTATAACATAATGGCATTTGAGTAGTTTTGTAAAAGTTTAATAATAAAAATAGAATAGACTAGAATTCATTTTTATATATATTACAAAATAACATAAATTGTACAAAACTGTGCAAAATTACACTAATAAGATTATTATAAGAAAAGTACAACAGAAATCATTGCTATCTAATCTAGCTTTTTTTGCATTAACGTCTAATTCTTCTGGTATTAGTAACTGCATAGCTTCAGGAAACAAGATATATATGGATCTGAAGTTATCAAAAAATTGTGCATAATGTCTTCATTATTTTGTGATCTTCCTGTTTTACTAGTGTGACGCTCTCTAGTATTTCGGAAACCCTTGTTTCTTGCTTTCGCTGCTTCTTCTGACAAAATCCCGATGGGAAGGCAACTGAAATATTTGCACATGTCAGCACCATGCATGAGCATCTTGTGTACGATGGCAGGCATGTTGTACCAGGAGTAATGATGTACAAAAAACTCAGCTGTCTCCCTGCAGTATTCTCGGAATCTATCGATATTGTTAACATTGTTAACGTGCTTAATCAAATCTACATCTATCTTCGTAATATGAGCTGCCTTTTCGTACTCCCGGAAAAATCTTCTAGCTGTGTTCCCATCATTAGTACCAAAGCCCATGTCCTTCCTAAGCTGCTGCTTAGGAAGGACACTTCCTAAGCAGCTTAAAGTTCTTGTTGTCACCTCTTGCACTCCACGTTTAGAAATCTAAATTATACGGTATATGTAAAAAAACACTCCATGCTTCGGATTCACATATGAAATGTCGATAGTCCATGTTGATATACATCATCCCGAACAGGTCTTGAATATACACCGTGATTTTGAATCGGTTTCGGAAAAGAAAATTTTATACTCTAAATCAATAACAATCCATACAAAGTATTCGTTTCGTAAAATACAATTTTTTTTTCTTATAAATTTCACAATTTCTGTCGTTTGCGAGCAATAAATGAGAACTCGTGGTATGGCCACTCATTACTCACACTACAGTCACTACGTTTCGCTACGATCGACTTCATTCAATGTTTTACACATTAGGTAACTAGGCACAAACCATTTTAAAATAAAGAATTGTAGCTGTGACAAAGGCGAGACGGGCTGGCACCACTCGTGCGCAACCACGCTCCCCGCGGCCCGCGTTTCAGTTCGCCGGTGACCGCGACCGGATAATGTTCATCATAAATTGTATTATTGTTTACGTGCCCGCGAGAAAGTAAGTCGTCAGTACGAATTTGTGAATTCAAAGTTTAGCAATGATGAACTGTACTGTAAGCTGTTACCTATTCATGGTCCATTCACCATCCATCTTAGATACAGCCCGGCAGTTCATGCGTTGAAGCCACCTGAGTGACTCGCTGCAGATCAAAGATTTTTAGTAGACTTAAAGACTAAGTATCCAGTGCAATAGTGAAGGTTTTTGATAAAGAGAAAAGTCAGTAAAACGTGCACATTTGTGTATCGAACCCGGCGGACTCATTTTTGAACAAATGTTTCGGTGTAAGTAATGTGATAATTTAAACTTTTAATAGGTATGTAACTTGATTATTTTGTAAATACATAAAGTTCGTTCACGCCGCGTTTATTTTTATGATTAACATAATCAATAAAGCTATTTATCTTAAAATATTGTTGAAATCAATGACGGTCCTAACTAGCACTACTAGCAACCTTGTAAAGTCGATATCAGCTGACAGTTCACTGCCCCGTGGCGCGTACCAAAGTGTGGATGGCTTGTGAATGAATGAATTGTTTGAATCCTACTACGGTTAACTAGAACGAGTGATAAATACTATTCGAATTCCAATGTTTTATATATACATAACTAGTACAATTAATTTAGTTTTGTGTTGTGAAGTACTAACCATTATAAGTTACCTCGCTTCGTTTCAAAAACTACTAAAATATCACGGTGTATACCTGATTGTAACTGCATGCTAGAGTCATGCCTTTTCAGTGATTTGAGTAAATGTTCCTTTTTTTAAATACATCCTGTATATAAAAATCAGCACTCATAATTTAAGAAAAGTGACCAATGATTTTATGAAACTTTAACACGACGACAACTCCATACAACAAGTTTCGTTCGGCAGAAAATAAGCAAGATCTGGTGACTCTGGGCTGTTACTCTATTATACCGTAAACCGAAAATGTTTACCATACCACGAATATAATGATAGATATGGGCCGAGGGAAGTTTTTGATAACACTGATGTATTACGATGGCCAAATAAAAGAACATACAACCGAATTGAGAACCTCCTCCATTTTGAATTCGGTTAAAAATATCGACGACTGGAGCAATGACAACAACATCAATGATAATATAATTCATTTATTTATTACTAGCTTTATTACTAGTTTCACCCGAGTATCGATGCCCTGGGAATACCGGGATAAAAAGTGGCCTGTGTGTTAATCCAGGTCTCCAGTTATCTACGTACCAAGTTTCATCGCAATCGGTTCAGTCGTTTTTGCATGAAAGAGTACCAAATATCCATACATCCTCACAAACTTTCTCGTTTATTATATTTGTAGGATTATAATTGGAGTAATTCATTTATTTTTGGACAACCACAAAGAACGAATTAAATAAATATAGGTACCTTATAAAACATTATTATGCAATTCTAAATGTCTATGGAGTGTAGCTCATTAATGTGTGTGTGAGTGAGGCATTGTTGCCGATCTGTGCACGGTGTGATGTCGCCCGCGTCGCACATCATCCCTCTCTCTATTCTCATCAAATTCTCGTTTGAGTCTCATTCGGTAATTTCATCACATCGTATTGAGTTACGATTTTAAGCATCGATGATTTTGTTTAATGTAATGTCTAAATACACAACATAGTAAAATCGTCTATAGCCTTCTACCAGGTTGACAAACAAATTGTTCTCAAAGTAGGAAGAAAACAAACTTTTGAAGTGAGTAAATTCAAGTGGTCTAAAAATCAAATGGCATTAAACAATTTTCATGGCTGACTGGAACTTCACCGTATGTTTTCTTGCCTTGCCCAGCCTCTAGCAAATTCTCACATTTTTTTTAGTAACCAGCTTTAATTAGATCGGTTAGGTAAATAAATGCTCAAATTATTTGTGATAACTATTGCAACTATTTTGGGCACAAAGAACTGAACGACCAAATCGAACAGAACAGATTGCGTACTTTGTAACATTGAAAAACCAAATAAGGGTCCCTTTTAATTACAAAATAGACGTGTCTCTATTTTTTATACAAATCTAAATCCTTAATGTTAAAATTTAACAGTTTATTGTATACTATGTGTGTATTGTGGGTTAACACTGTATATATCGAAGAATAAAAAACAAAACTGAGACTGCTGTTTCACTTTTTACTTAAGTAATAATATTTACAACAAAGCACCATTAACGAAACTCGTGTACACATTGTTTATGGCAAATTTTAATAATAATAAACTCCGGGAACGCCAAAAGAAGAGTATACAGACGGTACGGCACCAGCGGCATAAACAGTGCGGGCGCCATAGACAGCGGGAGCGGCTAGAGTACGGGCAGCGAAAACAGCAGGTGCGGCGGCAACCACAGCAGGCGCAGCAGCGATAACAGCAGGATCTTTGCGTACGATAGCGTTGAAGCCGTTCACGTCATCAGCCGAGTAGTCGACAGTGCGCTTGGTGCCGTCAGCATCGAGCAGGGAGTACTGACCAACAACATTACCACCGACGCGAGTCTCGACCTGGCTCTTGTAGTCACCGGTGTTGGGGTCGGCAACATCGTACGCGAAACTGTTGTAGTTAGCGTCTACTTGTACTACTGGCACCACTGAGCAGTGAGCCATGGCCACGAGGGCAACAAGAACTACGAACTGCAAAAAAAAAACTATATTAACTTTTAAACTTTCGCGTTCCATGATATAATTATGTATTTACACAGGAATTAATACGATCACGAAATAGGTATTGACTGACTCACAGCCTGTGACCACGGTCAGTGCAACCTGGTCGAAGCGTCAGGCAATTCAGAGGTATGTAATCCCTATTTCGTAAACGCGTTAATTTCCGTGTAAATGCATAATTAAATTGAACTATAATCTTAATATCCTAATTTCAAAGAATAAAATTGTCACTGCTAACCATTTTTTATTGGCTTATCTAGTGTATACATATTAATATAGTAGCTTAGTGGAATCTACTGATTTAGCCAGTATTGAGCGTAAAGTAACAAGTTAAAGTTAACAATAACTGAAGTGAATTTGAACTTGTTAATATTTTTCTAATTAAAAAAAACTTTTACCTTGAACTTTTTCATTGTTCTTTCACATGGAATGTTTTACAAAGAATTAAAAAAATATATTTTTGCAAATGTTGAGGGAACTTCGACTCGTATGTGAGTCGTGTTTTTGATTTGAGCTCAATACTGGCTGCATCAGTAGATTCCACTGAATAATCTCATAATCTACTTTAATTACATTCAGTCGTAGCTTTCACACATTTTAGGACTTATAAAACACAAATTAAATGTAAACTCCTACCTTAGCTGCCATTGCTGATCCTGAAGTAATTCACTGATCGAATGATGCACGTTACATACCAAATCGTGTTTATATACAGACGTTTGTCCTGCGGCTGTCATGAGCGGTCACTTGACGGTCTTGAGATTTGGGCCGGATCATGCTGTAATAGGGGTGTCATACTCAAATAATTTAGTGCACTACATACAAATAAACAAGTTGGGTAAGTTAACTTTACAATAATATGTAAGTATACTCTTATATCATATTATATCACACAATGCATATAGATTACTGTTTATAATTTGAATGCGAAAGTAATTACTGATGTGACATTCACTGTTAAGTTCTATAATATTTAAAGTGACAACCCTAACGTCTAGTCTACATACAAATATGATACAGACATACTACATAGCCGTAAGTAATATAAGTACCTACTAGTATGTCCTAAAAAATAAATTGACTGAATATTAATAGGAACAAACATGTAGAACCAGTTTCAAACGTACTTGCCAAAAATGCGGATCGTAAAATGATTTGTCGGCCATCTGAAACTGGAGCAAAAAAAACATACTTGCCAAAAGTATAATATTAGTTCCTTATATTACAGGTTCTTAAATATTAAGATAATTAAATTTGGTATCTTATCAAGATATCTTATTACACAGTTACAGTTTTAATGAAATACTGAATCTCATAATTTAAAAAAGTTTATCTTTAAAACAGCATTTTTTTTCAGGGAGTTTTCAGTACCTATTTATAAACACACTATATCAGGATAATTTTAGTGTAAGTACAAAAAGAACTAATTAAAAAGTTTATAACAATTGGACTTGCAGACGCATTTTTTATGTGTTACTTAGTTAAAATTGGCATCTTTTATAAAAGTCTGTCCTAAAATAATTTCTCTAAAAGTCAGAAAATTTATACCATTTTCTTGCAAACAAATCCTTGTATTTGATCATCTTTTCACAGATCTTGTTTCAAGCTCCATTTTACAATAGTGTATACTATACCATCTTTGTGGGTGTTATCGATGTACAATTCATTGTCCGTTTTGTTCTATTGATTAACACCCTTTGATTTGCATTTGACTGCTTTCAAATGTGGTGTTGGTCGTAAGTACTTCCTTTCTAATGAGTACTTCTGGCACACTGTTACTTTATTTTGTTATACCTTAAACTTACAGAGCATAAAAGTTTCCCAATACAAAATTTCTTGCTCTTTAGATACATTATCCTGATGACACCTTTAACATTTTCATTAATTACTTGCCTTATAATTCCCTGAAATGTTTTTTCCTGTTCTTTTTTTGTTTTCTTTTTTGTTTTAAGACAGCTCCTGCATTAGGAATATTTAAACAATGCACACAAAGAACACCCAGACTCAGAACACTTGTTTGTGAATCACACAAATTTTTGTCCCGTGTGGGATTTGAACTAGGTGACCACTTAAACCATTGCGCCATCCGTACAGTTATAGGAACTTTATCCTGGTATTATGTTAAAATAAGTCTCAGTGAGCGTCTATAATTCTGTATGTTCGGGGCAATCTTAATTAAGAACCACTGAATAAACTGGAACGTGATTTTTTTCGTTATTGTCTCGATTTTTCCTAGAAAAAAATAGGATTTTTATAACCACAACTATAAAACTAAATAGAAACTGAACCAAATCGCCAATATGAAAAAAATATAAAAAAATATATATAAATATATAATTTTATCTGAAAGTTGTGCTTAAAGTACCTTTAATCATGATTGTAAATGAGAATATTATCTATGTCGTAGAAACATTACATCCTTTAGATCTAATACAACATTGATTTTTATTATTATCTGTGTCCAGTGAACAGTACCTAATCAGTTTGGGAAACTAACGTGTCATACCTAAGAGCAATAAAATTATTGCTCTTAGTGTCATACATTGCTATGGGAACTAGATCTAAAATCTGTCATTTTCAAAGGGCCAGCCTCATCTTGATTAAATTTGTTCCAGTTCTCATGAGTAAGTAAATTATTTATCAGAATATTTTCTAATATTAATTAGTATTCCTTAACACTTGTTATTTGACACATTAGTTAAATTCGATCATTCTTCCGTCTGTTAATACTTCCGTAGTATTCATTTCACTACCTTCCGCGTTATATTTCTTTCCATCCTTGAGATTTGTTGTAGGCAGACGCCTACAATAATGTCACCTATAGTGTATATATTTCGTTTATTTGTAGATTACTTTAGATTATAATCATAACTTTATTACTTATTTTATGTTATTTAATTAGTCTGTGGTAATTACTAATGTAATTTATCTTGCATTTGTCCTATAATAAACAGCTATTTTTTTTTTAATCACAGGCAATCGTTATTAAGTACGTTTTAATTTTTTTCGAAAAATATAACTTTCACCAAAAAAATATTTATATCACTAGCAAAATATGCGATCCCCGGTTCCCTATCAAAATGAAGATGATTATCAGACCTGTATCTGAATGTTGGCAAGCAAAGAGAACGGATGAGATATGCCTGCATCTAGCTGAAATGCGAATGTTACGATGGATTTGTGCTGTAGCATGGACAAGGGGAGGAATGAATACATTTGAGGGAGCCTGAAAGAACGCCAGTGGGTAAAAAGTTGAGAAGCAACAGATTATCATGGTATGGACATGTGATTCGAATGGATGAACAAAATGTGGAGAAGAGAATTTTATGTATGGAAATTGACGGATACAAGACTAGAGGAGGACCAAAGAAAAGATGGATGGACTTCTTGAAAGAGGATATGGCTAGAAAGGGAGTTAGCAGTGAACTGACAAATGACAAAGAAGAATGGAAGAAGGAAACTCATTCCACTAACCCCAAATAAATTTGGGAAAAAGGCAAGAAGATGATGATTAGGGAAATAGAAGATTATTTTGAAAAAAACGTTTAAAACACGAAGCTTTGATTTTTTTATAATAATACTATACCTTTAGCTGTATACCTGACGTATGTCTATTTTTTATTCTACATCATATGTTGCCCATAACAGCATCGCTCGGTACCTGATATCTTGCTCGCATTGAACCACCTACCTAAATATATACAATATAATATATCTTTAATCTAAATGTTAATATAGTTATTCCAACGCCATCTTGGTGACGAATGATTTATCTATATAGATCACAATTACTTCAAATGTCACTTGTTACTGACATTTATCGGTTTCAAACCATATTTCAAACTGAAGATAATTAAGGGGTATACTCTACTACTACAGACTTATTTGCATACAATACTTAGATTTAGTAAATGCTAATAACAAACTAAAGCGTTATCGTCCCTTTAAGGCTGAAGTTGGTTGTGGCTAATTTGAGAAAGTACCAGAACATTACAGATGATTGCTGGAAGCTTTCATGGTATGAACCCTTAACTGAATTTTATTTGTTAAAGGAGGACATAAGTTCTGAGTGTGCGTCCTGAGTGCCGGCGCACCGCGCACGAAACAAATACTCGAGATGTTTGAGCCTGTCCGGATTGCAAACGGGCGCGCACGCAATCCGCCGCATTATGTTGGCGGATCCGCTCGTCAATGCGGTCTTTTGATTTTTACTGGCGGATAGTGGAGAGTATGGTCATCATGTCGTACATTAATTTCAATGAAGAGTTTCCCCTGGAAGATTTTATCACGGCGGTGATGGAAAGCCTGTTATAACAGTCTAGCGCATTCACCGTCTTTTCTTGCCATAGATAAAATTTCGTGCTTTCTTTTTTGGCACTAAATATTATATAATCAGTCAAGAAACTACTTCTTTGTAGATATTGTAAACGTTTAATTTTTTATTTCGACATTAATAAACAAAATATTATAATAAACGCAGGCGCAGGCGCAGTCCGCTTATGCCTACGCCTCGTAATCCGCATACGCCGTTCACTCAGGACTCAGGACGCACACGTACACGATACTGTTATGAGAGATGATTTTCTGTTCTTAAAACAAAAATTAATTTCTTTTTATCTTTGGGATTCAAATTGGTTGTTTTCTATAGGACATTTTGAGCTTGCTTTCACTAGTTCTCTTGTTAAATATCAATATTATTTATTTTAACTAACAAGCCTAATTGTAAGCAGCTAATAGGTTCTTAAAACACTAAACAGATCTGCCTAAAAAGCTTAAATTATTATATTATATTACCGCAGTTAGTTTTCTTAGGCAGCATCATTATCTTAGCCTGGTGTATTACAATACATCAGACTAAGACAACGAAGTTGCCTAAGATTTAATGTGTTTGCATTGTCTTACAATGTCTGGGTATTAACAATTAGGTGGTGTATATTTCATTGTTTCAATACCTAGTTCGCTATTGAATCAAATCAGCTGTTAGTGCCATGAAAGACCTGATACTCGAAACACCATTGTATAAGCCATAGGTTTACACTAGATGGTTCTTTATACGGATATCTGAACAAGAAAAAGAAATGCCTGAATGGTAAATTTTGTTTGCAACTGTCTCTCCTCAGATTTTCAATTTTCTATCTAAATCCATTAACCATGCTATATCGCAACCTTGAATTAATTTAGTTGAGACTCGAAATGCGTCTAAATATGCTGTTACAATCTTAAAATTAAGAAAAGGATCTCTAACTAAAATAAAAAACACCAAAAATAATTTTAGCAACATTTTTTTATTAATTTAAGAATTCCACAATGGAACAAATTTTTCATCAATATAATATCTAGACCTATATCAGAATGTAGGTAGGATATTGTGTCGTGAAATCTGTTTATTTGTTTTATAACTATTTTACGCAAATTTATAATTAGTGCACAAATGGACAATTATAATACCTGTATTAGAATCCTATAGCCCGCTTCGTACACTTAGTTCACCGGGGGAAATAGCAAAAGTTTTATTTTCGGTAATACAGTAAAACACGTCTTGAATATTGTTAATTTGTGTGGCTATTTTCCCAGGTGGACATTCTATCAATTACATTTATTTACAATCAGTTACATGTGCTGGTTTTCGTAGGTATAAAACCTTGTCTTCTCCAACAACTACGCCTACAGGTTTACTTATTAGTATTGATTGAGTTTTCTGCGTGCTATTACCGAGGCCCTTGTTGTGTGAAGTCAATTATACATCAAATTCAGATCATAACTCATTTTAATTTTAGTATGTATAATAATAATAACTTGAAACACCTCACACACGGTCGTCTGATCTCAAACTAGGCAGAGCCTTTACTATGGTAACCAGAAAACTGATAAACATATTTATAAATTACTAAATACATACATATTGTAGATAGGTACATTACACCCCGACACAGAACAAATGATCAAGCTCATTACACAATTATTTGTACTGGGTGGGAATCGTACCCAAGACCTCTGGCAGTCAGGATCATTAACCACCAGACCAACAAGCCCGTCATACACTAGTCAGTGAGAGAGATAAAGAATTAATTACTAACTCATAGTTAGCATTAGTAAAGAGAGGACTAAGAAATATATAAGTTTATGCAAGTATTTTGTGTGGTGACGAATTTAACCAGGAAATTCTATAATAAAATATTTGTTAGATCTTTTGTAATACAAAATACTGTAACCTCTTTTGGGCCTAGTTGTGAATTTATGGTAATATATAAGAAGACCAATACATTTTAGTCACTTTCGTGCTGTTTAACCTTAAGTAAGCACATGTAATTGAAGGTAAAATTATTTACACGCAGAACTTGGAAGCTGAAGAATTATAGGACTCTGTTCAATTAATAGAGACCATTTTATGATAATATTGAATGTTTATAATATGTCGTATAAAAAATAAAATGGAATGTAAACGAATCTGCTAACCAGAACGTCTCTCAGCCAGATTTACCGACGATCTGATCAAGCCATCAACCTCATACATCTATCCCAGATCAACCCCAGATGGGACTGGGATTGGAAAATGTATCAATTCTTAGTTTGTACGGGAGCCGGAGTCGCAAAACTCACACATTTTGCAAATAAAATAGCATATTTCTATATTTAATGTGCTCTGGATACAATTAATCTCCGCATAGTTTTAACACACGATCGATTGCCATGTCTCTAATTTTTATTCTTTAGTGAAACTGAGAAACGTTTTTTGGATCTTGAACTTGGCGAAATGACTATTGTTAGTTTAAAAATGAACATTGCAAGGTACCGATATTGCTTGTTTTCCGAATCCTAAGCTTATGTCATATTGAT
The DNA here is from genome assembly GCA_963859945.1 of Euplagia quadripunctaria. Lineage (NCBI taxonomy): Eukaryota > Metazoa > Arthropoda > Insecta > Lepidoptera > Erebidae > Euplagia > Euplagia quadripunctaria. The sequence continues at coordinate 4,351,958 of OY982563.1, read as the reverse complement.
ATTTCAATTTATACGATATTGCAGGCATATGGAAATATAATCGGTATTTAAAATACCAAACGTGAAGTGAAACAATTTATCAATCTATTTATTCGTTAAGTTCCTCATTACGCTATAAATGGGTTCCTCAATAAGATAAGATCGTTTTTAAAATACTTGAATCATAGGTTTACCGTTTAAATATACAAGTTTAGTATTAATTTGTTATTCATTATTAAAAAAGATTAATTAATGTACTATAGAAAAGTATGAATTCTTCAGCTATCTCAAGTTCATATTACCCGAAGCAAACATAACAGTTAACTACTACGTTTACCACATAAATAACAAAATACGCCAAAATGTTTACCACACTAAAAAATTCGCTAGAACTCGGTAAGTTATTACCGTTCACATTAACGCACAAATTAATTTACTAATACCAGAAAGAGTCGCGGGTCCTTCAGTATAGTAGTAATTAATTCGTATATGGCCTTTGAAATGACCTTTTTGAAAAACACGCGACTCTAAAACAAACAAGCATCGCATGTGGTCTAACCATTTGCCAAACTTTACCCGATGTCAGAGACTTGTACAGAACTCGTAGTAGGGGATCACAAATGATTACGTCATGAATTGATTACAATGTGACTATACTTTTCAATCTCCTACTATGAGAACATTTATCATATACCAATAGATTTATTTATACAGTATGTATATTATGTACATTCAACCCGCACTTTCTCACTACACCAATCGCTACATTACCCTATAATATAGTACAAAAAAAGAAGTCAACTAATAAATATCTAATGTAAAAATCACAAGTAGTGCTATTCTTACTGTTAAAGAATTATATATTCTTCCATATAATATAAAAAAGTCGCTTAAAAAAATCACAGACAATCACTTTTCCTTTACAGACATAGACCACCGAACCGACGACCATTTTTTTTTATTAAGCATTACACTACGTACAAAATCCTACTTAGTTTTACAACCATGCTGGTTTACAATCGATAAGTCACCGTTTTCTATCGTTCTATGTTGACCACTTACTTAGATGTTGGCCTTATAGTATACCCTCGCTTTCGAATGACAAAAATGCAACTGAATTAGACAAACGGTACTAAATGAGGCAAAACCGTGCGTCGCCCATATTCCAACCATCAACTGCGGGCTGCTGTACAATTCGGAATTGTTCTTCACTGATTTTGTACTTTCCGCGAAATAACCTACGCTAAACTATTTTACTGATGCCCAAAACATACAATTTTGGCAACATTTACATAAAAAACGGATACCATTTATTTTTTCCGATAATTAATTTGTACTGGCAGTAACTATAAGACTTCAGAAATTTGTACTTTAGTTGTTGCAGACAATAGTGCTCGTTGCTCTTTCATATATTTAGATTTATTTGCGTATTAATAAGAATTACATTTCGTACACTTACACAAAGATGACACCAAGAACGTATTTAAGTGACACCGAGACTTACCTCATCCCAACTTAACAAGATGAAAAGGTTAAACATTTGAGTATAATTTTAATGAAATGTAATGTTTTATATACAGCCATGAAATGACTATACTTCCTTCATTTCGAAACATCCAAATTATTATTGAACAACGATAATATATTTAGGTCCAGTAGTGATCATGAAAAGTGAAGTAGATGAAATACGCAATGATCAAACGCGTTCTCTTAATACCTACCATCGCATCGGATATTTTCTACCAATTCAGGTCAGTCCGAGTATTTGTGAAATTTATCTAGTGAGGGAGTGAGCATAATCTTACTTCTTACATAACATTAAATGCGAGAGAACATTAATTTTTATTCTTTATCAAATTCGTAGGATCGACTCAATTTAAGTGCACTCTTAAAATATAAAAACATCCAATGATTACTTAAATATTTCCTGTTCAGTTAAGTGCAACTATTTTATGAATATTAGGTACTTAAATGTCAATTCCTTAAACAATGTACTTAAATTTATTACAATAAACATTAAACACGATGGACGGGTGTAACTTGTCGAAGATAAATTAAAAGGAAACTAAAAACAAAATAAAAGGAAAAGAAAATAAAAACAAAAAAAAATGATTTTGTTACATTTTTTTTAATTTGCAGAAACCTAACAAACAATAATTTCTCCATTTTTCTTTTATCTCCTTAAAACATAGTAACATCTATGAAACACAAAAAAGTAACTGGGAAAAATTAATAATAATAAAAATTATGAATAAAAATTTATACTCCGGAGAGTGCAGGAAGGTACAATTAGATTACGCTGATGTGACTAATGGCCGATCCCCCGTTAGTGTTGTGCTTACAAGTGAGGTACATCAATGAGATTATTACAACTAACCTAATTAACACTTATTACTAAATTAGACCGCCAACCCAGAGTCGCTAAACACAGACGTCGATGTATAATCCTCTTTTGAGCATAACACACTGAGTTGAAAGCACTGACTACCTTGCAGAGATTCAAATAAACGTGCTCACTAGATATTTATTAATGTCAGTTTATTTCACTGAATTAATCGTCCGTATTTACACTATAAAAACTATTCTCGATAAAATTTCAAAATGCAATTGCCAGCACTTATTAACACACAAGTACTTAGAGACATTTGTTACGTATTTATTAATATTTAGACATCAAAAAATACATCTGCAATAAAATTTGAAAAATGACTAAAGTTGAATCCTGAGGTAGCATATTTGTACTTTAAATTTATTTAATTTTTTTTTATTTTTCTCATTACTCTTACACACTAAAGATTTTATATTCTTTCATTCATATAAAAAATCTACTTAAAAGCTTACTTACGAACTAAGTTACAATCCTCGAGGTAGATAACGTACATTATACTAAGGAGACTATGTAGGAAGTTACATTCAAAACACTTGATATTTTTTTAGCGACTGCTACTTTTTCAGTATAGTTCCCTCTCGAGACGAAAAAGCCTGAATGTAAGATCGCCACATAGTCCATGTGACGGCAGAGGGTCACCATACCCGTAACAATCTTTGGCTTTACCATCACGATATCTCGCGATTTATGTCCACAAAAGAGAAAAAAAAAACTAAAATTAAAACTTATATAAAACCTTAGAAACGAAACACAAATCGGAACCAATAATTAATGTGCTTAACTTAAATGCAAATTTGATCCAGCAATAGTGCCCCTGCGAGCTAATAAAATATTACACCCAAACATTATGACTTAAAATATTTTGACTCGCTAGAAGCTATCGTATGGCGCATTGTAGGATCCATTCTTAGTACTAATGCCGTATAAATCTCACAAATATTACTAACTAAAAGTAATCACTTGATGAGATCTCCACGACACACACCTTTGCAAGACCTTTCCTTCTTACCAGAATTACAGCCACAAATATTGGGGAGATCGGCCAAGTCCAATGAAGAGGGATTGCAATACACCGACTAAATGTGAATTTTCCTATCACATCAATTATAACATTACAACTATTAGGGACCACTAATAACTTGCCCACTAATTAGCTTTAACAATGCGACAACTTAATTTAGACGTGTTATCCATATCCCGTATGTATACAGAATTTTGTACAATCATCAATCACTTGAACTTAAATTCATAAGTATGTATAATTGCAAAAAAATAATTATTGAACAACAAGACATGTTACAGAGTCGAAATTGACGTAATCCTATTATTGTAACCTTTGTACCCTATGAAATTCAGAAAGATGCAAACCCAAATATTGATTTCAATGTAACTAGTCCCATGTGCCCACTGCTAATATTAGCAACCGTTCATAGACATACTCAAATCCTTCATCCTACTTAAACAAGAAAAGCTAAAAAACATGATGCATTAATGCAATTCTTTTTACGTATCACAAAAAAACATTAAATGTCAAAAGAAATCACAACTATGAATTTTGAATTCATAAGAGAAAAAAAAACGAAAAGTTTAAAATAGAACAATATTTTCCTCATCAATAATAATAAAACGTAATGTTAACAATTTGCAATTGAAATAGCGAAACATTATCTTAACAATAATACACTTACCAAAAAATGCCGATGTTGAAAGATTTTCTATACAACAGATACAAAAGAATCGATCTACGTAAAATATAAGAATCAACACTCGAACAATCGAAATGTTCTTGGAGACCGTTTCCATCTAGTTATTACTGAAAGCATTGCGTTCAAAGATGTTCAACGCAATAGAGTAATTACTTCGACCATTGTCTTAGAACAAGCATACTTCGACACAGACACTGCAGAGCAGCGTCGCGCATACACAATCTAAACTAATTCGATTATGAAATACCACCCTACCAACTCCACGAGAGGTCACAGACTAAATAAACTATTGTGTGTGCGATAATTACAAGATATTTCAATCTGTCAAGCAATTACTTTATTAAAAATAAAATATATGTTAATTTAGTCGAAAAACCCAGTGCATAGTCTTTCATCCACAATGCCCTTCTGGAAAAATCTACGTCACTCCGTCTGTCATTCGCTTCAAATAAATTGCTTACTTTTCTCAACTCCATATTCTAAAATTTAAGATTTATTAAAAAGCAACGCCTGTGAACTCTTACCACTTTTAATTACCCTTCCATGATCCATCTCTTGATGATTTATATGAAATCAATACAGATTTGCCTATAACATTTACTTCTTGTTTCTGGAAAAATCCTTACTAGTTCAGTAAAAGAGATTTTAGTAAAAATATCAATTTAAGTAGTGTTTAAAATAGCCTGTCTATTCGAATCTAAAAAATATTCAGATAGTCCACTGTTAATTAGCTTCTATTCGGTCTATTGATACTAGTATTAAATTTGATTCTATTCATATATTATATCATAGCAGTTCCGTTACGATTACGTATTGTGAAGGATATTTCTTTAGTTTGAAAATTTCCAAGATCAAATTAGAAAAGTTGGAGCACATAAAGGTTACGTGTTTTGAAATAAGATAATGAAACCTCTTTCGTGATAGTAATATTTGAATAGAACTCAACATATTTCTGCATTTCATAATAAAAAACGAGGAAACCATTCAAAGAGAACTAAAACGCTGTCTTACAAATGGTAATAATAACAGAAACTAAATATTTAAAAGTCACTGAGCCTTAGTAAATTATATTCGTCATAAATATATGCAATTAGACATGTATCCTAAAATATAAATATAATAATAAATATGAATGCAACTTATTCCTAAATATCAGGAATATAACACACAGTCGCTACATTCACACTTAACAAAAATAATATAGTAAATAATACGATATGAACTAAAAATTGAGGATATTTGGCACTGTACCATCTGCTTTATGTAACTAAAACCATTTATTGCAGCTGAACGTATACATACATATATGAAGTATTACACTCGAGTGCTGTCGGTGCCAACTCAACAAAATATAATACAATGACACCGACAGGCAGCTCTACATTTATATTTATATAATTATTTTCTTCAAAAAAAAATCTCAACTGGTTGCACTTGAAATGACTAGGAATATAAAAGTAGTAAGTGGCCTTCATATAAATGCACTACGACGAAAATAAAAACGTTATATAACGGAATGTTAAAATCGACACCATCCCACTGAAACATATAATTATTTGGTCTCAATAGTAACATCCGTTCAGGCGAGCCTGTTACGAATGACAGTGATGGATTTGTTAACACATTCATGCTTCGAACCTTACATGCATTTAATAACATGATTTTTTACCTAACTACTTATGTATCTAGGGCAAAATATTGTACTTTGTACAAAACTAAAACTGTTCCTCATTCACTGTACAGTAAAAAACTGCTGAAACTTTACTTTTTCGTATATTCTCGCACATTTTCCATTGTATTCTATCGACAGTGTGGCAATTGTGGTAAAATATAAAAATAAACAGCCTGTTTGTATTGTATCACAGATATGTTGAATGCGTAACTAAAACTGTAATATCTAGTCTATTGTCATTGTTAGTGTAATCAATAAGAAAATAATAAAATAAAATATTTGTACAACAGAGGTAGTTTTGCCACAGTTTGCCAAAATACGTGTTTCAACCTAGGCCAAGGCAATTTACAACATTCTCCTATTATTTACATACACTTAGCCTATGACCATCAGTCTCAACATCATTTCTAAGATTCCCTAGCTCAGGTATTACAATATAAGCTATGTCATAACTCGACCGAGAGCACAAAATAAATCGTCTATAAAAGGTAACTTCATCTCACAGTCAACTGGACATATTACTAAAGTTTGCAAAATAATTAAGGTACTTTAACGCAATGGGGGTGCAATAATAGGTACAATATTTTTAAAACACGGTACCAGACAGACACGAGTACTGAGCAACCATTCATAGTCACACATGATTATTAAATTAAGTAACAATTATCGCACAATTTTCAAAAACCTTAAAAATCTTAAGATCAAATTCTGAGGTAGATACTGATTACATAATATGCATCAACGAGGTATATTATTGTACGTGTTATACACAAGGAGTCGACCCGAGCGACCGTAGTAGATATTAATTAGTCCGTCTCATTGATCCAATCGATAGCCATCTTCGTGATACGTTCAGAGGTAGATGAGACGGTCGCAGGGCCGCTCCAAAAAACAGAGGTAGTTTGGTTGAAAAAATCGAGAACAAAGTGTGAGGAGTGAGTTTTTACTGCGTGTGGTTATGAAGGGTGCCTTGGGGGAGTTGTGGCGTGACCTGATGGCGATGTTCACGCGCAATGTGGCGACGTACTGTGTTGTTGCGCGTGAACGTACGGGAGCAGTGCGGGCACGGCACGCGGATACCTTGGTGCCGCTGTCGGATGTGCGCGCGCAAGTTCGTCTCGTATCCGTACAGTCTCTCGCAGTATGGACATTTTAGCTTTTTTCCTGCAATTTATTTTTGTCAGTCAGAATACAAATCAACCAGTAACAAGTAAAAAATGCATATTAATGTAATTTATACACATCAACAAATATCAGAATGTAAAAAATAGAATACTATAAAGAGCTGAATTTTGATTTGATTTGTTAACTTTATGTATACTTTTGTGTATACAAAGTGGTTCGTATAAGGTCCTACACTATCTACTATTTATTGATTAATGCAAAATCTGAGATTAATATTAATAATTTATTGTATATTAAATTCTTACCGTCAGCAGTAGCGATGCCACCAGACTTGCTAGTGATAAGCTTGGCGGGCCAGATGTCAGGGCTGGGTTTCGGTGGCACGGGCGACGTCTCCATCGTTTTGTCATGGTAGTTAGCATTCGGAAGTGACGTCGCTGGCGGCGGCGAATTGTTGTACACCGGTGGCTGGTAGTCGTTCTCATTTTTTATCCGTAAATCTGGAAATACGTGAATCACTGTGTTGAATTTATTATATGGGAAATAATGAAAGCGTAGTTCCTAAAATATGTTTATTAAAATTAGATGATAAATTAGATTAGTAAACGTGAGTTGCTGTCTTGCATAAATTTGGTCAAAGATAATTTTGCACTTGGGGCAATATTTCACTAGTAAAGAGTTTATAATATTTCATAAATGATAGAATTCACCTTTTTGTAAAAAAAAAACCCTGGCAACATGAAATAATTAGTATCTGCGTTGTAAAATCTTAGTAGAAGCCAAAATATGTGATATATCAATATTGATGAGATATGTGATAAAGAAGAGAGATCCTTAAGTGTTCTAAAAATAGTCATGACAACAGAAGCTATTACATCCATTAAAATGTATATAGATTTAATAAATAGAACGTGTCTAATGGAAACAATACATAGTTTAAGTGTATTTAGTGTAGTTGGGTGGAAGCATTAACACAAAGCATTCACTTATAGCAACAATTACAAACATTCCTCTACAAGACTGTACGTATTATCATTTCCTCACCTTCTGCTCCTTGGTCATTCGACAGGCGTTCCATCATTTCATCATTAGCAGATGCGCTGCGTTCATATCCGTTGTTCTTGGTCGGGTTGCCGAGAGTAGATGTGCAATCCGGCGGATTCTCTTCATACCGACCGCCGGTACCGACACCCGGTGAGGAACGGGTGTCAGGTTCATCAGCAACGCTGCCGCAGTGGGATGAGGATGAGCTTTGCCTGAAATCATCAAAATATGTGTTATGAATAATTTTGTTTTGAATACGAAAAACTACAAGATTAATGGATCCATCAAACAAATTGACGAGTCTCCGAAGGATAAAGGATCATAAAATTCCCACTGTTCTCCGGAGTCAAATATGTCTCCAAAAGACTAGGTCCTGTAAGAAGCTGTACGTTCTGTAGGTTTTAAAAACAAAGAAATAAGAATGAAAGAGTTTTTTGTACTTCTAAATCCCATCAAAAACATAAATGTGAAAATGGGAGTCAAGTTCAATATTAAGAATATGCATGGTTGTCGAATTCACTGACAAAAGAATTGAGATCTAAATGGGTGCCAAGTTCTGTAGATAATTCTGAAATTTATTTATTAGAATATACAACATTCTAAAATAAATTTAATACACCAATTCTTGTTATTTTCTGCTAAAACAATGTACCTATGTTTTCACATTCAAGTTATCTTATTTGGCTAATCAACTTATCTTCCTTATTTTCCATGCAAGTTACGGTTTTTTATTGTGGCGTCAACAACTTCCTTATTTTCCATGCAAGTTACGGTTTTTTATTGTGGCGTCAACATATCTTACTCTTCAAAAGTTTGGTTTACTGGTAAAAACAAGCCAAGTCAAATCTTGAGCTTCAATATCTCGTAAGTTATCTGATTTGTGTAAAAAAATCGACTGCTGAAATTTAAGAAGTTATATTTTTAAATGAGAAACATTTGTGCCCTCAATTATGGAGTCGTTGTTTTAAGTTCTTTATAATAAGACTGATTATTCCTTATTAAACGCTTGTGTACTTACGTGAAAAAAAAACGCTTGTTTTAGCAGAAAATAACAAGAATTGGTGTTTTAAATTTATTTTAGAATTCTTATATATTCTAACGTTCAAGACACGTACAAAAACTTTTCAAAATGTAATGTGACAAAGGTTTTTCTAATATATGTAATAAAATCAAGACGGTATGAGTCTACGCATTTTGATTTTGAAGTTAAAGTTTTAAATAGAATATTTTAAGGTAAATTCTATGTTATATAAAATTATAAAAAATTACTATGACTCTTTTACTCAATTTTATAGTGAATTCATTCAATTTAGTTGCAAATATTATAGATAACCACATAATAAACAACTAACCATGTTTTCTTATACATGTTACACTTTATTAATGGACTTAAATTTAACAAAATATTGTAAAACTATCTGGTGATTTAGAGTGGCTAGTGGCTAAGTGGTAACCGAGTAGGTTAGCACATTATAAAGTTAAGTAATACTAGCCAGGTCAGCCTAGGATGGGTGACTATCCTTAACACATTGAGACCCCTCCGTGCCTGGGAGAGCACTTTAAACCGTCGGTCCCGGGTGCCATACAAACATCCGTGGCATTCGTTACGGGTAGTTGGAGCCCTAAAAAGCTCGACAACCTGGTCTAACTACAGAACTTCGATATCGCCTAGTACTTGGGTTGTAGAGGTCTGATGGCAGTCACTCCACGAAAAATATCAAAGTTCCGCCGCGTATCATAGATTTTTTTATAGACTGAAAGCCGACCCCAACTTAGTTGGGAAAAGGCGCGGAGGATGATATCTGGTGATTTAAAATAGTGGCCTGGAGTTTGTTTGCCCGATTTATTGTCTCATCGACTACTTGGAAACGGACGGTTATAAACAGACACTAGAAGATAGCGATCTGTATTAGTTGTTAAAGTAATAACAGATGCTATTGTGTATTATGTAATAAATATACAAAATTTTAGGCCGGACTGGGTCAGATATGAATGAGTTCGAAAGAGTATAATTGCTTTTGAATAGCCAGGTCAGTGCACAAGCTAAGTAGCCACTTAGCTTGTGTACTGACCTATACACACGTACACTACCGTCATTCATCATCAGTCGATGATGAATGATGGTAGTGTACTTGGAAGAAATTTATCATACCTATAATTCCTAGCATGTGGACTTGGAGATGGAGATGGTTTCGGTGGTGCTGGTCTGCGGTGTGACGCGGCGTGCATTGGCAAGTGAGCCGGTGGGGCATACCGCCCCATGCTGCCGCTGCCATGGATTGGCATCCCATATTGTGGCATGATCGGCGTAAAGGACGCTGTGTGTGGCTGCGGTGGCGCCGACTCTTGAACCTCACAGTTTCCTGAACCTGATACCGGACTAGTTTTTATACGAGTCTGGTGACGGTCTCCGGAACTCTGCTGGGTTTGTTGCTTCACCCATGCATCCTGCGACATTTCCATCGACAGGCCTTTGACCTGTAATTGTACAAATTTTGACTCTATAGTATGATTCAAAATATTCTATTGTGAGAACACCTGAATACATTGTAATATTGACGTGCGTGGTAAAATAAAAATACAGGTGTTATTATCATAATCCTAAATATACTTTTGTTTTTATACATGATCAAATTAAATTAAAAAAAAAAACATTTCTTTTCATACCAATAGAATTTTTGTGCTGTTGTTATTGGTATGATGTGTAAATGTTACTACAGATTAAATCAATGCTTAAATAAATAATAATTCATTTAATCTTTTGTTATTCAGTTTTCGTTCTTAGTTATGTATATCTATAACTCCTTATAACATCTACTGGTAAAAATTTACTAACATCAAAATACACACCTGCAAATTTTCTCCACTCTTGAGAAAGCTGGAGAGCGCATCCTGGCTGACGTGAACCTCTCCTTTATACATGAATTCGAGGAGTGCTTGCATGTTATCGGCTGTGGTGGCTTCCAGAATGACATAGCAGGCACCCGCATGACTTGGTGGTGCCGTGTCGAACAGTTCCTGGAAATGTTTACTGCACGCGGCCAATATCACCTTGTGAGCTTTGAATTGGCGACCTGAAAGGAAAAAACAATCACTAAGTAAGCAAAAATATCAAGTTTTCAAGAAATGTGTAATAAAATCAATGTCTCAAAAAAATTATGAATACTAAAGAGATAAAAAAAATCTAGTTTGTTAACATTCAATATCTAAAGTAGAATTAAACAACAGAATGAAACAGGAATTTTGAGGAGATGAAAAACAAACAATTTTTGAATACCGAATATGAATGTTTAATAATATTTATATTACATACCTAAGTAGTATACACGTTATTTAAGATAATTCTGGATTTTATAAATATTTGTGCAAATGAGTCTTGTGCAGATATAACTATTCATTGAACTAGCAACAACAAATCCATGGGTATCTCAAAACCACCACAGTAAGAGACTGTTTTATTGTGGAGCTTGGCTAATCCTGTTGACCCTATTGTCTATTTTTATGTTTGAATATATTAAAGATACGAATACGGCTCACGCGATGCAACAAACAATAAACAAAAGTCAAGGTAACTGGTCCCAGAGCAATTCTACGAAGCGTACGAGAGGGGAACGACTTGAGTTACGCGTGTTTTGGATGGAGAATTTATTTCGTTCATTCATTTTTCAATTGTAGAAGCCGACCATTGGAACAACATTTTGTTTTACGGTATTGTGTTTTTATTTGTTTATAGAGTATTGTTCGTTTAAAATTTTGTCATTGATTACAAGATTATAAATATTTTTACAAAGTTATTTCATTACCTTTTTTTAAAGTTCTTAAATAAAGTATTTTTAAATTGGTTTACACTCAATAAATTGTTAGTCAGACATGTTATAATTCTCCTAAGTATATGGTTATCAAACCAAAACGGTCAGTTAGAGAGGTGACCAGTAATCCACTTTTGTAGAAATACTAATGGTATTTGATGTTATAGATAATAAAATCAAATAATTAAACTATAGCTCTTATAAGTCTAAGTTATACCTAGTAATTTAATAAAAAATTTAAACATATAGGTAGGTAATTAAGTAAAGTACAATAACCCTACATATCTGTCCTTAGAGTATTACTACTAGTAACCAGGTAAATACAGATAATATATACTCGTACTAAACAATACTATTCCACAACATTGTTAATTCCATGATAAAAAATAAATTAACATCTTCAAAAAAAATTCAATTGTTTGATTCCCTTCTCTTACTATCCATAAACGTTAGAAAAAGACAAAACGAGCATACGTGTACACAACATCATCCTCAAATAAATGATTAAAGGTAAGTGCCTTTCTAGTTCACTATTATTATCACAGATGGCGCTACATTAACGTCGCTACGATCAGTTGGTAGTGTAAATTTCTAACAAGCCATTGTTAGTTTTCCACACTTTTCTTCTCCGTTTTTTACAGTTTATTACTTCGCTGAGTGCTGAGTAAATTACTATATTTTTAGATTAACGACTGATCTCAAGGTTAACTCTACGTAGGTATTTCATACAACACAGATAACGCACCTATAGCTTAAGTACTTAATTAACTAAAATTTCAAACGACTTGAAGTGTGTTATATAAATAATGTAGTTTATGTAAAGTTATATAATAAATAATGCTCCCTTTATTATCAAAAAAATTACTATGTGTCGATATAGGCCACGCGTTGTATTGTATCTGCCGGTCGCACTATAGATAGAGTCAGAGTACTTACATCTATTACGTCATTACTCACGAACCGCGGAACAAAATACGGTTAGCCTTGGACCCGCGGTCGTATGCGCCGCCGAAGGCCGGCCACACACTGTAAGATTACGCGGCATGATGCCAGTTTTTTAAACATTTTATATTGACAATTAAAATGAACGCCTAAATTGAATTTTAGGGAGATTGTTGTTTATTCGTTTTCTTTTTGGATAATACATTTATTGTAATAAATAGTATAAAATACTTCTATTTCTTTTATTTGAGAATTTGATATAGCAATAATTTTTAGGTTTGTACAATATTATTAATTGTTGCAAAAAATATCAATCCGCTGAACGTTGTACGGGGGGGTCACACTGAAAGACCGTTAATATTTTTATTGCTTTTCGAAGTAGTCTCCGTTCCTTTTTAAGCACCGTCGCATGCGATGGAACCATTGACTGAAGCAATGGGCCCACTCTTCTATATGGATCTCTTCCACGCCTTTTTCAAACGCAGCCACGGCATCTTGAGGGTTCATAAAAGGAATTCCTCTAAGTTTATCTCTTATTTTTGGAAATAATTAATGTCACAAGGTACCAGGTCTTGATGGAAGGAAGATCTCTCTGGCAACACACCTTCGATAGACAAATAGTCGATAGTCCTTCGGGCGAAGTGAGCTGGAGCGTTGTCGTGGTGGAGGAGGATTCCGCTTCTTGGGTACTGCTGTCTAATATTTTCCAAGACAGTAGACAATGACTGACATACCAGTCTGCAGCAACAGTCCTTATATCTTCTAGAATGATTGCAAAATGACCCGTCCGTCCAAAGAATGAGGCAATCATTTTCTTCCCTTGACTTCTCCCTTCTTTACTTTTGTCGGCGAATCTTCGAACGGAAACATCTATTGCGCATATTGTCTTTTGGTTTCGGGTTCGTAACAATATATCCAGCTATCATCACCTGTGACGATGTCATATACAGCATTAGAGTCACCTCCGTCATACTTTCAAGCATTGAGTGGCACTAATCCAAACGACGGCGTTTTTGATCTTCCGTCAAATTATGCGGTATCCATCAAGTACAAAGTTTTATGGCGCCTAAATGTTCATGTAAGACTTTTTGTACTTGAGACATATCTCATGCCTAAAGCTGCCCGAATCTGTTGATATGTCACCATTTTATCAGATTCTATCATTAGCCGCACAGCACTCACTTATCTTCAGTAGTCGCCGTAGAAGGACGTCCAATCGAGAATCATCAGTGTGTTTGCTGCGACCACATTTAAACTAATTACGCCAGTTGTAAACAGTGGCATGAGATGGGGCTTCGTAATGAAATGCAATCGAAGTCTATCGTAACAATGTTGTTAAGTAAGACCGCAACGAAAATCGCAATAAATCATTGAGTTAAAATAGTCTAATCCATTTCCACTTTTTTTTAAAACTTTTTGTAAAAAAAAAACATGAAATCATTAAACATCTACCCAAAGAGTTCATAATTCCAAATTTAAATAAATTGTTTATCGGCTTTTCTTACTGGCCTATTCTAAAAACTTTCAGTGTGACCCACGTATGCTATACAGTTGCAAATATTTTGGTAGGTCGAACAGATAGTTTAGTGCGTTGTTTCACACATAAAGTGGCAAATAAAAAAGTTTTTTTAATTTGACATTTACATCAATAGGTATCATTAAATTTTTTGTATATTTAAGTTAATATATCTCTATAAATTCGGAAAAATATCTATAAAAATATTATGTATTATTATTACAAATTTTTATTATAATTATTTTTACTTTTTGTACACATTCACTAGTTTAATTAATTTTAATGTTTACTAAATACAATATTTTACCGAAATTCCTAATGACGTACTAATATTGTTAGCTACATTTGCACGCTCTCCTTGTAGTAAATACAATGTAAATCCATACATATCATTATATTAATACGTCAAGAGAATTCTTAGTACCTCTTTTTAAGAAATTTTTGCGAACGTAGTAACGTGAATTTTGAAATATTTACAGTTTATATATCTATAGAAGTGCAGAAAGTTACATTTTTTAAACAATATGTCTTACAACTTTAAAAATCACGTGAAAACGGCTTAATGGAATTACACGCGTCCAGTATATGCGTTAACCTGTTATGGTAAGTAAGTCTATACAATGGCAGCTCAAGTTATACTGGCTAATGAAAAAACCATGGTCGAAATTCGACCTCCAGCGATGTCTAGTTCATAAAAAATACTTTTTAGTGTTTACAAAACCTGCTAACATTATATAACACGAGCTTAGACCGTAATGTTTGTTAGCATTATTTTAGTATTAATATTTATTTTAATGGATATTCCTTTGTTAGAATTTGAACTCCACAACATAAGATACAAATACTTTATGAACAGGTAAACTATATTTTAAGTTTGTGGTAATATTCCTCGTTTAATACATACTTGTAGAATGAAAAAACAAAGCATTTTGCGTTTATCTTTAAGATTCAATGAAATTATTAAAAATTTTAGTAGCATTTTACTTATTATAATAAGGAAAGCGACACCAAATAGAGGGCAAGACCCTCTTATCTGTCATTATTAATTTGGTACAATAAAAACATACGTATGATTTAAAAACTAACTTTACATATTCCACCGAGTTTTATGAAAAATGGAGGCGAAAATACCTGGAAATTCAAACGGTCATAACTTGTAAACGAATAGTTTTTTTTTCAAAAATTATTTTTGTAACTGCATGCTAGAGACATGCCCTTCCAACGATTTAAGTAAGTGTTCCTTTTTTAAATAAGCCTACACGTCTATTGCGCATATATTATAAAATAGAACAATCCTTAGGGGTTTTAACTTATAATCAATTAACTATTCTAATTAGGTTATAAGTAGAAAGACATACTTATGTGAGTTAAGGAATAGAACAAAATAAACACGTGTAAGCGAATGCTCTTTTAAAAAAAAATACTGTGACCTAAATATTCTAAATGTTAATTTAAATTTTCCTTATGGCTTTTTCCGATATTACAAATTAAATATATAATAACAGCGATGAATCGTATAAATGCAGCCAGCCTTACTTTGAGGCACAGAGCGCTGCACGACCGTTTCGCTCCTACAAACCCCGCCCACAGATTTATTTCAACGACTTCCTCGTTCTTCGATACATTTTGTTACCTATTTTTGTTACAATAGAATTTGTTTTGCCTATTATATGTTTAAGTACATGTACGCACAATATTATATTACTGATTATATAGAGGCCTCGAATTGAATACCGAGATGACACATGCATTTATTTTCTGTAAATTATGGTGCAATTTCCTTGTAACATACACGTCAGGGTATCCAGCATTATAATTATAGAAAACTATTTACTTATTTGTTATTTAAATAACTAACGAGTTTTCTTACAAAAATATTATATAACTTTGTGCTTGATCGTCCATATCTATGCCTATGATGTCTATATTTTATCTTAATCCATATTCATATATGTGTGTAACGTTCTAAAATTGAATTATATCGACATATTTAAAGATATTTTACAATACATAAAGAAACACATTTGTGTGAAAACGTTCGATTAACTATATTTAATTGAACAATATAAGTACAAAAACGTGTTTTTTTAAACGGGTTTTTGTTTTAATCAGTCGTGTTGTGTGCAAGAGCGTCAGCGCGTACACGTACACGCATCTATTTATGTTATATTTCCCTGTTGTAGAATATTAATAGGCCGTTGTTAGTGGCTAATGAAGACAGCTACGAAATTTGAAGTATAATTTTGAGTCTCCTAAGAATAATTTGGCGGTTTTTTTTTTAAATTACAACTGTTACAATACGTAGTAATATGCCCAAAATGTATACAGTTATGTTACACATTGCGCCAGCAACTTCTTACCAACAAAGTAATTAACAGCAACCTATTATCCCATATATATCCTATCTATATTAATCGAACATAATATTTTATATATAAAATACGCCACACTTTGCACTGATAAAATATAAAAATTAGTATTTTGTATATTATATAAAATTATATAATTGGACACGGAAACACGTGCTTGATACATCATATACAGAGTACATATATATGACAACACATGTGTATAATTTATGTAAATTGACGAATAATTTATTTAACGATGTACCTGGTTTAACCTTGGAGAATTCAGGATGGGTCTGTAAGGGAACAACCTCATAGTACATTTATGTTTCTATGTATATTATGTGATATTGTATATGGTGTAAAACGTTGCGTTTTTGAATAAAAGTGGCCTTGTTTTGTTGACGTGTAGTAAATATGTAACTAAAGCATTCGTAGAGGTTATTTTCTTTTAGAAATGTAAAATAAATTGACTTTAAGAACTGCAACTAATAGAAGTTATAGTGTTCAATTTTAAGATGTTTTTGAAGTGAAAACTTCTTTAGGCACATTGTGCACTTTTCTTGTAACTTGTAATACATGGGTGCTATATTTTCGATTATTTATTTAAAAAAACTGTACGTAATTTGAGTTTTGTTATATGTTTTGAGTTATGTTGAATCATATATTATATTTTTTTATAATAGTATAAAAAGTTACTTTGTTTGCCTATTAAATAAACATTATTCTGATTGGCACCTCACAATTACTTACTTATTATAGGTAGTTATTTTAAAGAAGGCATTTTTTCATTCTAATTAGGTACCCAATTTTTAAGTACCCAATTACATCATTATTAATATTATACTGATAATAATTTGGAATAACAAATAGAATAAGAATTTGAAAACTGAAATAAAAATGACTAAACTTTTGTGACATAAATCGCGCTTTTGGCGCGTTGGCCCTTTTTGGAAACAAAATTACGATTTATTCAAGTAGTTTAATGTGTCCCCATTAAACTACTTATTAAAACATATGAATTATATATTATATATATATAATAAGTATATGAATTATCAAAAAACTTACGTATGTTTTAATCAAATTTTCCAATATAAAATATGTAGTAAAATATTTATCGGTTAAAGACATTTTTTTGTTATTTTCGGAAGGTGCTATAATTTTCGATTATTAATTTAAAAACCGTACTTAATTTTAATAGCTATATAACTATTGTGCAATAAAGTTAATTTGAAAATGTGGTGAGTGTTAATAATAATATACTTACTGCACACTATTTGAATAATAAGTGTTATACTACAGTGCATTTGAATTTGAATTATAAATCTATCATTCTTTACAAATAAATAGGATTACTGTTCATTACAACGTAAGAACATAATTATTGATTCAATCCAGATAAAACCAAAATTCAAAACACCTCCAAGTTTTTTCTTAGAAATAATTAGGGAATTGAACACATTGAAATTTCAAGTGTTGGAATAAATTCTTGCATATAGCATTAAACTCTGCCATTCTAATCATAAGAATCAGAAGCATAATCGCATTTTTTTATTAAAATACTTCGATACGCCAGAATTTTGAGGAACACTGAAATATTGGTTGGCGGCATCTCTCATTCGTTAGTAGTACGAAGGCTAAAAACCTTCAACAGTTGAACTTAAGTTATGTTGAATCATATATGTATATTTTATTATAATATGTATAAAAAAGTTATTTTGTTTGTCTATGAACACTCTTCTGAGTAGTACTCTGACACTCGGAAGCTTTCTCCCTAGGGTATCCCGGGTCCCCTGCAAGAGACTCACTTGTGACAGAACACCGTGTGGTTTTAGTCGCTTCAGGTTCGACATACCACTTCACCCTCGGTGAGGTAAAAGTCATTTAAAACAACAGACACAAAGAACATCCAGACTCGGGACAACTATTTGTGGATCGCACTGATAATACCTAAAGAGAGAATTGTTGAAATTATGGATGAAAATTAATTAAAGGAAGGTTGAACTCCAATTGATTAAATTTTATAAAAATGTGTTTATAAATTTGTGTAAATTTTGTAGATAATAATAAATTTTTTTTCGTGCAAAACAGCGCAGTAAATAAAAAAAAATATTATCTACTATAATACGTTGGTAAAAATAATTTCTAATAAGAAATATTTCCTAAAAAAAGGTTTCTTAACAACCCAAAAATAATGTTTATTTCATCAAATCGAACTTGAAGTTGATTCTTATTTTTTTTAAGTGCAAACTTTTTCAGCCGCGTGGGGCGATTTTTGGTAGTTATGAGTTCGCGTCACCGACATGCTTGTATGACACGTCGTTTTAAGTTTTCACTTCTGTCGGCAGTCCCTATGACAAACTACTTTTTTTAATCACTTGCTTACAGCACTGAAATTCGGAAGTTATGAGCTTGTGCTCTTTCACTTCTAGGTTAGCATTTATAATTATTCTAGACTCAATACCACCAGCCAAAATGGAATTAGTTTTATGTTTTACTACGACTCGCCCCGGCTTCGCTCGGGTGCAATGTAGATGTGGTGAACAATTATCGTCGTATTTGACAAATTAACACAAAACAATATTAAAACGTATAAACCTTCTTCTTGAATAACTCTATTTATTGATATAAACCGCATTACGGTTTGTTGCGTAGTTTAAAAGATCTAAGCGTACAGAGAGCAGACAGCGGGTAGCGACTTTGTTTTTAACTACCTATGCAGAGAAAGGTAAGATCGTGCCCAAAAATTCAAATTTCTCGAAAATAATAATAATAATTCTTGAAATCGTTAATCGAAGGAAACATTTAGGCAGTTCCCATATATCGTTTCAATTCAAAACGACTCACAACATTTTCACTTCACGCTATTGAACATCAAAAGCTCCGTTAACGCATAAATTAACAGTGCAATGTTGCAACTGCGCCGAACGCCCTCACTGCGCCCGCGCTTCTATAACGAGGAAATGAGCCACGGGCGTACGACATTGGTCGGCTCGTGAGCGGCTTGCAACACCACTACTGACATTGGCCCCATTTCGAGACCTAGTTAACGCTTTAACTCTTATCACACATGTGTGCAGTGGGCCTTTTATTCGAATCGGTTTAGTTATCATAATTTCAATGTGTATTTAGGTGGCATTTAGTAGACAAAAATATTTCATTTGAAGGTAAATGTGATGGAACAAAATTGGTTTTTAGGTAGGTACTATAAATTTTGTAGGTACTTATTTAAAGAATATATTAACTAAGGAATAGTGAAGATTTTTGTTTCTTTTAAATAAAACATCTGTCTGCCCTTAACCCAATTATTTGAAATTGGCACAAAAAACGATTTCTATTAGTGTATTAAAATAAATTCACATTCTTTTTTACCGTTGTAACGTAACGATAATGTTTGAGTTAAATATTATTCAAGACTAGCAACCCGCCCCGGCTTCGCACGGGTAGCAGAGATATCTTCAAAAATCATCAACATATTTCAATCAATTTACATAAAATCTTAACAAATTATACACCTAAACCTTCTTCATGAATCATTCTGTCTATTAGTGAAAACTGCATGAAAATTCGTTCAGTAGTTTTTCAGTTTATCGCTAACAGACAGACAGGCAGACAGACGCGGCGGGGGACATTTTTTAATATGTAGTGATAATTATGATAAATAACATTCTTATAATTTATATTATAATATATCAAACGACGTAGGTAGGGTTAAAAGGATAGGTAAATTATAGTTTAGAAAAACCAAAATATATAATATTAGATACATAATATAATAACACTTTAAAAGCAAACCATATTAATAAGTTAACAAGATTTTCACTATCCACCTCCTGGCTCCATCATCAGACCATCGTCACCAATCTGTTGGACTCGTCAAAACGAATCATATGAGCCCAAACTCGAGGGGTTTACTGGTAGCCACTGAAGAGTTCCACTATCCACAGTTCCACCTCCTAGTTCAATCATCAGATCAGCTCCAAGATGCCAAATTATGGTAATGTCATCAGGGGCGGATCCAGACGGCAAACTCGGGGGAGGAGGGGGCGTGTAGCTTACAAAAAAAAAGGTCCCAGAAAGAAATATAATTTAAATAAACATTGACCTATACCATTCCATTGATATATTCCAAGACAGTCGATATTGAAAAATAATGAAAAAAAAAAAAATTAATTATTTTCCGTACGTTCGTTAGCTATCTCCAGGATATGGAATAAATATATTTAAAGGTTTAGGTCACAAGATTATTGGGTTATTAAATTCTTGGGTTCAACATTTTGGATTTTTACTTTGGGGGGACGATCGCCCCCATCGTCCCCCCCTTGGACTCGCACCTGCTTGTCATCCAAACTACATATACATACAATGTTTCATTTCTATACGACAATAATAATTAGAAGTAGGTTAAAATTAACTTCCAAGATTTTTGTACATAGTTACAAGAGAAGATAATTAAAGGGTGTAAAAGGGAAGAGGACTGGAGGGCATAACATTGCCCTACCCTTCTATACACTACTACATACTTATATCGATATTCAGAGCTCAAAGGGCCTATATTTAATTGTATGGGGTATACGCCTTTTAAGCACTGAGAAATATCATAGATAGATAGATAGATAGATGTACTCTTTATTGTACACAGAGCAGATTACAATATTTTCCCATATCTAAATACTTACTAGCTAATACTATGTACAATTGGCGACCTTATCGCAGTTTGCGATCTCTTCCAGACAACCATTGTACGTAATTAAAAACTGCATTTAAAATAATATCTAACAACAATTTTATTTTTAGATGATGTACCTAATAACAAAAACAGCAATTTACAAAATATAAACAAGTACAAAAGTAATGTTTAAAATATAGAATTAAAATATACTTATACAAAAAAAAAACAATTATTCCACTAATTTACTACAGTGAAATACTGTGTAGTGTACTGAGTGGTGTCCTAATTTTGTTGAGCACGCCGAAATATGCTCTTCGCAGTGAGGGCCCTGCGACCATACGACATTGCACCAATTCGTATATAGGTCAACGGCGAATGAATAGATATTTATAAGGATGGTTCTTTTATATAGATAACACCTTTATAATTCAACGATAGACAGTATTCAATGACAAGACCTTATTGTTTGTATAGTTATATGAATAAACTAGTCATTTTTATTATATCTTTTGTGAAATAAGAACCAATTCTTTAAATTTTAATTCAGGAATCATTAATACGTATTCAAATCTACTAAACATAAAACTGTTCTGTCGGTTATTATAATTGAATATTGTTGAATTGAACAATAGGATAACTCTGAATAACACATATTTCCGAGAAAATCAAAAATAAATAATTTATTTCATCACTCTTGTTGTCCCACCAGTTTTAAATGCAATACGTGCCTAAGTGCGATAAGGCCAACAATTGTATGAAATACACTATGTAACATGATTTGTTATATTAAGTTGACACCTTGTTGTAATCCGACGTACCGTACCAAGATGTGAATTTTAACCGTTTAATATTCATTGCTTCTTGTGTTTGTCAAGTGTGGCAAATGTCGTTCAGAATACAAATCAAAAGATGACATTTATTACGAACATGGCATTTTTATCAAAGATTTTGCAATTATAATATCTAGTATTAGAATCAAAACATATTTCCAAAATGTTTGTTGTTGTTGATTACTTTATTTCACACAACTTAGAACATAGCCATAATAAGTAGGCATTAGACAAACTACACAAATTATGTGGATATTTTTTTTAATGCAATAACTAAGCTATCTTCCGCTTGCAACACATCACATTTTTACTGTGAGTGCAGGCTAGATAGGATTTCATGAAGTAGCTCAGGAGTTGGCTGTCAATCGAATGAAAGTCGATTTGAAAACTTGTTCATAAGTACGTATAAAACTATTGACTTTCCTATAAAATTTCCGTGTGCAGTTAAACCTATGAATGTTTATCGTAGCGCTCTCGTATCGTGTGTTATAACCAGCTCGGCCCTTAGCAAATATAGACAGATGCGGTTCGTGTGTATTTTAATTTGACGTTTTATAGTTTCGCAATGAAATTTATTGAGGCGACTAAAGTATCACGATGACGTAAGCAAATGTTTTGTTTGATCGTCAATACTAACACACATAATAAAATCATTGTTTTATCGACTTCAACTATTGAAATGAACATCTTGTATATCACAAATTCTACAATTTATTTATCAAATTAATAAAAATAGACATAAATGGATCAAATACAATACGAAACAAAATTGTTCATATTTCGAAAATTGCAAATATCTATCATGTTTAACATCCGGGAGCGAAAGTCTGAAATTCGGAGCAAATGCGAAATCAAATTGAAAATGGAGTTCCCCTACCATAGATATAAGCTTCAAAGCCCGGATGCAAGTGAAAACGACATCAGGGGGGTACGACTAACCCCATTCCACGTCCGCCCGCACGCACACGTAGGCGTACAGTGTCGAATATACATGACAACGCATCCCACCCGCCGGGCGTAAGCCACCCGAATTCAAGGTCGACATGGAAGGCACACAGCCTTGGTCGAGCGAGACGGCAACACACACCCCTAACGAAAGTGCAAGCGAAATGCGTGAGAGAAAATCAATCTTGCACGGAGTGGGGGCGGCTGGAAAACTAGGTGAACCGCTTCGGACGTTCGGTTTCTATACGTGTACTGATTGTTAATGGCATTGCAATTAAAATTTCAGGCTACGTTTTGGGCTATGCACGTTCAGTGTTAGTGTCTGAATCGATAATATAATCAAATTGGCAAAATATAGAACCGGTACGATTAAAGTAGGTTAAAATAGAGACGTTCAAAGTTCGTGTGATAATAGTATTGATTAAGTATTCCGTCTCTGTCTGGTAAGTAACTGAAAAGAAATCGATAAATTTAGAAATAGAATCCGAGCACTGTTTATGTAATGGAAAGTTCACACAGAACAATCTAAAAAAATGTAAATATACAGTATTGCTGTAGAAATTATTGTTTTTGAAATAGGTTAGGAAGAAACGTATCGTTAACATATCATGAGATACAAACAAGAAAAGATGAAAGTAGAATGAAAAGATGAATATATGTACAGTAAGAAAATAGTATAATTGTAATAGAAAGTTAATACAATCAGTGTTTGGACATATTAGAGTACAAGCTAAACAACATATTTAAATAAAAATTTGGTATACGCTGTCAATGCCCACATTGCCTAAACGCAAAGAAACGGAAATTGTCTCGCCGAACAGAAAATGAAACGAAAAGTTCCCTTGCTGCACACGATCGATGGCTTTGATTACCGAAACTGCTCAATCATCGTGACTGAACAATTTGGCAAAGGTAAATTTAACCCTTCTGCGGCATCCCTCGCAAATCAATAGGTACATCCCTGCACACCCCGGGCAAAGGGGTAGAAATTAGGCCTACACTAAATATGCACAACTATACAGGCGAATTCCAGGGAGGGTAGTCTGTTTTACGTGTATAATGCACTCGAGTATAGACTGCGAGGGTGGCCCCCACTGCGGTATCGAAGAGGGGGGCGGGGTGTCAACCTACCACCACTGATGTTTGGCCGACCGCAGCAACACCTTGATTTCTCGTCCAAACCTCGGTGGTATAATTTTTTAAACAAAGAGTGTGCGATGTTCGAGTATTGCCTTGTTAGTTTTTATAGTAGTTTTTATAAGTATATCGCATGTTAATTTTTGTTTGTTACAATAAAGGTCGTATTGGCACGAAACGAGCTTACATGCCTGTGCTTTATACTTTGCGTGTAAAAAAAATAATTGCGAGTTCGTGCGATGATCGTGATTTATCTGAACTAATCATTCACAGTTGACCTTCACTTAGTGACATAAAATATAATAGTTAATTTTCTAATTTAGTAAATTATTTACACACTTTATTGTTTACTACATCTATCTATGATAAATAAATAAATAAGCCTTTATTGATGTAACTTGATTTTTACGCTTGATTCAAATAATTTAAACTTATTCCTAACACCGGCTACCGGTTCATCAGCTTCTACAGCTTGTCTTTCGACAAAGACCTCCTCAGAAGGTTTCCATTTTTGTCTTACTTTCGCTATTCGAATCCAGACTGGGCCAGCAACTTTCTTAATTTCGTCTTCACATGTTTTATCTATCGGCCTTTGCTTCTTTTGGTTCCCATTAGATACCACTCCGTTACAACTCTTGTGCAAAAAAACATTGGACAAGAATTGGATATCTATCTATCTGATATTAAAAACGGAGCACGATAAAAATATTAAAAAGAAAAAACGTTTCAAAATCCGAAACTAAGTTTTTTTAACTTTAATTTTACATTGAAATGTTTCAATCGTTTTTTTTAACTATTGCAGCTATAATTAAAAAATGTTCCTTCTAGTTTTCTTTAGCCGATAAATAGAAATTAAAAGTAGTTTATTGTCGATTTCAAAAGTCAGAGTCAGAACGATTTCCGACCGATTTACAGACCATTAAAAATTACTAATTCATTAGAAAAGGTCGTATGAATCATTATAATCCACATAAAACTATAAAAATAAAGTCCATTTTTTTACAACCCGGTGTATTTTTTTAACCGACTTAAAAAAAAGTAGATAGGAAAATAAATCGCCGTAACGTACTTAAAATAAAATCTAACAGACACATTATTTGAATAAATAACAATATTTTTCGAATGATGATGATGATTCAATTTATAAATTGTCATCGCTACGAGAAGGTTTACGCCGTAGTCATCAACATGAGCCTCTACTTATCTTTTTGACCTATTAGGTTTAAAGAGCTGGATTATTTGGAGTACTATCATATATGCAGGACTTTTCACGGTCTTTTCCTTCATCATTAAAGAAAAATCATTCTTTTTAGACACTCATATACTGATTAGAAAACGAGTTATTAAAAAAAAGTAAAATAGTTTTTTGTAAAGATACTTTTACAAGGATGTTTCAAGAAATGTTATAAAAATGTTTTAAGCCTCGCCATTATAGTTGCAAATATACATAACTTAAAACCGGTTGCTAGAATATATGTACATACGGTTGCTACAACTGAGAACAGATTCGACAACCTGTCTACACTAAAACACCAATTAATAGGCAACTTAACTTAACTTTTACTAATAAAAAGAAAAAAAGTTTTTCCTCCATTCATTCAGTAGTATAATAGGAACAACGTAGTTTATGTTGGTTCAAAATAATTAATACTATCTTTTGATATTATTGATTGTATTTAAAATATCTGCTCTTAAATATGGCATTGAACTAGGGAGCTAAAGACCGAAGCGGGAACAACTGGCGTTAATAAGGGCCTATATCGTATGACCTCATTTTTTTCTACAACACACTATGTCATGGTGAACTATCTTTATCCTACATAAGTCTTTGTGGATTATTCAGATGACTAATGACAGGAGAATTATCTGAATTGTTACAATATAATACTCAAATATACCTACCTATTATTAAAATTATTTGATATTAAATCAATACGTTTAAAGTGGTTGGTAAAAGTTATACGAAGCAGGCTTCGATTTGTTATTGTAAGAGTAACGGTTGCGCTTATCCTAACACTGATAGGAAGGAGTAAAGTGAAAAGTAAGGCGAAAAAAGTTAAAATAAAGAAGCACATAATTATGCCGTTAATAATGAACTTACTCTAAGTACACAGAAGAAATAATCACTTTGCACCCAGTAGTCCTACTCCATACTATTGTGGTACCCCGGGAACTCATTTTAGTCAGCTCCGGCGAGGAGATGACCCGTGGGGCTTTCCACACGGGAATAAAAGGGAACTTATACAACACACACAAAATAAATTTTTATGATGCTACGAGAACTAAATAAGTATAATTATATTAAAATATATAAGGTACTTAAACTCGTCCATTATAAGAAAAACTAGCAGTATCATCTTTTATTGAAACACAAATCTTGTACAATATTTACTTACATATTTCAACACAAAGACATAGATTTAATAATCTGTATAAAAATAGAAATGTATCGATCGGTAACATTCAAGTACAATTGTAAATGTGTCACGAAAGATTTCCAGAACACGTAAAATCTACCAACCGACTTTTATCAACTATTCAAGAACTAAAACTTGAACAATTCAGTGATATGGAACTGTCAATAAAAAATGAAGGTAATAGTTTTGGTCACCTGATTTCAAGATAAAACGAATTGGTAACTAGAAAATTTAAACGTACAAAATCTTATTTCTTATGTATATAAATCAATATTTGTTTGTTCGTATCGAAAGGGGGGTAGGGGGTTCGGAAGAAATCACGAAATATCACAAGGCGGGAGGGCGTGTAGTGAGATATCACGTGTATTTATTTATTCGTAGAAGTGTATTAAAGGATAATATTTTGAAAATCTTCAATATATTTTGAAATATATAACTATGTATTTTGAGGTATCACTAGGGGGGAGTGGGGGTCCATAAAATGTTAAAAAACATCACGTGATTAATGGATGGTCCCTTACCAGAATTTTGCATCCATGTTGAAAGGGATACTGCAGAGGACATAAGTACATTACTTTTACGCAAGCAAAGCGAGGGCAAAAGCTAATTTAATAATAAAAAGTATGATTCCGATTTTACATCAGAAATATTTTACTACAATGAATATTCAATAATGCTGTATTTGAAATATTTGTAAGGTAAAAGGAAAACAAACACCAATTAATAATTAGGAAGCGAACAGATTTCTTGAAGTGTTTTTTAAATTTTATGTAAGAAATTACTTTCAACATGACAATTTTATAGACTGCATAGAATTTTATATCGCACATTGGGAGAGGCCTATGTCCAGCAGTGGACTTTTTAGGCTATATAGGGCAATTGATTGATTAATGACAATTTTATATAGAATCAATAAGTTTTTACTTAATGTATTATTACTACTTTTCAAGCTTGTATTCTAAAAATAGTAAAGTAGAAAATATTCGTGATGATTAAAAATATGGCATAGATTTTTATGAACTTAATATAGTTATATTTCTAATTGACTGAAGTGTTCTTACAAATGAAGTAACCAGCCGGTACAATCGTAAAATCTAAAGTATTGATTTATTACAAGATGCATGGGATTTGATGTAAAATATTTCCTGCCGAAATTTTGAATAAATACAAGAACAATTCACACCAGAGGGTGAAATCGTAAAAATGATTGAAAAGAAATCACGGAAACCTTTCGTTTACACACACAATAGAGACCCGCAGCTGTGCGAAAATACAATTTCAAAATATTTTTTGGCCCAAATTTAATTTTCCATATTTAAATTTAATTTGTATTATATAATATATATATTTTTTTAAGTCACTAGTACTATTGTAATTAAGTAGTAAAAGTGGTTCCAGTGGTAAGACACTACAGGAGTAATGTTTTTACATAACTTCAAGATTTTTTGCCTGCCTCCGCAGCCGAAAACTTTGGTACATGTTACAATCATCCCACTTACTAAGTATTGGAAACTTGTCCAGTCGGAAAACTGACATAGTAGTTTGTGTCCGTAGCTGAAATACGGAGACAGCAGGGGGATAGGAGTTCCGGGGGTGTCTTGGGGGGTTGGTTGCCTCGCGACACACATACCGGCTCGGTCGATAAGGAAAGCGGGCAGAGTCGATGCGTTACGCATAGAGTTTGAAAACGCAGTGTACTCGGCTGTTAAAATGAAATGAGAATTTGATTAGAAGAAAGCTTTGAGAAAAATAGTATTATTTACGTAAATGGGATATATTCCAAGTAAAACAAAGAAAATGTGTCTCCTAGCAGAATTATAAGAAGTAATGCTTTGTTTTACATTTCAAGAAAAAATGACTTCACAAAATTTATGTTGTCAATTTCAATTATTTACATTGCGTCTCTTGACAACGCTAAGTTTTTAAAGCATTGTCTAAGATTTATTCTGTATACTCACATTATAAATTTATGTTCATTAAAGGAACTGCTTGTATGAACTTGTTTTGCATTTAATTATATTGAATTCGACAATATTTATCTTGTAGTTTAGCATTATTTCCAACACTATGACTTGTCTGATAGGCTACACTTTGTGCGAACTTATCAGTAATATATTTTTCCTTTGCATTTTCATCTTTCTTGTACAATGTCACTTTAATTTGACAGTTTTATTAGCATATTTGATTTTCTATTTTTAAGAAATTATATGCTTGTCTTTCTGGTACATCTTCATCTAGAGCTATCTACATTAACTTCATTGTCATTGTCAGTATTCTATACGTTATTATTACAATCAATAATAGAGATACTCCAAATAGTTATTAAATTGTCAGTGAGGCCAAAACAATATATGCTATTTACCAATATTACTGAAGCGAGAAGGCAACATGAACAGGCAATAACGAAGCTTTGAGTCAGGCATGCAGAAAACGAGATTCAGTTTCCCTAACCCGTTGGAAATGGCTGAAGAAATCCAGGCGTTATCTGCGTCACATTTATATATATTTACAAATAAATGTTAGGTAATAACATTTTATTATTTGGAGGTTTCTTTCGTAACAATATTCTTTAATTAGAATACAATGTTCTGGTTGCCTAGTTATGTAAGTGATCGCCTAGCCTACTACCTGTCATTTGATCGTGCGTTATTTGTATGATTTACCAACAGTTGACAGTTATTCTGAGTCGGACAAAACAGGGATACTTCTCTATCAGGGTCAGTTATTTAGAAATGTGCAACGTGTATAGAAATGAGTGATAATATAATTATTGAAAGTAATATAAAGGTCTATTTTGCTCGAGTTTTGTTGTTGCTTTATGGAGCAATTCCTACATACATTTTCTTGACTTGACTAGACTTTGAATCAAATAAAACATTCTTGAGTAGAAACAGCTATGGCTGAATTGGATTATTTACCTTGACAACTATATATTCTTGTATTCTCTCTTTCGGTACCCTATTGCAAAGTCATATATAGTCTATAGTTAATCGCTGATGACCTAAAGTCACGAACGATAATATAAAGAAAATATAATGCATTTCAAAAACTAGATTCTTGATCGTTAATTTACTGTAGAACAAAACGAGATTGTTTGTTGTCAAACTTTCCATGATAAGACCGTACTCTGACTAACAACTGCTATTTCATTATCTAAAACTATTATTTGAATATAATGCTAATCAGAAAATATTAGTATATATAGTCAAAAGTGTACGAAGTCGTAAGACATTTATAGATTACTATAGGATATTGAAAAAAGTAAACATTTGTCATACATTTATAGTATAGCACGTAAAGAGTGGGTTGGATATTTCTTTGGGTTCCATGTTTATTTAAATTGATGTCGGTGACGCCATTTAGATTCCCACAGAGACCTGGCCCACTCACCAATAGGCACACAAGACAATAGTAAATGCAGTATTCTAGCGCCAATTTCTTATCACCTAGATGAGTCAAGTTACATTTAAATTCCGAATTCACGTAAATTACTAAACGGGTTTTATAAATGAGTAGATTTTATTTTGTGTTCTATTAGCAGTAGGATAACATACGATTAATATTATAATTACCGTTTGCGAGTACAGTTTTAATTTTCTTCAATTTAAAAATAAATACCACAAATATTATAAATGTGAAAGTTTGGATGGATGGATGGATGGATGTTTGTTGCTCTTTCACGCAAAAACCACTGAACCGATTGCGATGAAACTTAGTATGTAGATAGCTGGAGACCTCGATTAACATACAGGCTACTTTTTATCCCGATATTCCCACGGGATCGGGACTTACGCGGGTGAAACCGCGAGGCGCTGCTAGTAATTCATATATTAATCATTAAAATCTAACGAACTTTGTTCAAGTCAATGGTAAGATTTAAAACTAGAATGTCTTTATGAGTATGACTAATTGTAGGCTTTCGTTTTCGGAGGGGCCACGAGTGTAAACTTCCTAACCACCCCTTTCACACGAGGCGGGGGAAACCCAACCCTGTCATCCACCCGCCTTCATAGTCTAGCTCTCGTTCGATGTGACCTCGAAAACTTAGGTCTAAAGTTGTCGTATGTAATATTAGTGACAAGTAGAAGTGGCGGCCTAGATTTCATCTTTAATAATAATACTTAATATTAAAAACTTGAGACAGCTCACGCACTGCCCCCAAACTAGACTGGTAACAATGACTGCTGATAAACATACATATATATGTATATTTTTTTTATTGTTTAGGGGGCAAACGAGCAGAAGCGTCACCTGAAGGTAAATTACTACCGCCGCCCATGAGCACCTGCAACTCAAGAATCATAAGTGCGTTGCCGGCCTTTAAGGTGGGAGTAGGGGAAGGGGGATACATAGGGCGAAGAGGAGAGAGAGGGAGATGGAGATTAGGGCCTCCGGTAACCTCACTCACTCGGCGAAAAGCAATTCAAGCATTTCTGCCAGGTTTTCTGTGAGGCCGTGGATCACTCCGGTCGAGCCGGCCCACACGTGCCGAAGCATGGCTCTCTAACGGCTATATTATTTAATACATACATATTACTGATAAGTTACACCCAGACACAGAACAAGTGATCCTGCTCATCATACAATTATTTCTCCTGGGTGGGATTACTAATCCATAGACCAACAGGCCCGTCATATGGTATGTGCTTTGATCCTTAGAGTGTAAGGAATTTTAGAATTTAAGGGGCGGTTAAGCCGTCGGACTTGAATATATCTAGTACCTACGTCCAATACTAATATTTTTGAATGAGTGACGTGTAAATCGCGTGGCCTATAAACCAAATAAAAATAAAAGGTATTCTATAATTTTATACATTGATGGAAAGAAAGGTTGCGTACTATTCGTGCAACTGGACACAGTCATCGTTCCAAGCATCCTTAAATTGGAGGAAGACCATGATCTTAGAATTCCAATAACGGCCTTGAAAACAATTAACATGTACATTCTAAACTGTAACATCGTAAACGAAGTACTGTATTAAATAAAGTGCTCTATGTGGGAGAGCCATGCTCTATGTGGGAGGGCCATGCTTCGGCACGTATGGGCCGGCTCGACTCCGCTCGTTACCGAAAACCGGCCGTGAAGTAATGCTTGCATTGCATTTCGCCGCGTGAGTGAAGTTACCGGAGACCCTAACCCTTCCCTCTCCCTTATTCCTGTCCTTCCCCTCTCACCCCTCTTCCCACTCTTCCCCCCCTCCGCCTCTTTTCCTACTCCCACCTTAAAAGGCGGCAACGCACTTGACTCACACACACACACTTGACTCTCGAGTTGCAGGTGCCCATGGGCGGCGGTAGTCATTTACCATCAGGTGACCCGTCTGCTCGCTTGCCCCCTATACCATAAAAAAAAAAAGTATTGATCAATATGTTTGGGTAGAAAAGATAAGAATAAATAAACGGTAAGTAGATAACGAAGAGTTTCAAGTCTTTTCAAATTAAATACGCCTAATAAGTTTATCTGAACGACACTGAACTTAATATTAATCTACCACATTGACAGACATTACGAACTTTTAGTGAAACTTTTTCTTGCTCAAACTTCTAGAAGCCCAACAATTCTTCTGACAAATAAAACGAAGTAATTTAACAGAAAAATGTGTTGCAATTACAACATCATTGTTGAAGTTTAAGGTCACTGTTTTAAACTTGATTGAAGCCTTATTCAATCATCGTTGTAACTTTTTTCTAGAATAATATTTATAACCTTTCAGCATCGTCCTTGACTGTTCTCGAAATATCTTATTCGATCTCGAAGTATTTTTTTCTTATTTAGGGTAGCATTTACTTTATTGATGGTGTATTTAATAAGTAATGATTGATAGCGCCACTAATTATCACGACACTGTATAGAACTCCTTTAATTTCCTGTTAAAATAAGTAAATCACAGTACAGTTGAACAAGATGGAAATACATGACCTTAGACGGGTAGACTCTACCCGTGACTATGGCTGCTGAAAAGCAACTGAAACGTCGGGATCAGTGTAAATAGTAAAATAACACCAAATAAATCGCGATAGTATCCGTTAAAAATAGTTTTATTTCAATGTGTAACATTAGGGTAAACTTTCGACAACATCATACATTCTAATAGCTTTTTCCTGGCCACCTTGAACCAGCCCTTGCGGTATGTGTCGAAGTCACCACGCTACCTCTTTCGGGGCCGGCCTCAGCAGCAGCGGCGCCGTCCGTCTTCAGGCACTCTTTTGCCCAGCGGACGTTAAACATTCGGCTTGCGTGACGGCTTTCCATCATTCCCGTGGTGTTCATTATTCTATCACTTCATTTTATACCGTTTACCGTACCGTAAATTTATAATAAAAATCAAAAACTATTTTTTCCCAAAATTGTTATTCTTAGCCATATGAAAGATATGACATTTAGGTAACAGTCGTATAAATAAAGCATCATTACAACCCCATGCATACGAAGGCCATGTATTGATTTACATAATTATAGAGGTTTCAATGTTGCCGAGGTTTGTAATTACTACCGATAATAGGCAGCGATATCAGGGCAGGGACATCTAATTTAAAAATAAGGAATGAATGGTCTTCTTATATCTAAGTCCACTTTATAGCTCGATTCATCCAAATCAAATCCTACAGGTTTCGGTATATTTCGTAAATGTGTCAACCTTTATTATTGTAATACTGTGTCTCATGGTAGATTTCACCTGCTTGAAAACTTTCTGGATATGACGTTCTTTCAGCTGTCATTTTCTCATATGCGCCCTCCCCATACCCCAAATACCAGTTACGTTAGTATATTAATAAATGAGATGGCCCAATTGATATGTTTATAACGTGTAAACGCCACTTTCTTCGCATTGTTTTGTTTTTGTTTTAAAAAAGACAACTCCCGCATTAGAAATGACTCCTGTGTTGCGAGAGACTTAACAAACATATTACCACAGACATTTTTCTACAAATTTTGATGCTAACAAAACTAATAAATGTTACAAGTGAGCACTCTAACTTTTACCGATAGCCTAAACCGGTACCTACAAACACTTGTAATACAGTCTCTTATTATCAAGTCTACCCTCGCCTACCCTTGGAACTATATTGGCCAAAGGCACCAAGAGAAAAATCGCATTATGCTAATAATTCAGGCTAACTGCGGTCTTTTTTGGGATAGATTTAGAACTCCAATCTCCAGAATGTTTTATCTTACGTCTTTAAAAACTTTAAAAACGAAAAAATACTTTGTCAGCTTGTGTGATAGACTGACAACTTGAAGAAGGTAGCTGGGATGGAATAAAGAGAAATTTCCGTCCGATGTGATAAAACGCGAACGGATTCAACCATAATGACCAGGAAATAAAGAAATGTAATTCTACCGATCGTCGTAAATCATTATCGGATTATATCGTAATCGGTTGAAGATTTCTTTGTTCCTGCAGAGGTCTGTAAATATCCTTGAGCTTACTACTTGAAAGTCTTACTGGTTTTTCACAAGTGATTTATTATAACCATCAAGCCTTTGCTGTCATGAGCACACTGTCACCTCAAACTAAGTTTAACTTATTCTATCTGTGTGAAAAAAGGGCTTTGATATTGTAATTCAATGTAGACAAAACTTCACATTTTTTTTTTCTAACTGGAAAATAAAATGTCGTTATTTAAAGAAATGCAATAACAGTCCCAAATAATTCGACAACAAAATGAGAGGTGTCAAGGAACACCCGGATGGAACGAAGTTCCTTTCGATTAATTAGTGAAGGAATTGTAATAAAATTTTATTTCTTTTACTATAGCAAAAAGTGTCGTTACAACTTTTGGTCTTAATTTTTTCCGTCTAGCCCCCTTTCGCAATGCGCCATAAGGAACTTCGTTTCAATAAAAAATTGTACTACAAAATGTGACCAGACATTACATTAAATAATAATGTTATCTGCTTCAAAATATTTATTCACCGGTTTTATGGAGTCGCTATCATATTTTAGAAACAAGTCCAAAATTTATGATTTTGATCATATGAAACCTTATCAGTAAAATATCTTATAACTGCTTAAAATAATACATTTACTAGTTTACACTGCTTTTACAAAAATCTTGGTGTGGTTGAGATACTTGCATTTAAGAAAACTTAGGGTTCAAAGAGCAATATATCTGGAGGAAGCCCCTGGCACTCCACGGTCTGCTTTTCGAGAGATAGCTAGCTAAGGTCTGCAGTGGTTATCACAGGGTTCCTTCTTAGGTCCCCTGCAATAGACCCGCCTGTGATGAAACACCGTGATGAAATACACACGATACCACACATTCAGCCTCACGTAGACAACAGCTATAGGTAATTTATATTTTGTTATAAGCCTCGATATTTATGACCAGTTTTCGCTCTTATTAGTATTATCATTATTAGTTATTTGAAATAGATTTGATATTAAAGTTTCCTGGTATTAAAATAAAATACAAATAAACTTTATTGTACCTACAACCATAGAAATATTGGAACAACGGAAGTAGGTAAAGATTTTAATGGTGCTTATGGAGGATGGTGCAAGGAATCATTCCGTGAAAACCCTGTACCTAATACACTTTTATTACTGAAAAAAAAACGAAAACGAAAAATGGGAAATAAAAATCATTTATCCTTTGAAAATTGTAGAAATGTATATAATTATACGCGTCAATACTGGTGTAGAAGAAAAGTTTAGTTATAAAAAATATTATTCGTTTTTCGTCAAAAAAACCAGTAGAAATATTAAAGCTCAAGTTTTACTCTTGCATTTGAAATGACGAAATCTTTTGTTTTTTTTAAATAAAAACTGCATGCAACAAAAATGGGGTTCTTACGATGACGTGAACTGTGAATTGTTCACAAAGTGGATATGTACAAGGAGTGACATCATCGCTAGAAGTAACTTTAATTTTTAAAAAGGTATGTATGAGTGTGTTTGTACGAGTACAATATTTTTGATAACTAAAGAGCGAATAAAAAAATTATGACTTGTTAAAAATTAAATTATCGATCTGTGGCCAAGTAATGGCTAAGGGGTCGAACTTACGAACAAGTGGTTGCGGGTTCGAATCCAACTCAGTGCACTACCAACGTGAGTCCACTCCTAACACAAGCGTTTAGCTTAGCTGGGGAGATTAACAAGAATACTAGTAGTGTGTGTAATCCAAAAAAAACTTACAGTTTAAAGAATGTGTTCGTGGTGATCTGGAACGGTGGTCGTGTACGGTAAAAAATCTATACTGTATTCGTAATCAGAAAGACACGGGGAGAAAAAGGGTCTGTCAATAAGTGGGTAACTGTTGCGAAAGAATGTATACCGCTTTATTGTACACCAGAAACATTAAAAAGCAAAATTAATAAAAAATCGCGGTTTATACCATTGGCGGCCTTATCGCTCTATGACAATCTCTTACAGGAATCTCAAGAATATCAGCCGAAAGCAGCATCGACTCCAATAAATAAAGACTTTCGTTGGTCTGGGTATACCACCAGTTTTCTGGCCAAGCGTCACTCATAGTAGATATGTACTAAAAAATGTGTAGCTATAAAATAAGATGTAAAGTTATTATTGTTCAGGATTTCGTTACTATTTATATTTTACTATAGGAGTAGAAACTAAAAAAAAAAATATTTAAAAAGTTTTCATTCAAACCTTATTAAACTCTCGATAACTTCTGAACTGACCTGAGAGCACGTTTATAATCACTACATATTATAAAACAAAGTCCCCGCCGCGTCTGCATGTTCGCGATAAAGTCAAAAACTACGGAATGGATTTTCATGCGGTTTTCACCAATAGATAGAGCGATTCATAAGGAAGGTTTAGGTATATAATTTGTTAAGGTTTTGTGTGAATTGGTTGAAATATGATGATGATTGCTGAAGATATCTCTGCTACCCGTGCGTAGTATAAACTATAAACTTAATAAATTATCAATATTTTTTTCACCAATAAACAGTTATATGAATGAACGTAATACTTTACACGTGTACAAAAGGTATATAACAATCAAGATAATAAGAATTGCCAACATGTTTTTACAACCCACAAAGATAAAAATGAAGTGCATCGTCGTCATAATGTTAAAAAAACTGGCTACAATTAGATAACCCGATGTTTATTATATCTGAACGGCACGTGTAAGTTTGGAGGCCGAATATTTTACGCACAGAAATAAATGCATTGGCTGTGTAATATATATCGAGTTTTTTTCTGTCTACGCGTGCACAATCACACTTTATCAGAATGATAGTAGTTGAGACGACAATTTGGCTAATGTTTAACATTTAAACATCTCTGTGAAACTAAAATATTCTGAATCTATAAATAAATAGGATAAATAATTGAGAACCATTTTCTTCTGTTTGCCAACCGATTTTTACCCCCGACGCAAAATTACGGGTGTTATAGTATATAAGTTTGACGTGTCTGTGTATCTGTGTGTCTGTCTGTCGTAGCTCCCAAACGGATAATTTAAGTGAGGTATTTTTTTTGTTTGAATGGTGATTTGATCGAGAGTGTGCTTAGATATAATTCAAGAGAATCTGTTCAGCCGTTCGATGATCTTCAGCTCTTTTGTAACCATTGAAGGGATTTTCGAGTCGGGGGTGTTTTATTTGTGATTATCTTTATTTCTTTTTCGTTTAGTAGCTATTCAGTATACGATTTTAAGGATTTCTATAAAAAAACTATGTGAAAATCAATCCAATCCATCCAATATATGTATATGTTGACTTGTCATGTACGGAAAGTCCATGCAATGAAAGTTCTGAAATAAAAATATTCAAAACTTAATAAATAATGGTTAACAACAGCAACAGTGGTGTTGGTGGGTAACAGGCGATATGATATCTAGTTTATTTAATTATTATTATTGTTCGTCTTTTATTGCTTGACAATAAATGTTTTTATTTAGTTTATACACGTGTGAGGTCGGGGTGGGTTAAAAGTCAACATAAACATGTATATATTTTTTCTATTTTGTCATTAATCATTAAGCATACCTATGTACATGAGTCGATCATTTTTAGGATTTGTTTGCAAATAAAACTAGAATTCTGGCATTCTAAATCGAGATACTAACAATTTTTATAGATTTCTCAGTAATCTCTGTCGTGTTTCTGTTTGTCAATCTTGTTAACTGTAATTTTCTTCATATAATAAGTTGTATTTTTACATTGTTTTTTATTAAGCGTTACTTAAGCCTATTGGCATAAACTAGAGATCCTAGAGTAGAGACCTGGTGGTCGAATTGCGACCATAATTCATTAAGTTTTAATTTTTTTGGTTTATTTCATTGGCTTGTATAATTTGAACTATCCTTTTATAGACTTATGTACAGCCTTAGGTCAAGAGACATATTGGATGCGTAGATACTGTTTTACCATTTAGCACGTTCCTATGTTCGCTAAATTTTCTTAATAATGCGTACAAAGAACTCTCTTCGCGTATTATATTATATACCTATGGATAGATGAGAAAAGTGTAAGCGTTAGTTCGTAAGCGCGTTTACAATTTTTTTTGTCATTGTTCGTGCGAAAAGTTAAACTGAAAAAATATGCTTACAAAATAAAAATCGCCTATTTCAATTGGATTTACATTTTACAATAAATTGATGATGATTTTAGACAAGACATCGTCTGTTGGGTCAGCTGGTTTTGAAATAATTGTTGTGGTGAGTAGAGAAAAATAACAAGCAAGTTACTAAAAATATCGTATTAAATTATTTTTGAATTAATTAAAAGAAAAATAATAAAAACTACTTTTTTGTATATTTTTTATTATGTGTAATGCCATAGACGTCTTCCAACTCACCTGATGGAAAGTGACGATGAAAACGAAGATAGTACAGGCCTATCCAAGAGAAACCTATTCACTCTACACTTAACGTATTATTATCGATTTTTTACAACATATATTTG
Organism: Euplagia quadripunctaria; assembly: GCA_963859945.1. Taxonomy (NCBI): domain Eukaryota; kingdom Metazoa; phylum Arthropoda; class Insecta; order Lepidoptera; family Erebidae; genus Euplagia; species Euplagia quadripunctaria. The sequence goes on along the minus strand of OY982563.1, from coordinate 4,313,537 downwards.
TGGCCATTTTCACGTGACAAGTTAAGCGGTAAAGCAAACTTTCGATAGTGAAAGCATTTTTTTTATATAAATAATATAAAAAACATCATTAAAAAATATAATGATAATTTATTTTATATTATTTACAGAAACTTATTTTATATTAAAGTAGAAATAAGTAAGTAATAAAATAAATTTACACTGCCACTTAACAAATAACCTTCAAATTGAAAAACCTCCAATTTGTACAACGTATTATTAAATCAACATGCATTCGACGATAGCGACAAAAAAAAACGACGATGTATAGGTATCGCTAATGTTGCCAAAAAAATATTTTACAGCCAATTTATCGCTGTGGTGTCAATGACCCGTTTATCTTACTGAACATTTCGTAGACGTGCGTGCGTATGCGCATAATATGTAGCAACGTGTTAAATTATTAATATCGATACTGGGACGATTGCAATTCCTATAAACATTGTAGTAACCTCTTACAGTACTGCATTACTTCAATCATGCTAGAAATGGAAAAATATATTTTTTAGGTTGGTATATTATTTTTATATTTTAGCCTGGCAGTGTCTTATGTTGCAGTTCTATAAGATATATGCTGAAAGTAATTAACCGTATCCAGGAAAATTTAATTTCTTTAAACCTAAATCCTTTTTTTTATATTTTAACAATGAATTGCCATATCAACTTTATTGGGTGCAATATAACTAAAAACAAAACCAACCTAACAGGATATTTCTTTGGGACCTAATATATCAGCAGCAGACCACCTCGTTTGTACAGTTGCAGTAGCTAAGCACTAGCCAGTTTGAGTTACAAGTGTTTTTTATGGTATAGAGGGCATACGAGTAGACGGGTCACCTGGTTGTAAATGACTACCGCCGCTCATGGGCACCTGCAACTCAAGAGTCACAAGTGCGTTGCCGGCCTTTAAGGTGGGAGTAGGAGGAGAGGGAAGGGTTAGGGCTTCCGGTAACTTCACTCACTCGGGATCGGGATCACTGGATTGGGGAAAAGCAATGCAAGCAATGCTTAACTGCCGGTTTTTTATGAGGTCGTGGTATCACTCCGGTCGAGCCGGCCCATACGTGCATACATGACTCTCCCACGAAGACAGGTGTGTGTTACATGCGATCCTAACTTATTCAAGCTATTTCTTACATTCCCCGATCCATCCGAATAAGCAATATCCTTTTCCTTCCAATGCCTTTCCTTCTTGCCCAACATTCCCATTTAATATACTCCCAATTTTCTTAGCTTTAATTCCCAAAGTTGGCGGTTCCCGGTTGGCGGCAAGCTAGCCTCCTATGAGTGGGACCAACTTAAAGTGGTAAAATGTGAGTGTTTATTCACCTTTACCTACCCCTTTTGGGGATCCCGGTGTGAGTGTATATGTGTGTGTATTAAATGCCTTTAATTTGAATCCAGTTGCTGTCATCGGATAATCAACGCTTGTATAAATCTTGCCGCATTAGTCAGAGGTTTGCGCACGGTTGACGACACAGTATTAAATTTTAATGTTAGATAACGTTAAAAAAAAACTTGGTAATTTACGTAAAATGTGACTAAGGGCTTAAATCAATAATAATTTCAGTTGGCAGTTTATATTATGTTATTTATACTAGACATATGTACATACGTCGAAGGAGATAAGAAGGTGATTAGAAACTACTACCAGATTACTCAGACCAGCATACAATAAAAGTACTTTCAAAATATTTCTTATCGACCAGAAACCTCCATTCATGAATTTGCTTTTATTAAAAGCAGTCTCTCAGAAATATACTCATAATATAATAAAAAGCAAGTTGAAGCTTGGTCTAAAAATAAAGTCACCCTCCCCGCTTTGGAGGAGGTAGATACGAAGTTATGTCATGACAACGTACGTACGTGAATCACGTTTCTCAGTAGAAATGTCTGCTATCCGTTCTTGTGACAAGTGGCAAAGTATCAAAGTTATTCCAGTCGAATACATCTGGAATTTGTTGTCAAATATCTTATGATTTCTATCAATGCGAACAATTTTTACTATTATGAATATTATTCCAGGTCTTAAAAAGTTTTTTTGTGATTCTGATATACTTTTACAAAGCTGTGTTACATTGTTAGAGTTTATGACATTTTAGAAACAGGTAGAGCACAGATTTCTATTCGATATCTTGAACTCGCAGTTAAACAGCAGTATTAGCATGTTACTGCCTTTTTTTTAGTGATGCGTAGTGTTGTCAGAGCTTTATGGAAAAGGGGATAGGCTAGGCAACGCAGAATGGAAACATTTGACACCCTCGGTATTGCGAATATTGAATTTGAAATTATAATCAATTGTCACCTTGTTTGTTAAGTTTGAATGACTAAAGGTACTCCCTTAAGGACTTACTCGAGCGTAAAAAATAATTACGACACTCCCTAATATAAATTGTCATTGGCTTGACTCTGGAAACGCAGACTTCTACATGTTTTAGGTGGTACAAGATATGTGGTACAAGAAACAACACAGCGTGTTTCAAAAAATCACCTAAACTAAGGCGTCCATTAGACGCTCATGCAAACGTCAATCATTACCAAAAGTCATGATTGACGGAATAATATCGACATTAAAATCTCATCATGCAACCCTCAATGACTGCATTAGACGATATGTTATTCGTCAATCACCGTTTTGATCGTAGCAAAACTGACAGCAAAACCTACCGTGTAATGGGCGCCTAAGAGTTTGCTTCTGTTTTAAGTCGGTCATAGCGTTATTCGCTTTTTTATTTAAAAATAGCTTTATGAATTCTAGGTCAAATTTGAACCAAAACTATATGCATATTTAAATGATATTTATGTATTATGGACCGCATAAATCTCAACGTTTAAAATTTGTTTGAACTAAGATACTAATTACCAATCAACTATTATAATTTATTATAAACATAAATATTAAATATGTTTTAAGTGTCCATATTTAATACCTATCTCACGATGTTTATGGAAGTTGAAAGTCATAAATAAAAATTGCCATTAAAAAATTTCAAAGCTTGATTTTTTTTAATAATAATGGATTTAAAAAAATATCGTAAAAAGACTCAACATTAAGATTATCAGGCTTTATGAGAACTCAACTTATTAATTTGATCGTTTGTCACGAAACCTGTTCGTAATCGGTGGTCGAAAGTTTTATTCGTCATAAGTTATTACTTAGTCATTAACTTCGCAACAACTTGAAAGAAACAAACAAAATATTTAAAAAACATAACTTTTACTAACCTGACTCATGATCAAAAAATGTGCGCTAAAATTAGAATGAGATCATTTCCGTATTTCATGCAAAAACAAGACGGAACAATTCGTATAACACTGTTTTTCATTGCATCTTATCGAAACTTGATGACACAATTATGTAATTATTTTGTAACACTGTTGAATCGCATTCTAGGTAACTCCAAAGAGATGTGTATTCGTTACTACTTAAGTTGAATCCCAAATTTTGAATAAAAAAAAGGGAGAGAAGTCAATTATTTGAAAAAAAAAGTACTATCTAATATAATAGCAGTCATTGTGCCTACGTAGCAGCTTTTCACTTTTCTTCTTCAATTCGATTCGATTCAACATGTTATGCAAGGGTTATGTTTAAAAAATAATATACAAATTCGGTTTTAACACAAAAGAATCTTCCATATTGGTCATAGTTACAATCATAGAAGAACCCATTGGTAGAGGAATCGTACACCACGGTTTTACAAAGATTTAGATTTTTTTTGTAACATCTACACTATATTACTTCGTCCAGTAGTACACGGCGATAGGCTGGTGACACTATATCATAAAGATGATGAGTGTGTTGGTTTGAACGCATTAATACCAGGAAAAATGTGTTAACGATTTATCTCAAGCTAGCCATACACGCTAGGGTGTACTTGACAGGTTTGCCTGCACAGTTACACCCGTCAGTTAAACTTGAGCTGAGTAAAACCTGAAACCTGCACAGTTGTGCAACATACACGCTCCGGTTTACCTGTAAAATTCAACTGTGCAGGCAATCCTGTCAGGTACACCCTACACTGTATGGCTACCTTTACGTATCATATTGCACGTTTCTTGAGGAAGGTGATAATTTTGCCATATTATATCACTCTATGACCCATATGAGTGGAACGGCTAGTCGATAATATAAAAAGAGGGGCCTTATCGCTTAAAATAATCTATGATAGGCAACATAACGATAGACTAGAAATAATTTAATAAACAGATTATATTTGTTGGTGTATTTCGAAAAACTCGAGAAAGCATAGAACCTATTATAGACGTTTAAATATAAATTTACTTAACTGGTTATTTATTTTTCTAGCATTAGATAAAAATGAACTAGTTTTGATTATGTTATTACTATACGAAAATATGCGGTAACTGTAATTTTCAAAATAGAAAAACATTTTTTAAATTTTTGGTCAAATTCTGACAAGTCCATAATAACATCTACATTTACCCAAGAAATTAGGGATGTTGCACTAAAGCCTTCGTTTTGTTGAGGTGAATTGTAACTATTAGCGGTTCAGTGATCAGTAGTTGTCATGCGCATCATAAAACAATATTATAAGAAGTAAAACAATTCTTGCACATTGTGTTCCGTGTTAAATTGTATAAATACATCTTTAAACCAGAAAATTCAGTGTGTATATGCTCGAAATCTTCTCTACCTTTGGTTTATTCCCCTGGATGGTTCGTCTGATAAGAAATGACAAGAATTGAAATTGAATTTGCTTTTAAATTTCGCATATTTAGACTTGGATTATACCTTGAAAACATTCAAAACTGACAAAAAATTGTAGACAAAGTCCATTCAGTAGAATATAATGTATTATCATACTATAGTTAATAAACTCTTATAGTATTAGTAACCTATTATCTAAATAAATATTCTGATAAGGAAGGAACTAGTAACACCTTTGTTTTCCCTGAATTGGCAAATGTGTAATGCGTAATAATGATAATAATATACATGTTTAGTTTATATCTTTAACAAATTTTACACATAATATGTATGTATGGCAACCCTGGATATATTTAAATTAAAACTGTATTTTTTCTGTCTATGTTTAGGCACATATTAGTACGAGAGCGAGCTGAGAGCTTCGTCCACAACTTATACCATTGTATATGTTTGTGGACGATACTCTTTACATTTTAATATATTTACTTAATTTAATTTTTTTTATTATTAACCCTCTTAATTTCTCCTATTCCTACTTTTCAGGATCTTTTAAAATGTTCCTATTTATCAAGTTCAAATCCACCATCCCAAAAATATATTTTTCACCTACCTTCGCAGTAGAGAGTGACGTCGGCGAGACTCTCCGAGTTCCACAGGTTCGCAAACGATGTGGCGAGGTTTGAACCAAAGCTGTTCCATTTTAGGCAGTATTGTTGCTGCTGGGAGTCCATGCCCGGGCCGCCTCGTATACCTGCCCTGTAAAAGAAAATTTAAAATCAGTATTTTCATTAATATATTATTATTATTATTTAAGTCTTAATATAACTACTGTCGGAAAACCGACTGAATAAATAGATACAAAATTCTTTGTTGTACTCCACATTATAAATGGACAAATACATAATTAGAAATAGCTAATAGTAACTGGTAAGTGCAATGGGCGGTCTTGTCGCTAAAAGCGAATACTTCCAGACTACCTTTGTTTGGAAACAGCAGACAAAAGTAAGCGTTAACTGGTGGCTGGTGGTTTAAAGTAGCAATAATAAAACAAAAATGGTAGAAAAGCAAATTGCGAGAAGGTAAAGATGTAAATAAAGGCTAAGAGAGGGTAAAGTTAGATTAAGACTTAAAATTGTAATATTAATTAAATTTAAACACAATTGAAACCCAGAAATTCATCAAATCTTATCAACTAATCGTCATCACATATAAAATGACAAAACCATTACGTGTAAAGACAAACAACGGTTGCAAAGGACTAAGATTAAAAAAGTATAATAAACTAAAGGGTTGTTGCACTAATTTCATTGTTGAAGACCGGGTTGAGGCTTGAAGGTCGCGGGGTGAACAACCGATGCATGATCGATGCCGGGTGCCATTCTGAATACGTAATACCCTGGATTCCCACGGATAGTTCTCCTTTAACGAACAAGAAGCGACCGACAAAAACTACGATGAACGATTCATTAAAACTCCAAATGTGTGTGTTTACAAATGTAGCTCAATCGCATCAAATCTAGTGTTTGTTTTGATAAACTACTTGATAATATATTTTTCTTTTTTTTTAAAAGAGAATGCATTCGATCCGTATAAAGTAATTGACCAATTTTCATGATTGTTTTACTAACGTATTCTACATATTTTCAGGAAGGTTTTAGTATGTAATATATTACGTATAGATGTCGTTGAAATCGATTTATTTTTTGTTACTTTTTTTTAATAATGAAGAATACTAGTAACGTGTTACACATTACTAATATTCTTGTTAACCCCTCCAGCTAAGCTAAATGCTTGTGTTAGGACTGGGTTCACTTCGGTAGTCTACTTACTGGGTGGGGTTCGAACCCGCAACCACTTGATCGCAAGTCCGACGCCTTGGCCATTACGCTACCGCTGCTTAAATTATATTCGTTTTACACAATCCAAAAATGCTTCACAGAAGGAATAATATAAATTTTATTTAAAAAAAACTGTCTATGGTTATCAAAAACGGTATCAATCAAAGGCAATAGGGGAAGGGACATCACTTATGTATGATGACCCTCTTTTAAATTCAGATTATACAGGGGCTACCAAGTGTTTTGATGGGCCTGTTGGTCTAGTAGTTAGTGACCCAGACTGCTGAGCCAGAGGTCGTGGATTCGATTCCCACCCAGGACGAATAATTGAATGATGAGCACGATCATTTGTTCTGCTTGGGTGTAATTTTTCTATAATATAATAATAATAATAATAGCTTTATTTTCATAAACACAGGTAATATGTATGTATTTAGTAGTATATAAGTATGTTTATTAGCAGTCTGGCTACCATAGTACAGGCTCTGTCTAGTTTGGGATCACACGGCCGTTTGTGCGGTGTCTCAAGTCATTATTATAAATAATATAATTTAATTATTATAGTATAAACGAGCCATGGAAGAGCTTACAGGGTATAAACTGACCAGTAGCATCTATAATTGAATGCATCATCGAAGTTATTGTTCGTGAACTTCATAATTATAAACTCTGAACAAAATTATTAGCTTCAATGGATGCTTAATAATATATGCTTAATAATCTGTTCTGTTGTAAGTCTTCGTTCGCACTAATATGACTTTTTCCTGATCTCATTAATCGTAGTAGATGGTGATTCGATGCTCTGGTAGATGAAAACATTATTCCCGATTCAAAATATTAATGTCGAAAAATTTAAGTAGCTTATAAATATAGAAGACTAGCAGCACCCCGCGGTTTCACCGTAAGGCCGATCCCGATGGAATATCGGGATAAAAAGTAGCCTATGCGTTAATCCAGGTCTCCAGCTATCTACATACCAAGTTTCATCGCAATCGGTTCAGTGGTTTTTGCGTGAAAGAGTAACAAACATCCATCTATTCATCCGTCCATCCATCCAAACTTTCACATTTATAATATTAGTGGGATAATAAAGCTGATATGAAACCAACTGCGTTAAAAACTTCTATTGAAACCACAAATGAATTAGTCAACAAGGAACTATACAATTTATATGAAATGCATGCATGTACACAACCAGGTGCAAACAACTTCGAATCTATCGATTGACCTGTTAACCTGTTTCTGTAAGTGGTGGAAGTGCTTTGAGTCTTCTAATTAAATAATCATGGTGTTGTATAATTCAAGAGTTTTGGCTTTTGTCACGAGTCCAATTAGTATGTCCTTTTTAGCTTTGGAAATCGTATTAAAAGTTGTTTGCTTCAACGGACTTCTAATAACATTATTGTCTAATAATTTTATACTCAAAAGCAAAATAGAAAGAAAGAAAGAAAAAGTATTTATTTCACATAAGTGACCTGACATTAAATAAACAAATTGAAATAAAAGAAAACAGGAAATACAAATTAAAACAAAAATAAGGCGACAATTGCCTTGCACGCACTTGCACATCACTTACTGAAATTGCGCTGATGACGCCGGCAAAGAAGTTGCCGCGCGCCAAACAGCGCTGATTTTCAGCGGTGACCGTGTGGAATAGGTGCGCACATATAAGTAAATAAATAAACCTAGAATAATTTTTCATAAAAACCAATATTTGTATGTTTGTCCTCCACGCGTTCCGAAACCATTCATCAGATTGTGATGAAACTTGGCTAGGGTGTTCTGGGAAAGCCCGCGAAAGTTCCTGGCCCAAAAAATAAAAAATAAAAATCAGAAAAAATGGCATTGCAACGCATGCCGGGTGCAGCTCTGTTATACAATTAACTAGAATATTTTTTCAATTACATAAAGGTGACAAAGATCACTGGACTAACCAAAGATAAACATATTTTAGAAGTACAAAAGCATAAGCTATCGTATTTTAATTGAATCCGAGATAGCGCACTCCGCGGTCAAGTAGGTATATAATGATGTCAAAACTTTTAATACGAACAAAATTTTTATTTTATGGTATAGTGGGCAAACGATCAGACAGGTCATGCGACGGTAAGTGACTACCTCCGCCCATGGACACCTGAAACTGAAGAGCCACAATTGCGTTGCCCGCCTTTTGTGGTCCAACCATCCAGCGTCCCTTAAATAAGATACGTCTGGTCTTTTTTCTGTCTGGGTCTGGTCAAAAGCCTGTTACAAGTAATTCTTTTGTTAGGTAACTTGTTTTGTTAGTAATCATCCAATTAAAAAATGCCTGTAGCAGGAATTACTTCATATCATATCAAAGATGTTTGACAATCAAATTCCTGAACGTACGATTGCAGGCCATAATTACAATGCATCTTCTAGTGACATTAAGTCGTCCTTTATTTGATTATGTCTACATAATTATGTTTGCAGTTATTTCATATTACAGTGGATCGGCATAATAACATATAAAAGTCGCTAACCATCACCGATATCTTAATAGTAGGTAAATGTATGTAAAAAACTGAAAAAGATTTGATCCGGAGAGATTCTCTACGGTTATAAAATATGTCTAAAGTTGTTACAAAAAAGTATACACAAACAGTAAAACATTATTTCTCTGAAAAGTTTTGACATTTAACCACCCAGCGTCCTTTAGACACGATACGTCAAGTCTTTTTAACGCTGATTTGCAAGTCACAAAAGCCTGTTGCGAGCTATTTTTGTTTATACCCGTGCCAGTAATATTTGTGACAACAAAGACGAATGCTAACTAATACAATTTGAATTCTACTTAGACTACACAAACACTTTTATTCATCTTTAACTGAAACGAAAAAGAATACTAAAATTAGAAAAATCTCACTTACGGAGCAATAATAAGGTGTATGTTACCTTGGCTTCCGAAAAACCGCGCGAACCATGATACAATTACTGATACACCTCTTGGACGACCGTCACTATCGTAATATTTCTCCTGACGTAATGAAACTGGAGCAGGTAGGGAATTAACAAAGGTACGCACACTGCACCAACAGTCAATACGCTATCGATTCGATTCCCATCAGCTCCGTTACAGCCTAACTGTATATTTGCATGCGTGCACGTATACTACCCAGTTAACAGTGATCCACAATGACTCTATTAGCGTCCGTGTTTTTGGAGCAATTCTAGGTGGGAGGGGCGCGGGGTGTAGGCCTAGTAAGGTTGGTCGATGTGGAATTTCGGCTGCGACCCGGTTCCGGCATGCAGTACACGCGCAAGCGTACTAGCTGAGGGGGGCGGGTTGCGAGGGGAGCGGTTGCACCGAGTTGCGCAAACTGCCGCAGCGGTCACTCTGCAACCGGGCCACAGAGTAATTGAAGACACATTACAGTGTAATAAAGGAACATTACACTGGTATAAGCAATGCAAACTTGTAACTAGTACTTAAATTCTTTTGAATTTGTTTTACAGTTCAAGGTTCTTTTGGCAGAATTACAATATGTGTGTATATAAAATAAGATATTACAATTTGATGAAAATGTAAAAAAAATATATTAAAACTGCACATTTTAGTGCATATTTTAGATTTATGTAAAGTTAGTGCTATCTTGTGATTGATTTATGATAAAATGGTTACGATGATATGGATTAATGTAATTTTTAAAAGATCCTGTAAAACAAACTTTCCTATGGCTTCATTTAGGTATACCTTGATATTTTTATTTAATCAAAAACGTTTACTTCTTAGTAGCAGTGGTGTTCAGTTTTCAAATGAAAATCTAGTAATCACAGAAATAAAACACACCATTATCAGTATAAACCATTAATCATAATTATAGGGATACTTTAACTTCACTATTTTTTTTACCTTTCATTTAATTAAATACGATGCGCTATAATTAAGGTCCCGTTTAATAATAACGTTAAAAAAACTTTGAGAACAAATTTTAGGTACGAGTATACACATAAAGAAAATATGAAATAGACTAAAATTACGTCTAAGTTGTATTGATAAGTTTATTAGACAATTTTAATATATTTGTTATAGTACAAGATTCAAGATTACTACGTTCATCGAGTATGTAATCAAAATTTAATTTTTATGTATAACTAGATGCACCCGGCATGCGTTGCAATGCCTTTTTTTTATGATTTTACATGTAAATTTATCGTACCTACAATTATTGTATTCGATTGCCATCTTGCAACCCTATTGCGGATCTGTGGATGGAACAGAATAATATAAAAATCGCGATTAAAAAATAGGGGTTCATTGTAGAGGGTTGAAAATTTAGGTTTGTATGTATTTTCTAATTTTGTATCATAAACAAATAAAAAAATAAAAATTTATCTAAAAAAAAAAAAAAAAATAGGGGTGGACTACCCTTATCATTTAGGGGGATGAAAAATAGATGTTGTCCGATTCTCAGACCTACCCAATATGCACACAAAATTTCATGAGAATCGGTCAAGCCGTTTCGGAGGAGTTTAACTATATATATATATTAGATTATAAATGGGGGAATATATATTTGCCGGGGTGCCAATCAAAATGTGGCCGCTAGTATTTTTAATTAAAATAATATTAATTGACCTTTTCCAAAAAAATTACATTCACTTGTTATTACAATAAACTATAATGCACTACACAGCAATATATTTAAAGAACTTGAAAGGTTATGGTTGCAGTTGCGCACTCAGTGCAAACAGGTAATATTTTGTTACATTTATACGTTCATAACGCATATTCATCATTTATTTATTAAATTTAAACTATTTTTTTTCTGTGCATAACAAAATACCTCTGCCTATGTAAAAGTGGTCGCAAATAGGGGTTGCCAACTTAAAGATAGATTAAAGTGAAAGAAGGTTAACAAGTTTTCGCGTCATTGACAACCCCAAATGACATTTTTGACGACAGCAAAACTGAAGTAGTCCAAGAGTTTACATGCATATATTGATTGATAAGAGCAATTGTATTGATAATATCGATTTAACATCTTCAAAAACGTTACAATTCAATTATAAAGATTTTCTCTCTCCTTTTTTGTTGTTCTTATACCTTCTTATAATTATTTATTTTCTAATGTTCCTAACCTCCAAAATAATTTCACTACTCTATGTTTATCCGGCCGGGCCTCTAACGGTGCTTAAACAAAGGCCTGCATCGAACGGCTCGTAACTATTGCACTCAGTTCCCATCGCCCTTTCTCCCCCCCCCCCCCCCCCCCCCACTCGCCCTGTTCGCAACCATTACTATCCATAGCTATTAACTACTATATAGCTAGGTAGATATAGTGGGTGTAGTGAACGTACTGAAAGTTTTCAACTTAAAGGCGAATGCTTTAAGGCGTGATGCTGTTGTTGTACACTCGGCAAAATAAATTTCTGACCCACCTTATGTCGAATATCACAAAGTCTTTCTAATTTTGAATGTTTTTAATTTAAAGCTTGAAACATATATGTACTATATATACCTATATATACATATTTCAATAGAAAATGAGTGACGTTTCCTGTCATATATGTGCTTGTGCTAATGCTTGCATTAAACATTTTGTTACTGTACAAAATTCTACATCAGACACCAGTCTTTCACAAAGGCGAAATTCAGTTATAGCATAATTGTATAATTTTTATTTTAAACAACTATTTGTGAAAAGAGAATACTTAAATACTTTATTATATATCTCAAGAAAGAGGTAAGTATACGTAAAAAAAAAATACTTATTTCGACAACACCAAACGCATTATTAGAACTTACTTATCACCATCTTGGTTGACTGTACCTACGTGTATTACTTTAAGATATTACAATAAAAACAAAAAATGCAAATCAAAGTTTATTACACATGTACACTAGAAATATATTATATACTATTATACTCTTAGTTGCAATGTTAACTCAAAATATCAAATGATTTCCTCGGTGCATTATTTTCCATACGCCTGCGGACACATGCTCACACTTTGATACTGTTACATCTTCCAAAAAATAAATGCATGTATTTTTCCAACAGCATATTTAAAATCCCATCACATTGTACTGTCATGTGACACTGCATAGAATACAATTATAGGTACTTGAAACTTCCTCATACAACGCCCAACATTTCTGGGTCATCGTTGGACGACAGTAGAAAATGCATTCTGTTGTAACGCTTAGCGCACACAATCGAGCCGCGGTTAAATCGCAGTGCTTTTGGAACTAGAAACTATACGGAATATTCCATGCTTCGTGGTTTACCGCAATAATTGATCCAATTTCGTGTAGACTTAAACATCGGCTACTACAATTTTCTTAATAATAAATAACAACATTGACTAAACTTTTTATTGAATTTGAAATTGATTTATATTCGATAGAAAGAAATACTATGACTAATACATTAATAGTAATGAGTAATAGAATCAAAAAAGGGAATCCGGATATCCCAAACACCATTTAAACAATATAATTTATACATGTTGCATCACAAGGCAAGTTCATGAATCCTTTGTCGCAAGTGTGAAGTACTATTTATAATTTAAGGAGTTCCATAACAAAAGTACCGGATATTCATAATATATATATGTAATTTATTAGCCTATGGTCTGAAAGTAAACACACTAGCATATTATTATAGTGTCTATGTTTTATTGCAACTGTCATTACGAAAAATACTCAAGTATTATATTTGGTTGAATTGATATGATGATAGTTAAGTCTACGTTGATAATTTCATGGTTCATTTTTAATACTCATACAAATAAGACAGCTTTTATAAATTCATTAACTTTCATAATGAGACGTGTATAACAAGAGTTCATTCAAAAAGTTAAAATAAGCGCTCGCTAATCCGAGTTCGGATCTTGCATTTAATATCCGCAAAACGTCAATTGTGTGCCCTAAGCCCGTAAGATCACTCGCACGTTTGTAGATTACGCAAGCAGTGTCGAAATCGTAAGCACTCCAAGAACGAGTTTTCTAAATTCTCACGCAGTAGAGGTGCAGCAATCGAGTGCAAGTTAAAAGTTGGTAAAAATGTAATTCAGACAGGTTGATAATGAGAACGGTCGTTAAATAAGCTTATTAATTTCATTACTCCGAAAGTTGATGTCGTAATCGTAAAATTCTAAGCGTATGGAAATTAATGGTTTCTTTATATTGAATATTCATTTTATTTATATTTAGTGCATTTAGCTATTTAATTAATTCGTATTCTATCATTTAACCATTATAAAAAAGTTAGTCAGAAACATAGAGTTAAGAATAAATACCTACTACTAATACTAATCGAATATGAATATGGACAAATCTATTTTAATAACAGACACTTTTGAGAACATAAAAAATATAAATCAAAATTTATTTAAAGATATTGCAAATAATGTATTTACTATTGTTGCTATCTATACTAATATTATAAAGCACAAGAGTTGGTTTATTTGTTTGTTTGAACGCACTAATCTCAGGAACTACAGGTTCGAATAAAAAAAATCTTTTAGTGTTGGATAGCCCATTTATCGAGGAAGGCTATAGGTTATGTAACATCCCGCTACAACCAATAGGAGCGGAGCATCAATGAAAAATGTTTTAAAAAAGGGGAAAATATACAAACGCGACCGAAGTTGCGCGGGTCAACTAGTTTATAATATAAACGCGATATAAAACATATTCCGTTACCCTCCGTTCACATAACAACATATACGAAGTATAACTTAGTCCTCTACATGTGTAAAGGCTTATCTGTGACATGATTACTAAAATAATCAACAAAAAGCCTAAGTCACTTTGCATTGCAAACAAAAAAAACTTTCTAATGCAACGTTTTACGACACAGAGCCGTAGGCTCGTCAAAATAGAAAGTTGCATGACGCGCGCTGCAATGCGTGCGTAGCCAAACATTCGGCGGTTCATCTCATTTACTTATATTCATAGCACCAAAAAAAAAACTAATAAAATCCTACCCATCAACATATTACACAATAAAAGATTTAAGGATTTGTAAAAAAATAATTTTCAACCTCATACATGATTCATATTATTATGTTGATTAGAAATATATCTCTGGGAAATAATAATTATAATAACTTGAGACATTTCACACACGGCCATTTGATCCTAAAATAGGCAGAGCCTGTACTATGGTAACCATACTGCTGATAAACATATTTATATATTTCTAAATACATACATATTATAGATAAATTACACCCAGACACAGAACAAATGGGTGGGAATCGAACCCACGACCTCTGGCTCAGTAGTCAGGGACACCAACCACTAGACCAACAGGCCAGTCAAATGCAAGTATGTTAAGAATCCGCATGAAAATACCTTACATTTATCATCATACCATGTGATATTTAAAAATGTGATGTTTAAATTTACAAATGATATTTAAAATACAATGTTACTGTGCAAAAAAATTTTAATCTTTGTTTATCTTCCTTTAGGTTTCATTTAAATATTTTATTTTAAAAATAGAGTCATAACCACTGAATAAAGAACAATATATATCACTATCACTATACCCTACCCTACTATAAAACAAAGTACCCCGCCGCGTCTTTCTATCTGTTCGCGATAAACTCAAAAACTATTGAACGGATTTTCATGCGATTTTCACCAATAGATAGAGCGATTCATCAGGAAGGTTTAGGTATATAATTTGTTAAAGTTTTGTGTAAATTGGTTGAAATATGATTATGATTATTAAAGATGTCGCTGCTACCCGTGCGAAGCCGGGTTGCTAGTTATTTAATAAAGAAAAGTAAACACTACACATAGTACACATCTCATAAGTTCGGGCTATCATAAAAGACCAACCAATTATTACTAACGATCTACACAAGATGTTAGGAATTCGTTACACTAATTTTCTATACAGTCTTGTGTACCATGCGTAAATATAACAACAACAATAGCTTCGTCTTGTGTTAAAAAACAAGTAACAAAAAAAAACTACACATACACACAAGTTCATTTTACATTTTATTGAGGTTTAGATTTGATCTCTGCGTAAGAGCATCGCCCGCTTGCATATTATACGCACGCGCTGAGCTACGAGTATAGACACATTAACATATAGAATAGGTGTACAATATAAAACCGAGTCCACAGTATAATTAGTTAACTAAAAGTCCGTATTATATCCTATTAACGAAAAAAAATAAGCTTTTAATTTTCTATTTTTAATGTCATCATCATCAACAATATCTCAACCATTGAATTATTTGACTAAAGCTGAAGAGACAAGCTTCTCTTCAGCGGAACCGCTCAGATCTATAGTAAGACCTGTCAGATGAACGCCATTTTCTTTTATTAAACCAAAAAGACGAATTGAAGAATACTACTTTTATTTATGTAAGAAGCTAACTTATAGAAATAATAAATATCTAATCTTAATTAAAAGTCTTAATATCTCAATTATCTTGATTAAAAGACTTATAGCTTGACCAGGAAAAGACAAAACACTTTCATTTTGCGGAAAACAAATGGAACTAATTTCCGAATAATTTTTTAGCTTGTAAGTAGTACATTACTTTTATTCCTAAACTGGCAACCCGCCCCAGCTTCGCACGGGTAGCAGAGACATCTTCAACAATCATAATCAACATATTTCAACCAATTTACACAAAACTTAACCTACACCTCCCTTATGAATCGCTCTATCTATTGATGAAAACCGGATGGAAACCGTATGAAAATCCGTTCGGTAGTTTTTGAGTTTATCGCGAACAGATACAAAGACGCGGCGGGGGACTTTGTTTTAAAATATGTAGCTACTAGCAACCCGCCCCGGCTTCGCACGGGTACAATTTATACACGTAAAACCTTCCCCATGAATCACTCTGTCTATTAGTGAAAACCGCATGAAAATCTGTTCAGTAGTTTTTCAGTTTATCGCAAACAGACAGACAGACAGACAGACAGACAGACAGACAGACAGACAGACAGACAGACAGACAGACAGACAGACAGACAGACGCGGCGGGGGATTTTGTTTTATAATATGTAGTGACTAGCAACCCGCCCCGGCTTCGCACGGGTACAAATTATACACATAAACCTTCCTCATGAATCACTCTGTCTATTAGTGAAAACCGCATGAAAATCCGTTCAGTAGTTTTCAGTTTATCGCGAACAGACAGACAGACAGACGCGGCGGGGGACTTTGTTTTATAATATATATAGTGATAAAGCGCGATCCTCAAATTCTTTCGTTTGCAAAGGTTCTGTCAAATGCATTCTTGGTTATGGTATCCTGGTCTAGTGGTCTTAAATCTATAACCACAAACCAGTGCGTGCATTATGATATACTTGAGCCTTTCACTCGCTGCACACGAAAGCTAAACCTTTCTCTTATACAACAGTATCGCAGTAATCAGTAATGAATTTATTTGGCATGAGTAAATTACCTGCTTAGCAAAAAAGACTTAATTGAACATACTTAAAGCTCATTTTATGATAATATATTCAAATGATATCAACTTTATCATGTTTGCGATTTATATTTACGCAATTTATTCGGTACGCCATTATGAATGAAAACTGTTGAAAGTATGTAATTTTATTGTGTTGTAGTAGCACTACTAGTTAATACATTTTAGTATGAAAGATTACTGCTAAAATGACAAACCTACCTTGGCTTTCTTTAGTCATAAATTATTTAGTTTTCTCTCTCATTATGCATATAATTCAATAAAGAGAGAATATAAAATATTCAATAGATATATTTTTTGACGTGATAACGTCTTATAAATCGATGAACGTCAGCTGCACGCACGAAAAATTGTCACGTTCCGCCTGAGTCGAGCGTGCAACCGAGAGCGCGGAACAAGCGATAGAGAGGCACGATCGGCCTAAGCGTTCGTTTATTGACTTTGATTTGAGTTCAGTTTATTTCTATAACTAATTGTTCGTGACTATATTTAAACAAATTATTTAAATTACATTTGCAAAAACTGTAAATAATATTTGTAAATTAAAAATTAATGTTTTTAAAAATATTGTGTTTTATCACGTAAAATTATCGTCTGTAAACCGACTTTACAGACAACCAATTCTTACAAAAATGTGCACAGAAAAAGAGGCCATACTTAATAGCGTAAAATTTTCGGTACCGACCCAACAGAATGCCACATTAAATTATGCCATTACTAAAGTTTTTAATATCCCACTTTGCAGAACCAATGTTGGCAAATATTCTCCCTTGGTGCTTGGAATTGGCAAATATTCTCCCTTGGCACACAATTGACGTTTTGCGGATATTGAATCTGTTCAGAGTAAAAGGCTCTGTGTCTATGACTTCGACATTTTTGGTGATCCTCTTGGCAAGTTTAGGTGTAAGTTGGTGTAGATTCAGAGTTAGATGTGTCATAATTTGATCTTCTGTTAGGATTTATTCTCACTCTTATATATATTATGTTTTAGTGCTTAGTATTGAGTGTTATTTATTGTTAGTTATTCAGTGTAAGCTCTACGTATAATGAATGCTGTGGGCGTCTACAATTGATGTACGTGTGAGAGATGTATTTAACCAGTGCAATGAACAATATTGTATATGCATATTGTTGATGCTCCTTAATAAATAAATAATAATAATAACACTTAATAGTCGTTAGTTAAGAAACAAGTCAAGTCTTCGCCGCGTGTGCTATAAGTGGGAACAGTCTTTTTATTTAGACTCTTGCGCAAGCTAATATCCTACTAACTACTAATATTATAAACGTGAAAGCTTGTGAGGATATATGGATGTATGGATTTCTTACTCTTTCACGCAAAAACTACTGAACCGATTGCGATGCAACCTGGTATGTAGATAACTGGTCGAAATTCGACCACCCATTCATCTCTAGTTTTAGTAATCCATTCTTTATTAGGCAACGATTAGAATACTGGTTGTCTTTTTAAAGAACTTTGTAAGGAACGTGTTGTTTTAGCATCTGAATATTATGTTGCATATTTTGATTTATTTAATGATTCAAACCCATTAGGCGAGATTCCTTCAAACAAGAATCCTCGTACACCACCTCATGTTCTAAAATCAGATGCTTCTAACATATATACAGATCTATTTTTGGTAGTAAGGTACCTATCGAAATGATCTACTAATGGGTAACACAAATTATTTTACGCGTGAATGTTCTAAATAATATTCACTTATCCTACTTATGATTAATTATCATATTTTGTATCGGAAATCAATAAATATAAGATAGCCATCAGTTTCAACGAATCATAATGCCTATTTATAATATATCTAGCACATAACCACCTATTATCTATCATATCTACAAACATAAATGCCTACTATCTATCATTCTATGTATGTATTTAGAAATATGTAAGTATAGTTTATCAGCATTTTGGTTACCATAGTACATTTGGGATCAGACGGCCGTGTGTAAGATGTGTGTAACTATTATTATTATTATATATTATTTATTTATTATTCCTTCGTGCAAATATTCAAATTCAAATAATTTATTAGCTGGAATATGGGATACAATAATAATAACTTGACACATCTCACACACGGCCGTCTGATCCCAAACTGGGCAGAGCCTTACTATGGTAACCAGACTGCTGACAAACATACTTATGTATTTCTAAATACATACATATTACACCCAGCCACAGAACAAATGATCGTGCTCATCACACAAAAATTTGTCGTGGGTGGGAATCGAACCCACAACCTCGGGCTCAACAGTCAGGATCACTTACCATTAGACCAAGAGACCAATCAATGGGTCTTATAATAAACTAGCAACCTGCCCCGGCTTCGCACGGGTAGCAAAGCATATGTGTGATTTTTTCCGACATCTTCAACGATCATCTTCATATTTCAGCAATTTTACACAAAATCTTAATGTATTATATACCGAAACCTTCCTCGTGAATCACACTGTCTATTGGTGAAAACCGTTTGAAAATCCGTTTGGTAGCTATTGAGTTTATCGCGAACAGACAGACGCAGCGGGAGACTTTGTTTTATAATATGTAGTGATACATTATTTAGCACATACGCAGGTGTTGCAACTGCGTTAACACTTAATTCTTGCGAGTTTGGTTATTATCACCGACAAAGAGGTTGAATATAGATAAAATGATGAATACCCGTTCTAACATTAGATTTGTAAATAGTAAAACAGTGACATCTATTTGGGTAAATAATGGTCAAACAACAAAAATAAAATTCAAAGTAGGACAGTAATGATTTTACAGATAAATTTATTGATACGATGTATACAGAAATCAAACATTATGTCAAACGGGTGAATATTGATTAAAGAGTGATGCACGGTAAAATGGTGAGTAATTGGGCATTTAATGTTTCTCATTATTTTAGTGCCATTCAACATTCTGATGAAAACATTGATCAAATGATCAACAGAGGGCAAGGATATCTAGACATTAACAATTATAAATTAGTTTAGTGAAATGATGTACAATTACATATTTATTTAGTCGCAAAGATTTTACATGAAAATATTGTTAATTAATTAATTATTGTTTTAGTTTGATAATGTATGATAACTTTAAATATTCAGTGAAAAATGAATCAAGGGTGAATATTTGAATTAGTTTTTTCTCGAATCTTTTAAAACTTTTTAAAAGATGAAAAGAAGGAAGAAAATATAAAAACGAGTTTAGTATAACTAAGCAAAAGTAAATAATCAAAAAATGTAATCCCCGTTTTGTGCTACTCCTGGTTGTCTACTCACCAAGCTATGTTGAACCTGGTTTTAAAAAATAAATTTTCTCACTGATTTCCTTTGATAGCTCATATTAAATGTAATTTAAGAGTAGATGTTTTTTTTTTTAAATCTTAATCTTATCATAGAGTGCATTTTACCCGTCTTTACTACTATTTAAATTAAAAAAAAAAGGATTCAAGGTCAAATTTTCAAAATTTGTTTTAAAGAATGTAACGAGGTGACGCTATTAATTGCCCATGGTCAGGCATATCAAATATTACATTTTTAAATAGATTGTGAGACTTAAAGCATACACGAATGTGTAATTGGTTGCTGATTCAATAAAGACTAAAAAAATCAATAAGTCGCCGACTGATTGCTGACAAAAATAACCGTAGTGAATACGTAATTGGTTTAATCGATTTTCGGGAAATATAAGTCAATCATCGAATTATTGAGTAAGACCACCAAACGTGTTATCGTAGGCCCAAACAGAGAAACCTTGTATTTAAAACTACTTCATACGGCCTATGGTTGCTTCTATTTTTTTTTTTTTAGGTTTACGAACAATTGTTTACATCAAGACTTGTAATGTACACATGCTACAGAAAAAACACCGCTTATGTTAAATTATATATAGTAAGAATAATTATAAACTTCAACTGCGACCTTCAATTACACAGAATTTTATATTTAATTAAATTTTTACTTCTATCATTAGTACCTTATGTCCTCAACACGATTGAACACATTGCCGTGAGTTTTTATGGTATGCTTCTTTTGAAGTGAAAACTTCTTTAGCGGCGTTGTGCACGTTTTGGGATGGGTAAAAAATGTTAAACTCGCGTCAGGACACGTGACCTGATCGAAAATTCTTAAGACGGAGCCGAGTTTCTTATATTTAAAAAAATATAACATTCGAAATTCAAACATTTATGAGCAGCCAGGAGCGAATTTAGATATGTTATTACCTACTTTTTATTTTTAACCTAATTAAATATATATATATATATATATATATATATATATATATATATATATATACAGAAGTGTGTGTGTGTATGTATATGCAAATACATTGTGAAGTTATGTTTTCATTTCTGACGTGCAGTCCTACGACTGACTGTTTTTTTTCCATTGACTTGGCAACCTTTTTTTACCTTCAGATGTTTAGTTTGATTTGACTGAAGAAGACCTAAATACTCTTTACATCAAGAAAGATTTAATCGGGCAGGCAGTAGTATATCACCGTAAATGTTTCTGGGTAGCTCCGTATTAGACACATCACAAGGTTAACCTAACTACCTACTATCGTCTAAAGAGATAAGGGATTGCAAAGATTCGATTACTGCCCTAGATGATGAATTTAACCCACAACTCCGTAGGTGTATTTATAGCGGGTTGATAAATTGCGTATCTTAAAAAATATTCTAATATATTAATCGTCTAAGTACCCACAGGCCATTGGACATTCTTACATTGTCACATGGACAATGTAAAAACACCTATACATAAATACACCAAACCTATAAAGTTTTTATTATTATTCATTTTAATATATTAATATTATTGTGATCAGAATCAAAAATGATGAATTAATGAATTCAGAGGTTGGGATTCAAGTTAGTTTTAATTTGTTATCTCTCTTGTGAGACCACTATAGAGTCTATAGACGAACAAGACACCTGTAAATCGTAATTAGGAGACGTAATGGTCACTTTCCTAAAGTATCTCATAAACGGTTCACCTCTCATAATATTTATATATCTCACTAACTGGCCAATGTTACCCAACACTATGATAAAATAGAGGAAATTGTCTCGTCATTAATCAAATATAAGCCATTAAAAGTACCGAAAGTCATAAAATATTACGTAGCTAAACTCGTTCGGTGACGCCGCCTCTCCTTGGATGACGACTTTCGTTCGGTTGCATAATTTTAGTTCATAAAAATGATTAAATTTATTATTTTAATAAGTGTATTACATGTAATTATGAATAATAGCTATTACAGAATTACATTCAAAATCGAATGTGCGGTGAGCAGTTCACACTGAAGTAAGTATACCTACTTAGTTATAATATTCACATCAATTCAATTACATTTTTAACCCCCGACGCAAGGGGTGTTATAAGTTTGACGTGTCTGTGTGTCTGTCGGTGGCATCGCAGCTCCCAAACAAATAGACCAATTTAAGTGCAGTTTCTTTGTTTGAAAGGTGAATTGACCGAGTGCTCTTAGATTAATTCAAGAAAATCAGTTCAGTCATTCGGAGCTCATCGGCATCACCTCTTTTCTAATCGTTGAAGGGATTTTCGAGGTGAGGGTATTTTAAATTTATAATTATAATCCATTACGGTGAAGGATCATGCAGAAGTGCGTAACTACCTCCTACCTTTATCTTACGAAGTACCTAACTATAATCTTATCTGTGCTTTAGCATGGAATACATCGGCTTTAGTACCTAAATTTTTAGTTGTTTATCAGATGTTTATTAGAAGATACAAACCTGACTTTGTCGGATCAAGATACCAATTTAACTATATTTAAAATTAAGGAATCGTGTATAAATTGAGACGTATTACATGTCATTGCGTATTACAGCGTGATTCAAAGCAACAATATCAATGTTTAATAAATCACACATTGGTATAACTAATGCTTCCCTTCTCTTTAAAAGGTGATAAACAATTATTTTCATGCATGTTTTTGTACAATAATAATAACGTGTTCCCGCAGTTCCGCGTAGGGTGACCAAAATAATATGCAACGACCGGGCCTCTGTCCCTTTTGTAAAAGAAATAATCCTTGACCTGAATACTACCAAAACCAGATGGAATACCAGTTTTGGGAGTGTCCCACACAGGTTAAATTACGCATTGTCAGAGCATCACACTAAATAATTATAATGTACATCGAAATTTCTAATTCCTACAAAATATTTTTGGACTAAACGTAATTACTGTAACAATTTGCTTCACAATTCTAAATTTTATGCTTTAGAAAATAAGAATGTTATCCGAGTGATGTTCCATTCATGTTGTATTTTGCTATGAATAATTTAAGAAACATTACTTAAAATGATGCCAATTAACGTTTGTGATGTGGTGTGTGATGTGTGATGAGGTGAACATCTCATACATTGATTTATGTATAATATGTATGTATTTAGTTATATATAAGTATGTTTATCAGCAGGCTGGTTACCATTATAGGCTGTGCCTAGTGACGGCCGTGTGTGCGTGAGGTGTCTCAAGTTATTATTATTATTGAATTTAAGTAGTCTTACAAATCCTATTATGAGTTCGTGTACTTAATTTGATAAGAACGTTATTATTCCGATGATTGTTTTTTGTAAGGTATGTCTAATATCTTAGATGTGTTTATAAGAAGATAAATATAGGTATGTATTTACTTTTTCAAACACCTGTGAGTTACCACACGCGATTAGTACGCGTACATCTATAAATATTATTTTAATAGTAAGCAGAAAACAATTCGCAACGAAAGCTACGAACACCGTCCTTTATAATCTTCTTCAGACACCTTACAACCTTCATACTTTATACAACCAGTACAATCAGTCTTGTATAATACCACTATCGCTACAGCTATGCTCTATTTAGATTAACAGACACCCTTACAGTCTGTTAAAGTCTCAATACTCGACGTGGTCACCCGAAAGTTGCAAGTGAAAAGTTGTGATCCAGATAAATGGTTTTGTGTACATGATTTACGATTATTATAATGATAATTGTGTCATTCTTAGAATGTAAAAGTTTTTGAAATATTTGTGGAAGTATTTACATAAGTATTTATATACGAACATTCGTTACGGGTAGTTGGGAGTCCTAAAAAGTCCGACAAACTGGTCTAACTACAGAACTTCGATATCGCCTAGTACTTGGGCCTTAGGTTGTTGAGGTCTGATGGCAGCCGACGTAAAAATATCGAATGTCGGCCGTATCGTAGTTAGACTAAAAGTCGACCCAAACTTGGAAAAAGGCGTGGAGGATTACTATGTATATAGACCCTAAGCAATACTTTTTAAAATTGCATTAAAAATGTTGATTCTCTCCTACAGAAATCTTACACTTATAAGATGTAAATAGAGTTTTATATCGTCTAGATCTACGGTGACACGAACACACTTTTTGCTGTAATAATCAGCCTCGTAAACAGCTGATTGTAACGATACGTATTTAAACACGATGACAGAGCCTTACCAAATTACTTGTGTATTAATTTTTATCTCATTATTTTTCTCGCAATGACTTTACTTGATATGGTGATAAGACTTATTAGAAGTAGAAAAATAATTGAATTCTGTACCGCGAAAGAGCAATGTATATCACTTTTTAACCGATAAAAAAAGAAGGAGGCCCCCGTTGGATTCCGAAGTAGTTAAGCTGAGCTAACCTCAGATGTGACTAGAATTGTATCGTATTATTATATTACAAAATACTCTTTAAATAAATTTCATACATAAGCACTATTTAAGTGTTATTTTACTGTTGATTAAGATCACAAATCGATTAAACATGGAGAACTAGGTTCCTTTTTTTAAATTTCACGTCTACAACGCTTAGATATGGGCTGTGGTCACTTTGCGCTTAAAGGTAGAGAAGATATATCTTTCTTTCTACGTATCATAAATCTAATCACTTTAAACAATCAACTCTTGTAATTCCACTAATATTATAAATGTGAAAGTTTGGATGGATAGATGGATGGATGGATGGATGGATGGATGGATGTTTGTTACTCTTTCACGTAAAAACCACTGAACCGATTGCGATGAAACTTGGTATGTAGATAGCTGGAGACCTGGATTAACGGCAATAGGCTACTTTTTATCCCGATATTCCCACTATATATATATATATATGTATATTTAGTGTATTTTGGAAACGGCTCTAACAATTTGCACAAATTTTATATTTAGAAAAGGTTTTGCTTTTAACCTTTACAATAAGTAATACGCGATTGTACGTGCTTACGTGAAAAGTTGGCGAGCGAAGCTCAGTCGCCCAGGTATATAAGTATAAACACTGCTTATCAAAATATTCAATTTTATATCAGATTCGTTTACGATTAAAAATGCTTACAGTTTTGGTTTTAATTATCGTGCCTAGGTAAAGATATAAAAATAAGTAAAACAGCCCAAAATAATCTTGGTATAGCCAATTAATATTTCATTTATTTATAATTCAATAGCACAAACCATTGACGTCATCACGCAAGTAACAACACGTAATCATGCAAGGCCAGTCTAACAATCTGACTTTCAGTATTCTGTTCAGAAAACACCTGTGCAATATCAGATGTAAGTATGGACGTGAATGTAAGAAAAACAATATTAAAAGAACAACTTTCTGTTTAACTGTAGTATATTTAGTTTAATCCAATTAATTATTTAAATTTCTTTATTAATTCATATTTTGATACTGCTGCAGGCCACCGCACACTCGATGCTGTGTAGTATCAGAGATTGGCGATGTAAAACGGGTATTACACTTCAAAGTAATCAACTATTTAGATGGTAGTAATATATATTGTAAAAGTACGTTGCTTTTTTTTAATTTAATGCAATTATTAATCGGTGTCACATTATCACTTATTTTATATTACAAGTATTCGCTAACCATAAACAAAGATATAAAAAAAATATAACTATTTAAACCACAATCTGGTTTCCTCGATAGAATATTTGAAAAAGAACTGACGCTTCTTATCAATTAATATACGAATGACAAAACCATAGTCAATAATAAATAATAACTCATGTCTGCATATCAATCTGTCATACTTATGTCTTTATTGACACAAACACTGAGTGACATTCGTTTACGTTTGGTTCGTTTAAGTTTCGAACGGATACGATTCTCAATAACATCGGTGTAGTGGGTACTTGAATGAATTGAGAAACATTTATAAAAATACTTAAGCTATGAAAAGAATGACATGGAATCCCTTCTGCTTAACAACTTACACTTTTAAAATAGAAAAATAAAGTTAAAAAATAACTAAGAAAAATCTCTACTGCGCTGCTACTGTAAAAAATAACGAAAAAGTATATATTTTTGAAGTGAAAACTTCTTTAGGCACGTTGGGCACTTTTGGTATGGAGAAAAAACACTGAACTCGCGTGACCGTCCCGCTCAGATACATATATATATATATATTATGTGAGCGTGTTTTCACTTCTGACGTGCAGTCCTACGACTGACAGTTTTTTAA
Source organism: Euplagia quadripunctaria (assembly GCA_963859945.1). NCBI lineage: Eukaryota > Metazoa > Arthropoda > Insecta > Lepidoptera > Erebidae > Euplagia > Euplagia quadripunctaria. The sequence continues at coordinate 4,287,076 of OY982563.1, read as the reverse complement.
AGTGGAATATTTTTTAGGCACGTTGGGCACTTTTGTATGAGGAAAAAGCACTGAACCAGACCTCAGACCTCCACAACCCAAGGCGAACTACTAGGCGATATCGAAAGTTCTGTAGTTAGACCAGGTTGTCGGACTTTTGAGGGCTCCAACTACCCGTAATGGATGCCACAGATGGTCGTATGGCACCCGGGACCGACGGTTTAACGTGCTCTCCGAGGCACGGAGGGATCTCAATGTGTTAAGAATGGTCACCCATCTTAGACTGACCTGGCTAGTTTTACTTAACTTTGTAATGTGCTATCCTACTCGGTTACCAATTAGCTACGAGCCCTTCATATAGATTATTCTTTACATTGAGGGTCATTACCGTATATAGTTTTCAGTATATTATCCTTTCTTTAGGTCACTAAAGTTTAGGCTTTACGACCCCGTGAAAAAAACTCGAAAAAAACTAAAGTTAGTTTTTAGCAAAAAATATTTTACAAATAAATAAAATTTAGCTTCGCTGCATTACACTATTTATGAAGACCTTGCCTACTTTGATTGAAGATCACTGTTTCTTCTTGCAGCAGGAAAAGCGGTCAAAGTATGAATACCAAAGTAACATGTTCGCCTCATGAAAGGTGCGGATGATACGAAATGATCACATTGAATACTAGCCCTCTTCACCACATAAGACAAAGGAAAGGAAGTAGTTCTCTCTCTCAGTTCTGCAATCACAGATACCTGGTGCGTCTTCTGCGAGATGGAAGAGTAATAGTTCACTTCCGTTCTCTTTTTGCTACCTCTCATGCATAAAAAAGGAGGCCGCTGAATCCCATACACTCTAGTTATAGTATAATTAATTATCCGATCCGATTTTTCCCTGAATTATTTAGACCACCAGCTAAAAATACTTCCAATTATTCGTTTTAAGAAAAAAACGATTGTCGAGCCAAGATTTGTTTGGCAATACAATACTGTTTGTCCTAAGTGATATCTAATATCAAACAACACAAAAAGATTACATAAATATTTCAAGTCTGTATAGCCACAGTAAATATATATGTATTAGCTTTTATATTTTCTGTCAAATTCATTCTCAAGGCTATAAATACCTTGAGAATGAATTTGAACCGCATTTTGTTGCTATGCGGTAGTATCGCATTAAATGAATATAAGGCTCAACTGACACATGAAAAATGTTAGACCGGTACGCCAACTACTAATATGAAATCGTCTAAAATTTATACCCCGGGCCATTTGTCTATTTTCTTTTTTGACAGTTGTTTGAGAACGTAACCATGCCAGAGTGCGTAAATTTTAACTTCTAAACTCGCAGTAAGAAATTTATATTACATATTTTCATTTAATTAAACGATTTAAATTGGGAAAATTGGTGTAAATTTGCGCGAATAATTGTGAAATTTTATGAAACCTGGAAATGTTCTATTCTATTATACTCAAACAAATTTATTGAAATGTTGACAGGACGTCTGTAAGGTCAACTAGTTTTTAATAAATATGGATGGCACTCCACGTCCTCCAGCTCCATATAGTAGCGCGTTATCAGAGAAAAAAAAACAAAATTGGTTAAGGAATTCCAGAGATTACTGCCGTGGAAATACATAAGGCGATTAGTCCCTACATCCAACCTGACTAATGCACAAACTTTGCCTGTTTATAATATCAGTTTAGATTGCGACCATAAATATTGGTTACGTACGTATTAAATTAATGTACACATCACACATGTAAATAGTATACATGACATGTGTGACAGTGTCTTTGTAATCAAATGTATGCAAAGAATATAGTCAAAATTTGAAACTCTGAACTCGTCGTCCTGTGACAATTGCAGAGAGAAACCTGATCTTCACAATAGCGCTTGCTACCGATTTTAACTATGGTTAAGAATCATCACAGTGACCCCATAACAATCATAAGGAGAATGATTTCATACACATGAATACCAGAATTTTATATGGCAGTGGCATTTTAGTTGCTGTCTAAAAACAATCATCACCCGTTTTTTGGTAGTAGAAAGCATGCAGCACAAACATGATACCGTCATGCATTTTGGGTTTTTAGCGTTCAGTTAGTTAACTTCATTTAACTAACAAACATCATACTCTATCAACCATGAGGAATGTGTGATGTTTTTTTGTATTTGTATGTGTAGTTTTCATGTTATTTGCTAGTCCATGACGCGGTCTTCTGTCTAAAGGTAGAAACTCTAAGAGTACTGATTAACCACGTTCTAGAATACCAAAGAGGCGTATTTTACCATAGTCGTCCTCTAAATCATTAAAATGGATCAAAAGCGTAGAATAGGCTGAAATATTTGTTATCCCGCTCACACATATCACGAGTACTAGAGTACTCATTGCACGCGCACTAACGCATAGCGGCCTTGGTTGCTAACGTTACGTAAGCGTCGCGCCCCAAAGGTCCTCGGGAGGGTGTCCTTGGCACTTGCCCCCTCCTCCACCTTCCACCGTCGCCCCCCACCCCGCCGGGACCTAACCTAGACAAGGCCGTTCGGAAATGAAAATAATATTTGTTACATTATTAGAAAATCTGTAGCTAGTGGTTTAATAGTCGTTTTTATACCTATCAAATACAGAGAAAAAAATAGTTATTTTGGAAAAGGTTGCTTTTCTTGCAATTTAATTATGGAAGTTTGATATATTATTTTCACAGCACACTCCAAGTCTGATAAATATAAGCGGTTGGCATGCATGCATTGCCACTCCAACTGCAAACCACGCAATGGAGATCTGGCGACTTATTATTTTGGAATAACAATACAGGATTGAGTGATAGAAGGCAAGGTACAATTTATTTATGTTAGAGTTGGAGTCACCTGAATTTCACCTCTGACCGGTGCGGTTAAGCAACACATTGTATGGTCATTATAACTCCATTTGGTACGAATAAGATTGGCATTCCAGAATAATTATAGCTTACCTTATATGGGTGAGGGCTTCATGACCACATAGTGATGTAAAAAAATTAGACGATTTTTCTGTATTTTACGTTTTGAATGGTACTTATTACATTATGACCCTCTTCATAAACTTGAGTAGTCAGTCTAGTTTATTAGTAATTAATACTTATGATTTATATTTGTAAGCCTTCAAAATGTTACTGGTTGTCGATACGAACGAATACTCACTTTCATGTGAGTCATGGGTAAAAAACTTTCCTTTTACTAAAAATAAGTAATTTATGTCCTGAGAACTACAGTCAAGTAAAGAAATGTTAGACCTGCATAAATTTAAATAAAATATATCTGTTTTAGTGGCCATCTAAGTTTTTATATTACTAAAATAGTGACTAATAGTAGTTTACATATATAGCCTGTGAACGCATGTAACTCCATCGGTAACACACGCGGTTAGTTTCGATCGTTTCCTTCTCTAAAAAGTTATACCATGTTCTCCGTGAGCTGTGTATGTTAACAATATAAGGAAATACTAACGTCCTAGTTGTTAATTTATTGGTCGTATGACATGGTTAGGTTAGAATTTTATTGTTAGGATAAATATCTAGTAACGAAGCATGTTTTTGAGAAGGGAAGAAGAATATTTCAAAAATTATTTTGAAAGATTTGTCCTACTAATATATTAAAATAATGCGAATGCCACTTTGTTTATTTCTTAGGCTTTCACGCTTTAACCAATTACCAAATCATGATGAAATTTTGTATATATGTTGTCACTGTAAAAACAGAGAAGGTCACAGGCGGATGAAAGATCCAGAAAAAAAATCGTTTCTGCGGGATTCATGAACTGATTGACTAAATCTACATTTTTTTTTAATTTACATACACTAGCTGTTCAATGCACGGCTTCGTTCGCGTGTGAATATGTTTTGCATTAAATAACTAATATAAAAGTAGAGTAAGGAGTAATCCTTACAAATAGACCAATAGACAAAAATTAAAAAAAAAACCATTTACCATTCGGATGCATTTAGTAAAATGCTGTTATTATGACATTACAAACAGACACTTCAATTTTATTTATTTGTATAGATGACTCCTTTACGCAAACTCCTGACTTGGACCTACAAAGTGTACTGTGAAATCCAAGACACGACAATTACTCATACTAAGTTTACCAGTTTTCTCTTTATTCTTCGGCTTTTTTCTTACGTTGATTATTGAAAACGAGACTAATAAGGGAAAAAATAAGAAAGAACGTGTAATGACTCGTAGGGTTTTTTACACAATAAAAGAAAATGTAAGTACTATAGGAGCTTACCATCAAATATATTTGAGATACCTACTTCTTCTGTTTCTTTTTCTGTTTGATTCGATGATTTAAGCTGCTGACTGTACTAGCCGTCATCGTGCCTAGTTAGATTACCTAAGTCTTAGAATAATGTTTTAAAAAAGCGTATGTTCTAGACGTTGATGAATTGAGCAAAAAAAAGTGTTTAGGACGGCCATTTGGAGTGCGGAGAAAGCCACGAGCGAACTACGAAGAGTACTTTGAAACTTACTGGTTGGCATTAATTACACAAAAAGATTCTTAATTTAATTCTTTAAACAGTTTATAAAGGGAAGGTTACCAATTCTGTTGAATTATATCACTGTACGTTACGTGATAACTTCGCCGAATATCAAAATGTCAATTTCATTGAGACTTTTTATGGGCCTCACCTCGAAAGTGGCCTAATTTCATTTTAAACAAAGAATCTATGAGTAAGGATGGAAAATTCTTTTTTATTCCTGATTACTTTAACAAAAAACTAACATCCCACTAATTCCCAATAATATTATAAATGTGAAAGTTTGGATGGATGGATGAATGGATGGATGGATGGATGTTTGTTACTCTTTCACGCAAAAACCACTGAACCGATTGCGATGAAACTTGGTATTTAGATAGCTGGAGACCTGGATAACGCTTGAATTATTTTTTATCCCGATATTCCCACGGGATCGGGACTTACGCGGTTGAAACCGCGGGACGCTGCTGGTTTTTTTATATTTTTATTGGCATATTAAAAAAACCCAGCAAAATCAACTTCGCTAGGTCGACAGTGTTAAGAATTAACTCCTAGCTCTAATCACGTACTGCTTTTACCACGTACTTAGATATTAATATTTTTTTTAGTTCATAAATACTTGTGATACAATAAATTTATTACAGCAAGAAAGTTTTATTATTAGTAAACTGGATTCGTATAAAAACGAATAGAACATCTGATAGATTTTTTCTTGAAACTAGTTTTTATTGTAACGGCTACAGGTTTTTTATTAAACGATGTAGGCCATATCAAATTTGATTTTATATCAAGACCATTTATAATGAGATAATGAGAGTAAGCGAGCCTCGTCAAAAACTTTGGTCCTTAGTGCTTTGATCGGAACGAACGTCCACAGTGTGTGGTGCCCGTACCACACACTTTTACGAATTTCACTTTTGTGAATATCCATACAATCTTAAGTGAACACGTATTCTCTGCAAAATCTCTGGTATGATTGACGTCAATCAGAATGAGCGTCTAATGTCGATATTATTTCATAAATCATCAACAATCATTCGTCAATCACGATTTTTGGAATTGATTGACGCTTGCATGATCGTGTAATGGACGTCTTACAGCTACACAACATTGCAAAGTTGATAGCCAATATATAAAGATAAAATGTATTAAGTATATTGGCTAATGCGTACATTATTTCGGAAAGTCCAATTCAAACAGTCGGGTTTATATAAATGTTTCGGAAAAATACATGTGTCTACTGAGAAATGTATACGTTTTTGGATAACGTTATCGTAGTATATACCAAATTCATAACGATACAAACGTAAAAATAAAGTTACGGTTCACCCGGACCTTGCATGATTATAAAAAGTAAACAACACTACAATTTTTAAGTCACACTAATTCACCTAGGGTTGTCACTTTATGCACCGAACACAATTTGATGTGTGACTAGAAATATTAGGGGTTACTTGGAATACTGGACCATATACATGGTAGGATATTTTGTTATATGTATAGTAAGGGTAAAATAAAGGGTTTATTGGAAAGAAAACTTTATTATTGGACGTAGTATGACTAATTGATCTTAGTGAAGAAATACTATTCTAGTAGTTTAAACTAACGATTAAATAAAATCCTACTAATATTATAAACGTGAAAGTTTGTAAGTATGGATGAATGGATGTTTGTTACTCTTTCACGCCAAAACTACTGAACCGATTGCGATGAAACTTGGTATGTAGATAGCTGGAAACCGGGATTAACATATAGGCTACTTTTTATCCCGATATTTCCACGGGATTGGGACCTACGCGGGTGAAACCGCGGGGCGCTGCTAGTTGATAATAAAAGTGCTGAAACACTATCTTGAAGTTCTTATAATAAGCTTTATTTTCCGATCAAATTGATAAACAATTTTTTTACTTAGCTAGTGTATAATAATTTTTTGCCTGACACCCCTGTGACGCGCTGTAAATGTGTGACTTTTCAAACTAATCATCGTTATCAACTATGCGTTCAGCCGAGGTTATCTACATTGCAAAGATATTACGTGTATATATAAATTGTTCCTAAGTTGTTCTTAGAAAATTATTATTAATCAATAATTTGATAACTTCAAACACAAATATCGCGACCAATGTTTCAAATTCAATTGTGAAATGCACAACTTTATTTTTAAGCTCTAGGTTAACAGTGGCTGTCAAGTAAGTAATGTCAATAAAGTCGACAAAATTGTACAAGATATGAGAGAGATAGAACATGTTGACTGCAGCTGTTTCAACTATTTAAAAAGAGGTCATCTCTTATATCTAATTCGATAGCGTACACGAATTAGGGAAATCTATGTCTTTATAGTGTGTGTCTGTGTAGTGTACTAGAAATGTGCATAAAAAAGTGTATAAAGTACTATTATATGTATGTACGTGCATAGTATCATAGAAATTTCATTCATAGATTTCTATTATTAATTACCATAGCATTAATAATAGAAATCTATGGAGTGTGTGTGCCACTGGAAATATTGATTAGGGAAAAATAAAATATGATACAATATTACCCAAAATTGTTTCCTCGATCAATCGTTTGTTAATTTTTATATACGTGAAACACTATACCGAAATACAATATCGTTCGATGCTGTGATCCAACACAAGAAATCTTTAAACCGCGATTCAGTATTTTTAAAGTAGGTAGCGTTTGCGCGGTGACATTGACAAGGGTTAGGGTAGTTTCCTATGGTAAACATGTAATTAAGTATGACATAAGACTATGAAAAACTATATTCGTTACTGTTTTCAAGGTTCTTATTAGTTTTTAAATGTTAAACCAAATATTACAAGTAAATGATCTGACGTCATAACTCATTATTTCATACAAATTTCTACAGAACGTAGGATACGTCTACGTTTTACGTTTAAAAAAGATATACTGATTTGACTTAAATGTAAACAGTACCTACCTACCTGTTACTACCCGGATGCATGGCGTAAAGGCCTTCGTTGCAAACGTAACATTGATATAAATCTATAGTGATATAAAAAAAACAATGACGTACAGTTAACCTATTTTCAATACCAACAAAGAATCTAAAAATTCAAGAGGATTGGAAAACAGAATTCCCATCTACATATATTATTACATGTCATTGATTAAACTATGGGAATCACTAAAAAAAACTACATTTTGATTTGATTAAGACCTCATTAGTCAGAAATATCTCAATAAAACGAGTTAGGTGTGAATATCTAAATTAAAAAAAGAATATTGTCGTTTGGGATGTGTAATCTCTCGAGCTCTTTGAAGAGGTGATATGCTGTCAACAGCCTTTCCCTCTTGCAGATCGAGTGCAATAGCTGACCCTTTTTAGTATTTATAATTATCCATTGAGAAGGGTGACCGCCGGCAATATTAGCATGGAGTGGGCTTGTCATCGCTATTTAAAAAAAAACTCTAATTTGAATATCGAATAAGTTTGAGATAACCGCGAAATTCAGTAAAAGTGACATCGAAAGCTAACTATGAAATATTAGCTTCTATGCTTCGTTATTCTACAAACGTTATCCTTTGGCTGTTACTAACTGAATGGTAAACTAGTACGGCCTTCATGGGCATACATATATTTAAGCATTATATAATGGTGTTGTTGCCAACTTCACTTCAAGAACTGCGGCTGTGGTTTTTTTTAAATGATTTTTTTTTATATTATAGGGGGCAAACGAGCAGACGGGTCACCTGATGGTAAGTGACTATCTTCTCCCACGGACACCTGCAACTCAAGAGTCACAAGGGCATTGCCGGCCTTTGTGATGGGAGTACGCTCTTTTCTTGAAGGTTTGAAGGTCGGTAGACTCAAAATTATTCAATTAATTGATTTCTATTTTTAGTCTACTTCTAGCTATCTTCAAATTCATGTAAAATAATTCATTTTATATTCGTACTTTTCTCAATACATGGGTTGAAAGTAAATAGAAATATATGAATACTTTCGAAAGCGATTCGATAATAATTAATTATCGATGGTGCATAATCAAATCGATAAAACGGCCCATGTTTAGATGGTAGATGTTGGACAAAAGATAGGCGTAGGTAGACTGGCCTAGGTTTTGTATAACTACCGGTCAGTGAACCTTACGACCCGGGAATATAATGCATTTGGTACAGAAAATAAACTTGAACAACTTTTTGCCAAATCAGAGTATACTAGAGATCACCTGGTGGTCGAATTTCAACCATAGTTTTTTCATTGGCCAGTATAAGTTGATTACTTACCATGACAGGTAATCACATATACTGATTGCGTGTAATTTCATTAAGCCATTTTCACGTAAAGACATTGTTTAAAATTTTTAGCTTTCTGAACTTTTTCTATATTTAAACTGTAAATATAAAAGAAAAAAATGTACAAAGAATTCTCTTCACGTATAATGATTAGAATATGCCAATAGAACAAACCGCCATTTTAAAATAAATTTTATGGGACACTATCATTGCAGATATAACCAATATTAATACAAATACAAAATAATACCGCATAGCACATATACTAAAAATACTTACAAAATATTTAATTATCTTTTCTGCCTACCAGCCAGATAAAACAGAGATAGGTATATAATCTCAAAGACTACTGAAAAGTAGTGAAAATTAAAAGTAATGTTCGTCTGCTCGTCAATACACGTGTCAACTGTACTTCTCAATCAGATAAAAAAGGTGATGATAAAAACAATTCGAGTCGTAAAAAACTGCGAGCTACGCATAAAACAGGAAATACAAGTTAAGTCACTCACAAAAATGAATGACACTAGATAAAACTCATACAAAATGAAGAAGGAAAAGACAATCTTGATTGGAATACTGCTATAAATAGGCTTGAGACCCGACAAACATGTGTAAGATGTACACAAAGAGATTTGCCCTCAGCATTAGGCACATGTAAATTTTGCCGAAACAAGTTTTTGGTATTAAAATATTAGATTGTAAGGATCTCAAAAATACTAGGATATCAAAAGACTAGTAGGAAAAAACTTCTATAACAATAATAACCATAACGAAATAAGTCAAACGTAATTTTACTCTTAGCTTACTCAAGAGGCATAATATGCAAATAAAATTAAATTAATAACCAAATCAAGAGTGAGGTCGGGTAAATATATTCTCCAACTTGAAATAGAATCTATTATAGTCAGTTTTTTACGGGATTTTGTAAATATCAAGGTTACCAATGAATATACGGCCCGGCTTAGTAAAAGTAGTCTAACTTCTCAGACAGTCGCTTCCTTAAACAGTAAATAATATTTGTAATGTCAACCCTAAACGTTATCTTTGTTATAATAAGCGTAAAATGAACTAAGATATTTTAGTTTACATGAAAATTGAGTCAGCAAGCGTTAGTCAAATACGTAGATGAAAGTCTCAGACAATTAGATAACCGACATTCGTGTTTCAAAATTTATTAATGCAGTAAAGTTGTACACGACCACAATACGTAGGCCCTAACCGAAAATTTCAATCACACGGCTCATTGGTCGTGGAGTGCCGGAAAACGCAGCTGTATACTGAAGGGCATAAGGTTTATTGTTATACATAGATGTGAATTCTATGACGTGAACTACGGTACAGATGTATAGATACGACGTTTTACAGAAGCGTAAGAGTATGTAACACAGTGCGTTCGTTTGACGCTGGCGGCTGACCGCGGCCGGTGTCTAGGTGCTAATAGTTCGTCCATGGACGGCCGTCGTACGAGGCCACTTTGACAGTTTCTATGCAAATTTTAATGCGTTGTGAGACCAGTTTTCGCCTCACAGAGCGGTTCCGGGCCGACTATTGAGCGCAATTTATACGCATCCATTAATTATTAATCCCAAATATTGTATGGCAGAACGTTATTTTCTACATACTTTTCGATTTCGTGATGCGAGTAGTAAATTAATATGTCGGGATAGGTTGGCGCTGTACCGGTGGCGATGGTAGGAGTGTACCACGTGAATCATCTCAGAGATAACACGCCTCAAGTTACGGAAAAATGTAAGGAAACCGGTCGGCCAAGATCTCGCAGAAAGAACTAGTGATGCAATAACGTCGAACAAAAACGTACAGATACGGTTGTCTCATTATCAAGTTCAATAGCCCCGAAACGGCAGCACGTGTATGCAAAATTTCGGGGACGATTTGAAACTGCGCAAAAACGCTCTCATGTATTAACAACTTAAGGTGCAAACTGCTGTAAATTCTCTCCCGCGCTTAAAATTTATCGTATGCCACGGGATGTCAACATGTATTTATCAATGACTCGGTATTTCGATACCTACATTAAAATCCTAGAGATTGACTGTCAAATGAGGCTACGTGAACATACATTTTCTATAACCCTATTTAAATTCCCGGTCACACCCAAAAGCCCAACTAGCGGAAAATTATTCTTATTGCAATTAAAACTTATAAAGACAATACTTTCCTCGAATCCATGTCGCAAATTCCACAGTCCTTGTATCGTTAATAGAATACCATTAGATGTATATCAAGGTATGCACAAATATCATAGTTTTTATCACTGAAAATGTGTTCACTACACTCGTTTAGTTTAGCACCGCTGGGTCGTGGTCGCGATCACTTCCGCATATTGCATTGCGCGTTTGCGCTCGCGCCGACCGCTCCGTATACAATCCGTGTGTGCCGGTGCGCGCTTCGCTCCTAGCCGTGGGGAGCCTCGCTCGCGAATGCGACCGCCGAAAACTCTTCACGCCCGCCGAATGCAGAAAATTCGGACGCGCCGAGTGGGGGACGCTCTACGTCTATCCGCAACTTGCGCGCGTACGTGCAGCGCTTCGCTATGAAAAAATCCAAGGTTAACGCGCGCTGCCAAAAAAAGACGCACGCAAAATGAAAAAAGACGGCTAGAGCGGTGCCCCTCGGGGCCCTCGTGATGCAGCCGATTCTGCAAACGCCACGACGCGACGCCTAGCTGCCGCATTCGTGAATTTTTCACGTTCAATTATCGCGCATCACATAACTAGTTGCTTTGAAATAGTTTGATGTGTACATTATCTAGCTCCGCAGTAGGTATTCTAGGTTCTTATTGTATCGCGTTGGTAGAACATAAACAATACATTTGAAAATGTTATTTTATTTTCGTTTTTTTCTATTTAATTTGTAGATTAAATAAATCTGTATATTAATACGTGAAGAGAATTCTTTGTACACATTTTTAAGAAAATTTCGCGTATTGAGGAACATGACATTTGGAATATTTAAAATTTATATAAGTATGTATACATACAGAATTGCAAAAAGCTTTTTTATTTTATTTTTGTATTGCAATTTCATTTTGAAGTTATTATTAAAAAACAACAAAAATAATAAATATCCAAACCTATTTACATTGTTACTTTCTTTATTATAAATGCTGATCTTTTTTAATATCTTTGATTAAATACTGCTTAGTCTAGATACCACGTCACGTTGGGACAAGCATCGTAGATACGGCTCCTCTATGTTATCCTAGTGTGCGTGTCAGGGATGTCAAGTTAGTAAATTACGCGTGAAAAAAATCATTTACAATATTAATATTCCCTTTATTTATTTATTTTCTTTTTCATTATTTATGATTTGATGTACGAATACTTACCAAAAACATAAAAAATTTGTATTTGTTACAAAAATGGTGTTAAATTTGTGTCTTGGAATTGTTGCACAGGGTTAAAAACTTATTATTATCAAGTGAAACACGATATAAAGTTAAACATTTTCATTTAAAAAAGTAATTCTAAGCCTGCAATCAGGTTCTGCCTAGTTTGGGACCAGGCGGCCGTGTGTGAGATTTGTCAAGTTATTATTATTATTAACTAGCTCACCTGACAGACCTCGTTCTGTCAAATCAGGTGTGTAGCAGGTGCGATTTAAAAATTGTATTTTTACGTTTTGCCGCGCAATTTTTCCAATTCTTCTTTTTATGAGAACCTTCCTCGGACTTTAACGAACATATTTAAAATTTAATTAGTCCAGTTGCTTTTGAGTTTTGCGCTTAGCAACACATTTAGCGATTCATTTTTATTTGCAGAGATTATTTCTGCTTTTTGGGCAGTTGTCGTTTAAAAATTGTAATTCACAACAAATTTACTGCTCTGCCTTACTATTTCTATACAAGGATTTGAGTATCTCTGAAAAATCTATAAAACAGTATAAAATAATTCTGACGAACACTTATAAAACGTGTCGTTCCTTCTTATTCAAAATATAAGTACGAGTAACATTAAGGGTTCCGTTTCATCCTAAGAACAAACTTAACATTGTAGACAAGTATTTGAGTTTGATAGATTATAAATTTGCGAGAAATAATGGGGCAAATTTGGTTGGTTTTCAGTTTACAATTTTTCGTCAGTTTACCATTTTGTAAGATTCGCGAGTACGGTTATAATAAACTAACGATGTTCACAATCATAGGGTAACATATTCATGTATTCAAATAAATAAAATTTAATAACATTTTTGTAATGTTAAAATAACAGCTTTTTACGAAGTGCAAATAATTGTTTATAAGGTACTCGTTTTAATTTTTTTTTTAATTTTTGTTTGTTTGTTCCAGCTAATCACCGAAATGAGTAAACCGATTTTGAAGGGACTTTCACTGGTAAATAGCTGCTGTTATAAGGAGTTAGTTAGGCTACTTTTATTATAAAAAAATAATGAGGATTACGTGCAAAAAAAACTACAAATAAATAAATGGAAGTGTCTGTTTGTCATATCAAATCAGCAGCTTTTGACTAAATGCACAAGTAGGTTTTTACAGTACTTATACAAAAAAAATAACCAAGGTGCGAGTATAAAGTAATGTTTCAATGCTATTAAACTTTATTTCCATTCCTTCATGAGGACTACAGAATTAATAAACCCGCTGTCTCGAAGTGACAACCATTTTTACCACTTCGACGCATACACGATGGTTATGGCACATTTTCCCGAACAAATTTATATATATTTTTTATATTATAGAGGGCAGACGAGCAGACGGGTCACCGTTGCGGGCCTTTGAGATGGGAGTACGCTCTGTACATTATATAGGTATTATACAACATTTAAACGAAAACAGCTTTTTGAGATGACGGTCTTGCAATATATACCGGGTGCTTCAAAAAAATGTATACACACTTTGAACTTCCATAGAAAATTTATTTACCGTTCTACAAAGTTAAATTTCAGGAAAATAGAAAGCTGAAAGTCCAATGTAAATGAAACATAAATAACAAATGTTAATACTGTTCAAATTGGTGACCTGCAGCATCAATACAATTCTGAGTACGAGTCACCACAGATTCTGTACATCGTATCAAAACGTCCAATGAGATTTCTCTACACACTGCTTGAATCTCATTCCAAAGAATGTCTAGGTTACGTGGTTTACGTTTGTACACCTCATCTTTTACTGTGCCCCACAAGAAGAAATCCAGTGGTGTAAGGTCTGGAGAGCGTGCTGGAAACTCGATTGGCCCCCTGCGTCCTATCCACTGGCCCGACAAATTTTGATCCAGGTATTCCATGAACTTCGAATTTGTCTCGTATGCGTGTAATTGTTAATCTTGAAGGTGGTTCTGTATCATACTCCCTTCTCCACTGTCTTTGAACTTCATTTACATTCTCAAACTTCCAGTACCACTTAATAACCTGCTTACGTTCTTCAAAACTCAAACGTACGTCCCCCATGTTGATATTACAAATTCCAACTGATAATATAACATAGAGGGACGATTATGCTTGCACCTGGCGAAGAAATATAACATTAGCCTTGTAGAGCGGGAAAACTACAATAGTTTAAAGTGTGTATACATTTTTTTGAAGCACCCTGTATATTGTGAATGCTACTAAATCATGTCTATAACCAGCCGCGGCCCGTGGTTCCACCCGAATAAGTCCCGATCCCGTGGGTATATCGCAATAAAAATTAGCGTATATATTAAGCCAGATCTCAAGCTATCTACATACCAAGTTTCATTGCAATCGGTTCAGTAGTTTTGGCGTGAAATAGTAACAAACATCCATCCTTCCAAACTTTGACATTTATATATTAGTGGGATAGTGGGATTATAGTCAGTTCAACTGGCGGTTACAGTTTTGTGGATAAACCGCTATATTTTATGGTTTTGTACAAAAACCATTCGAGCCACAAAGTAAAGTCTACTTGAGTGATATATTAAAATCAATTTCAATAGTTTGCCGAGAGTTTAAACTTTTAGTCAAATGTAAAATATTTGTCACATTATCTACCTATCTCTTTAATTTTATGACAGTAATATGAATAAAATATGTAGTATTAAGTATATGTGTACAATATCTCTAACCGATATTAAATAATAAATAATTTAAGTAAGTAACAAAAGTTTTAAGAATTTTTATATAAGTATCTGTAAGTTGAAGTCGCTCTCGGGGGTTTAAGTTCGTCTGTAAGTATTTTAATTTTTTTATGTATGTTCTTCGATATTTCCGCCATCTATGGACAGATTTAATTTTTTTTTTTTTATTTGGAAGGATATGCTCCCAAAGTTGTGGTCCCATTGCCACTAAGTCAGAATCTGATCATGGTGTCTGAGAGAAAACGAGGAAAACCCTCAGAAATTAAGGGCAAGACGGCATGAGTCCATATAGAGATGAAACGGGTAGCCGGAAGCTATCCGGTATTCAGCCTATCCGGTCTAAATACCTATAATACTTATCTACCTAGCTAGCTCCCTACCTACACTACCATCTACATACTTATCATCTTAGCTTTCTCCTTTTTTTCAAATAACTTATACTGTATTTGACGACAAAAAACGGCATTTACAATTAAATTTGGAACAGCACAAAGACGCGTTCAAGTATAATGCGCACGACAAAAGCACTGGCACCGGTGCAAGTCAAATAAGTAAATTTTTACTGATTTTATAATTGGTGCCACTTTGAGATGACAGACCAGGTATCTAGACATCTAAATAATCAAAGTTTTCCACGTAACATATCAAACGTTAAAAACTGAACCATCATTGATATTGATATAAACAATTGTGGCTATGAGTTTTACGGATTTATCAGATGGAAAAATCCGAAAATATCGGACCATTTTACCACCAAACCATAAATTATATGTATAGTCTTACTTTCAACATGAATTTTGACAAACACTAATACGTGTTGCACACTTGAGGTAAATAGTACTATATTTTTTTAAGCTTGTTTTAGTTGTTTGTTGTATGTTTATAGTAAAAAATGGCCAGTTGATGGTCCTGTTCTAGTGGCCTCTCCAATCACAGGACGGACATACGGGACGAGACCTCGACCTTCGAACTACTTCAGTTACATTCCCGTTTCCCCAACCGAGACTTGCGGTATCCCTTACTCTAGCTACCTCGCCCTATCCGTTTTCCGTACCCCAATTTACCTTCTTCTTTTCTCTCGTCTGATAATGACTACATTCCCAAGAAGGGTTGGCCTCAGACATGCGGCAGGCCATAAAAATAACAAGCCAAAACACTTTGCATAGTTAGAAAAAAAAAACATTATGACTTAAAAAAAAAATAACTGTATTACCTACACATTGCGCCAATCCCTAATAAAATTGGGAAAAGTACAAAAAGGGCAAGAAGAATGCATCATGAGTAATTAATTTTAAATTTTTATATCATGGCTAGATGGCTTTGTCTTCGGATTTACCTGGTTTCGCTTACTATAATAAATGTATGTGCAGCTAATAAAATAACTATCTTACCTTTTCATTCCTTATGCGGCCTGATGGTTAGGACATGTGGAAAGAAATTTCTCCCATTAATATTTTGTTTAACATAACACAAAGCATTGACAGACTGACACAGACATGCACGTCACAAATATAGTCCAAATAGACCAAAGAGTAAACAAACCAATAGACGTTCACTATTTACAACCAACAAAACCACCACGGAGGTTTATTGTTTCATAATTATAAAAAGAAGTTTTCATAGCTAAACGAATTGTTGAAAAAGTAAAAAATGTAATTTACGTTACGCTTCAAGTAGCATCTGGACCACCTAGGTACTATCCAAAGATCCAGACAATATTATGTAGTTAAGGAGTTATTGCTGCAACTTTTCGACTCATTTATTATGTCAGCTCTATGGCACAATATGCTCTAGGGACAAGATGCTATTTTATTTCATAGTACCAAATGTATTCGAATTTTAGTTAAATATAGCAGTTTTCTATGATTAAAATAAATAATGAAATTAAGTGTTAGATAAATAAATAGAACACTCTCGAATGTACACCACATTTTAGACAGTAATCCTATTATTATTATAAACGTGAAAGTTTGTGAGGATGTATGGATGTATGTATGTATGGATATTTGTTATTTGTCTTTCACGCCAAAACTACTGACTCGATTGCGATGAAAAGTGGTATGTAGATAGCTGGAGACCTTTTCTTTTCTTTTCTTTATTGGAACAAAAAACAGTTACATGTTAAAGTCTAAACTATATGACATTAAATATACGAAGTGGTAAACACATAACCCATACCATTGTTCGCAAATTATATAATAATAATAAAGCTTAATTTAATCCCAAAAAAGTTTACATTACACATGTGTATTAATATTGTTAGTGGTGCAATGTAGTTCTTTTATTTTTAATCAAGACTTTATTTCGGACCCCTTTCGGGTAAAAGCCTCCTCCATTTTTCTCCATCTATCTCTGTCCTGGCCTATCTCCATCCATCCGTTTCCCGCGATCTCCACTATATCTTCAGCCCATCGTTTCTTTGGTCTTCCGACGTGTCTTTTCCCTAGCGGTCCCTTCCACTTTGTCGCTTGTTCGCAAATTACCAAACACAAATTAATTTGTATAAAGAGGAAACAGGTCAGAACATTGTTACAAATGCGCGAGAGCGCAGATACCTAAATGTAAATTATAAGAGTACATAAAAATGGAGATGTAATGGTACAAGTAGGAAACAATATATTCAGGATCAGATCCAAACAAAACCAATATGGCCTATTATGTTGGCAAAGTGGATAATAGTTCAATAGCACAACTTTTGAGTTGGTTATTAGATAAAGCAAAGATGTCAATGTCATTGAAATATTTGTTATACGTCTCTACTAGGCGTCGAAGAGGTATGCGGACACCAGCATTAGTCCTACATGATGATAAGTGAAAAAGTTGATACTGGCGCACTATTCGCCGATGGACTGTTCTAGGTACCGTGTAGCATATTTCGTAGACCTGGATTAAAAAGTAACCTGTATGGTTACTTTTTATCCGATATTCCCACGGAATCGGGACTTACGCGGGTGAAACCGCGGGGCGCTGCTAGTTAAACATAAGTGTCTAGAATGTAAAGTGTGAGGTGTGAGTGTTAGATACTTAAATAGACTAGATTAGATTGGTTGTTATTCTCAATTTAGAAATCAAATGATTTAATGATAGCAAAGTCACAAGTTTTTATTTCCTTCAAATTTCTACAAACCCTACCGTTGACTTTTAAAGAAAAACAGATTTGATTTCACAATCAACTACCTGGTTTGAAATTCACTTTTATTAACGTACATATAGTGAAGGTGAATAAATAAAAGTTCGGAAAAAAGTAGTAATAATCGAGTCGTTAATTTATTGACATTTAACATTGATTGCACATGGAAAAAAAAATAGAAGTCCTGATAGGAAAACCCCATTTGCATCAGGATTATATCGATCGAATCTTATTTACGCAAAGGGAAAAACCGTAATGTAATTCAGTTGGATATACACTATTAATAAAATAGATAAACTTCATTGTTTAGACTATAATGTTTCCTTTCTACATTTTACCTCTGCGTTACCCGAAGATTGACTGGTAGGGAATGGCTTAATAGCTAAATGCACTTATGTAATAACAAAATTTATAATAAACTAGCCACCCGGCCCGGCTTCGCACGGGTACAAATTATACACCTAAACCTTCCTCATGAATCACTCTGTCCATTGGTGAAAACCGCATGAAAATCCGTTCAGTAGTTTTTCCGTTTATCGCGAACAGACAGACAGACAGACGCAGCGGGGGACTTTGTTTTGTAATACGAGTATGTAGTGACTAGGCGACCCCGCAGTTTCACCTGCGTTTATGGTCACTGCTCCGCTCCTATTAGTCGTAGCGTAATGTTTTATAGCCTATAGCCTTCCTCGATAAATATTAACTATCCAACACTAAAATAATTTTTCAATTCAAACCAGTAGTTCCTGAGATTAGCGCGTTCCAACAAACTCTTCAGCTTTATGATATTAGTATAAGATAATATTTGACTGTGAAATGTTAATTGATTTCTATAATTTGTAGTATTATTCATGAAGTTATCTGAACTGAAGTGTTTTGTTTAAATGTATATCATGTGCCTAAAATGTGCAATAACCTCAACTAGTTTATCTAATAACAAAATCGACACACTCGCCTTATCACTGGCAGTTGGCAAGGACACAAGAATTATGATAGCGCTATAGCATTAGGATATGGGGCGTTCATAATGCGTAGTCTTTAATAAAATTAATATCACGCTCCTGCAAGAATAGTAAAAAAATAGTAGTTTTGTTTGCAAAAGAAAGATATCACGATATAGCAAATAAAAAGAGCCAGCTCGGCCTCAGCCTCATTTAGGATTTCTGATTGTGAAGACGTAGCAACCAATAACTAGCAACCCGCTCGGCTTCGCACGGGTAGCGGAGACATCTTCAACAATCATCATCATATTTCAACCAATTTACACAAAACCTTGACAAATTATATACCTAAACCTTCTTCATGAATAGTTCTACCTATTGGTGAAAATCGCATGAAAATCTGTTCAGTAGTTTTTGAGTTTATCACGAACAGACACAACGGGGGACTTTGTTTTATAATATGTAGTGATGATCAAAGTTTCAATTTCAACCCTTCCCGATAAGTAACAAATTCCAAAAAGTTTTTTTCATGGGATAGGGAGCAAAGGAGCAGACAAGTCACCTGATGGTAAGTGACTTCCGCCACCCATGGACACCTGCAACTCAAGAGTCACAAGTGCGTTGTTGGTGGAGTAGGGGAAGTTTAAGAAGTTAGGGCCTCCGGTAACGTCACTCACTCGGCGAAACCCAACGTAATCAATGCTTCACACCGGTTTTCTGTGAGGCCTATCACTCCGGTCGATCCGGCCCATACGTGCCGTAGCATGGCATTTGTTGCTTGTCATTCTAGTGACAAGTAAGTAGCTATGTTTTGCTGGAACAGCTTTCAATAATTGTTGTCTGCGATGAATTTTTATATCGAATCTTAACAAAGACTTTTAGAAAATTACTTTAATACAAAACCACTTTATTAAAAGCAAGTAAGCTTCATAACTGAAACTGTAAAATTGATTTTAATTAAAAAGTTTCAGGTTACTCGCTTCAACTTGCTAAGGTTGTTGTTTGTTGCGCACAAACAACACCTTTTGGAAAACCCTTCAAAATTTTAATATTTTTTATTAAAAAATAAGATCACAGATTGCTTTTATTTCTATCGCAGACTTTCTTTGGTAAATAAAGTAAAGGTCAGTGTAGACTTAAGTCTATCCTTTACCACAATCTGAAACGATCGAAACATCGTAAGCGCCTACTTAGTATATTTACCTAAGTGCTGTGTACGCATAAGACACGTTATTAATATTTTTATTGATATTTATTAATGTTTTAAATTTTTAAACCTCTACCTCTATAACCGACACAATTAAAATTAAGTGTTTTTTCAGTTTGGAAATTTTATGTCTCGTTGGTTTATTAGGGTCAACTCAGATTGAACGGATAAACGCGCGTGTATGCTCGACCAGTCGCGCGTAAGCTCGAACAGTCAGCCAGTATGCAATTCAGAGAATATAGAGGAACATTTGTTTTCCTTTTTAAAATAATGTCGGATTGGGATTAGGCAGTTATTGCGCTATTAGCTGACAAAAAACTGCGTGTGTTCGAACATGTGTTAAACGTGCGCGCGACGGAAATGTTCAAAGCTACGTCGCTGTCCGCTGGACTAGATAAAACTACATACGGTTTTCAGCTAATATATTATTCACGGTTTTAGAGTGCTCGCACATTTTGCCGCTCAATCTGATGTGACCCTTATCATGCTAAATCGATTATTATGATATTGAAATCAATCGGAATTTGAAAAATGATATAAGACCACCTATAGAGCTTCCTCTTATCTTAACAAACAAAGTTAATATAAGTTTAATGATTCAAACAACACTGAGACTAAACTTTGATAATTTCTTTGAATAAGGTCTAAACTAGTAATGTTTTTTTTTAAATTATAATATATATTTAATCTGAATCGTGCAAGTGGCAAATATTATAAAATTGATAGAATTTAAAACATGTAAATAAAAAGTAAAAATAAAAAAAAAATTTTTTTTATTACAAACATAAAAATCTACTTCTTTCGTTCATCCTCCTTCTTTCGTTTATATTAAAATGTTCTGTACTACTCTCTGTTCTGGTACATTACTCAGAATAAACCTATAGAATTTAAACAATTTTAATTCACGACAATCTGTAATATAAACATTTAATATTAATGTTGTATATAATGTTACTAAGTCTATGATTCGTTAATATATTATTAATGAATCGCAAACTTAGTAACATTTCACTGAATAAGTTAAAAAAAAATCCCAGTTCTCATTCAAATAAATATTCCTCGACCATTTTCTGCTAAAGTTTCTGGTTTCGTCATTAGAGAATTAGAAAAGGCAAAGTAATCTTTTCTCTTCTTTTCTTTCTACGAATTCGTGACGAAACTTGTTATAATTCCAAAAAAAGGTTACATAATCAAGAATTATAATGCTTATATTAAATATATAATTGCATTTATTTTGTGATTGCATTGCATTATGAAATATTTGTGAAATACACTTATTTTTTATTAACAATATTTTTATTTTAAACTGCTGCTTTATGCGATAAAGTGGTTAATTGCATCAGCGAATTAAGATTAAGAATAATTGTAATTAACTTTATTAAATATTTTACGAATGGGTATCTCTGTCAATTTTCGCTATGAATTTTTTTTATGGTTTTTATAAGAAATAAAATGCATTTTTTGTTGGTTATTAACATTCTTTAGAGATTTATGTGCAGGTTATGCAATGCAATACAATCTTGAACAATAAAACATCTTACATATATTTTTTTTTACAAATATTAAAATTATTTATGAATAGGTACTAAGTACGTATTCGTGTCTAATTGTTTGTTACAGATTTACACAGACAGCGTACAGATTTACAGAGTAAATAACATAACAAGACGTAATGTCACAGTGGCACATGCTGACAGAACTTCAGCACTGAGGCTTTCAATAACCGGGTCGAGCAGAATTGGGGTTTTCCGAAGGTTTTCCTCAAAAAAGGTACTCAATTACAGACCCGGGATTCCAAATTGTACCCGATACATGACAATAGGTAAGCCATTGCACAGTCTATGTAATTGTATTTATAACTAGCAGTTCTCGCGCGGCTTTGCTTGCGTGCACATATTTTTATATTTTGCGCGGAACCCTAATTCTGTTTCCGAAATAAAAGTAGCCTAAGTTACTCCTTATAACACCCGCTATCTGCCAGTGGAAGTCCCGTGGAAATCAGTCCACCCATTCCGGAGATTAGCCGCAACAAACAGACAGACAGACAGACAAAAATTGAAAAAATGTTGTTTTGGTATATAATTACATCCAAATGCACTTAGTAAAAAGCGGTTATTTTAATATTACAAACAGTCACTCCAATTTTATTTATTTGTATAGATTTTTTTACCGTAATGGCAATTTGTATATGTGAGATAAAAGAAGCTACTGGATGCCCAAAAGCCCACCTTAAGGAACCCAGAAGAATAAATGTTATTTAAACTCAAATGCACGCCACAAGCAAGGGTAAAAAATCTCAGGTGACTTTAATATTTTTATTCCTATGCAGTGGAAAGGAGTGACTGTTAGGTTTTATCGCCTAGCTCTTCCCGTACTTCTTTTTATAAATCGCATCATGAAATGAACACTGAACAAAGAGCTTTTTTTTAAAGGTGACGTTTGCTTTAAGGTATTTTTCTGACCTGTATTGCATTACAGCATTTTTGCATGCAATTATCACCATTGTGTTCAAAATCCTTTCATTTCTGCTTTTCATGGCATATTATTTGCACATCAGTAAATTTTTTAAGGTAACCATTCTTGCAAAGCTTAATTTATTTACCAATTTTCAACAAATGGGTAAATATTGTAGCTAAACTGAAGTCTATGATGCTGATTCCTAGGATATTTGTTATGGATCAGTTTCGTTGTTGCTTTGTTTGGAATAGTTGTTAAATTATGTAGTACAATATACCTAAGCGATGTACCGCTAAACCACAAGCAGTATATTGTGTGCCGTATCACTTTTCACGATATCATTTTAGATTTGAAAAATCGATTTACTCCCGATATTCATTGAGGTTGTCAAACTACTGGACGTCGTGCGTGAGTAGGGGACGTATGTGAATCCCGCGTACGACAGCTCAGTGAATGGGATACTCATCATGCTGGTCGACTAATATTCACCCTGCCCGGTATTCAGTAAAAGGCTCAGGCTACAGTGCAGTACAGAGGGAGAGAATAAAAATCATATTGTCTACGATAATTATTGACTACTTACATTGATTACCAAAGCCTATTATTTTGATTTTTGTATCAGCCTTTACCATATGAGCGCACGACATTCTTACATGAATATTTTATCAGTGTTAGATACGCACATTGATTAGATCGCTGCATCGTTATCATGAATACAGTACAAAAATAAGATAACAAAAGATATTGTTGTGTTGTATTAGACATTAAATTGCATAAATTCTATTGGTTGATTAGAAATTATAATATAATGAGAAATAGGATCATAAGTCCAGATTTATACTGACGTAAGACGTAAGTATGAATGCTTCTTATTTACTTAAATGACCTTGAGATCATATTTTTCTTTTACTTTCGTGCCTTAAAATAACTTGCTGTTATGAATCTTGAAAACAAGTACGTCATTTTGTTTGAACACTTGCGTTGTGTAAGTTAAATATTGAAACAGTCAATATATTTGTGTCTTTAAAGTGCAATGTACTATCAAACGAAAATAAATGAATAGAATAAAACGAAAAATTGGAGCTTGCGTGAAGAAGTACCTACAGATTATGGACGCACATTCTGTCAAAAAAGTATCGGGAATTGATAATTTAATTCTAATTCCAAATTCAATTCAAATAATTCTTTTTTGTAGGTAAGTTGGCACAACTGTTTTCTATATTGTCGCGAAGTTTGAGCAATATCTGTCGTTTAGTTTGTTTTCAGTAGTCGATTTTGTAAGCTCATCTCAAGAGTGTTTTACGTTTTTTATAATGGATAAAAACATCGAACAAAGAGTCTCAAATTTTGCATTGCAAATGGAATTTCATGTTCAGAGTCACTGAATATGTTAAAAAAAGCATACGATGAATCGACTTTATCAAAAACTCGTGCATATGAGTGGTACAGTGCATTCAAAAGCGGTCGAGATTTGTTGGAAGATTTGACTCGCTCTGGTCGGCCATCAACGTCTTCAACTGAAGTTAATATCGCTAAAGTGAAGGAAATTGTGACTGAAAATCCGAAAAGTTTGAGAGAGATAGCCGCTGAACTTTCTGTGTCTCACGAATCGATTCATTCCAATTTAAACGATCGCTTGGGCATGAAACGTTGCCGCTCGACTAGTCCGGAAAGATCTGAATTTTCTTCAAAAACTCAATAAAGTCGCTTAAGACATGCTAAAACGAGTCAATTCCGAGCCTACATTCGTAAAATGCATTGTTACTGGTAATGAGACGTGGGTTTACGAGTTTGACATGCAAACTAGTCAACAAGCTTCGGAATGGCGACTTCCAACTGAACCGCAACCGAAAAAACCACGACAAAGTCGATCAAAAGTCAAGGTCATGTTGACTGTTTTCTTTGACTATCAAGGTGTTGTGCACTCGAAATTCTTACCAGAAGTCAGACTGTAAATAAAGGATATTATTTGAGCGTTAAACGGCGTTTGAGAAAGCAAATTCGTGGAAAATGGCCAAATTTGTGGAAGGAAAATTCTTGGATATTACACCACGACAATGCGCCATGGCACAAGGCCATCATAGTGAACGCATTTTTGACCAAAAACTCAACAAATACCATCAAACAATCACCGTATTCACCGGATATGGCTCCGGCTGACTTTTTTCTCTTTCCAAAACCACTTCGAGGTACCCGTTTTCAGTAGATAGAAGATATCAAAGAGAATTCTGAAAAGAACTGAAGTCGATTCCGGAAAATGCATTTAAAATAGGTTTTGATAACTGGATTATTCGTTGCCGTAAGTGTATTATTTATAAAGGCGATACAATAAATTTTGAAGAATAGTTAACACTTCATGTTTTATTGTACTTTTCCCGGTACTTTCTTGACAGAGTAGTATGTTAAATTTTAGAACTTGAGTTAAATAGTAAACTTTAGTATTCTGTTTAATTTTTAAATTAAAAACAGTAGTTAGAGTTTAATTATAAAACTAAATTAAGCACTAGTTTTAATTATTCATGTTCTCGTTTTTAACAAATCAATTTAACACTTCACAACTAAATACAAACTTAAAGAATGAAAGCTAGCAAAGCGTAAAGAGGTAGGCATTTAATGGAAGGTTATGGCGGTTCACGTTTTATGATCAGCGAATATGTTTGTGAATGTATTTTTGACAAAGAAAAATCATATTATAGATAGAATATCAGTCATAGGCCTTCCATAATAGCAGTATCTAGCAGCACACGATACGACAAACCTTATGCAGCGCCCTACGTATTAGTGTCCTTAAATTCTCCTCCATCGGTCGCAAAAACCCCTTGTGTTTTCAATTTGTAGATTTTGATAACGGTAAACTCTACAGGTAATTGTCGCCCCTAGCAACCCCCTAAACGAATGACAAGATATTCCAAGTTCGCAAATTGAAATAGCGATTTCAAATATCAGTGATATTTATTGTTTAATATGCAACCAAAATTGGTGCATAGTTTTATTTTTAACACTTCCAAAATAGTTGAAATGCAATCTGAACAGTTGTTGAGAACCAAATTCTAGGTAGTGTGTCAATTCGTCATTGAACAATTTCGTCATAGACCCAGGAGCGTATTTCATTAAGAGTTTTTGGGACAGCTGTCAATAGCAGACGATCTTTTTAGAATAAGCAGGGTCGTAGTAAGTCTTTTAGTGAGAATGTCTTGTAGAAAAGCGCATTTAAACGTTATGAATATATCGTGGGAAATTAACACGGTGATCCCAAAGATCTCATTGAAGAAAACTCTTCGGCTGTTGTCGCTGCGATCGTGATTGTTAGACCAGACCGAAAAAATATCGAAATGAACAAACTTCTAACAAGAATTTAGGTTAGCCGAAAAAATGTTTCGTTAATATTCCAAATACTTTTAAAGAAGTTTACTTATCGTAGTGTTAACATTAACAATATGTTTTCTTCCTATTATAAAATAAGCAATATTGGGGTTACTCGTTTTAATCAATTAAACCGACGGACGATTCGTCACTCTCCCTATTTTGGCAAAGTGACAAAAAAATAATGCTATTTTGCCAAATTGATGGAAGCAATTACACAAAATTGCCCGTAACCGCAAGCAATGCTATTTTTGAATGGTAACACAGTAATTAGAGCGATCTAGTTATAATACTACTTACTGCCTACACCTCACGGAGCGAACCTTACACGTGCCACCCGCCCCCTTAGCCTTCACCCCTTAACGTCTACCTTTCAACTAACAATTCTATTAAATCCCTACTAATAACTACGTGTACGTCAAAGACTAACAAATTCTGAAATAGAGATACTACGCAGTTCTGTTTTTATTCACAAAAAAAAATATATTTACAGGAAAATTAAGTTCTAAACTCTATAACACGAAGGATGTTCTGTGAAGTCGGGTAAATTAGGGTATTGAACAATTCGTGCTGTAGTGACTTTGTCATGTCCATTGGTGCTTTATTCCAGTATCGATGAAGTCATTTATTTAAAATGTACACTAGTCACGTCACTAAAATAATTTTAGTATCTACTTATTGTCCTTCATAATGAACTAATTGATATTATTTGGTATTACAAAATTACTTGTTCAAGCTTTTTTTTTATTTGAAATGTCATATCAATTGACATCTTGCACTTTTTTTTCGGTAGTATTTAACAAATTATGTAAGGGATAAGTTCCGGCTATTATCCGGAAATTATACAATACGCATACTCGTACAGCTCTGGTTCCTCTGATATGAGTACCTCGTATCAACTAAAGCAACATAGAATAACTATTGCGGAAGAATAATATTATCATGTTAGGAAATTCTGTTCAAATTTGGAGTTTATTTTGGAGTTTGGTAAGAAAGATCATTGTATTAGCGAAGTTCGAGACACTCTCGATTCAGAGATGGTCGGTGAGTGTGGACTACTGTCGCATAGCAAACTTTTTATAAGGTATTCCTTTTATATAGGTTTGCGATGCATTTACAGGACAACAATTTTAAGCCCGTTTTTTATAAATTTACATTACCAAAACTATAAAACTTACCAAATACCTATTGTCTGACAGTAATTTAGCGTGTTTTAGTAAATTCGTAGATGCGCGTTAATTTACTTATGTTGTGATATTTTTTAGTATGAACCCAGTAACTAATCAATGCCAAACTTTAATAGACGTTATGACAGTTACTATTGCTTAATGCTACGTTGGCCTCAAAGGCCAAGGAATAAGAGTATCTATGTATAACTAACTATTATTTTTTAATTTTATCCTAGTTTCAAACTAAATAAAAAGGACTACGTTTTAAAATAAAAAAAGAAACAAAACCAGCAACAAACAAACCCAAAGCAAACAACATAAAAGTAATCAATAAATACAATGGCCGACGAAATTCCAAATTCGAAATTGTAATTTACAAACACGGGTGCGTTCCGAATTAGCTTCTGCTACACCGGTATACATACGTATACCTACTTAGTGTACCTACATCTGGATAAATATTTGCGCATGCGTAAACATACATATACCGTTCAATGTCAAACTCTTGCATCTTACTTGATAAATAGGCAGCTTTTGAACGATTAAAACGAAGAATGTAGGTGTCTTACATACTTATTGACATGATTCATCAAATCAGATACAGAGTGTAGATACCTAATTGAATTACGAAGAGGCAATAATATTATCTCTTTTGCTAAAGTCATTCTCACTACTACGTGCTCAGCTAGGTCTTATACATAAATTTGTTTTTTGCACTATTAATAACCATATCCTTATAGAATAATAAAGAGCAAATACGCCTAAATTAAAAATTTTGCAAATAAGAACTTCCTAATACACAATAAATAATTAATAATTTTCAGAAAACTATACACCTCCTTAATTAATACAAATGTATGTTTAATACCATTAAATTTACATAATTAATTCACACTAACTAATCGAATATTCTTTAAAGTTTTAATGGCTCAATTTATATCAATTCGATGTATAGCAATATTAAATGTAACGGAATAAACACACGTACAGTTTTTTTTCGCTATCGTTTAGCTCCAAAATTTAATCATGTTTTCACTTATTACTTACGTGTATACTAAGTAATGTGTTGCTATGAGCTTTGTTTTTGGAATATGCCTACTAACACAATTATTAAATTAATACTAATTAACACAAGGAAGTGAATAACCGCACAAAACAATGACATTAAATATACGCACATTTTTTTTAGAAAATATAATAAAAGACTGGTTGCGTTTTTTTTTTCTTTAAACAAAAAACGTCTTAAATACAAACAAAAAATAAATAAAGCAAAATATATGACGTAAATGAACTTACCTGATAAATTAGTGAACGTATATCTAACCACATAACATTTAACACTTATAAATGATGATCCAATAAAATTAACCGACTCGGAGTTGCAATCCTTTATTAGTTACTAATATAATCGAACAAAACAGTCACAAAAAACACCGAATCAGCTGTACCGTACAAAAGAACACATACTAAGAATGCTCTACGCTTTTGAAAAGGAAAACTATTCAAAATTTAATGAACTTATATATCAACTGAAAGTATAAATCGAACATGTAACCTATTTCCAAAATCGTAGAACACTAATTGGCTTGGAGTGGTGCGGCGTGTGTCGTAATGCATCTGTAGGTACTCACGTGGAATGAGCGTGTTCAGTATGCCATCGACGTGGTGAGTCGGTGCGTAGCTGGTGCGCGGTAACAGCGCCAGGCGCGGGGCTCGGCTCGGCCTGGATGCAGCGACGCCGCGGACGCGCGGTATCGAGGAAGTAAGTCCCGGCGAACTGTCATCGGCACGGAAATCGGGCGGCGGCGGGCGCCTGCGACACCAACACGCATGCGCCGCGCGCCCGTCAACAGCCGCCCTGCAGCCAGCCAGGGCCACCCCCACCCTACGCACCTACCCTTTAAATCGAACGTCATATCCCGCACACCGTTCGCACCGCCACCCACCGCCCTGTGTAATTTCTGAAAAGCGCTGACTACCGGCGCCGACCCTAAAAAATGCATTGCGTAACGGTTTTATAAATTCCCGTGAATGTTTGCCCAATCAATTATCCACCTGCTTTAGGTAAGGACACAGTACCCACACTATTGGTCTCTTGAGCAGCGATATTTTCAAAAGACACGTATTTTTTTCTGAAAAGTGTTGAAAGTTTCTCAAACACTTTTATGTAGAAGAATATTGTCCTTGAAGTGTAAACAGATTATCTATTTAACGGTACAATGTAGTGGTTGCTGATGAATAATCCCTTGAATATAGTTTTACGATCAGAATGTTTACCACGCTTTTAGGCCGTTCTCTAAAACATCTATAGGTACGATGTTGTACTTTTCTGTTTCACATAGCTCGATAGCCAATCTTGAAGGATTTATTGCCATGTTGTTTTCACCACACTTTTCTTAGCTAACATGTTGATTTGGGAATTAAAGTGAAAAAGGGCGTATGTACTCGCGACTTATAAGAAGCAGTATTTATTCCGTATCAAGAATTCCTTCGCCTGTTGGGCAAATCGATCTTTCCTAAATGCAAGCCAAGCATCACTTGAGAATTTAACATCAAGGATCCTTGGAAGCAATGAACTCGTAAATGAAGGCTTCTAAGGGTAAATGATTATAAATTATTATATTGAGATGTTGTAACAGCGTTAAATTGTATTAATTTAATTACATATTATATTTGGTCTTGCCTAGGTAAACATTATTTTAATATACCTCTCGATTTCAGAATTAAGTTGTTCTCGGCTTCTTTCCACTATGGATCCTGTGATTCGATATTTGGGAAAATAATGAATCCTACTATCGAGAAGCCCAGAAATTTTTGCCCTTAATTTGGCCCCAGTTAACTGTTTACAATATGTCTGGTGTTCTGCTGTCTACCCGTGCGCATATTTATATATCATCACATTTGCCCCTTCGGAGATAAACTGATAGAAACAAGACAAGAGCGATGAACTCATATGAAAGGTGTACATTCCCTACCCACTTGTACGAACATTTAAACGAAAAGCGATACGAAATATATCAGTATTTTTTTTGTAATCTCTTATAGTGATTATAAGAAAATACATCATTGGTTGTATCAAAACCTAACTGTAGTGTCTTTAAATAACAATGCGAGGTTACACTTCACATCACTACATATTATAAAACAAAGTCCCCCGCCGCGTCTGTCTGTCTGTTCGCGATAAACGGAAAAACTACTGAACAGATTTTCACCAATGGATAGAGTGATTCAAGAGGAAGGTTTATATGTAGTATACATATTATTGTAGAGAAAAGTCGAGAAATTTAAAGATTTGTAATGTCATGTGGTAACAAACATATTTTTGTGCGCTTACATTGCAAACGCTGTCTAAACCTTACGAGATAGATCAAATTAATGTACTACGGAATTGTATATCTTAAAAAGATCAATAAAAAAGTCCGCGATGGTATATGTTTATCTGCTGAGGATAACCCACAGTAACCATTTTTATCTTTTACATATTACAAAAAAATTATGGGTTATTTATCAAACTATTTTAAACAATACAGTATTATTCCTTATCCAAATTAATACATTAGGTACGTTGTGCATTTCATGTAGATCAAAATTGCCCTTAACACCATTTAATAAAAATGAATATCTTAGAAGATATCAGAGATTTAAAAAGCGGAGGCAGAGCGGTTGGCAGGCCGAACCGATTTTGATAATTCTTTTTTGTTAGATGGGGTACCTCAAGGGTGGTCCCGTATCAAGGAAGTCAGGATCTGATGATGGGATCCTGATAAAATTAAGAGAAATCCTCGAAAATTGTGAGAACGAATAGTGTTTCTATTTACTTTTCATTACTTTATGAGGTTTTTGCGTTTAGAATCATCATCATATCATGTAGCTGAGCTAATGATGAAAAAAAAATCATATTATAAAAATCTTCACTACATATTATAAAACAAATTCCCCCGCCGCGTCTGTCTGTCTGTTCGCGATAAACTGAAAAACTACTGAACGGATTGTCATGCGGCTTTCACTAATAGACAGAGTGATTAATGAGGAAGGTTTAGGTGTATAATTTGTACCCGTGCCAAGCCGGGGCGGGTTGCTAGTATTCAATAATTAGTATTCAAGAGCTCAGGTCATAGAAAAAGCGTCTTTATGTAAAGGAAAATAAACCACGTTTTGTCTATGAGTCACTCTATCGAAAACTATTACTTTACAGGAATAGTGAACATACAGCCAAACGTCATACTTTTACCCTGTAGAATTAGAATTTAAAAGTACTTAATATTTCTTTATATAGGTATAAACTTACGTGATCTGCAGCGTTTTTCATAGAGCCATGGTTGACTTTTAGCCAGATTCTACTGGTTTCAGCTATCAAACGTAGGTACACACACATTTATGTTTTCATAAACTAGAATCTTCACTAACACGCTTTTCTAACACGCTTTTATAGGAAATTCAACTGAAAAATAAAAAAAATTAATCGAATTATTGCATTTCATCGGTCTTTGACAGGTGTGCAAAATTTGAATGAAATCTGGCCGTTTAAAGTGGGTCAAAATCGTGCCCAAAGGAGTCGGTTACAAACAAACAAACATACAAGTGAAGTTAATATAAAGCGTGTAAAAATATCTATTGTCATGTAAATTTCTTACAGTACAGCACACCTTGCAAAAATAATAATTTTACAACAGAAACGGTTCTGGATTCGATTTCAATGCCACCCGACATTGGAATGGAATCCAGAACCGCTAGAAAGCTAGGTACTTTTCAACAATCAGATGAAGTCTGGAAACGCATCTAGTAGACACTAATAGACTTGCACCCGATTTGGTTGAATGAGTCTAAAATATGAGTAATGAGTAACAGACACTTATGTCTACCACTTCATTCATGTTGATAGTTTTAATTTGCACTATATGTATTGCACTACAGAATTGCTCCAATTTCATATGCCCTCATTACTCTGGGTATAACTGGAAGCATCTGCTTAAAATATTCATTGTTTAGTACCGTTATGCCACCCATTGACCGTTCGTTCTTTCTTGTATCCCTTATTATCTGTCTACTGCCGCCTCTGCCTTACAGTCGGCCAAAGTACACTCGTCCCAGTTCTCAATCTCTACATTTGCGTAGAACCTTTGCTTTATCGTATTCCTTGAAATATTACAAACAAATTTATGTATGAAGTGTAAATAAAATTATCTAAGTTAACTAAATTGTTTAGAAGGAAATAAATTGCAGTAGGGTGTATATTTATCCATGTTCGTAAGAACAATTTTTTACTGACAGTCATAAACAAAGAACGCCATTTACTACCTACTTTGAAGAGAATCAAGTTTTAAGCGTTATTATTTTACTTTTAGAATGTAATAAAAAATACGTAAATAATACTTACTTATTTATTTTTACGGAAAACTAAAAAAGTATAATAAAATAATATAAAATTCTCAAACATTTTAATTTTATTTATCATAAGGCCATCTATGTACTTTGACATTGTACCTCACTTGTATTTATAATTTACTAGCTGCGGCCCGCAGTTTCACCTGCGTAAGTACCTCGTTAATTTTTTTTTAATTTTCTAATTTTCCGCGCAACTTTCTTAATTTTTTCTTTTATAAGAACCTTCTTGCGACAATAACAAACACACGTGATGCTGTAACCAAGGGAAATAAGGATTCATTTTTATACATATATATAGATAACATTTGCAACTTTGTGTAAGAATAAATATTACTTCTTTTTTCGTTTGTTGTATTTAAAATATTAAAATATTTAATGTACTCTACAACAATGGGTTTATTTATTATTTTTCAGTATCTTCATTTATTTTTTTTACAAAATTCCGAATTGTACAGACTCGTGAAATTTATATTTTTATAATACGTTTAGTTCGTTAGAACGCCATCTATCATAGTATTTTAAACCCATGCGGGATGCATGGGTTTAAAATTGTATTCAAATTTTAGTTTTATTGTGGCATGATTGACGTCTTGACTTTTATTGTCAACTTAACACTCAACATTGCCTCCCATTGCTCAGGCCAAGCAAGCACGTCTTTCTATACAAACTTTGCCACCCTTTTTCCACCTCTTGGAGGTAGAATTTTCAAAAATCGTTTCTTATCGGATGCCTAAATCATATAAGGAACAAAATCCTAAAAAAAATCACGTCTCTACGACCTACGGTGTAGGCTGTGCTTTGATCCGTCAGTCAGGACAAAGAATTATATATATATATATATATAGATATTTTATTTATATTCTTAAATACTGTATTGTATTGTAGTTTTCCAATGTTTTCTTCATCCCATGGTTACCTGTAAGAGATTGCCTTAGTGCGATAAGGCCGCCCATTAGTATTGCTTATTCTTTGTAATGTTTTTGGTGTACAATAAAGAAGTATATTATTATCAAACGGGATGTAGCCTGGTTTGAGAATATTTTATTTATTTTAAAGGGTCATCTCCTACCACTACTCCTACTATAGACCAGGTTAGATGTCCATGTCCGGCGAGCCGCGGCCATAATGACCATTAATGGCGCGAACAGGATCAACGGTCGCTACGTAGTAGTCTTGACTAGATGACGCTGAAGTATCACTTCATCATATTATAAAACAAAGTCCCCCGCTGCATCTGTCTGTCTGTCTATTCGCGATAAACTCAATAGCTACCGAACGGATTTTCATACGGTTTTCAGCAATAGACAGAGTGATTGATGAGGAAGGTTTAGATGTATAATTCATTAAAGCTTTGTGTAAAATGGCTGAAATATGACGATGATTGTTGCAGATGTCGGAAAAAATCTATATAAAGTTTGCTACCCGTGCGAAGCCGGGGCGGGTTGCTAGTATAATATATACACTTCAGCCTCATCGGCATGTCGATACATTATTTAAATTATTATACTATATTAAACCACATTTTCAATATACTGTAATTAAGTTTTTAATAGAAATGGAACTATAACATTTTTACACGAACATAGTTAATAAATCACAAGTAAAATTAAAAATATAAAGTTTATAAATAAATACCTAAATAGTAAATTAGCGACGCCGAAATCCAATGTTACATGTTATGAAAAAACAAAATGTTATTTAGTATTGCCTAATTAAAAACAAAT
Source organism: Euplagia quadripunctaria (assembly GCA_963859945.1). Taxonomy (NCBI): domain Eukaryota; kingdom Metazoa; phylum Arthropoda; class Insecta; order Lepidoptera; family Erebidae; genus Euplagia; species Euplagia quadripunctaria. The sequence goes on along the minus strand of OY982563.1, from coordinate 4,252,872 downwards.
AAAAAACGTGCAATTATGATTAATATAATTATTTATATTTATATAATTAAAATAATTAATTTGGTTAAAAAACTAAGTACAAAAAAAGACCTAAATTAGTATCTAGTCTTGATGATCATAATTTGCGCAATGCGTTATGCACCGACCTCCGGCCTCCATGAGTGACGGATGGGGCTATCCGTTACCCTTGCAGAAGCAGGCCTGAGACGGCGGTGCGACTTGTTCTGAACGCACTTCTCTAAATCCGAGGGGGCATAGCCCCCCGTACACCACGGTGTGGCCGCCTGTTGATCAAGAGGCGGCCAAGGTCTGCAGAGGTTCTCGGAGGCTTCCTTCTTAGGGTATCCCGGGTCCCTTGCAATAGGCCCACTTGTGACGGAACAACGTGTGAGTTTAGTCGGTTCGATTCTGACATACCACTTCACCTTTAGCTCCAGTGAGGTGACGATCAGTGTGGGTTTTTTAACGAAAAAAAAAAGTGCGTTATGCACACGACCTGTCTCAGGACAAGAAATCTATATACTTATCGAAGAGGAAGGCGGAGACGCACAGTACACATCCACAACTAATTAAATACGGCGTGATGAAATCGCGTTCTACCGGGAATTTTCAAACTCCGTTAATAATTTACCCTCGAGATTCAAACCTAAGACCCCACGATCATGTGCAATAAATAAGTGCCAACTTACTTAACTTAGTCTTGAGACTGAGTCAGAGCTTACTTTTTGCAGTATCTACTACAAAGATGTTAAATTATATTATATCAATACAAATAAATAAAATTGAAGTGTCTGTTTGTAATGTCAAAATAATAGTTTTTTTAAGCTCATACAGTTATTTGTACTGTCTGTTTGTTCCGGCTAATCTCCGGAAAGGGTGGAAATAAGCTAGAGGGCTCCCACTTCCCGGCAATAGCCATATGGATTTACAGGTATGTGATCCTGACCCTCTCAAGCTATCGCTTACAGTCCTCAATCTATCCATAATTATAAGCAAAATCATTTTCCTGCCATTGCCATTGCCATTGCCTTCTTTTCTACCTTTCCTTTTCAATATACCTACTTTCAATTTTCCTATCTTTAACTCTCAAAGTACCCGGTTGGCGGCAATAGGCTTGCTATTAGGGGTCGGCCGTTAATGACGTGATGTTTTTTTTTAGCAACTTTTTAACCCCCCTGGTGATACATGGTGTGATTTTAGCCTAACCCCTTGCCAAAATCACGTGTTTTTTTAGTTCAAAATGTAAGTATTAAAAATTTTCAGAATATTATCTATTAACAGATATGTGATATTTTGTGATTTTTTCCGAACCCCCTCCCCTCTTTCAAGCCTCACGTGATTAATGGACAATCCCTTACGTGTGTGAGAAACGTGACTTTACATACCAAGGAATATTCTAGATGTACACGCGTTCGATTCGTAACACAGCCTACTTAAATAATTATGTTAAAAATATATTTTAAGTAATCAAATTTACATAATATATATGCTAATGCATTAGCATAAAAGACCTTGGCATTTTGTACAGAATACTGATAAAATTTATGTTTGTTTTTTTATAGAAAAAGGAAGTAGGTAATTTTTGTTATTTATCAACAACACCAATTATTGTCAACTCCCGACGCGACACTCTGTTTCCGTATGACCAATTGCAGAAATGAATATTTACAAATAATAGCCAACTTTTTTTTTATTATAGGGGGCAAACGAGCAGACGGGTCACCTGATGGTAAGTGACTACTAAGCTAAGTGCGTTGCCGGCCTTTGAGATAGGAGTACGCTCTTTTCTTGAAGGTTTGAAGGTCGTATCGTCGAACTTATGATATCGCGGCTTCCCTCCCGAGTAGACTTTTTCCAAAATAAGAGTAGCCTAAATTACTCCTTATAACACCAGCTATCTGCCAGTGAAAGTCCCGTGAAAATCGGTAAACTCGTTCCGGATATTAGCCGGAACAAACAGAAAGATAGACAGAAAAAAAATTTAAAAACAGATTTTTAGGCATAGGTATCGTGCAAATAACGGTATGAGCTTAAGCAGACACTTCAATTTTATTTATTTGTATTGATTTTTCATAGTAATAGGGAACCACTATAAATTGTCTGATGAAATTGAGAAAACAGATAAAGGCAAACTACTGGTAAATTATAATACACTAGCAACCCGCCCCGGCTTCGCACGGGTTCAAATTATACACCTAAACCTCCCTCATGAATCACTCTGTCTATTAGTGAAAACCGCATGAAAATCCGTTTAGTAGTTTTTCAGTTTATCGCGAACAGACAGACAGACAGACGCGGCGAGGGACTTTGTTTTATAATATGTAGTGATGTAGTGATATCGGACCATATTTTTTTCTGCTTTAGACACTAAATATATGACACAACAAAAATATATGATCAAAATTTACAAAATTTGCGTACGATGACGTTGTCGATGAAATCACTGTTCCCTTAAAAAAAAATATTGGTCATTCCAGCCATCGAACTTCTAACTACTCCTAGGCATCGAGATCCTAGTAATAATAATTCAGTGCTCCTAGGCCTATTTAAAGACGACTACAACGACCGGTCTTGCCCGTTTTGTCCAAAAGTTACCTTCCATTTGTGATATATTTCCATATCTACTTCTTAAGGCTTTATCAAACTGGTCTCATCTAAATCTTTTTTTTTTTTCCTTGACGTAAGATATTATGCTAATACGTGCACGAAGGATACGCATTTATATAGGTAGCTACCTCGCCTACAGCCACTATGTCAGGTGTGTGGGATCTATATGGTAGGTACACTAGGTACTCATTAGTTGTATTATTCACAATTATAATAACTTTTAAAATGTCGCGTCCCATGATATAATTATGTATTTAAACGGGAATTAACGCGATCACGAAAAGGTATTACATACCTCTAAATTACCTGACGTTTCGACCAAGTTGCACTGGTCATGGTCACAGGCTGACTCAGTTCGTGGTCAGGCCATTCAGAGGTATGTAATACCTTTTCGTGATCGCTTTAATTCCCGTTTAAATACATAATTATATTCACAATTATTTGTTTAAATTTTTTTCTATAAAACCTTTATTTCTGGTGTCACAAAATTCAATTCTATTCGTATATTAATAATAATTATTTATTTTAAAGGTTACGTGACAATAACGTGTTCTGAAATTTATGCTATACATTCATTTAAACCTTTGTGATAGACTTGAAATCTGTCTAGCACAGTATGGTGAAGTTCCAAAGAAATCGTTACTGTAATCTTCTATGCAAAGCTTACTTAAAATTAATATTCCTATACGCATATACGCGATAATCAGACATATAAAACATCACTTAAATACATATTTCATTAATTCCATAAGATTTTATCCTTCTGTCACATTACCCTGTTCAAAATTGTTCTTTAATATTGTTTTTATTTAAACTAAACTATGTAATTTTAAAATTTCTATAGTGTATAATAAAGAATATTGTATTCTTTCTGTCTTTAAAAAAGACAACTTCCGCATTAGGAATTACTCCTGTGTCGCGGGGCACTTTATAAACATACAACGAACGGACACAAAGAACACCCAGACTCGGGTGGGAATCGAACCCACGACCCATGGCATAGCAGTCAGGGTCACTAACCACTAGGCCAACAAGCTAGTCAAGTATTGTATTGTATTGTATAGTATTGTATTGTAACTTTATGTCAACGAACACGACATATAACGTTATTACCACTAAGTTAGATCAATTTTAAAGATAAAACTTATCAACATTAAGCGCGAGAAATTTCTCTGAGTATAAAATGCGTCTGAATTCACTACATCCTCATGTATCTACCTACTTTAATATAACTAATACTTACCGCCATTCCAGTGCACACACACACCCACATTAATGTCCGTACCTTGATATTTATTACACGTAGACAAAGGATCTACTCCCATGACGCCCCATGAATCCAGGTCACCATGGCTGGCCAAAAAATAATGCAGCTACTGTGCTCTTTTCCGAAATAGAATCTGCTCCAATAACTGGGTCGAACGATGCGTCTACGTTTCGATACGTTACTTCTTCTATATTTGTTGTGACAGTAACACTCTGCAAAATTTAGGGACGTTGTATACCGCAACGAAATGAATGGCGCTGTAAAGTAGAAAAATCGCTTTTTGTTTGGTGTAAAAGCTAAATAAATGCATTTGTTTTTGTTTAAAAGTTGAGTCACGCGCTGGACATTCGTATTTACAATGTTTTTTTTTTATCTAAGAGTTGAGTAGGTCACACATTATTAGATTTATTAGCTCCAAAGGGTCATGTTGCTAGTGTACTATAGCACTTGTCTTGTCTGTGTGTTTATGCTCGCTTGGCTTCAGGAGAAGGATTTCTCAGGAAAGTGATGTGTTTACGGGAGGATGCAAATGAAATTCTGGTAGCTGGAAATAAACTTCTATCGGGGCAGATAGTATCACAATTATACTTTATGTCTTCATACGAGCTCTCATACCGAAGAGTTCGGTATGCTACAGTACTGTGTGGCGTTAAACCCGCAACCGGATAATCGGAAGTTGTAGTAAAAATGTAGGTTTCTTACTTTCTCTTGTACATAATATATTATTTTTGTCTTGTATTTCAGTGTTGTATAGGTAGCATATTCAGAACAAATATGCAACTTTAATTGTAAATAATACTGATATATTTTATCCAGACAACTAGAAAATATCCCCTGGCGTATTTAAAACATACGTCCATACACCAAAGAATTATTTGAGAATCACTGATTTAGTAGCCCCAGTGGGGGTCGAAACGAAAATACTCGATCAGGTGGCAGTGTGCGAAATTAAGACTTCAGACACTAGGATCATGCCTTACGGGCCACGGCCGTACAGTAGATATGAAAAAGTTGTTTAAAAACTTATACGCTTTAATGTGCCGTAAAAACCTTCAATGTGCGATGCAGTGTTAAAAGTTATAAAGTAGTTTAATATGTTTTTCGCTAGATGGTGCAAAATCAAAAATTGAATAAATACAAGAATAATGTAGGTACAGTGTATTGTGAAGTTTAGAAAGTTTTTATTTTAAATCTAGGTATTTTATAATAGGTTATCTGGACCATACGGCCTTCTCATAGCCACATCATCTTGTTAATGATCAGAGTTATTCTGTTACTTCAATTCAATAAGTTTTAAAACCCAAACTTCATTATACTTTAATATTACCACGCTCTTAGTCAATTCTTGTGACATTTACGTGACAAGAAATGCCTAATAAAGACAGAAATAAATGTTCCTTTTTCGTAAGTATTCAAACTCTTAGATTCAAGTTTATTCTTCATGTTGCAAAAGTTCAATTACTTCAGCACTTTATTTAAAATTAGTAACGTACCCCGTAACACTTATAATTATTTCCTCACTCGCTCTTAGTTTTATAAATTGAACGTAACCTACAATAAAAATTTATTCTAATTGCGTTTCTTTACACTTAAGGGGCAAATCAAAGGCTTAAAAATTGGAAAACGTCTGCTAACGAAGTTGCATAACATTTATGCTAAAATTATGTTACGGTGATTTACAAAATTTTGCACAATTTTAACCAGTTAGACCTTTTATTACTTACGTTATTTTTTTTAAACAAAAATAGTAATTCTCTAAAGCAGGTATAGATGTACATATTCACTAGGAATGATATATTATTATGATTTACTGTGTCACTTTTACACACAACTCTCTGCTTGACCCTGGCTTGTTATTTTAGTAACATGAGTCCACATTGCTAGTATTATTAATATTATTATTACTATAAATATATTTATCAGTATCTAATAACTTTAATTCAAGCAATTCTTTTATTTACAAATGGAATAGGCGTTTGTCTTTCAACTAGTTTCAACTCAACTGGTGGAACGTGACAATGAAGACGAGAGTGTTGCACCTATCCAAGAGAAATCTATTCACTCTATTCTTAATCATTCTAGGATTGTAATTAGAAAAATAGAAGCAGGCAGTTCATGTACATATAATATACATGAACACTCATGAACATGTGTATTTTGTTTATCTCGGAAATGGCTCTAACCATTTGTATCAATAAATTGTATTTGTCTAGATAAAGTTATGCTTTTTAAGTTTATAGGTGTTTAATAAAAAGACGCCATTTCACACATAAAAAAACGTATCTTTGTATATTTAAGTGGCGTTTACGTATCTGGTCACTAGAGTGTCACCTATAGATTATGTGGGTTGAGTTCTTTGTGAAAGTGATGGATAGAAGGGTTACTAGCATCTACATTATCTATTCAGCTTTACCAACAACACTGCTTTTCTATAAGAACCTTGCATTCTTCTTCCTCTTTAGACCTTTGCGGTTGCGATGTTTACAAATCGTCTTTGTACTATTTTAACAAAATATAGTAATTTTGTTAACCATTAAGTCAGTATTTATATTTATTCTTTCTTTCTTTCTTTTAAAAAGAAAACTCCCGCATTAGGAATATTCCTGTGTCGTGGGGATTCGCAAACATTCAAACAACGGACATAAAGAACACCTAGACTCGGGACAAGTATTTGGGGAACACGCAAATTTTTGTCCCGTGTGGGATTTAAACCCACAACACTCGGCGCGGCGTAGTGGTGAGGTGACCACTTAAACCCTCAGTGTACCAGCTGTACCCGGCATGCGATGCAATGCCTTTTCTATTTAGTTTTTGTGAGCCATAAACCTTCGCGGGCGTTATCAGAAAACCCTGCCAAAGTTTTATCACAATCTAATCAACGGTTTAGAAATGCATAGAGAACAAACATTTCTCCCTTTTCTCTCCCCCCTATTTGTCGCCCTATTTTCTCTATTTTTTTTGACGGACCCGTTGGTCTAGTCTAGTACTTAGTGATCCTGTCTGCTGAGCCAGAGGTCGTAGGTTTGATTCCCACCCAGGACAAATAATTGTGTGATGAGCACGATCGTTCGTTCTGTGTCTGGGTGTAATTTATCCATAACTAGCTAGTGATTTCGTTCGATTTTCTGCTCAATTTTCTTAATTTTTCGTTATTTAATAACGTTGATTCTATGATCTGAGGTAAGAACCTTCTACAAAGTATTAGAAAACAAAAAATTAATGAAATCGGTTTAAGTCGTTGTCAAGTTATGGCATGACCAAGGAAAATAGGCATAATTTATTCATATAAATATGTATGTAATTAATACTTAGGTGCATAATACATAACTATGTTTATCAGCAGTCTGGTTACCATAGTACAAACGCTGCCTAGCTTAGGATCGGACGGTGAGGCCGTATAAACGGCCTGAAGTTAAAAAAAAAGTATCATCTGACAAATTTTAGATGCGTCAATAAAAAAAGTTGGATGAGCTTTTTTCTTTCGACGCTTAGCTTTATGTTGTGTTGTTATCAATAATTTAATGAATTACGGTCGACCACTAGCTTATTTAAATCAAAATTGAAATCAATTAATTAACTGTAAGCATATGTCAAACGAGAGGAACAAACATATTTTTATTTTAAATATTACATGTTCAGATTGTTCTGATCAAGATTTATTACTCCCATATATCCGTAGTATTTAATTTTCTTGTCATTTAACATTAAAATAATAAACACAATTTAACTTCTCTCTCTAAATCCGATACGGCATATTTATGAATGTTGTTAAAATATATTCAACTAGATACTATGTTAGCTGACCACTGCGCTGACAGACAGTTAAAAATATACGGAAGAATGCATTTGCTAGACATCCGCTTAGTAAATGCTTTGCAGCTGTAGTTTTATTTTAAAAGTGGGTCACGTCATACGAAATTCAATTAAATTTGAATAATATAGCAAGAAAACAAGCGTGAAATACAAAAAGAATCGTAATCGTTATTCTTTTTTTTTATTGGTGGTCGAACGGATGTATGCCTTTGCCTTGTTTATAATCCAAAAAAAGAATCCCGCGTTTTATAAATCATTCTGACAAATAAATATCTACTATTTATTTTTTATACTTAACACACTCGAATTTTAATATGTGAATATAGATGAGATGTAATATTTGTTTTATCATACTTGTAACATTTTTAGTGCAATGGAAAAAGGTGTTTCTTCAATGAAATCATTTTTAGCGAGTGGTGCTTTTAAAAGATACTAGATTACGCTTGTATGCAGAGAAATATCTTATCTAAGTTAGTTTTTTTTTTTACTTTAAACTAGATGTGCCAATCGGTTTCATCCTTCCGATCTCTGTATTGATGTAGGTAATAATATTATATACTATATTACATACACTATATACGATACTACATATCGCTGTCTAGCTTGTAAACAGAACCCCAAGGAGTTCTAAAACACAGATAAACATACTTAGATACATACTTTTGATGGATTTACGCACTGTTTGACTAAAGAATTCTTGATGGATTGAAGTTTTGAGCATGTCCTGTAGTATAACCACGGTTAGCAGCCGAAATATATTCGATCTAGGCTGGTCGAGTAGACGCAAACAACTCACAGCAGTGCCTGTTTATCAAACGTTACAAGCTTTGTATTAAAATGGTTGGTATTCCCTTGTAAAATAGTACATTTTTACTCGACTACGAAAGGGTAATCTATTTAGCAGTCTATGCATGTATGTATTTATTTACGGCTTTTCCACCGTAGCGCCTAAACCACTGAACCGATTTTGATGAACGAGGTATCGATAGATTCGTAATAATGGCCCGGGTGACATAGGCTATATGAATTCTAACTAAATTTAATATGGTGGACTTTACGTAATTATCTAACCTCAAAAAATATTTAATTGAGATACTTAATCATTACATGTTTGATATCAAAAATGAGGTCATGACGAACAAATATGTGTAAAATTATATTGTCTAAGTAAATAAATATTATTTAAAATTGACATTGAAATTAGAGAGAATTAGATACATTGAAATTGAAAAATAACAAACAATCAAAATTAAGACTGCGCTACGCTAATGAATACCTATTAAATATTAATAAAAAACGAAAAAATAGAAAATAAAAATTAATTAAATATAAAATTTTTATTAAATATTTTTATTATATATTTTTTATATATTTAATTATTTTTTTTAAGTCCGGTTACAGTTTTTTAAAACTTAATTTTTATTACAAAAATGCGTTTATCAAAACTAAATTACAAGCAACAAATGACACTACAAGTGATTTATGACACTTGTATTTGTGATTTTGTTTATCATACGTGTATGTATACCTTTGTAGCTTGTAACTTGTTACGAAAAAGTTGGACAGCTTCCGTTGACTCAATACATGTTACAGAATGTATTTTAGATATAACCGTTGAACCGTTTAACCGATAAAACATGCCGATGACTGCGGGTAGACATAAAATTGTATGAGTTTAAGTAATAATATGTGTTTTTTTTGTAATGCACTTTTTTAATGAATAAAGATTTATTATTATAACGTTACAGTTGTGTTTAGTTTGTTGCTTCACGTCAATAACTCGTGCAAAATGTAGTCAAGTGACTTGATTAGTTATTGTACCGTAATTTCAAATCAATCAATCAGCCTATTACAGTCTATAGACTATATAGGTCTGGATATAGGCCGCTTCTCCGTTCTCTGCCTTCAATACGTTTAACTGATATATATACTGATGGACTGACGACATGGTTTATACCTACAATCTACAAGTCTTGTGATTTTTTTATTTTTATTCTACGTCAGTGGCAAACAACCATACGGCCCGCCTGATGGTAAGCAGTTACCGTAGCCTATGAACGTCGTGCGTGCGAGTCTGCGAATTGCAAGAATTCGCAGATTCGCACGCATAGGACTCGCATACGCGTTGCCGACCCTTTAAAAACCTATACGGAACCGTACCGTGCGCGACCATTTAGGTGTTCCAATGTGTGAGGATGAATGCCCTGCCGGTGGCGAGCGGTATGGCGGTAGAATGTGGCCGTAGGCATCATGTCAAATAGTTCCTCAGAGCACAATCCATTATACAAGCGTATATTGTTTGATAAATGTAATTCACATAAATTTGTAAATATTATTGTATCTTGAACTTATGAACAAGGCACTGGTTTCAAAACAATGTTGCTATCGTAGACTTGTGCAACTGAATAGTGTGAGATATCCAATGAAAGGGCTTGTTGTAAGGCTTTCAAATATATTGTTTTTGTAATTTTTTTTCCATGATGTGATGATTACTAAGCCCACAATTTACGAGGGTTTCTCTCAATTTTATCAGGATCTCATCATCAGATCCTGACTTCCTTGACATGGGACCCCCCTCGAGGTAAACCCTATCTAACAAAAACAGAATCATCCAAATCGGTTCACTAATAACAGAGTGAGGGCTGAACATACACAAAAATATATATACGGTCGAATCGAGAATCACCTTTTTTTCGTCGGTTAAAAAGGCGGCCCTATCGTTGAAAGCAATTTCTTTGTATAGACAAACCGACAATAAATAGATGAAATCATGAGTAGTTTTGGTGCACGACAAGTGCTGATAGAAAACATAATTTGGTTTTGTTAAAATATTTATAACACACTTATGCAGTAGACAGCATTTGATATGGATAAAAATTTAAAGTAAAAGTAATTGAAATATATAGTATCGAAGTATACTGCCTGTGTCACGGAGGAGTTTACAAAATCACTACTAACGGGCGCAAAATACACCGAATCGAATCCACTACATTCGATGCGCTGGTAGGTGACCACTTAACTGACTATGCAAATCATGCTTTGTCGTGCCGTCGAAACTTGCTTTGTTAGCGATGTTGTACAAAAACATTCCTTTTTGTGATAAGAAAATGTATTTCTCAAAAGTATTTTTTTAAATAATTAATCACTACATATTTTAAAACTAAATCCCCCGCGCGTCTGTCTGTCTGTTCGCGATAAACTCAATAACTACCCAACGGATTTTCATGCGGTTTTCACCAATAAACGGAGTGATTCATGGGGAAGGTTTAGGTGTATAATTTTATAGATTTTGTGTGAAATGGTTGAAATATGACGATGATTGTTGAAGATGTCGCTCAAAATCAACATATGCTTTGCTACCCGTGCGAAGCCGGTCGGTTGCTAGTTTACAATAAATTTATCTTCATAAGATTAACTTATTTAATAAAATAATTATTGAATATTTATATTTACAGAACAATGTCAGATCTATGAATTCTACAAGTAGAACTATCAGCAGAAATAATCTATCTATATAAATAAAAATAAATGTTTATTTATTTGTCCTCTATGCTTTCCGAAACCATTGATCAGATTGTGATGAAACTTTGATAGGGTGTTCTGGGGACGCTCGTGAAGGTTCCTGGCCCAAAAAATCTATATATAAAAATAAAATTTCATTGCAACGCTTGCTTGGTGCAGTTACTTACTTTATAAACGTAAATAAACATAAAAAGATTTAAAAAAAGAATGGATGAACTTTCCTCGGCTAAAGTAAGAAGTTAAAAGGCTCGGTCTTAAACGGCTCTTGACGGATCTATAACATTACGATTTGAGTCATATGAGAGGTCTTGAGAGGTTTGTATTATCGAGTCTCGTCAGTGGTTACCTTAGTAGCCTGATAGTTATTTAATAAGATGAACAAAAGTCTGCGAGCATTAAGCACTTAACTTATTCTTAGTACAGCGTGGAAAGCACCCATTGGAGAGGAGCAACAAGGCAAAATGTACTTAGTAGTTTCGATATACTTAGTTGAAGAATCTCTGCCAATTTATCTCGAAACACACGTAAGCTTCTACCTGTACATATTTTTCTTACAACTTACTAAATGACTGTAAAACATGGGCTATGGTTATCTCATTAGTTCATTCTATCGACCTGACAGAGAGTCATGATAAACCATCAATAATATTCTAATGATAACTGCCCGTCAATCTGAATACAACATAACAACACTTGGTTTGAGTTTTGTTTTTGAAGGCATAATGGAAAATTATATGAATTTAATTGGTCGTTTTCTACGGCTTGCCGGTTTTGTAGACAGAAAGTTATTTTGTACGAAACCATTTTCATTAAGACTATATAGTTTTAAGCAAATTTTATCTATATACATCCATTTCACTATTGATTAAAGTCGTCATTGTCAAGAATTATTGTGACAGAAATAGACATAATACTTTAAATAAACCGATGGGCAACACACAAACAGAACTTTATCCTAAATATACCAACGAACGTCCCTATTAAAAATGCATTCGGGCAGCCCCTACGTTATGTCCATGAAAATGATAAAAATGATACGGGCATAAAAAGTGAAGGTAAGGACAGTATTTGTGACAGAAAGTGACAGAAAAAGACAATACTTCTACAGTCTAAATGACTAGTTAAATGATAAATACTATACCTTAAACTTATGATTATTAGAAACTAAGTAGCTGCTCTTCGGTGCCCTACAGGGTCCATAATCTTCACCACACCTAGCTTTTAAGGCCTTTATAACATTATGGAGTGCAATAAAGATTGAAATTGAAATGAACATATATTTGTAGGTAAAGTCCAAAACGTGTTTGTTTTGTTTTTTTTTAAAGAGGTTCAACTACATTGTGTATCCTATTGGAAATTAAAACAAAACTATGAATCTTAAACATTCTGGGCAATCAAATAACTACTTCAACAGCTGTCTCAATATCTAGATAAACAGGTGAGAAAGAAACGATGCAGGAAGATAACGTCAATAAAAAACGCCCACAAAAAACTATGCCTAGGTACTCAACGAAACATTTATTCCGATTTCCGATGCACTATTTTGGATGCCTTGAACCCTATGAACTGGTTGAAGGTGAGGGCGCGAAATGACGTCATTTGTGCTCGGCCTTGGAACGTTTCCTCATAGAACATGATTATTATGTTTTAAGTTTTGCGAACGAGCGTTTAGGGCGTCAAAAGTAATGGGATAATCGCTTCGATTATGGATAGTTTTGTTATCATCGTGCAATATATGCACGCTACATATGATCCTCAAGGTTCTCGAGTCTCTATAGATTTTTAATATATTTATTTAATCATTTTAATTTGTAAAAAGAGTACCAGCAACGTGTTTGACGCATTACATACTAGTATTATTGTTAACCCCTCGAGCTAAGCTAATGTGCTTGTGTTACCGGCCAGCCAGCCCGGGTTCATGGCGTTAGTGCACTGGGTGGGGTTTGAACCCGCAACCACTCGATCGCTTCCTCTTCGTCGTTTAACATTCTCTACACAGTGTCCGACTTACGTGGGGCATACTGAAAGTTTCTGGAACTATCCACTTTCAATGAAGGCAATAAAAAAAAAATTACGGAATTCGAAAATTTTACTCCTGGGAACATGTTTCTTTTTAATTTGCGAGACTGTTATTTGTATAGAAAATTATGTTTCTTTTGAAAAATTTCGCATAATGATTTTTTACGATTTTCTCTTTAGCTTAAGTCAACAAAAGAGTTGCCAGAGACTTTAATTGGCATATAGTGATGAAGCCCCATGTCGTAACTCTGTGTATTCGTCGTTCGGAGAATCGGACGTGATGATCTCCATGCCGATGTACGCGAGGTCGGCCAGCAACTGCGGTTACAGAATCCAATATTGATACCGTACGATAACTGATTGAAACTGACAAAAAAATTACTTGTCAGCAAATTTGTACTATATTAGGCATTGGAATAGGCCTAGTGCAAAACATTTTGCATTTACATCTGAAGGTTGGGAAGCTTTGCACTAGATGGATATGATTTAATCGCATTGCATCATTTAACGAAAAACAAGAAACTATTGCGTGTCGAGTGGTGCCGGTAAAGGAATATAAAAGTTTAATGGAAGACAGTCATTTTCTATAATATCGTGATAAGTGACGAAACCTAGGTACTGCTTTGAACCGGAAAGAAAAGTCAGTCGGCAGAATGGGTCTTTCCTTTTGAAGAATTGCCAACGAAAGTTAAGAGAAGTCGAAGTATTGGTAAGATTGGCAAGTAGTTGCTTCTTTTTTAACCCCCGACGCAAAAAGAGGGGAGTTATAAGTTTGACGTCGATGTCTGTGTGTGTGTGTGTCTGTCTGTGGCATTGTAGCTCTCAAACGGATGGATCTATTTCGATGCGGTTTTTTTCATTTGAAAGCCACCGAGCGGTGGTTCTTAGCTATGTTTGGTTAATATCGGTCCAGCAGTGTAAGAGTATCAGCTCTTTTCAAAAAATGATGTAAGGCATTTCGTAATCGTTGAAGGGATTTTCGAGTCAGGGGTGTTTTAAAATTTAAATTTATGATTATTCGTCAAATCAGGACATTACACAATAGTGTCGCTAACGCGTTACTACGTAACCCAAACTAGCTAATTGTACTTGTTTCAATTTTAATTTTAATAGTGGGAGAGCCATGCTTCAGCAACATAGGCCGACTCGACCGGAGTGATACCACGGCCTTACAGAAAACCGGCAGTGAAGCAATGCTTGCATTGTTTTTCGCCGAGTGAGTGAGGTTACCGGAGGCCCTAACCCTTCCCTCTTCCCCTCTTCTCCCTTCTCTCCGTCTTCCCTCCCTCCCTTCCCCTACTCCCACCTTAAAGGGCGGCAAGACACTTGTGACTTGAGTTGCAGATGCCTACGGGCGGCGACAGTCACTTACCATCAGGTGACCCGTTTACTCGTTTGCCTCCTCCTATCCCATAAAAAAAATAAAAAGTAAAAAATTAACACCAAAGAAAATCTCATTCAATCTAATTCGAAAAGTACATAAGAGTATTCGATACGTATCATAGAAATATTAGGCATGACATCAAGCCCATTGGATTGATGATCTTATCTTGTTTACATTAAAATGTGTTCTGAAAATGCGATAAACAAATTACTTATATCTACGTATATGCTGCGATGGCCTTGCAATTCGTAAAGACGGAAGTGAAAAATATGTAATAAAGCTGAATATTCAAACTGAATCTATTCAAATGCATTATTTGTATTCAAATCGTAAATATTCATGAAATGAACATACTAGAATATGAATATATTCTGTAAATTTTGTAAGTTTCATTTCCAGTAATAAGGTATTTCTAATTCCATGCATTCAAACTGCAAACATTAACTTAAACTACATATTCCACAAATTTACAACTACATTTCAAATGAATAATGGTTTAACGTGTACGTATGTGTTAATATGAATATCTTTGAGGCTGATTAACATGTTGCGCAATTTTGAACACTTCTACAAAAACAACAATAAAATCTTTATATCAGCTACGTCGTAATTCACGCTAAACACGTTTTCGATTTATGCATTTAGGATTAAAAAAAACAGTTAGTCGTAGGACTGCACGTCAGAAGTGAAAACAGAACTTCACAATGTATTTGCATATACATACACACACACACATCTGTATATATATTATTAGGTTAAAAATAAAAAGTAGGTAATAACATATCTAAATGTATACATAGGGTACACTGGAAGTTCTGCGCTCCTGGCCGCTCATAAATGTTTGAATTTCGAATGTTATAATTTTTTTAAATATAAGAAACGGCTCCGTGTTACGCATTTTCGATCAGGTCACGTGTCCTGGCGCGAGTTTAATATTTTTTACCCATCCCAAAAAGTGCACAACGCCGCTAAAGAAATTTTTAGTTCAAAAACCAGCCAAGTGCGAGTCGGACTCGCGCATGAAGGGTTCCGCACCGTCGTACAAGATTTAATACTATAAGCCAAAAAAAAATACGTCTCTAGTGGCGGAGCCCCCTTAATTTTTTTTTTTTTTTTTTTTTATTATTTGTTTTTATAGCGGCAACAGATATAGACATTGTGTGAAAATTTCAACTGTCTACCTATTACGGATCCTGAGATACAGCCTGGTGGCAGACGGACAGACGGACAGGCAGACGGACGGACAGCGGAGTCTTAATAATAGGGTTCCGATTTTACCCTTTGGGTACGGAACCCTAACAATCAAAATTATCTGAAGCTATAGGTATACTAATATTATAAAAAGCGAAATTTGCTTGTTTGTAATCGATAAACTCTGAAACCAATGAACCGATTTGAACTATTTACCATCAGAAAGTTACTTTATCCGCCAGTAACATAGGCTATATTTTATAGGCTGTGGGGAAGGCTATATTTTTTAGTTTTTTTTTTTTATAATGACTAGCTTTTATCAGCATCTCTTCCCGCTTTTGTATATCTCTGAGTAAATTGAGGATACAGGAATATTTGTGTGGAAAATTCAATCAAAATCCAGTAGGCCTTATGAAATTCATTAACTTATAATAACCTTGACTCAATTTTTTTTTTCCCTAATAACATTAATAGACTATTATGAGCATTTAAAGAAAATAATTATCCAAATGGGTTCTTAAGTAATGTACTGCAGGATACATTCCAGGATCTCGTTTTTATTTCATTAATTAATGGATTAAAATGTGTAAACAAAGACGCAAAAATTCCACCGTTGCACGTCACAATAACATAAATAGAACCGTATAATATTCCACACACAAAAATTAAATATTTTGTTATTATGTATATATCACTGGCGAAAAAACACCTAAAAGCACAAAGTCCTAAATTTGTGGAGCGTGTTAAATAATAAATCAGATTATTTTACTTTTGGTTTAATTTCTTATCGCCCGTTACACTTCAGACGCTCGGCGGATAGGGGCTAGACGGACAAAAGTGTTAGCGCAACGAAAAATGCTGACCGCGAGTTGATTTTTTTCTATTCTCAGCATCTGTGGATTCAGCGCGATACTATTGTTGTATTCTAAATATCCATAATTAGTTCGGGCAACTTTCCCAGATGGCGCAGTTTTAATTGCCAGTTTTTACAATATTTACTAAATTTTGACAGAATTTATTCAATCCATGGAATATATTTATACATAGCGAAAGAAACTTTGTTCCAACCGGGTGCCCCAAAAACACTTCACGCGTTTTTTGACATTTTGGGTATCATTTCGACAGCTTATATACGACAGCTTATAATATATATACATATGTTACAGGAAGGTGAAATTTTAGGAGCGTTATGTGTAGCTGACAAATAGTTGATTTAGGTAAAAGATGGATTTTGAAAATTTTTTTCTGAGATTGCTTTTCCTATAAGGGGGCGTTCAAGTATTACGTAACGCAATTTGGGGAGACCCCCCCGTCTTGTAAAACGTTACGATGCGTTACAGGGGCGGGAGGGGGGTTTCGAACAACGCGTTACGTAACATTGTTTTTTATTTAAATAAATAAAAAGTAGGGTATTAAAATCTAGATACTAGTAATGAAAGAGTCTGAGTGGCTGTCAAACCCGTGGACAGAGGAGCAATAATCCAATTGAATAGTATTTTTTACATATCTACCTGCTTATTAGAATAATACAGATGTTTTTTTTGTTTTTGTTAAGAATACTATTAAATTTCAGTTAAGTTTCCGTTTCTAACTGCATTGCCAAAGTTTAAAGTAAACATGTTATTTTATTGAAAGATATTTTATTTTATTTATTGAGATTTTAAATTTAAAAAAAGCTAAAATAGGAAAATGCATGAGAAGTACAATGGTGGATGAAGCCAAAAAAATGACAGGACAAGTCAGGAAAACGGCGTAATTAAATGTTAGATTCTACTAATCTTATGAAAAAGTTTATTAGGACTTTGAGCCCATTTCATATATTTAAAACTTAAGCAAATGTTTATTAAATTATTTGTGATTATTTATTAAATAAATATATGAATAAATAAAATACGCATGTATTGCAAATTAAAAATCTATTGTTTTATTTATTAATTACTACCGCAAACGCGATTAAATCAACAACAAAAGTAATTTAGCGACTTTCCAGTAGTTTGCACAACATAGTTGTGTCATTTGGGTAAAAATGGTCAGTTGGGTGTTGCGTAACGTTTATGGGAGGGGGAGGGGGAGGGGGTTCAAGAAAACGTTACGGCGCGTTACATGGGGGGGAAGCAGGGTCAAAAATCTTCAAAATTTGCGTTACGTAATACTTGAACGCCCCCTAACTGTAGTAACAGAAGAATCTAAACATTTCATCAACATCCTTGGTACTTAATATCTATAGTTTCATTCATATCAGCCATCTTACATACGAAATATTAGCTTTATCGGTCAACGTTCAAGTTTTTTTCAGTTTCAAAAATACTATTTCTGAATTAAAAATGCACCGAGGGTCCGTAAAATATTTTTATTATATGATTTAACTAAAAATTTACGGTTTTCGCAACTTTTCCATTATCTGTGCTATAAGACGTTGCTTTGTACCAAATTTCAAGATTCTAGGTGGACTGGAAGTACCCTGTAGGTTTTGATTTCCTTGCGAGTGTCGAAAATTTGCGGCATAAACGGCTGTATCTTTTGATTGCGTTGGCTTGAAGTTTGATTTTTTCACACCTCCAAGGGACAGTAGACTTGAGTTTTTGATATAAATTCCAGCTTGATACCTCCACGCGTTCCAGAGAAAAAGGGTCTTGACAGACAGACAGACAGACGGACGGACGGATGGACAACAAAGTGATCCTATAAGGGTTCCGTTTTTTCCTTTAGAGGTACGGGACCCTAAAAAGTACCTACTATAAAATAATCTAAGGTCTAACCGGATAGATCAAGTCGAACGTGCTTAAATACGTGACCTCTTTATAAATTCTACTAAATCATAATACCATTTAAAACTCAATGTAATATAAGCCGCAATTGACAACAAAGAAAGACCAAAGAACAATAGTTCCCAAAACATTAAAACGCACCTAACAAAGCATAACACTATCCATGCGATGCGTGCATGTAATGTAGGCAAGGCGGGGAGGGGTGCGGGGTGCGGGCGCCGCGTCAAGGCTCCAGTGCGCAAATACTCGCTGCATACAATGAGTGCCAAAGATCGCATCCCGGACAAAAACCGCGGCACGTGTAAGTACAGTGCCGAATTCGACATGCGTTTATCTATGCACTTTTACTTTGTTCAAACAACAAAATTTTGTGTGCCCATTTCCTTTTTAAAGAAATTTAGTTTAATAAGTAAAATTTTAATGTAACATAGAACCACTGATAGCAGCACTGAACCATTTACAGCCGGGATGGCGTGATTTAGGTTTGATCATAGGTCATATTCCTTTTTGTATTTTCGAATTTAATTCACGTACCTATTACAAGAAAACGATCATTTTCTTTTAAGGTGAAGGAAAAGAGCATAGGGAATATTAGGTATATAACTTAGTAGGTATGTAAATCTTTTATACTACAACCAAGTAATCTTTTACTACATACAATGTAAACGTACTAAAAAATACTGAGTGTTTTTATAAAAAAAAAAATGGATTTTATGCTCCGAACGGAATTACTTTATTTCCTGGAGCATGAAAATTTACATTACATAAACAGAACACCTGTTTATCATTCTATTCGAGTAGTTTATGGACTTATGATCGACTACGATATAAGCAGCGCTTCGATTACAAATGATGAAATAAATAACCAATACAATAAATTAACAAGTATTACGTTCAAACATCGAATATACCGACCGATAATTTAAGGTAGGTATTAAATTACTTTTGATGAGTGATGTAAGAAGATTCTATTTCGTTTTCAAAGAAGAATTTCTTAAATAACAGTGGACAGACAACAGTGAGATAAATAAAATAAATTAGACTAAAATTGTATGGGTGACAAAGCAATCAGATCCGTTTAATGGTGTTGAAACAGTCATAGATGGATGGATTTCTATATCTCGTCTGTCCATACCTCAAATAGGTCGTAAAGTTATGGTTACTTACTTTTATTTGAAAAAGTACTCAAAGCTTTGTTCATATTATTATATATACACGTCAAGATATATATATACGATAACTTGAAGAAACCGTCCGATTTTGGCTATTGAAATATCATAATTATGTATGTGTACGGGTATAAACGCGATCACGTAATACATATTACATACCTGATACCGTGATCGCGTTAATTCCCGTACATATACATAATTATATATCTTGGAACTCGAAAGTTTAAAAGTATTAAAATGTCACGTTCTAGTAAGTTTTCTTCTTTTAGCTTCGCGTTCAATATTTGACAGTCCCGGGGGATAAGATACATTTTGATTGTCTCCTAGAACCCAAGATGTCCCTTCTATGACATTCACTAAGACAACATGTTCGGAGTGTTTCTAGAATAGTATAAATAGATTTTAAAAAGGTTGTCAGCTTTAAAATTAAATTTACAGTAGCTTACATCTATTACATACTTATACGTCATTTTTGTTAGACCTTTACCAATAAATTTTGGCTAGTAGTTTAAAACAGTGCACGTGTTGATACAACTCGCCTTCAATTTTGAACAAAAAAGTTCTATAATAATAACACGTTTGTAGATATTACCGCACAGCCATGCCTTCAAGCCGTTTTGTATCAATTCTTTTATCAAAACAAAAAACATACCTACCTACTTCACGCTAACTCGTGTACATTGTATAAATGTTTATTCATATTAGACAGTCTTAAGTAACCAAGTAATAATAATATTAATCTTGGCAAGTGTTCCATTATGTCTATTTTTAATGTTCTTGTCGAATATTAAAGCTTTGTTAGTTCAAAGTTGTACCTATCTTTATAACACGTTGAATTGGCAAATACTAAACCTAAACGGACATCGTAAAATCCGTGGACCAAATTAAAAAATATATATAAGTATTCTAAATGCGTAGTTTACAATAAATAAAAATTCCAATGCGGACCTGTAATCGCATTGTACAACAACGTCATTCACACACACACATAAACACACTGCCGAATTTTGTAGATGAACTTTTCTAGCTAGTGACTATGTGTGCAGCGTAGCGCTGGTGGCCGGTGAGACGGAGATATATAAACTCAAACGCATGCGAGTGAGAAGTGGATACCTAGTTATATAACGCATTATTTTTATAATTAACAAACAAAAATTGAGAGATACGGCTGCGCGACCCTGAGCGAGGCCAGTGATCCCGCCAAACGAAAATTTGCACAGATCGAATGTGGGCGACCTCGCTCATAGTTGCACGCGGTTCTCTCATACACACACATATATGTGTCATAGTAACACACACAGAAATGAGGGAAAATTCTCGATTTCCGCGTACGAAATTGCTAAATGCGATCTATTTGGGTACTGTAATGCAGTTTTGGAAGGAATAGAATTGAATTGAGGCTTGTTACGAAAAATTGAATGAAAGTCGTATGTACCTATCTTGTACATAACATATTTTTGTATGTTAAGACTTATAAAAATATGTTTACAGTTTACGAAGTTACTATTATTTTATGTATCTGCACTATAGTGTGAAGAATAGTTACTAGCCTCATTTTTAAAGTTATTTTTTAAATGACTGCTCAGCTCAGTAACAGTTTTTTGAGATTTATGCCTCTTTGTGAAAGTTGTTGACTTTCCATATCGACGCGTCAGTTGTAGTTAACAAGTTTGGTTTTAATATTCTAAAATGAATGAAGGTTCTTAATTCAAATGTCAGGTTTTTTTTTCCATTTAAACACACGATGACGTAAAGGTGTGAAATTCATTCCAATTTTTTATGTACAAATATATAAGCATGAAGTATTTTCGCCCTTAATGGATAGACAGAATTCTAGCTACCCACGTTTCTTATCTTTCGGAACCAATGAGATAGGGTAGAAGAACGTTTCTTCCCACGCGGTTCACTTTTCGCCTGACTATTACTATTATTATTATTATCCTGTAGATTTAATCTAATAATAAAATATAATAATAATAATAACTTAACACTTCTCATACACGGCCGTCTGATCCCAAACTAGGCAGAGCCTGTACTATGGTAACCAGACTACAGATAAACATACTTAAGTATGTATTTCTAAATACATACATATTATAGATAAATTACACCCAGACACAGAACAAATGATCATGCTCATCACACAATTATTTCCCCTGGGTGGGAATCAAACCCACGATCTCTGACTCAACAGTCAAGATCACTAACCGCTAGACCAACAAGCTAGTCAAATTAATTTACAATTTTAATTAAATTTAACTACTTTAATTCAATGAGAACATAATTAACCATAACAATGCAATAAGTTTGGCTAAAAAGTGCAAACATTTATATACAAGCGCGGAAATGGCAAATACATGATTATACCAAGGTACAAGTACGTTAGCAGTGGTTAAATACAATTGCGAAGATCTTCGATCAGAGTGAAATCTCGTGCAAGGAACAAGCCCTAGGAGAATAATGACTTAATTATTGTTGGCACTTGGCAATAAAATGTTCTTTATTTATTCAGAACAGTCCGCTGTATAATGATACAAATACTAAGTTACCAATAAGTTGGCAGTAGTTAAAAACAATTGCGATGATCTTCGATCGGAGTGAAACCTCATGCAAGGAACAAGCTCTAAAAGAATAATGACTTAATTATTGTTGGCACTTGGCAATAAAATGTTCTTTATTTATTCAGAACAGTCCGCTGTATGATGATGCAAATACAAATACTAAGTTACCAATAAGTTGGCAGTAGTTAAATACAATTGCGATGATCTTCGATCAGAGTGAAACCTCGTGCAAGGAACAAGCCCTAAAAGAATAATGACTTAATTATTGTTGGCACTTGGCAATAAAATATTCTTTATTTATTCAGAACAGTCCGCTGTATAATGATGCAAATACAAATACTAAGTTACCAATAAGTTGGCAGTAGTTAAATACAATTGCGATAATCTTCGATCAGAGTGAAACCTCGTGCAAGGAACAAGCCCTAAGAAAATAATGACTTAATTATTGTTGACACTTGGCAATAATATTTTCTTTATTTATTCAGAACAGTCCGCTGTATGATGATGCAAATGGAATACCAAGATAGTCATTCTAGCTTGCCTAGACTACGAACTGGGTAACTATATAAAGCTTTAGGCACAAAAGTAAAATACGAAGCTAAATAATATTGTCATATCACAGTCGCTAGCCAGTACCACCGAACACAATCTTATAATATTAATGACGTCACCTACTGGCCTTGACTACTGTTGCGTTTAAGGCCACGCAACTCGAGGCCATAGTTCGTATACTTCGAAAAGGACATTATTTTAAATCGCCTTTATGTCCTTAAGCCCACACGTGTCAACTTATTCACATTAATGTAAATATTTTGATTTAATTAACATTAAAGTTGTCACGTTAATTTAACTCGCGGTTTTGCATAAATCTTCAATTATTTTGTTAATCTTATTTGTGTACTTTAAAAACACGATATTTCTTAATTAATAAATTTTATTTTTTACTTACTAGGTAGTAACAGTAATTGTTATTTTAAGTAATATTAATAAAATCAAATGTTTCACGTCTTATATCACAGAATCAGGAATTGATTGGATCGGTTTAAAAATTTCTGATCTATTTGCAATACCAAAGCCGTAGTCTTTAATGTAGATTATAATTTGACTGGCCTGTTATTCTAGTGGTTAATGATCGAAACTTCTGAACCAGGGGTCGTGGGTTCGATTCTCACCCGGGACAAACAATTGTATGTATGTATTTAATAATATAATATATGTATATAATATCTGGTATAGAAACAATGTCTGGGTATAGATCTGCTCCAGCTTGTTCAAAGCTTCCCTACCTTTTGCTTTTTTCATCCATTCTCTTCCTGCAGTACCTAGCTATTATATCATCGGTCCACCTTTTTTTCGGACGGTCTCTTTTCCTTCTACCAATAGGTCCTTTAAGTGATAGGGAGATATAATATATATGTATCACGGTGACCATCTAGCTTTGCCTAGTTTAGACCGTGCGTGAATCCTGAAGTTTTGTATTTATTATATTCTTTATAGAATATCAAAAGTAAGCAATCGGCGGCTGCTCTCCCCTGCACCCCCCCTCCCCCCTCCCGGTAAGCCTATCGCCGTCAACCTGGCACTTTAGGTATTAAAATTGGGAAAATTAGGAGTCAAAGTCAATGGAACGTAAGGGATAGTGATTGTTTATAGGGATGAATTGCGGGGTGTAAGCATAGCTCGAGCAGATCAAGGTCGCATATAAAATGAAAAGGTTGTCAATGCCCAGTATAGGATGATAAATTGATAATAGTAATCTTGGGGCGCTGACTTTTCCATGCTAAAAATACTTGAAAGAGTTAGCATAACAAGTAAGTACCCTGTTTAAATACATTTACACATACGTTCGGTTATAATGGAATCCTTTTTTGTCGGTTAACTGTTCTATTACCATTTGGAGCATACTAAAAATTATAAGAACATACAAAATAAGAAAAGAACACACTCGGCAAACCAATTTAATAGATGTTCTACACTACGCCGTATACCTTAAAGGACCTATTGGCAGAAGAAAAGAGGCCATCCGAAGAAAAGGTTGGCCGATGATATAATAGCTACTGCAGGATGAAAATGAATGAAAAGAGCAAAAGGTAGAGAAGCTTGAACAAGCTGGAGGTGGCTTATATCTACCCAAACAGGGGTTCAATTTATACCAGATATTGAATAGTTGTACTTACTGTGTTAATTTTGTTCTAAATATAGTATTCTGGTTAAATAAGTAGTTCTTTAATGCATGTTTTATAAGTTTTTTTTTAAGTGAAAACAAGTAGAGGAAATAATACTTGTGGATCTGTGTTTGTAAAAGTAGTGATAATAAAAAAAAATAATACATACATACCTAAAATCACCTTACATAATATTAAATACTATCTAACCCGCGTATTTGTAAATTTTTCCCATTTTTGCAACATTTGTCATTGATACTCCGCTCCTATTAGTCATAGTAATGTTATATAGCCTAAACCTTCCTTGATAAACGGGCTATCCAACACTAAAACAATTTTTCAATTCGAACCAGTAGTTCCTGTGATTAGAGCGTTCAAACAAACAAAAAACTCTTCAGTTTTATAATATTAGTAGGTATATGTATATATTTCATTTCATAGTGCATATCAATGCTACCTACCTATCTTGTACAATCATAATTATTTTTATAGAGATGACCCTGCATTTTATTGTTCCAATGTACGAAGCCAAGGCCTTTGGACACCTAAAAGGTACTATTTCGAGGCCGTTGTAACACATTTTTTCTTTTTTTATTCATTTCAGGAAGTGCTAGTCGCTACTAACAACTGGATTTTAAGAGGTTGGTTTTTAATGTTCTCTTAACATGTAAAATTTTATAGGCTATGGTTTCTTATAGACACCATGTTAATTATACCAGAGATTTTTTTTTTCGCTTCAAATAGAGAATTCAGATCAGTTTTTTTTTAAACTTAGGTAGGAAACAAGCAGGAGCCTTAGAGTAAGCGATCAGTACTCCCATAACTGTAGCTTATAACTGCATCATCACAAGCGAAGTCTTTAAGGCACAAATATCCGCTGACCATAGGTGAGGCGTTTGTTTGTTAGCAACCTTAGTGGCATCTATGGCAATGGAATCTCATGGTCGGTATTTCCGTCAGAATAACGCATAGTCACATTCAGTGTAGTACCTGTGTTTAACCCTCCTATAACTTCTTCTGTTACCTATTAGCTCGCTTTTCGAAACTAATTACAAAAAAACTCATTAACGTTTTGGTTCAGTACAATACCTATTTTAAGAAATAATAAGTTAGGACACCTCACACACGGCCGTCTGATCCCAAACTAAGCAGAGTCTGTACTATGGTAACCAGCCTGCTGATAAACAAACCTATATATTACTAAATACAAACATATAATATCTAAATTACACCTATACAGACCAAATGATCGTGCTCATCACACAATTATTTGTACTGGGTGGGGAACAAACCCATGACCTCTGGCTCAGCAGTCAAGATCATTAACCACTAGACCAACAGGCCCGTCAATAATATTTTCTACTAGCAGCGCCCCGAGGTTTCACCCGCGTAAGCCCCGAACCCGTCGGAATATCGGGATAAAAAGTTGCCTATATGTTAATCCAGGTCTCCAGCTATCTACATACCAAGTTTCATCGCAATCGGTTCAGTAGTTTTGGCGTGAAAGAGTAACAAACATCCATACATACAAACATCCATACATCCTCACAAACTTTCCCGTTTATAATATTATTAGTAGGATAATATTAGTTTTCAATATACAGGTATACTGACATATTGTCCAAGTTAAACTATTTAAAAATTAAATGTAGGTACGTGTTCTGCAAACAAGATATTATTATTCGCCATTGGCCATTCACTTGCTCATTCAGTCGTTTTTTATACACGCTTAGTCACTGTTTCTAACAGTGACAAAATTCTAAGCTTTGGATCTTTCTTCTCCAAACAATATTAATTGGTATTCATTTAGCCGTGGTTCTTAGACATGCCATCCTTTTTTACCCAGGTTAATGTCACGTCATTGCTCTAACGGAACTCTTTTAATGTTTTTAGACGTGATAATCAATGATATTACTAGAAAACTTTTTCTTTTTATTTGTAAATGTCAGAAACTGTGAGACGTACTCAATTGCTAAACATTTAAAAAAAATTGGTAACTGAACACTATCTGTCCTCATAGTTAGTCACTGACAACATTGGATATATGTATATAGTATAGTCTATGGAGTGAAAAAAAACTTTGTTGTGCTAACGCACAAATTCACAAAACAATACCATTTGTTGATTAATAAACTAACTAAAAATCACAAAGGTATATCTAAGTTAAATATAACACTACTCAAATCCGATAAACGATCCTACGCAAAACTGTGCAGGCCTATTTTATTGTATTATAATTCTAAGAATTCAAAGAGGTTCGAATGTGGCTTTTATTTATTTTTGAACTGACAACGGTTGAAGACCGATTTTTACTTTTCAATAGGTACTGCACTATTTTAGTAATATACATATCCGAATAAACCTGTCCACACAGTATAAGAATTTAGTTTCATTGAATCCCACTATCCCATTAATATTATAAATGTGAATGTTTGGATGGATGGATGGATGGATGGATGGATGGATGGATGGATGGATGTTTGTTTGTTACTCTTTCACGCAAAAACCACTAAACCGATTGCGATGAAACTTGGTATGTAGATAACTGGCGACCTGGATTAAAACATAGGCTACTTTTTATCCCGATATTCTCACGGGATCGGGACTTACGCGGGTGAAACCGCGGGGCGCTGCTGGTGTATTAAAATAAGAATAACAAAACGATGATATTGAGCATATGTCATACTAATAATATAATTAATCATCGCAATAATGAGATAGATTTGCCAGTATTAATGATTGTTCTAGCCAATGTGGCATGTGGTCAAAACCGAAGTTACCGTCACGAGTGATGAAGACAACGTGAATAATTTAAAATATCAACTCTGAAGTATAAATTTGTTCATAGTGCACATAATAAACGTGTTGAATAAATAAATTTAAAAAAAATAAACAATTGTACAACGTACTACGCCAATGACTTGTAAATACACAGTATTAAATTATTTCCACCACGGGACTTCTACACGAAGTACTTAACTATTATGTTATCTGTGCTTCTACTACTGAACTAAACATATATGTAGGTATGCGAGACCCCTTATTGTTGACGATATTTAGAAACAGTGGTTAAGTAAGTTTAAATTAACTCTGAACAATGTTGGCATATTCCAAAGCATTTTAGCTCATCCGAATTCAGAGGCAGCTAAAATGCTTTATAATTTAATTCTAAGTAGAGATAATAGTTCCTAAATACTTGCTGTAGTAGTTAGTTTAGAATAAGGTACTATGGGATTGACATCGTCATTTTTATGTACAAAAATTCCTTGTCTCAAATAAAGAAAAAAAAAGATTTAGGAAACCCAAGTAGGTACATCTAGAAAGAGTGTTCTAGCGCCGCAATTACCCATCGGCTCCCTGCCACCATGTACAAGTAGTCGGTGCATCCAGTACGGTGACGTGCCAAGATTAGTAGAATCTTCAGTTCGTATTCGCCAGTAGATCCTTTGGTACTGAATGTTAATCGTTTCTCCGGATTAAATGGCTGGCCTATTGATAATTCGCTCTTACTAATGACAAGAGCTATGAGGGTATTTTTTTCTTTACGAAGTATCTACTTAGTTTAGAGTGATATCTCGTATTCAATCCATTTTTTTTTATATATTATAGGGGGCAAACGAGCAGGCGGGTCATCTGATGGTAAGTGACTACCGTCGCCCATGGACACCTGCAACTCAAGAGTCATAAGTGGCCTTTGAGATAGGAGTACGCTCTTTTCTTGAAGGTTTGAAGGTCGTATCGGTCCGGAAATACCGCAGGCGACAATTTGTTCCAGAGATTGGTTGTGCGAGGCAAAAAAATTCTGGAGAACCGCACAGTGGTGGATTGCCAATTATCCAGGTGATGGGGATGAAAGTTTTGTCGCGTTGAGCGATGGCGAAACGTTGCGGCCGGTATAAGTCTGAACAATTCTTCGGAGCACTCCCCATGATACATGCGATAAAGAATGCAGAGTGAAGCTACATCTCTACGCAACGCCAAAGGGTCAAGCCGATCTGAAATATCCTGGCAATCAATGATTCGAGTCGCTCTCCGTTGTATGCGGTCAAGAGGGAGAAGCTGGTACTGGGGTGCTCCTGCATAGATATGAGAACAGTATTCCATATACGGCCGAACATGCGCCCGTTGTTTCAAGTACTAGGCAAAAAAAGAAATTGACTTGTTGATTAAGTAAAAAATAAATTAGTGACTAAATGTTTGAACAAATGTGCAATTCGTTAAGACATATTTGCCAAAAGAGTATCGGCCTGAGGCACATTGTCCACACAAAGCGTAGGTAAGTAATTCATGTACGAAAACTATGAACTTGTTCATGACCGTGAACTCAATGCGAACACGTTGCGGTGACGTCATACAACAAAACTACTAACAAATTGCATAACATTAAGTGTTATGTGCGGTGAAGAGTGGCGTAAGTGAGTTTCATATATTTTTAATTTGGTCGGCTTGTCCTTCAATGTATATTTATCAAATAAATATTTATTTAAAGCTCTAAAAGAGTATGTAAACTAACAAAGATGAAAGGTATATTTTACTTTTTTAAAGTTTTTACGCATTTACAGGCAAACGTCTATGTCAGATAGTGCCCCATGTATTTAAAAGTTCATGGTCCATATCGCTTGTCAAGTACAAATACGTATGTAGTCCATTTAAAAAGACAATGTCAGCTTTTTATTCGTATTCATATCGTGCGATAATAATGAATGAACTGATGATAAGCTTGGAATCTCAAGTATGTCATTTACTTAAAACCCCGACCCAGCTAAAATAAAATTGAAAATATATTAACGTTTTAATTCAATGCTGCTATTTGAGGTATTGGATATTATTGACAGTGACCGTTGTAATTTGGGCGAAATGAACTGAAAAAACCTTTTAACGTGATGCCTTACGTTAAATGGTGATGTACCACCGACAAAATATGATAGACATGAATGAGTAAAAATATTGTAACCTACATTATACATTTTCTAAAAATATATGTTGTCATTAAAATGTGTTTAAATATTCTCTTTTTTTATTAAATCTATATTTAATATACTTCTATTAAACGTTTTTCTACGTTTAACAATCGTCGTGTTGTATAAGTTATTTTTAAATTAAAAAAAAACTCCGTAGTACGAGTAGTATCCGGTGAAGCCATTACTTTAAGTTCTGTATGTGTATCATTCAAAGGTCGGTAATACCTAAACCCCGATGCGATGGTTTTGTGCTGGTACTTATGCGATATAAAACGTATTACCACGTTTATAACAATTCTTTCAAAAAAAACCGACTTCAACAAAAAAACTATTCCATAAAAGACTTATATATGGTTTTCTCATGGATGCCATTATCAGAACTGGACCAAATTGAAATAGGACCACACAGGAAGCACCAGCTTTCAAATAAAAAAAGAATCATCAAAATCGGTTCACCCAGTCGAAATTTCTGAGGAAACAAACATTAAAAAAAACAGTCGAATTGAGAACCTCCTCCTTTTTTGAAGTCGGTTTTAAAAACGTTCCATCACATTCCTATGTCCCTGTCTTACTGCAGGGCGGGCGATTCGTTGTAGTCGTAACAATTGTACTAATAGAATAATTAGAGGTTAGGAAACTTAGGAGGAGATCATCTTACTTTCTTGGGTTGCTATCTCTTTCTATTATATTTCGTTCAGGAGTCACTAGATACCTACTCATCGGTTGTCAGTTACTCCAATATCCTTCTGAAACGTCTTCGTCGATCGAAGTTCTTATTCTTTTGTCAGATTAGTAATTTGTTGAGTTCTATTGTAAACATATTATTGATATTTACATAATCGTATTGTTTGTTATTAATCCTTCTGGCTTTTCTTTTAGTTACAACAATTCCACGCGTAGTTTCTTCAACCCTTAGCCATTACTAGCGTTGAGAATATACTAAAGTAATTACTGCCTCCACTTTTTTTTTAAACAAAGTCATTTCATATCAGAAGAGGCCAACTATAAACTCACTAGAGATAAGTAATCCAAAATTATGGCATTTAAATATGATTGAATGTCGTAACTTCATTTCATACAGTCCATTTGAGACACGGAGTAGGTACTTTCAGTTTAAAGGATCTTTCAACCAAGGTGTCACGCCTGCCTATCTAGTAAATCTATCGGGATTGTGTATATTAATAATAATAATAACGCAATGTAGGATCAGTTTAATTAAAGTTAGTCAGTTCGTTTATCTGTCTATCACTTCCATCCTGTCAGCTTGATACCTACCTTACTAAAATGGTACACTAAAGTTTCAAATGGTGGCATCGATAGTTACAAGTAGTACCTATTAAAAAAAAACCGGACAAGTGCAAGTCTGACTCGCGCGCCGAGGGTTTTGTAAGTGTACAAACTTGTATGTAGGTTACTATCTACATACAAGTTAGTTTACTTACGTTCATCTCGTCAATCAATTCTCGAAGATTTTTGCCCGTCTTTTCTGTAGGACAAACTTAACTTTGCGGTTGCGATGTACGACAAAGTCAACTTTCCAACCGCAAAATGTAAGTTGTAATCACAAAAACTATTTTTTTATGTGATATAACAACAAATTAACGATTTTCGGAGTTTTTCCTTTACTTGTGCTGTCAGACGTTCTTGCTCACCAGATTTCATGATTCTAGGTCAATGTGAAGTACCCTTTAGGCTTTGATTTACCTGCGAAATGTTCAAATTTATTATAATCTAAGGCTTAATGGCTGTATCTTTTGATTGTGTTGACTTAGAAGCTTAATTTTTTTACTGTTTTTCAAGGCACCGCTGCCATCAGTATTTAATTTAATTTCAACTTGATGCCTTCCTGGATTGCTGAAGAAAAGGGTCTTGACAGACACACAAATATACACACATATATCTTTTCATTGCGTTGACTTAGAAAAGCTTGATTTTTTACAGCTTCAAGGGACCGTAGACTTATATATTTGGTATCAATTTTAACTTGGTGTGTCCACGGGTTCCTGAGAACTAGGCTCTTGACAGACAGACAGACAGACCGTCAACAAATACTGTACTTTGTCTGTCAACCTGCTTATGTATAGTAGAATTCTAGGAAGTATATATTACGAATAATGTTAGAAAGCTTTAACTTTCCAGCAACAGCCAGTTTGACTAACATGTATGCACCCTTGACCAGCTCAAGCTATTACTTATTCCCCAATCCATTAGTATAAGCAATATCCCTTTTCTTTTCATTGTGTTCTTAAATACATTTTCAATTTTCCCATCATTCATTCCCATTGTGCCCTATTGTCGCCAATAGGCTTGTGCCCCATTGTCGGCAATAGGCTTATACCTTATTGTCAGCAATAAGCTTGTGCCTTATTGTCGGCAATAGGCTTGCCCCCTATTACGTGGGTGGGACCAAATTATATGTAGTTGGCCAAATGTGGTTGTTTAATATGCTTTTGCTTAACCCTATGGGCATGTATAAAGTAACATTGTTTTTTTTATACTTAAATCCTACATATGCATTATACCCTCCACATTTACAACCATGCAGAGATCGATTATTGCATAACGACATTTCGCCAGCTATAGATTTTGGTCCATGGCTGTACGTCGAGATTCTCTAAACGCCAGATGTGCTACTCCTGAAAATTTCCAAACAGAAAACCTAATAACGATGTTATATATAGCATACATGGGAATCAAATACAGGACCTCATCGCACGCATTCATAAATGCCACGGAATCACAAGGCAACGCTAATATCATCTTCATTTTGAAATTTATATTTCCGTATGTAATAACAGCAGCCATGTAGCCCAAGTAAACAAAGCTTTTCAACGAATGATTGAGGGGCTTAATTAATTTTTTGTTTGTGTCTATGACTGATGTTAGCGCAAAAACTTATTAATGAATAAAATTTCAATAAACTCTTAACTTTACACACGTGGGACGACAATTGAATTCATCTTTTATTCAAGATATTGATTTCTTACAAAGCCATAGAAACGATGTCTCGGACAATAGTGGCCAGTACATCAATAAAACGGTTAATGTGAAACTTAAATGTAATTTATTTACACGCGCACATGCCTAGTGTATTCCGAAGACTGCAATAAATTTTCCTATGATATATTCTGTGCATGATCTGTTTGGTCTGATTGCTGAATTAATAAATATATACGACGTATTTCACTCAATTAACACACATAAATTGCTGGTCGGTCTGGCAAGGATGCACCCTGCATAAGTTTTCTTTAATTTTCGGTCTTTACATAGTGTCACGGACAGAGTAGTCTTTTTAGGTGCTATATCCTTAAAGTATGTTATTTAATAAAACAATATTTTGAATCGTGCCTACATACTCTGTTATTTACTGTACCTTAAAAGCTCTGGCAACATCCGAGGAACACCAAAATACATTTCAAAGTAGTAGACCTCATTGATAAATTTCGTAAACCAATATTTTATTTATATGTAACAATATGGATTTATCAGAAAATATACCTGAATATGAACAATGTTCCCCGCAAAAATGTTATGAAGATTTGATGTTATTCTCAACTACAAATAGAACATTATTTTCTCTTCGAGTAAATGTACTAGAATAGAAATAAACTCTATTGTATACCATCAAACATAACATCAATCAGGTGAATATATACTAAAGATAACATTATTGTATTAAGAAGTCAGGTAATATTTTTGACCATGGCCTTAAAGACAGGCAATGTTTTGGCAGGTCTAATAGATATAGGCAAAGCATTCCATAGTCGGACAGCCTGCACAGTAAACAATTTATCGTAGAACTTGGTAGTGAGTTAGTACTGCCAGTTTCAGAGATTCAGAAGATCTTCATAATGTTAAATGTGTGTCATTGAGGAAAACAAAGTGTTCCACAATAAGTTGGAGTACAGGGATGAAATAAAGTACTATAAAGTATGGAAAGAATTGGAGGATATTCTGTCGAAGGCGAATTGGGAGCCACTTGAGCAGGTTTCGAAATTCTGATACATCTCATATGATTGCGTAATCCAAATATAAATCTAAAACAAAAGTTTTGAAGCCGCTCAAGTTTATCGAGTTGCTCTTCAGTGATATCGAGAATACTGACATCAGCATAGTCGAGTATTGAAAGAAGGAGGGATTGCGCTAGTGCAATTTTAGTGAACGTTTAAACCTGCCGATGCAGACAATTTACGATTGAATATATAAAAAAAATGCTAGATTTTTAATACCAGTACTCATGCTGGTAATGCAGTACAATTAAACATGATGTTCGGTATACAGTCCAATCTATTCTTGATTTTATCCTGGGACTGCCCGTAACATTCAGTGTTATTGAGTCTTAGAAGAATTCACTACCAATCTATACTAGTTGCTCCATTTACACACGCGTGCCAATTTGAAAATCATTTGCATGAAGGTGGTAGGATGTGGCTGAAATCTATTTTAATTTTTTTTGTGTCAGTCTGTTTCTTATGGCTAATTGCCGGAACGGGTGGACCTATTTCCACAGGACTTTCACACGCAGATAGCTGGTGTTATTCTTGTAACGCCAGCTATCTGCGCGTGAAAGTCCTTAGTTACTTAGGCTACTTTTGTTTTGGAAAAAGAATTAGGGTTCCCCGCAAAATATATAAATATGTACACGCGAGCGAAGCCGAGCGGGAACTGCTTGTCTTAAAATAAAATCGGTCAAGTGCGAGGTGTGTAAGAGTCTATAAATCCATCTCTGGGGATGGTTATTATATAATTTTTAATATTGTTGTTTCAAAAGCTTGGTTTTAGTTTATGGCTCATCGAGACGATTTTTTGATTTCGATCTGCGCAAAACGGCGAGGAAAAACTGGATGAGGAGAGCTGACGATCGAGCTCAGTGGCATACATTAGGAGAGACCTATGTCCAGCAGTGGATAATAAAAGTTTGATGATGATGATGATGACGATTTTCGTTTTATTATATTTTATCTACGCCATACGACGAGATGATCTACTTATATAATATGAATTGTAACTTGATGCAACTTGACTTTTTTTTCTTGGATACATGTTTTTTGTTTAATATGTCTTGTGTGCGTCCAATGTTTGTGCAAAATAAACAGATTTTCTTTCTTCCTCTTTGATGTGTCGATGATATCACATAATTGCATCAAGGTGTCGCGTAACTTTCGCCGAAAACGTCTGTAGGACGTAATAAATTAAAAGCCAGCTTTTTTAATGGTAGCGGCGGTAGCGCAAAGGCCTCGGTCTGTCGCTATATACTTTACAATTAACGGACCATGCCCTTCTCCTTCTCATAACTACGTAGTTGTTTATACTGCCCCACCCCACCAACGCAATCGTTATATGAGCACGGTCGGAGCTGTCGGCATGCTCACATCCCGATCTACAATCATGTGCAGGTCTACCCAGGTCCACAGTTGGGTGTCCGGATTAGTGTCTAGTCACCTTTCTCTCCTTGCTTATCAGGGAAATGCCCGAGCTGCATCGGTCCGAAGGGGCATCTGCTAAGGGGTGCTCCAAGCCCTGCAGCGGAAAACCAAAGAGAACTTCGCCTTGGACCGGTTCATTCCGCTGCTCGATGCGTGCGAAATCGGCCGCTCCACCGTCACATGATGAAGCAGGCGACATGCCCGTTCTCTGCAGCTAACCACAAACCACCACGAATCCAACTCCATAACCGGTGTCTGTCGGCTTGCGCTGTCAGAGGGCTTAGGACCCGGTTCCCGTGGTACCCTGATCCTAACAGCCGGACTCGTAGTTCCGGCTGCGAACCCTATCTACTCCGGGTGCCTAGTAGATAGGGATGCCTAGTAGATATAGAATTAATGGACCAAACAAAATATGTGCTTATTCAGGAACCAAATTTGGGACCCTCCCGTCCGACCAATACGGTATATTAGTAGTCGTTTTTTATGCCGCCAGACCGAGCGTAGGAACATAGGAACACGTATGTTTCAGGCAGGAGAAATCTTCTTGTCATTATAACCATGACAATCATCATCTCAAAGATGGAACTTCCACTGCTGGACAGAAGTGTCTACCTCAAACATCGTCAACTCGTACCGCAAAGAGCGGTATTGCCCTGCCTTCATCCAATACTGCCAGAAACAGGGACGTCCTACGCTATGCTCTCTAGTTTATGGTCACCACTCGAGACCCTTACTTCCCAAAGATTGTCGAATCGAATTCGAAATCAATGTTTGTTTGTTCGTATTTTATGCGCTGCCTTACTGTTCATCCGATCAACATGAAATTTTGCATACACGTTGCCAGAGATGCGGACGTAGTGTACCTTTCATCCCGAAAAAAGGATTCCCGAGGGATGGAAAAAAATATTTTACGAGAGCGGGAAAAAGCCAGTTTTAAATTTAAAAAAAATGTAAATAGACTTAAACTGGACATAATACAATAGTTAAGGTATTTTCATCAATACCCCTAACTCAAACGGACCTTGTATCGAACCTTAGCACGTATATCAGGTATTTTGTATAATATTTTGTCCAAAATCGTGCAAAAACACAAGAGGTTAAACATTTATTTGATTTTGTACTTTAATTCAACAGTACACACAAAAATAAGTACAACAAAAATTTTGGTTTGTACGTAACTATAATGCAACGATTACAAAAATGATAACAGTAATCGTCTAATCGGGTGAAAAAATTGCGATTAAATTTTTTATAGTCACGAATGTTAAAGCCGGTAGCCCCATCAGTCACCCACATAAAATATTACGCGTTTTGAATTTTTTGTAAAGTGTTTGTAGTAAGTCGATGTTTTATCTCTATAACACATTTTTGTTTGCGTTTTTTATACAAGTAAGTATACGGGCATTTTCCCGGTACATATTTACACTTCCAACACAAACTTGAATGTTGCTAACTATCCTCTCCTATGGAGCTTTGGCTTACCTCTCTCTCTCCTCTCTTTCTCTCTAAAATACTTTTTTTTATTTTTTATTTAAGGTTATCTTGAAAAAACAGGATTTAGTCTGAGGTATTTATAAAAACCTCTCAGAAATACGCTCATTATTAAGCTAATAGCAGTCCATTACTCAGTTATCAGAACATACTCGTAAACGTACATACAAATATTTTTTGTTTTTGTCTTCATTGCATAAACATACGTAACATAATATTATATCTGCATCGTCAACTCCGACCTTAAAAAACTCATTAACAAATTAAGATCCAAAACATATAAAAAACCCACGCAGTCATGATCATGACTAAGTAAATCATTATGATAACGCTAAAAATGTCAATAAGGAACTAACGTTACCCTAAAACGCGATGCAACCAGTAAGCAAAACGTCAAAGTTTCAAAAATGTTGGTACTAATTTTAATCTTATTTTATGTAGATAGAGTTTATTTTTGATTGGTATTACGTTTAAGGAAAGATGAGCACATAGATTACGTAATAGACGCGATTCAAAATTCATGGTCACGGCTATGTATGTTCAAAAAATCAGCTGTACTCTTATAGCAATGATTGTATAATTTGATGCTGTGCAGATTGTTTTTTTATTCGTTCGTATTTTTCTGTAATAGTAAACAATGTGTTAGTAGGTACCTTTTAGCTGATATTTGGCTATTTCCCTCTCAGGTCTTTGTGGGGGAAGGGTTACAATTTCTTTTATTGGTCATACAACGGGGGTTTCTAGTGGGGAGTTTTGGAGGATTGCGGAGGAATGTGCACAAAGAGATGATCCTCCGACCAGGTTGCCTGAGAAGGGCCGGAGAAAACTATTGTTCTGATATCTATCGGTAAACCGTCTCCCTTTTCAATTAATACATTTGTTTTACTATGTTGTATTTTTGTAATCCGTCATTTTGT
The DNA here is from genome assembly GCA_963859945.1 of Euplagia quadripunctaria. Taxonomy (NCBI): domain Eukaryota; kingdom Metazoa; phylum Arthropoda; class Insecta; order Lepidoptera; family Erebidae; genus Euplagia; species Euplagia quadripunctaria. The sequence goes on along the minus strand of OY982563.1, from coordinate 4,215,608 downwards.
GTGAGATGTGTGAAGTTATTATTACTATTATTATTATATGTATGGCATTCCTAGAAAATGTGTATAATGCCTAAAATCGACAGGAAATGTGTAAAATATTTTTTTGTTATACTAATTTCCTAGGAAGTCTACCCGTCTCCTACACAGCACTCGGATATGTCCTAAATTCGAGATGTCGAATCGCGTCGGTCAGTAAACGCAGCGATGGAGCGAGTGGGATGTGGTGTGGTGTCATTCGCTTGTGTGTTCGTGTTGATAAAAATATCGCAAATCGGACATGGATTCAAAAATTGATTTTGCAAGAAGGGTTAGCTAGCTCATAAAAATGTTTATATGCTTCAAAATTAAAATGTTGTTTAATTCTAACTGCTTCTCTGTAAAAAGAAGTAAGGTAAGGTACATAAACAAACAAACATGTACAATCTTAGGAAGATTCTACTTTTTATAATGTGACCTGATTATCGTACCTAAATAGTAATTAATAACAAGGTGAGCTTTAGTGAATAAGAAATTAAATTGAAATGGCGGTAGCGCAATGGATAAGGAGTCGGACTTGCGATGGTTGGGGTTCGGGTTCGAACCCCACCCAGTGCACCACCGAAGTGAACTCACTCCTAAAACAAGCATTTAGCTTAGTTGGAGGGGTTAACAATAACACTAGTAATGTGTGACCCACATTACTCGTAACTAGTAATCTTCTTTTAAAAAGAAAATACTATCCTTTAAACTACTCATGTCTATGATGGTCCATGATACATCCAATATTCTTAAAATAAAAAACAAAATAATAATACTACGTTAACGCATATATATTATTAGCATTGAACTTGGCCCCCATGGAACCCGTAGTTACTAAATAGTTTAGTTTCTGTTGGTTAAATGGCGTAAATAACATTTAATTGTGAATAAAGGAACAGACTCATATATTTTAGGAGCTAATTCAAAATCGAAATTGGTAATTATGTGTTTTAATTATTCCAATTGTCATGCATGATATTTATTTGAAATGTCTGATCTCTGCTTGCAAGCTTCCTCTTCAAGTATAAGCTCATATCTTTAAATATTAAACGACAAAATAATATTAAACGTGCACTATCAGACATGATCCCTCTATCCTTCTAAAGTCGATTACATGCGCTGTAATGGAGTAAACATGTAGCAATACATGTTTGTAAAAATATCGAAAAAAAAAATATGCTCTGCTATGCTGTATTTACTAAATATCCGCACAAATAAGATACTTAATAACTTGAATTGAATTTAATAAATAACAAATGATTACAATGTAAATCATTTTGTACAACGAAATACAATTATCCAAAACATTTGCCATCGCATTCACCACAAAAACATCCATTATACAACACGTGTACCTACATTATCTGATTCCCGATTCCCTTTAAAATGAGGCGTCGGCCTCGCCAAAGGGATCGTTGCTATAGGAACCACAGAATTGCCAGGTCTCAATTTAACACAGGATTATTGATCAGAAGGATCAAAATGTTCTGTGAATGAGTAAACATTTCCAGTTTACTAATAGATTGAGTTTAAATGTTGGCAGTTTTGATAGAATTCAATTACCTTTCCTTTTCATAGTAGAGATCAGAGACAGTCTTGGGGGTTAAATGCGTGCTTTCGTGAGTTACAGAAAAAAAAAAAACAGTCAGTCGTAGGACTGCACGTCAGAAGTGAAAACATAACTTCACAATGTATTTGCATATATATACACACACACATCTGTGTATATATAATCAGGTTAAAAATAAAAAGTATGTATACATAAGGTACACTGGCAGTTCTGCGCTTCTGGCCGCTCACAAATGTTTGAATTTCGAATGTTATATTTTTTTAAATAGAAGAAACTCGGCTCCGTCTTACGAATTTTCGATCAGGTCACGTGTCCTGACGCGAGTTTAACTTTTTTTACCCATCCCAAAAAGTGCACAACGCCGCTAAAGAAATTTTCACTTCATAAAATTAAATTGTCTTATAAGAAATTCTTAGTAGTTTTCTGAGGATGGAGGAAATACATCTCTCTAGCCAAACTAGTTGAATAAAAATTGCTACATGAGTATCAATACTAGCAAGAGGGCTTTAGAAAAAGCTGATCGAGTCCTCTAAGATTAGGACCTTATATGATTATCACCGGACTGTAGGAGTAGTTATTTTGTCTTTTAATTAATTTAACAACAAGTATACGTTCTCTTACGGTATAAGTTTATTGTATTTTTAAAACTAAACCTGTTTTTTCACGGAAATGGATCTATGTTCATAAATAAAACATAGGTAATCTGTTATTTGTGCAGTTTGAGGAAGTTTATTCACCTCTTTAAAGTCTCCTAAAAACTCAAATAAATAAAATATTTTTAATAACAAATTTGATGTATCAAATTTTATTTGTATTAAGAATTAGAGTATCATCGAGATTTTTATACGAACTCCAGCTGTGCGTCTCAGTTTTACACACGTTAAATTTGTAAGATTACTCCAGTATTATCGGCCTTCGTATCGTGTAACGTTCCATAATAAACGGGATGTGTAGCTCAAAAGGGGTCGTCCATTAATCACGTGACGTTTTTCAGCGTCTTTTTGGATCCCCCTCCTTCCTGGTGATACATGGAGAGGTTTTAGACAAACCCCACAAAAATCACATGTATTTTTTTACGTACAAAGTATCTTAAAAATATTCCGAATATTATCTGTAAATAAAGATATGCCTACCTAATCTAGTGCTAGAAAATTAAGCACTGTGATAAAAAGGTCGACATTACGGTTGAAGATTGTTTCTGATTGCCATAAAAATAATAAAGGAAAGTTGTAATCAGATGAAAATCACAGACTTACTGGCGACTGACAAGCGGCGGACGGGGAAACCATTGCCTGATAACTGCGAGTCAGGGTCACGCGCCATTTTTCGGTTTAGAAATTGCGCGTTTTAAAAAAAAAATACATGTGATATCTCACTAATCCCGCTTGTGATATTTCGTGAATTTTTCTGAACCCCCTTCCCCCCCCCTTCCTTTCAAACTTCACGTAATGGACGACCCCAAAGGAACTTCTCATATCGAAGTGGTAAAACCCGAGCTTTCCTTGTTCAAACAAACAGTCTTTGAAACTTTTCAGTTTTATAATTTTGATACAGATGTACAAACACATTTATTTGGTGGGAGAGCCATGCTTCGGCACATATGGGCCGGCTCGACCGGAGTGATACCACGGCCTCACAAAAAACCGGTAGTGAAGCATTGCTTGCATTGCTTTTCGCCGCGTGAGTGAGGTTACCGGAGGGCTAAACTCTTCCCTCTCCCCCGCTCTCCCCTCTTCCCGCTCTTCCCCCTCTCCCACCCTCTTCCCCTACTGCCACCTTAAAAGCCGGCAACGCACTTGTAACTCTTGAGTTGCAGGTGCCCATGGACGGTGGTAGTCATTTACCATCAGGTGACCCATCTACTCGTTTGCCCCCTATACCATAAAAAAAACAAACTGCTGTTAATTTAAAAAAATAATGACTGCGATGATGCAACGGTGTTTCATAATCAACACGTAAAAATGTTTTTCATCTGTTCAAAATAGCTTTATGTGTTGTTGGGTGGTCTTTACACTTTAAACCACTTGCTAAAAATATATGCAATATGTTTGCTAAAATTGTATTTCCTATCGACTCACGTATGTTTTGTTGATATTTTTCGTGATAAATAGCAGTCTAAAATCTTGTGCGGGGGTCGGTGATAATACTCGGTGATTCCGTAAAAAAATTAAACTACTCGTCAAAAACGGACGTGCACGACTAGCTTTAACTAAATCCTTTCAATTATTAATAACTAGCAGCGCCCCGCGGTTTCAGCCGCGTAAGTCCCGATCCTGTGGGAATATCGGGATAAAATCCTATGCGTTAATCCAGGTCTCCAGCTATCTACATACCTAGTTTCATCGCATTCGGTTCAATGGTTTTTGCGTAAAAGAGTAACAAAGATCCATCCATCCATCCATCCATCCATCCATCCATCCAAACTGTCACACTTATAATATTAGTGTAGTGGGATTTAAATCTTTAATAGTAGTACTTTGAAATGTACGTACTTTGAAATGTACTTACCTTTTAAATATAGGTCTAATCAATAATAATTGATAACAATATAGCTTCGTTGAAGGCAGGAAAAAAACAGGACAAGTGCGAATCTGACTCGCGCACCGAGGGTTCCGTAAGCAAACAAACTTGTATGAAGATAGTACGTCCATCTCGGGAATCAATTCTCGAAGATTTTTGCCCGTCTTTTCCGAAAGACAAATTTAATTTTGCGGTCCTAAAAATACTCTGCCATACATCAATGTACGACAAAGTCACAACCGCAAAATATAAGTTCGTAATCACATAATAATTTTTTTTATGTGATACTGTCTGCTCCCGGCGGTATCACCCGCATAGGTCCCGATGCCGTGGGAATATCGGGATAAAAATTAGCCTATATGTTAATCCAGGTTTCCATGCCATGCCTAGTTTCATCGCATTCGGTTCAGTGGTTTTTGCGTGAAAGAGTAACAAACATCCATACATCCACACATCCATATATCCTCACAAACTTTCACGTTTATAATATTACTAGGATAAAAACCAATTAAAGACTATCGGATATTTTATCCTTTACATGTGCTGTCAGACCTTGATTCTTACCAAACTTCATGATTCTAAGTCAATGGGAAGTACTCTATAGGTTTTGATTTAACGGTCGTATCTTTTGATTGCGTTGACTAGCTTGATTTTCGTTTTTCTTTTCAGCTTCAACGGTCCGCTGACATAAGTAGTTGATGTTAATTTCAATTTGATGCCTCCACGGGTTCCTGAGGAAAATTGTCTTGACAGACAGACAACATAATGCTCCTATAAGAGTCCCTTTTTTTCCTTTTGAGGAACGGAACCTTAAAATACCTTATTTTCATATAGACTTTTCGGGATACAACTGCACAGTCCCCCGCTAGTATCCGCTTTTGGTGTGCTATGTCTATTAAGTGATACAACCTAGGATTGTATTTTATTACAAACAACAAGCTTACAAAAAGCCTACAGTTTTACATGGTAAGAAGTTACCGTTTGTCAAGGAATACCAAGAGTATGTCACTCGTATGTTGATAACATTACCCGTTGGCCTTAAGCCTGACAGTTTCCAGGGAAAAAACAAGTCAAGTCAAGCAATCGACTATGGCAGCAGCTTAACATGATGTTGGGGTTGATTTGCTCTTAATGGTAATAAAAACTTTTAAGATAAGAATCTTGTGAAATGTAGAAGGATGATGTGGCGGAACGGGTGTTATGTATCTCCGACACCACAGGAGAATCCTTAGACTAGGCTAGATGATTGTGCGCGTTGACCGGGACACCCCCGTGGGATTTGGAGGCGGAAGTGCTCGCCGAAGTATATAGGCTAACGGCTAAGTTTCGGGTGGGAAGCGACAGTCGACTCCCGCTCGAAAAGGTACGCGAATGGCGTGAGGCTACTCGCAGAGCCACCATGGCTCGTTGGTCGTCCTGGCTGGAGGCTCCACGTGCTGGCTTTGCCGCCATAGAGGCACTCCAGCCAGTCATCATCGAGTGGGCAGGGCGGCAGCACGAGACCTTTTCCTTCCGACTGACGCAGATTCTTTCCGGGCACCGGAATTGAGTTCCGCCTGTCACCACTAAAAATTCATCTCGCAGAAGGAGGCGGCGAAATGGATCCGGAGGACGACCTCCATTTGGACTTAATTCACCGCCGGTGAACCGGGCGGCGGAGACATGCTTTCCAGCGCCTCATGCCGCCATGAGTGTGGCCTATCCTCCTATTTTGGGCGCAGTATGGCAGTTGTTAAGCTGTATATATACTAACCATCGCGAGAACTTTCATTGCGCGATACAGTATTAGTAGTTACTATGTAGTTCAGCTTGTCTTCGCTGGCGCTGGAGTATGATTTTGTTGGAGAATAGAATAGAGGAGAGCTAATATCGAATGATAAGGGCAATTAGGCAGGTACTAATAAAAATCTTTTTTTTAAATAACTACGTGAACTTTACAAACCATAAAAATATATAAACTCCCTTCATTTGAAAAGAGTCGGGGCCACGAAGGGAGCTCATTACTAAATATTTAAAAACATGATGAGCTAGGTAAATATCGAGCTTATGAATGCTCTAAAACAGTATAAATCAATAACTAGGAAAACCTTCTAACTCGTGTAAAAGCGTAATTCATTTATTTAAAGAGAGTTAATCATAATAATAGACTTGATCGATATTAACAGAGAATTATTTGACCTTTACCGAAAAACTGAAAGTCCCTGAATAATCAAAGTGACTTTAGACTATTTCACAAATGTTCATATTAGATCCCAGAGAGAAGCACAATTATATATTTTAAAGAATTTGTTTTGTTTTAGTTGAACTCGCTTAGCTCTGGAACTAGGTACTACTCGAATTTAAAAAAGTCTTTTTGCATTCGATAGTTCAATTCTTAAAGAAGGTTTTCGGCTATTTAACATAAACCTAGGTTCCTTTAGAGTTAAGCACTGCCGTGGTAATCGAGATACCAGTAAGTCGAGAGACGCCTCTTCTTGACTAAGGCCACGTTCAGATGACGGACGTTGAACGCTCATTTTGCTAACGCGCGTTGACGCGCAACAACAAGAACACGCATTTTGTTCAAGTCGTTCACATGCTTACACGCGTTTTCATCCGGCAACATGTGATTCAACATGTGATTTAAATAAAAGAATTCGGCCTTTTCGATGTAATAACAGTCTGTATACTATTTTTCACACGGCATGAGTACGGCGACACTTCATTTCATACATTTCCCACTGTTTATTTTTGTATAGAATAAAAATATGAAAACAATAAAAAACTCGAATTGATAGAAAAATAAAAACCTGTTTTTCTTTTTAACAAATACATAACTCAAACTAAAATCCGACAACACACATTCAATGCCCGAGAAACGTTCACCATATCATCTGAACACTATTATGAAATCCAACGCGCGTTTGACGCGCGGCCAACGTCCGTCATCTGAGAACTATCTATGCTGCTATTACACCTTACTGTGGCACTGCAGGGACCATCTAGTGTTTATATATATATATTATGTTAACTTGACTTGAAATATAAATATCATACCTACATATAAATAATTCTGGAAATAAATAATATGCTAGGCCCATATGAGGGGAAATATAAAGGGCTAATTTCATGATTAGTGAGAGGATTTGGGAAAAGTGGTGATGAAATAGTAATAATGCTATTATTGATAACCCTTTTAACATTATTTTTAAGTTTATTAAAAATACAAATGTGCAGTTTACTATTTATTTAGTGCCCCGCAGTTCTACACCAGCCAGCGCTTCAACTTCAACCCTCTCTTTTTTTGCTTTAATCTTTGCAGTCTATGTATGTGTATAGTCTTAACATAAGCTGTACCTATATGTTATTATTTGCATTTGCGCTATTATTTGCTTCTCTTCTGTTACCGTCAACTACGTGCCAGAACTTCAGAGCTAACAAAATTATCTAGCTTGCACTGTTAGCTCACCGGTCATCGTCAACTATGTGTCCATACTTGTGAATGAACTAACTACTGTAGAAACTAGGAGTATTACTGGCGTGCGCTGCGTAAACCAATAGAGTTGTATAAAACAATGTATTACGGAGTTATTCCTCTTAACACATTTACATATTGTATTACAATATAGCAAAGCCATATATATCTAATTTCTAAGATTAACACAATAACGAGAAAATGTAGGCAAATATGCTTACTACCCGTGCGAAGCCGGGGCGGGTTGCTAGTAAATAATAAAGATCTATTAACATATTTATAATAATCCGTCCGTTTGGTGTGGGACATTAAATTTATTATAAACTCAAATGTCCGTAAGTGGTTCCATCCGCATCATCGATTAGTCCAGTTTACTTTTCAATACTTTAGTCTATATATTGCTTTAATTTTTAATCACCAGGAAAGCTTTCTGTTCACGTAAAAGAGAATATAGAAATATTTTATTACAATGTACGCGGGATACTGTAGGTTTTTAGGTGGACGTGAGCCGCTGACGCTGGAAAAAACCTTTAACATTCAATAGGACAAAGGTATTGGAGGTTGGAGGACAAAATTACTGGTTTGTCAAAGCTCTTTAATATATGGAAATTAACGCGTTGGTGACATTTTTGGTGTTAAAAATGTCATCAGTATCGGTAATCATTAATTTTTAAATTGACTGTCTTCTAAATGTTAAGTCTACTGAAAAAATCTTTGTCGCCGCGGCCAAAAAGTATTTCATGTGATCGCTTTGTTCTCAATCGCGCAAGGAAAGTTTTCTGTTTGAGCTGATGGATTACCCTTGAGGAATCAGCTAGCGTTATCAGAGGTAGTTCTTGGAAATAATACTCAGCCAAATTTGGAGCTGAAACTAACACAGCCGTATTCAGGAGTGTCAGTGAATTATTATCATTTGAAAAAAGCTATATTTTGCTTAAGTACCTAGTGCTTTTCGTTACAATCGTGTAATAAGATTTTTTAAACTACAAACCAAGAGTAAAAGGCAATCAAGGTAAATTATTTTTGAATATATATTCTAGGAAGTCTCTTATTAGGTTTAATGTTTATTTGTAATTTGAAAAAATCACGCAGCATATCATATAGATGTTATCGCTGTAGAGTGCGTGGATCGCGTTATCTGCGATTGCAATTATAGCGTGTGTCGTGTGCGTTTACTAGGTATATGTTAGTAGATAAACACATTGAATGGTGACGTTATTCTTGGTATGTTCGCCCTTAATCATTTTTGTCCATTTTGTTTGAGAATGGAGGCATCTATAGGTACATAAGTAGGTAAAGACAGTTCAGTAGCTTTTTCTCCACCGTTAGTCAACCGATATTAATATTTTTGTTTAGTAGCTGTTGAAGTACTTAAGCGTTATCAATAAAAAAATTGGATTTAGTTTTTTCAGATACTTTCGACAGAGTTTTATTGTTTCTGTCATTATTTTATTGATAACTAGCAGCGCCCCGCAGTTTCACCCGCGTAAGTCCCGATCCCGTGGGAATATCGGGATAAAAAGTAGCCTATGCGTTAATCCAGGTCTCGAGCTTTCTACATACCAAGTTTCATCGCAATAAATTCAGCAGTTTTGGCGTGAAAGAGTAACAAACATCCATACATACATCCATACATCCTCACAAACTTTCATGTTTTGCTTCTCGACTTCATGCAACTGATATATTTCTTAACAAAATGAACAAAAATTTCGTTGACGCCTAACGAACTTGTTATAAATTCCACAACACTACAGGCACTCAAAAGAGGCACATCACAGTTTAGTGAACCTAAGCTAAACTAGCTCAAACAAGAGGAAATAAAAGTACGCGCTATAAAGGTTTACAAGCTCATTACTATATAGTATAAGATCAACAGTTGGGCCGTGACCCGTCTTTTATGGTGATTTAACCCGGTTCAGAGTTTCTTGGCTTATGATGAACAGACATCATCCTCCGTGCCCCTATCATTTTAACTCTCACGTGATTGGAAAGAGACTTTATGAAGGCAATCAGTGCTGCAGTCTTTAAATTTCATAAAAAGATGCTACAGAAATGTCAGACAACTTACTTTTTATTGTATCTTATTACTTTAAACGAGCAGTTCTTGTATGTATGTTATTTATGTATTTGTATTTCGGGTGTCTCGGAAACGGCTCTAACGATTTTGACGAAATTTTGTACACAGATACACTTTTGCATTTTAAGTTCAACTGCATAGTTGTATTTCCTGTAAAAACGCAATTTTCCAAAGAAAATAATATTTTAAAGAAATGTCGATTTTACAAAGGCTATCGAACTTCGGTCTCCCAGGTACTAACTATATAATCTAAGTCTTTTTATTTTTTATCCTCTTTTATTAATTTTAACTTTCATTCATATTTTAAATAATATGATTAGCAATTTTATTTACTTCCTCGTACTTCTATAACATCGCATCTGGATGTACTAACCATACTCGAAACTATTATTGGTCAACAATATTTATCAACACAAAACTCTATTCACCCTAAGATGAGGTTCGCATTTGAAATGAAGATAGATAGGTCGCTGTCCTTAATATTAAAGTAACCGTGAGATCAGATGGGTCCTTGTCACACTGTGCATACCACAAGCCTACTCATACAGATAGTAACCTACAAGCCACGTCTCATCGTCATCCCCGATACATGTAATCTGTTATGAGTTCACTCAAGAACAGAGCTTACGATCTGTGTGAACATTTAGAGCGAGAGCTGGATCATATTGAAGAGGTATTCAACATTATAGCTAAAAATATATTAATATGCATATATGTATATATATTTAAGTATGTGTTTTTACTGCTTGTTTTAAGTTAAAAAACTAATATTGTGTATGGGGGTCCTGTTGCTCTAAAATACAGGCTTCGGCCTAGTTTAGACAACAGATCTCCCACAAATTACTTGGAACGCCTTGATTTTAAATGTTTTTTTTTAACTATAATAAGCTGTAATTTGTGGAGATAAATAAATACATTTTTATTATTATTATTCAGAGTAACGGCAATAGTGAGTGGAAGACGGAAACAACTGACAATAAGATGCAAGCATCCAGAGGTGAACAGATAACCAGCCCACATGCCCTATAACAAGACGTCAAGGGAATAACGGATAAGATCAGCTCCATGTTAAAGAAATACTCCTTTCCGACTATATACCCACCAGGCATACACGTTCACAACATCGTAGGTACACCACCGAAGGATATCTTACCGGTACAAACTGGTAAGTAAAATAATAATAAACAAAGCAGCCTGTGACCACGGCCAATGCAACCTGGTCGAAACATCAGAAAATTCAAAGGTAATATTGTATATAATATTGTTTAATAAAGGTGTATAATTATATAACACACAAAACTCGTCGACGCAGTCCTAATTGGCGAGGTGACTGACTTCTTACTCGAATCTTCTAACTTCAATTTGGTCCTTCGACCTGAATTCTTTATAGGTATTTGTCGGATAGTTTTGTTGAAGGACCAAAATGTTCAAACATCTTCTCGGGCAGCTGTAAAATGAAATATGATCACTGACCGATAAAATATTGTCTTTTTCCTCAAACACAAAACACATGCAGTTTTTTTACTTATATGTTATGACATACATTATGTACAACGCCAATACGACATGTAATTACAACGCCAAAATTGTAGCGGTTTATCTACATATGTAAATATGTTATATGTTATATTCGTTTATTCAAAATCGTAAATCTTATAAAGTTTTTACCAATCATTTAAATTTTTTTTTAAATTTAAAAATCAATATATGTTTGTTCCTATTTTATACGCTGCCGTACCCTTCGTCCGATCATCATGAAATTTCATACACGTTGCCAGGGATACAGAGAAGGACATACCCTTAATAAAATTACCCCTTTAATAAAATTAGGTTTACGCGAGCGAACCTACGGGTAAAAGCTAGCCATATATAGATAAACACTGACTATTAAATTAAATTAGAATTTAATAATATTAAGCTATGGCTAAAAGTTACATATTAACCTGTACATGTTTTTTAAACACTTTGGCTAACTATCCGTAGTTAATCGAAATATAACCCGTTAAAGAAAATATTTATCATGATAAATATTTTCTTTACTAATTGTTTGTTTGTTAATCAACCTAGTATAGGTTTAACTAACTAGTGTGGCGACACAGTGCTTAATATATTGTATATGTATGAACATTAGTCACCGTCGGAGTATGAAATCGGAACTATGATAGAAACCTTTGATGTTAACTGATTAAACATCAAAGGTCATCATTAAACATCGAAGTAGCTCCTTTTTTGTCATTATTTTTGTAGATGTATTATATTTTAAACTTTATTTTAAGATTTTCTTCTAAATACTAAACATTGGATATGGACTTTTATTGATACATTATATTTTATATTTTAGAACAACTACGTAATCTACGTATTGGAACAGGCAACTAGCTTCACGACTGACTTAGTCTGAATAACTACTATTCTTGACTATTCAAAAATTCTTATAATTGGTTCAATTAAAATAAAAGATTTTGATTTGATTTGATTTGAAGCAAGCTCAAGACGGCGTTCTAAGGGTCTCTGAATTAGAGGGGTCAAGGCCCCCGTACTTAATGACAGGATTGCATGTTACCCGGATCAGCCCGGATGCCGGAACAACAGCTGTTCCCGTACCAAGTGGTTGCAGGTTCGAACCTCACCCAGTGCACTACCGACGTGAACCCACTCTTAACACAAGCATTTCGCTTAGCTAGAGCAAGAATACAAGTAATGTGTGACCTACGTTGCTTGTATTCTTTAAAATATATATACATATACCGCACAAACCATTGTCCATCCATGGTATTCGTATTGGCATAGTGCTCTGTTTCCGTATATAGACTCATAGGTGGTCCATTATGCGTTCGGATAAGCTGACTAGTTGAGCCAGCCTAGCTCCTTCCAGAAGCACAGAAGCCTGCTGGGGCGTTCACAGGCTTTTGGGAGCGACCTCGATACTTACCCGTTGTGTGGCCACTCCCTCACACTCCAGGATAACGAGGGCGGCCGTTTCCTCCACGGTGAGACATGCTCTGCATAGAGAACTATCTGTCGCATTGGGGGTGAATAGGTGCCGGTTTAGGGCCAAGTGGCCCGTAATGATTCCTACAACTATTCTGATGTCAAGTCGGTTAAGACTGAGCAGTCTGCAAGTTAAACGTGGTGAGACCTCCGTCAGTACCAGTTTAGACTGCCTGCAGCCGGGTGTGTCGGGCCTTTTTTTTTCGTTTACTACCCAGTAAAGAGTAAATTTGAGCTTTCCTACCTTTAAATCTTTACCTATTTTGCCTCGTTAGGTGCAACGCCTCTAAATATCTGACAACAAAAATATGTTGTAACTGATTTTAATACTTGAAATCTTTGTGTATGTACTTGGAAAAAATCTTTTAATGGTTACCCGAGTATTAAATATGAAATTCAGCTTTTATACTATGACGAAAATAGAATTACAATTTATTACAATTTAAAGGTGTCTGGCGCGGGCTTGCAATCACACAAAGTGTCTGCCAATGTATGCGTGACTTCTAATATCATGCTTAAGATAATATAAAAAAATTGCTTTATACTGCGAATGTAGGTCTCAATTTTTTGCAGCTTTGGTACCTCATAGCTGCCATAGCAAAATTATAAATCTATGATATAATCTTTATACTCGGCGACCGTTCGTATCTCGGTTGGGTACATAAACTGAGAAACTTTCAGCGTTTATAAAATGACGAAGGTCTGGCGATCGCGGGCTCTAACTCCAACATAATATAATAATAGCATTTAATGGATTTATTACTAAATATACAACAATATTAAATGTTATTTTTATCATCTGATGTACCATTTCTTTGTCCATAACTGAATCTCTACCTACTAAAAAATAAAAGTTTTTACATTTTGGTCAAGTGACTATTTGCTGTCTATACTACCCACAGTAACTATAAAATAGAAATATTAAATAAAATGGCACATATAAACAAAATAATTTATGCGTTTACGTCATAGAATATTTTCATGTGAATTCTTTGGTAAAGTATTCTTACAGATAATATTGTACAAAAATATGAATCTGCACAGTATATCAAAATAACATCCGAACGATATTGAAGTAAATGGATTGAATAACTTTTCTGCAGAGGCAAAGGTTCGAATCCCACATGGCACAATTATTTATACAATTTACAGATTTATACGATTTACAGATAATACAATCACTGTTGTGTTTTTTTAAACAAGAAAAGAGTCATTTATTTTCTTGTTTACAAAAAAAAATTCATTAATATACCAAAAGTTGGTTTAGAAATTCGTTGGTTTATACCCCCCAGCCCTCTCTCTCCCATTCCGCCACCTCATTTGCAGACATCACGTCCTCGCAGAAGGAGGCGATGAAGTTCCGTGCACTCTCGCTCCAGGCCATAGACAGAATCACAGTTGGGAGCGAGAGACTACCCGCAGCACCGACTACCACGACGAGATCACTGCACTGGCTAGCCCAGGCCGTGCATTCCGTCAGTGTGTGATCACAATGGTGGCACCGTGACACACGTACTTGCCGAACCAACCATGTCCAGAAAGCACCTGTGTCATCCGGAAAGTGAGCGACGGGTCTTACCGCCGCGAGTTCGGCTCGGTGTGCCTCTACTTCGCGAGGTACTGGCTACTCGTCTAGATCCAGCGCATTCTTACGCCAGTGATACTGCAACGTAAGGAGTTCTGCGTCCAAATCCCAGAGCGTGGATCCGGCAAATAGGCTAGAGAACTCGCGAACGGTACTCAACCCACCATTATTGTAATTAAAGTATACTGTTATCGTATATGTAAAACTACAATCTCAGTAATTACTTAAATAAATGATTCATAAATGTTATTCGATTCCCACACAGGACAAATAATTGTGATGAGCATGATCATTTGTTCTGTGTCTGGGTGTAATTTATCTATATATGTATATATAGTTAGTAATATATAAGTTGAGAGAGGTGTCTTAAAATATTATAAATGTAAATCTCTAATATAAAGGTTCACATTAGATATGTCATTTATTTCCGCGGTCAAAGGCTAATCAGTCAGTTTGTTTGTTCATTAGGAATTTATGAACTTGATTCTCATACGTAGCAATCCTATCGGCCGTTGTTTATCTGTTGACCTTGATAGTTGTTTGTTAGCTCTTCCGCTTCTATGTAACTCGAAATCGATCCATTTACTTCCAAACTACCAATATGACCCAAACTACGAATGCCGAATGAGTATAGTTTTCCCCTTGTATAACTTAATTCGTAGCTATATATATAAAATGTTCATTATTTACTTCTCAGCAGGGAGAGCAAAAATTATTAACAATATATTAATATTCCCTTTAATAATTTTCTATTTTTCGTTATTTATGACTTGCAGTATATGCAATATTGCGGTTGTTATAATTATGTACTTATACGGGAATTAACGCGATCACGAAAAGATATTACATACCTCTGAATTGCCTGACGTTTCGACCAGGTTGCACTGGCCGTAGTCACAGGCTGACTGGCTCAGCGGTGCACGCCCTCCGTCGTCGAGATCGTGAGCTAGAAGGTTCTTCATCCACCCGCACATTTTCGATATTTTTAATATTTTGATTTCGCCATGTACCGTCACATACTATACTAACAGTGTCCCTATTCTCTAAGCAAACCGATGTGCCCCTATCCTGGTGTTCACCCGACTGCGCATAAAAGCGAGGTGGCATGTTTTTATCACTGGATTCCACGCTGTTGATAATTTGAAACCATCTTCCCGATTGAAAGTTTTGTGTTTTTTAATTTCAATCGCTTCACGTACAACTCTTGAGTAAAAGTGACGTTCCGTGGAGAGGACTAGCGTACGGTGAAACTCAATCCAGTGATTGGTGCCCGCTTCGAGTGCATGTTCTGCAATCGCTGATTTGCTAATCTGTCGGTTCTTCACAGCAGCGATGTGTTCTTTGACCCTTTCAGCAATAGTCCGCTTTGTTTGGCCTATGTAAGAACTACCGCAGCTGCAGTTTATTTTGTAGACACCTGGAGTTTGTAAAGGCAAGACATCCTTTGGTGTGCCCACGATGTTTTGAACTTTTATGCCTGGTGTGTACACTGTCGGAATGGAGTATTTCTTTAACACGGAGCCGATCTTATCCGCTACTCCTTTGACATATGGCATATAGGATGGTTGTCTGTTCACCTCCGGATAGTCGGTCGCTTCCGTGTTCCATTCACCTGATATCCGTTACTTTTGAGTACCTCCTGAACATGATCCAGCTCTCGCTCCAAATGTTCAGGGTCACAAAGATCGTATGCTCTGTTCTTGAGTAAAGTCATAACAGATTGCAGGTGTCGGGGATGATGATGAGACGTGGCGTGTAGGTATCTATCGGTATGAGTAGGCTTGCGGTACACACAGTGCGACAAGGACCCATCTGATCTCGCGGTTACTTTGACATCTAAAAATGACAACGACCTATCCACCTCCACTTCATATGTGAACCTTATCTTGGGGTGAATAGAGTTGAGATGATGATGATCTACTTCCTGTTTATCGTCGCGTTAATTCCCGTATAAGTACATAATTATATCATGGAACGCGAAAGTTTAAAAGTTAGTGTTGCGGTTGTCGTTTAAAACTGGCAGTTCCTAACAAATTTGTTACTCTGCCTTATTTTTATCCAAGGATCGGACGTGTTATATCCCTGGGAAAGCTATAAAACAGTATTAAAATATTTAAGGATATAAAATGTAGTTTTTAATTTAATTTGCGATAGTACAAATACGTGTTAACGTACTGCACGCGTCAAATGCACTGACAGCAGCGCAAATTGACTATGTGAATTTTCATTGATTTGAATTGTGCCACAGTGAAATGGTGAACTGGCATGTAGACACAATACGAGTATTTATAATAATCAAACACTTCGGTATTTAAAAAAAATGTAAAAATTACTACTTCAGTTATTTATAGCTGTGTATTTTATAAAGACTATTCGTGTATTAAATATTGTATACTATCTCCATTCTGTTTCTTACGCTCTCCTTCTTGTGTAAAATTTGTTGTACATGAAAACTTGTACATATTTCAAGAGTTTTATTCTCTTTCCGTCCTGACTGACCGCCATTTTTTTTATGAGTACGAACTTATTTGAATAAGTAAGCAGCTTTTTAAGTTTACAAAATCAGTATTCCGGCTCTGTCATCCCATCTTTGACACATCAACACATGTTGTCATAAATATGTTCGTCAACACAAACCAAAAGACTCCAAACTTTTATTGGAGCATTTGTTGGCAGCTATTAAAAAGTTCCAGTATTATCCATCTCTCGACTGACTCGACTCTATCCAACCCTTGTCACTCTTGTACCGTATGTACGTATGGAACTCTTTAAAACAAACCAAATAAACGGAAACTCAAAGGGCTGTAGAGTAGCTTTGCTACGAATATTCGGCAAATATTCGGTATACGCCTACTTTCATACTATTTGGCCAATACCAAATACTACGGGTTTTTTGTTAGTGGCTCCTGTGAGTAGTTGAATCGGTGCGGGTAGGCCTCTAATGACGTATACTGTCCAGATCGGCAGTATACTGAAGAACGGTCTGATGTCAGCAATAAGGCGTGAGAGTGTGTATAAAACTTGTTTATTTGTTGTAGTCTGATAATATAATTGGTGAAAGAAAACAATTTTTTATTTTTTTTGTACTCTCTTTTTTTTATTCTCTCAATAAAATACTCATACACAATTAACTTCCATAATGTGAAAAAATAACATCTGTCCATGCATTCGAATCGTAATAAAAATTTAGCAGTGGAAGATTGTGCTGTAGAGAACGAATATATTTGAATTTTCCGGCAATAGTTGCCTATTGCCGAAAATTCGATCGAATTCGAAAACTGAGTTTTATCCTTCGATGTCTCGATATGGGCTATGCTTTCTGTGCAGAATACGAGGAGTATTCTGTAGAGAAAGAAGAGAGAGAGAGAGAGAGAGAATTCTGTAGCGCTTATGACGTAAACGAATTATGTAGCAATCAATAGTAGAAGATAGATGCACTTGGGTGGCTCATTGCGGAAGGCGTTAAAACAGTGGAAAGTGGACACAAGAAACACAGTTACTATTTCACGCAAAAACTACTGAACCGATTACGATGAAACTTGGTATGTAGATAGCTGGAGACCTGAATTACCGCATAGGCTTTTTATCCCGATATTCCCATGGCACCGGGACTTACACTGGTGAAACGGGGGGGGCGCAGCTGGTGTGTAATAATAAAAAGATATGGGTGTTTATTTGTGATCCTGGAAGTCATAGTACTAGATATATTATGCTTATTTTGGGTATAGAAAGCGCTGTGTAATATGCCCTAGCATATTAATATTATCTCTATCTACCTTTAGAACTTATTATAATATCAACAAAAAAAAACTTGACTATTGTATTGCCATGCGTCAATCAATCAATTTATACTCGCTAAGTTTCAAACCAAGACAACAAATTTTAGAATTAGGTAAAATATGACTTTTAAGACGTGTTTACATTATTGGGTCCGCGTTATTTCAATACAAAGTGCGGCAAAACAACACGCGTTCTTTTATTCATCACGCGTGTGCGATTTCTTGTTTCAGTAGAACAAGTGTATTAATTTAGAGAAACAGAGATAGAAATCATTTCTTCTCTTCTTTTCTCCATCACGATACCTAAGTACTAGACCATTTTTTATTGTGTTGTTGTGGTGTCATGGCGTAAGCGAATGTACCGATTTTTTTTTGTGTTTGAAAGGTGACTTGGTGGTGAAGTTATTCTCAGCTATATTCCATGAAAATCTGTTCAGCCGTTCGAAAACCATCAGCTCTTTTCTAATCATTGAAAGAATTGTGGAGTAGAGAGATTTAAATTGATTGATTCATCTCTTTATTGTACACCTTTTAACCAACAAACATTATATTATTTTGATCCAGCTTATATTAGCTTAGATTATAAACGTTTACATCCTCATCCTCCGCGCCTTTTGCCAACTAAGTTGGGATCGGCTTTCAGTCTAACTACGATACGGCCGAACGCTTATATTTTACGTGAAGCGACTGCCATCAGACCTCCACAACCCAAGTATCGGGTGATATCGAAGTTCTGTAAATAGACCAAGTTGTCGGACTATTTAGGGCTCCAAATACCCGTAACGAATGCCACAGATGTTCGTTTACCTACCGGGACCGACAGCTTAACGTGCCCAGTTCGAAAATCCAGAGGATGATATCAGCTTTAGCAATATAAGTGACTAACAGCTGCTAACACAAAACAGTTGCTAAAAAAAGTAATGCATGAATTAATTGTATTCGTTATGAGACTTTTGCAGCCCCTTTTAAAAAACTAAAATTGCACAAGGCCGATCGAATTGAGCTAAAAAATCTTTGAGTCATTCTCAAATTGTTTCAAATCTATTCGTTCGAGGTGTACGTGATATATAGAGAATCAAGATCACGATTTAGAACGACTGTAATTTGTATTATTTGAAAAATACTACAATAATGTAATCGATATTGGTCACCATTTATGTTATAAAATATTTAAAAAATATCATTTGGTAGAAATAAATGTTACACGACATTTAAAACCCATAAACTACTAAATGATAGACCAAAACACATCAAAGCTGCCCTAAAAATACCACAGAATCAGAGCTCCGATCCCAGGGCTGTATTCACCTGACATGATTCGAACGGCCTTCAGGTAAAGATTTAGCCGCCATTGAAAGCGAATTGAAAAGAGCTCGTAATAAGCGACTCGGGCGGCAGCTAGGTAGGGGGAAGAAGGATGTCACTATCGCAACGAGCCCGCGCGAGCGATCGCCATGACTACCGAGACCCGGCGTCGAGTGCGCCCCTGGGCAGCCTTGCAATGGTGTGAGGAGGGCAATAGCCTTGACTACTTGCAAGTCGCTATCAATTCTCGTGTTTTTGACGGCGGTGACGTTCTAAACGCCGCGCTTTCTGCTAATGTATGGAGATGTTTTATTTTTCAAGGTCGCCATATTTGTTTTTCTACCTGTGTAACTGCACAGTAGTGTTTTCTGTAGCGTTTTCGGGTAATATAGTAGATGTTGGGTTAAATATGAATTATTATATTCGTATTTTAGATTAAAGCATTTATATCCAATTCTATGTTTTTTGCAATGTTTATATAGGTGTATTAGTTGTAACGGTACTCTTATATTAGTAGTAGGTATAATCAGCTTATTGTAAATATACCTATATATAGGTATATAATATATATATATATATATTTTTACTGAGACAGGAGGTATCCATTTTTTGAAGTGAAAACTTCTTTAGGCACGTTTGCGTACTTTTGCCATGGGGAAAAAGCACTGAACTCGTGACCGTCATGCTAATAATACATATATTATATAGATCCATTAGAGGGCGCTAATCTAAACATTGAGTTCTGTCAGCTCCTTTTTAATTAATGTCACCAACCTGCTAATGTGACGTTTTAAGTTTGTCGTTTCGTTTAAGTTTTCACTTCTGTCGGCAGTCCCATGACTGCCTATTTTTATTAATTTAAAACTATCTATTCTGCATGCGTTGATTGAGATATTCTGCGTGTGCCTATAAATTATAGTGTTTCTCCGAAAAAACGATCTGCTATTGATACAACCACACCGGTCTAAACTTAGGGCGGTAAACTCCGCCCTAAGCTTTGACCGGTGTGGTTGTGTTTATAAATATTTTTAAATGTTAAATCTTTTTAAAAGTACCTAAGTAAAATATTTATGAGTAAAATTTAATGCATCAGAAATAAAAATCTTAATAACATCATCAGAAAAAATCGTCTATTACCAATTGATAATAAAATGGTATCTTTATAACAAATTTTGAAGACGTTATTTCATATAACATGTAATTCATCTGTTAATTAATTAACACCATTCTCACTCACAATCTTTTAAACTTGAAACGCAACTTATTAAAAAAAATTAATCATCAAACTTTATTAATAATTTTTTATCACTGAGATGAAAAACAAGCATACAGTCTTCTTTAAAGTGAGTGGACGCTTAAACTACCATGGGAGTGTCATACTAATGTTGCCGCTCTAAAAAAAAATACTTCTCTCTTTGAAAAACTACATGATAATTACTTTAACCAAATCTCTTTTCTGTGTTATTCTTTTTGTCGAAGAAAAGAAAGTTTGAGAGATTGGATATTTCTCTAAATAACAGTACCGATTATATACCTAGTTATAAACATGGCTGTTAGGTGCATTACATAATATGTACAATGAAAATTGGCTATGGGCTTCAATATCAGTGTAACTTAAACCTAATCGAAACTATTTGAGGTATTTTAAAAGGAAAATTTGGTTCATAGAATGTTGGTCTCGATAATATTGTCTTCAACATGCAAAAGATCGTCAAGTTCGTTTTAAGGTAAATCTATACTAATATTATAAAGCTGAAGAGTTTGTTTGTTTGCTTGAACGTGCTAATCTCAGGAATTACTGGTTTGAATTAAAAAATTATTTTAGTGTTGGATAGCTCATTTATCGAGGAAGGCTATAGGCTATGTAACATCACGCTACAACCAATATGAGCGGAGCAGTGATCATAAACGGAGGTGATACTACGGGAACGGCTAGTGTTAGATATTCTATTAAAAAAAACATTATAGGTACATAATGTTCTTTAATTATTAAATGTTATTTTTAATTGGTAGGAAATTTCTACAGAGCAGCTGCTGCGAACACATAAGAAAATGGAAGAAAATAATAACATAAAAAAGGGGCTCCCCCTTTTGCTTCTGTAATTTTCTTCCTATAGTTAAAACGGAAATCGAAAAAAATATTATTAATGCTGGTGACGGTGAATGTGATTCATCAAGGAGGTATTGACAGTGACGAAGAGTCTGATGTCTTTGGAATCCAACCATGGGTGTAGTAATGAAGTAGATAAAAATGTTAAATTAAGTAGAAAATTTAAATTCTGATTTTGATGATTCATAATTGTTAAATAACATTATAATCTTTGATGGTTTTCTTTCCTCGATTTAGTAGCATGCTTTGACTTGGACTAAATTCTATTTATTATTCTGACACATTATTAATGTAAAGCGCGGTGTAAGCCGACGCTCGGTGAGTCATGAGTGATACGCTTGTGGCAAATGAGTTGCTGGCGTTCTTGCAGCAGAAGCTGGACGTGATGAACGAGGTGTCCGCCATCCAGATCTGTGTGAGTAACTTCAGTGAGGATGACATTGCTGCTGCCAAGCAGCTGGTATTCCAGTTGCTTAATAAAAGTGGCCAGATGGTGTCTCGCCGGCGTGACGGGACAAAGAAAAGTGTTCAAGACATCATCACGCTGCTGAAGGAGCCTGATCCTGACGTCGTGCCCACGTTTGTGGCGAAGGACTTACATAAGTTACCTCCCGTCACTTTCGACCACGTTGATGTTACTGCTCTGCTGAAGGGCATTGTCTTGTTAAAGGCAGGTTTAGCAGATGTACAGAAGAAGCTGGAGGCATCCCAGATCACTGTTGCGGACTTGCGCACTGAATTAGAAGAGGTGCGCAAGTCTGTGCCAATAACTAGGTCACCGGTGCGTGTAAGTAATATAAACATGCGCCGCGGTGCAGGCCTCGATACATCAGCTACGAGCTACGCGTCAGCAGTTTTGTCGCCGATACCGATTGCAGAGTCTGCATTGTGCGCCGCAAGCGCGTCGCAGCTCCCCGTCCGCCCCCGCAGCTCCTCCCCGCAGCGCTGTGAGAACTACGCAACCTGCTGACCCAATGGTCACTGCGAGCACCCCTGCTGCTCTACCTGCTAAGCCCTTGCCTATAAAAGCAAAGATTCGGGCTGATGAAGAAGGTTTCGTGACTGTGCAAAGAAGGAAGCACCAATCGCGAAAGACTAAGAACTGCTGTGGAAAGGCCCCAGTGGACCCTAACGTAAAGGTGCGTGCCGCTGCACCGAACACCCCGGTATACATCTCTCGCCTACACTTCGATCTTTTCAGCCTCAGTGGTGTACCACTGAGGCTGAAAAGATCGCCAAGTACGTGCGCCAGAAGCTTAATTACACGCTGAGAGTGCAGCTGCTTGAGTCGCGCCGCAACGTCAACTTCAAGGCGTTCGTGGTGCGAGTACCCAATTGTTATCTGCACCAGGTGTTGGATGAAAGCTTTTGGCCGCAAGGTGCACACACATACACAACACACTCACAGCTGTTTATTATGTTGCATGTTTTACATTACTCATACCTATGAATATGACAGTAAAATAGAATTAGGTTAAAGAAAATCGTCGTCGAAACAAAATGCGGGAGCCCTGGTACCCATAACACAAATTTGATCTTACTTTGGGTACCGGTGTTCAACAAGTTGTACAAATTACCGTTATTTGTTTATGTGTTTTACCAGTATGTGTCTTTTGTTGCAATAAACAATTTATTTATTTATTTACCATCCATGCAAATTTTTGACCTCCGATGCAAGAAGGAGGGGTATTATAAGTGCTACGTGCGTATCTGTGAGTCTGTGTGTCTGTGCCATCATAGTTCCTAAGCGAATTGATCGTTCAAAGATCATCAACTCTTTTCTAATCCTTGAAGGGATGTGAGTAACTTCTACCAGTCTGATTAATTTGAAATGTATTATCTTGTGACTTCAATGATATTACAGTAACATAATAACATGGTGGAACCTTAACTTTATGCTGCAACCTCACCTGAAATCAGCAGGATACAGAACTCCTCATTAAACTATTTTTGCCACGGGGGCATTTTAAATGTTTGGTTAATACTTGCCCCCATTTGCCATTGGCTACTTTTTATCGCAAGTATGCAATAGAAGACTTAAGACTTATTTGAGGAGTAACAGATCAAGGCGTATTAACTCCGTCAATATAACTTTTGAGATAAAGGCATAATCGTTATGTACTTTTGTTTTTTTTTAATATAATAAAAAGTAATACATTTTGATGCGTCATAATTTGACATGAATTAGAAGGTTTAAAAAAATTAAAATTCCGTTTCGTACTATCTCATTTCGGTGGACGGATTTAAGACGCTTTGATCTGTTACTCCTCATTTAATAGATTATTTTTTTACATTTACGAATTTACACGGGTATGACTAGACTTAGTGTTGGAATAAAAGAACGCAATTGAGGCATCTCTAGATCAGATTTGATCAGTGATTTTGGGAGATGGGAGAGCCATGCTTTAGCGCGTATGAGGCGGCTCGACTGGAGTGATACCTTGGGTCACACAGAACCAACCCCCCTCTTGTCCTCATCCCACTCCCAACCTTCTTTTATTCCACCCTTAAAGGCCGGCAACGCGCTTGGGACTCTTGAGTTGCAAGTGTCCATGGGTGGCGGTATCAGGTGACCCGTCTGCTCTTTTCCCTATTCCATTAAAAAAAGATATTATTCGGGCTTTAAATGAAAAAAAAATGGCCTGTTCTTTTTATTTGTATACTATTAGGTAGGTAGTATTAGGTATATGTAAAAATCTATAGATGAAAAAACAATTCAGCACCGACTTTGTTATTAGCAGGTAGATCAGTCGGGCCTGGCAGTGGCAGCAAGGACAATCCCTTACCCGATCACCGGGTTAGAAAAGGCGGTACGCGTATCTTGCGAGCATTTCTCGAAACGTTACTTTGTTCTACACTAAGTGGACGAAGTCATCTGATATGGTTGCCAGGACCTGCCACTGGTTGATACCTTAAACGCGGTGTCACGTGTCTCACTGCAAAACGGTCTGAAGTCGGTGTACTCTATGTATTATGGTGCGGTATAGGTACTCTTGGTTCGACTCCAACAATCGCTTCGTCGCGTTTTAGGCAGATGGCATCCAAAGGTTTCCGCCGGTCGAAAGGTGAGTTTAGAAAATGCTTCATTTCCTTAGTCATATAGTTGTTACGAGTATGCATCATTCCATGGACTATTAGGTATTTTACTCTATTGCTATGAGGTAGGTAACTGTTTTCACCAAAACTCGAGATTGCGTGTACAAAAGCGTAGCACCTATATCTAGAAGGTGAAACCTAAAATGGCTCCTCGGAAGCCCTATAACAATCTTTGACTATTAAATTCGAGCCATTCTCGCCCTTACTGCTTCATCGTAGAATATATTATCGCTCGTAATGGAATTGCGTCGAATATCAGATTATTGGGCACGTACACTATAAATGCGACTGAAAATGGTTGTATAAAATTTTAGCTATTCAATGCCGCCTGACTAAGACCATCGGATAAATACTGTTATAAGTAGCAAGCAATATATATCGTTATTTTAGATGCCGTTTTCGATGGCAGCAACGTAAGCATCGTCATAATGGGGAACAAAACTGGACTAGCGTGAATTTCAGTGCGTGTCTCGAGTCAGTTTTCCCCAATATCAGACTACACGGCCTCAATTTTCAACGCTTATGCCTCTATAAGTTATTCCGCCCTGCATACGATGCGTAGACCTTTGAATTTTCTTTATAAGGCCTATTTTTTGTTGCCAATAAAGCTTTAAGACTTTCTTTTTCATCGTATCCATTTTACTTTGATTTTTTGACGATGCTTACTAGTGCTCTTTGAAATACAATGAAAGTAAATGATGGAATAGGATGACTGGTTAGAAGCAGACGTGCAGGAAAGGTATAATTAATGCCTCCATTTCTATAAAAAAAATCTTTACAACGCTCAACCTTGTTAACACAATTAAAATACATACTTTAACCCAACAGAAGACGTTGTTACTTCTAGTATGGTGTTGTGTTTATACTGGTATACGTAGGCCACCATCATAGTGAAGGAATCAGCGTTGGGAACGATTTTACCTTATCTACTATTAGTCATACTGGGGTAACGTGAAAGAAGTCGTTTGAGACTTGTGGTGTTCTTTGCCGTGTAGCACAGAGTCATTTTAGGGTTATTTCCTGTACTTAAAATATCTTAATTAATATGTACAAGATTTGACAATAGCATATTATGACGTCATACTTTGTTTCATACTTGCTTTTGACGTTTCAAAACATGAAAATATATATTTTTTGAATTATTTCAACAAGAGCTAATGGCGCCACAACATCTTTAGGGTGACAATTAGCAAGGTCACCTTGCTCAAGCATTCGATAACGGATTGGTAAATCCATCATTCATGTCATAAAATTTTAGTCTTTAATATTATATTCTTAAGTTATTTCAAATATTTAGTATCACTATATCAAAGGTGGAGGCTATTGAAACGTTTTGGCCACAAATTACAAGGATCGTAGAAACAAAAAATCATTGACTAAAAAATAAAAGAGAAGAGTCAAGTATCAAGTAATAAGACATACAGAGAAAAGAAGACAGCATAATAATAAAAAAGTTCCTGTGACCTATCGGCTCCATTTACATAGGTATCCCAGATATGTGAATATATAAAACGTAACAGCAAGTATTTTTAGAAAAGTAGACTTCTCCCGGACTACGAAATGTTTTCATAGTTGCGTGGCTACTTTACAGAGAGTAAAGAAATAACCAGCAGACACAACTCATAACACTCAATGCATGACAGTTGGTGAAGTGACAAGCCTTAGCTAAAGAGAAGCCTTTGTTTAGCAATGAACGTCCGCAGAATTAGCAGACACAAAGTGCGGTCGGACTCAGAATAACTAACTGAAAATCCTACAAATATTTATCAGTTGACCATTTACCTGCTGTACTGCCGAAACTAGGTACTATTTATAAAACTTATTTATGAACGTATTAAAAATTTATTTAATTTTAATGTTACTTATAAATTACATACTTTTTTAAGCCTAACATTTTTTGCATAGGCATAATTTATTACATACATGTTCACAATATAAAACAATATCGATCAATGACCCGAATGAGCTTTAAAAGCAGAAAAAATAGGCTCACAATACCAATATATAACATACCACGACTACCCCCAAACTTACTCCACGAAAAACGGAAAAAAAACAAGTTCATGTTTTTGGCGGCTTGCTTTATCGGCGGCACACTTCACGTCTATGCGCCTCTCGGGGGCCGGGGATGAAACTGGCGCGACGAACCTCCTTACCTCATCCTACGTCACACACCTCACCCCGATTCCCAGTAGCCTCAAGTCTGATGGTACTGTATTTGACAAAATGCTCTAGTTACAATCACAGAACTTAACACAAAACGACAGAATACCTTTGACCTTTGAAAATATGAACTTTAATTTTTTCAGCTCAAAATTCAGATATTAAAGCGATGACTAAAGACGGCATGATTTATCAAACTAAGGTACAAAGTCATTTTGGAGATATTTTTCTTGTGCCCTAAAAGTCTGTGCTTAATTTAATTTGGCACTGAGGAGTGAGTAGTGAAAAAGTATATTTAAACCTAAAATAGGTCCTTGAAAATCACCTCAAAAATACTTGCAATATCCAGGGACATAA
This sequence comes from Euplagia quadripunctaria, assembly GCA_963859945.1. NCBI lineage: Eukaryota > Metazoa > Arthropoda > Insecta > Lepidoptera > Erebidae > Euplagia > Euplagia quadripunctaria. The sequence goes on along the minus strand of OY982563.1, from coordinate 4,188,583 downwards.
TAATATTTATTACACATTTACTATGGGTTCTTGAACACGGATGAACATACATAGATGCTTTTGTTTCTTTGTTGTATATATTTGTTATATGCTCACTCCAGTATAACACTGAAGTGATAGACACGCGCCCTAAATAAATATAGTATATTTTAAAGGTTATGTAACAGGGGCTGAACCTTCCACTGCTAATCTGAGTATTATATATGTATATGCTAAGAATTTCGTGACAGTAAAAACCAATAACAATTTTCTAGACTTGACAAGGGATTGCACGCAAACATAAGAACCAACAATATGGGTAAGGCTTATTTTTTTTTAATCTGTTGTTAGAAGCACAACTGCACTTCAGTGATAACAGCACATCTCCATAAATATAACAATTTTATAACTTTGCGATGAATGTGACTAACTTGTTAATGTTAAACGTAATAAACAGTCCCATATAATAATATTAAAAAGTATCTTATACTAGATAAATAACTTTTTTAAATCGGATTTCTTTTATTTAGCCTGTGGGAGTGTGGTGGTGATTAGTCTTCATCTCAACATACACAAAAGTACAAGAAGGATGACAATATCTCAAAAAATCATCGACTTATTATTAAGAAAATCGATTTACTTTTAATTTGCCATGTATGTGTTTATAAATGTCTATTGTATGCTGAACCACAGCTTATTACAGAAATAATCCCAGAATTAGAAAACCGACTTATTTCACACTTTGAAGCAATGCCAAACTATTATCTTATCTGTGGCAATGCATTGTTTTTCTTTTAAGAATAATGTCTAGTTTATGCTAGACTAGCAGCGCCCCGCGGTTTTACCTGCGTAAGTCCCGATCCTGTGAGAATATCGAGATAATAAGTAGCCTATGCGTTAATCCAGGTCTCCAGCTATCTACATACCAAGTTTCATCGCAATCGGTCCAGTGGTTTTTGCGTGAAAGAGTAACAAACATCTATCCATCCATCCATCCAAACTATCACATTTATAATATTAGTGGGGTTATAGACACACACTCTTATCTTATTACTTTATGGTGACATTGGCTACTTTAAATTGACTTATAGTATTGCACATATTACTGGAACATCATTGGTATAATAGCCTTCAAAGGCTTCTGATATTGCAGTGGTAAATAGTTTCTTTGTGTTCACCATGGCAATTGTCCCCCACATTGTCTAACATTACCATTGTATTGTCAATAGCACAAATATCGAAATTACTATTACAACTATGGTAAAACAACAGCATTACTTGATAACAAAGCTATACATAAAAAATGTTACAAGTGTGTTCTTGACATTAACATTGTAGCAAATACTGCAGCGAAGCGTGGAGCGTAAACAAGAGACATTGTTTCAAATTAAACAGAATGAAACTTCTTTCAAATTGTCGTATATTTTCTAGAACAGAAATAAATTAATTGATAGTGCTATCTTTAGTATTTGAAAATAGGGCGAGATCTTTTGAATAACTATTGTCGTCTTTTTTTGATATTGTCTTGAGCTAGCGGTGATGATTATGATTATGGTCTATTTGATTAATTATTTTTTTGGGTTGCGGCCCAAAGATTGATGTTGGTGAAAACTTTTATTGTGCGATACAGCATCGACAATTACCAAGTAATTGGCAAGTATACGAACAGGTTTAGTCCAAATACCTGTAACGTGGGTGAAACCGCGGGGACATAAAAATAGTCAATATTTAACTAAAATTAGTACAAAGAAATGAATACGAACATCTATTAAAATTAATGAAGACTTTCGACATATCAAAATACTCAAATATTAACTTCATTACTGATGAGAATAAGGCCTCTTTATGTAAAAAAATAAGTAAATCGTTGTTTTTAACCGACTTTACAATAGGAGGTTATTAACCGACTTCAAAATTTGTGCGATATGGACTAATACGTGTAAGTGAAATACCGATACGAGCTATGGGTTTGGTTCCAAAGAGAAAACATCTCGAAACCTTCATCAAATTGTAGAGCGCGCGTTAGAAAATCCGAATGACCGTAACCAAACTGGTCTCACAGTAAAAATTCGCCCCGAGAACTAAATATTAATAAGATTGAAGTGCCATTACATATGAGCTACGAGAGCGATTATTATAACAACATATATAAATGACAAACTAATTAATGATTGTACCAGTAGATTTGCTAAGTAAATGCAGCATTTTTTCGTAGATCTTGGGGTTTTTTAAACAACTTTAATAAAATAGGTATTTTAATGCAGGCATTTTAACGGTTTTATTGTAAAGAAACATTTTATTCTTGCAGATAATGTAGTAGTAGCTAAAAATAAGTAGTTGAGTACCAGTCATCATTAATTTGACTGCACGGATGGCGCAATGGTTTAAGTGGTCACTTCGCCGCTACGCCGCGCCGTGTGTTGTGGATTCAAATCCCACACAGAACAAAAATGTGTGTGATCCACAAATAGTTGTCCTGAGTCCGGGTGTTCTTTGTGTCCGTTGTTTGAATGTTTGTGAAGCCCCCCGCAACACAGGAATATTCCCAATGCGGGAGTTGTCTTTTTTTAAAACAGTTTTTTTTTCAAGATTTTAGTTTTTATTTAGTTACTTCATGTTCCTAATTCTATTTAGTTCTTTTTTCATGATGTACTCTACTAGTCAAGCTCTCTCATTTAATATCAAAATTAAGGGGGTTGTAAAAAAATATGTAATCCGCCATTTTGGATCCGCATCTTGGTTTTATAATGATACTGAATACACATAATTGTGTTACCATCAGATCAAAAGATGTGTATTAAATTTCAGATCAATTGGTCAACAGGAATGGGATAAAATTTTAATTACTAGATTTGACCCAGAAGAGATACAATACAAAGAAGGCAAGCAAAATAAAATCGTTTAAAAATGTTGGGATCTAACATGAATTAAGTGTCATGGCCTTGCCATTGATGATTATGGCAAGGCCATGACTTTGCCTAAATTTATAACTGCAGTTTCGAGTGTTGTAAGTACGGTAAGACCATATTCAGATGACGGGCGTAGAATGCGCGTTTTGCTAACGCACGGTGACGCGCGTCAACAAGAAAACGCATTTTGTTCAAGTCGTTCACATGCTAACGCGCGTTTTGATGTGATTCGACGCGGTGTCAACGCCTACAATGTTGAAGCAAGCTTTGAGATCATCCGGTTTGCCGTACATTCGTTTTTAACGCGACAATACATGATTTTAGGCCATTTAAGTAAAAGTCCGTATAGCATTTTTCACATACCATGCGTTCGGTGACACATCATTTCATACATTTCACGCAGTTTATTTTAAATGTTGTGTTGTGTTAATTTAAAAAAAAAATTAACTCGAATTGATAGAGAAATAAAAATCCGTTTTATTTTCTATTTTTATGGCAATTTTCAACGAATACAGAACTCGAACTAAACTGCGACAACGCGCGTTTAACGTTTGTCATCTGAACGCAGTCTTATAGCCCAGTTTGAGCGGTAATATATCGTCACCTTAACTACGAATGTTAACGTACTTACAGATATTGGCACATTCATACTGATTGAAGCGTCATCGAATAGAACTAATACCACATCAGGCAACTCTCCTTTGTCCAGTTGATCATGCCATAGTGGAGGCAAAAGACAATAATAACGTAAAAAATATTTTGGCTTCAAAAAAAGGAGGTTAACAATTCGACAGATATATATATAATATTATTAGAACGTCAAAATATTCACAAATGATAACCTATTTATTGTCCAATACGCTTATTGCGGACATCAAGTCCGGATATCAAGTTTAGTTTTTCAACCATTTGCATCTGAGTCTCAGCTGCCCGAGCTTAAGACGGGTCGTGTGACGTGTTCGCGCCTCTATGATCTAGAAATTTACAGGGCGCACACAGCGCTCTACGATATGACCGCTTGGTGTCCATTCAAGGATTTTTCCTTTCTATTTTGATTAAGTTTTATAATCTTAGGCTTGGCTGGCAATGACCTCAAAATAAAATGTAGGCCTCTAATTCATTTGGGACCTACTTTTGATTTAATTTTTGTTGTTTAATTTAGTGTATAAATTAAAAATATGATTTTATAATATTTAGTTATTTTTTTGAAGTCCAAGTGTACCGATTTGTTGTTCCATTTAACGACCACGTTGCATGCACGACGTTGAACTTTGATCCCATCTGTCATCTATTTCTTCTAAAAACCATTACTAATCATGTGGCAAGGCGGGATATATAAAGTTCTCGTATCCATGGGAAGCTACAATAAATTTCAGAACGCATTAACTTAACTTTAGCCTTTACTTGATGGAAACCCAAACAATGGCAACAGCCTTGGCTAGACCTCAAGAAATTGCTATAAGTTGGGTATGCCAATACATTTAAAGGGATCCCACAAATTTGATCAGAACTTGGCTTATGAGTGCCAAGTATTGTCCAGAGTAATACAATGGAAATTAGTGCATCGAATCCATGAAATGTATTAACATCTCTATCAACAGAAACGGTCACAGTTTCCGAGCGTGAAGGCTCCTGTTAACAGAGTTATAGGGAGTTCGTTTCTACACAGTAAAGCAGTAGTTGGAAGTAGGGCTAAACCTACTTCCCAGTGGTCCCAGCATTCTACGGTGGAAATTCTGAAGCTATTGAGATATACACGCTGTGTTCTGCGAGGTAAGCAGCCCCCGCAAGTCGTTGGTCCCCGGCGTTGTTGGTTGGGTCAATGCGACGATCAGTTGGATCTGCAATGTGCTTAAGGGCGGTATTAAGCCCAAATAGTAAAAGGGAAAAGGCCCGTCAGAGGTCAATCCAAACGGAGTTTCTCAGAAAAACTCTGTATTCGACTCCTTCCTTCTATAAATCCATGCCTGTAGCCTTCCAAAGGAGAAAAGATTGAAATTGTATTGTTTCAGCGAGCCTATATGTACTGCTAACTTTGCAATAGCAAATCTCACAAATGTCTACCTGGGATCTGTAACACTTTTCTCCAGCATCCCAAAAACTATCCAAATCAGCTAATAACGCAACGCCTACCTGGTACGGTTAATATTACTTTAATTATTCCCAAAGTTTGAATAGTGTTAATTTGAATGGAACCTATATGTGCCAGGGTAACTACTAACTATACAATCGTATGATATATAACTTTTACAACTGATGTATGGATGACTTAACAGGCATTGTGTTAAAACTTTCTACTGATAATGTGAATATCAGATTAAACCTTCGCTCCAGACTGAAGTAGTCTTCACAGCACTTTGTTGTAAACTTTGTTGCAATATCTTTTGAGTTAATGTTGGGTATTAATGAATAGTAGGTATAGTATATAGTCTTAGCCAAATAGTAAAAAATATCGAGTATTTATTTATATATTATTGTATAAATACTGGTGTACGAAGGGATTCTGCAGTCACCCGCCTGCAGGTGGCTTAGCAGGCGGCGATGAAACCACTGCAACAAACCTACGATCTGTTTAGGTTACCCCGAGACCCCAGAAGGGTTTACGAGATGAACCCTAATTGATTGGTTTTGCATTCATTCTGCGCTCTATCGTCGCGCGCGCACTTTTATTTTCTTTTTCATAATTTATAGTTTGCTAAAAATATCTTATATTTGGTGAACTACGTTTATCTTAAGGATAGGTTGTAGGGATTTACGTATTTTATTGTAGGAGGTAGGAAACTGCCACGCCATATATTTTAAAAGTTCCTTGTCTTGCCACGATAGTGGTTAAATACGTTGCGGAAAAATAGCCCTTACAAATAATGATTAACTCAAATCTAATTTAGAATTTCCTTTTCATCTATATAGCCTAAAATTAGCATAATTAGAGCCTTAGGACTTATAAATCAACCGTTCTACGGTTTTTATTGCTTAGGTCAAAGATTTCCTTCCATTAATACCGAACGAAATTAATGTATAAAAAGTCGTACACGATATAATCGCAAAACTGCTGATAATATCTGCCCCATAATAAACGAATCGTATTATAGGTCTAAAAATACAAGGATTGCCTACTCGTGACTGCATGCATGCATGTAACCTTGGCATGTAAGTTTTCTATGCGGGCATGATATGCTTTTGATCAATACCTTTGTCTTTAAGTAGATTTAGAAAACAGTTGTTAAATTTTAATCTTGTTTATTTGATTAAATACTTCTTCGTCTTTAAAATAGACTTTAAACTCTTAGAAACACACCGTTCTCTTATAAACTGTCAATTTCCTATCAGAAAACTCGAAATAAAAACCTACCCCAGGATCGATCCCCAAACATAAAACTAGCGCTAATTTATGATACGACAAGGCACTCATAACAGTATTTACAATAGGTTAGGAGTCAAAATATCACACAGCCTGCTTGATGGCAAGGGTGCTGACTGGCAACTTAGCATGCTGTTGTAAGGATTCACGACACACCAAATGTGGGCATTGTCTACTCTCGCAGCCCTCGCTCCGTTCCCAAAGAGTTTTACTTGTGTTCCTCTTTGAATGCAGTGTTTTGTAGGGGGCAGCACTTAGCACTTTACAAATCTCGTTACTTCAAACTTCTCCGGGTAATAGTTAAGGGGTTTGTAAACATCTTCAATACGATTTTTTTTTTATTATTTTTTGGCTTCATAATATTCTGAAGATATTTCTATATTTTATAAAGGAAATTAATTATATCTCATAAACTCCAATCAAATAGTAGAAGGGCATTTTAATTAACGTCGAAGTTTAGTTCAAACAAATTACCGTTAATGAAACATTATTTTAATAAACTGCTTGTAAACTATATCCAACACGAATACATTCTAGGAACTTTGAGGAGTCAATGACTCTTTTATAGACAGATAAATCATCTGTACAGTTGTGGATTCGAGAAAAAATCTAAACACAATTTGTAATTGAACCGGTATCCTAAAGGGTTGAAGGTGTGAAGCCGTCTAGACGGACCAAAAGGACGGGTTTTGATAAGGGTGCCTTGGACGACCTTGAACTTTTGAACGGCTTTAACAAATGAGGCGACCCCCGCCTGATATATGTCTGCATGTAACAACGCGTTTTTCATATTTTATATAATGCTGTGAGTCGTATTGAGCGCTGTCAAAAATGGCTGGACTGACATTAAGACCGTTTAGATATCGTTAAAAGTAGGTCAATTTCACAAGCGTTCACATTAAAACCCATCCCAAAAATTTGGTATCTATCCAGCGTAACGAATAAATTCACGGACTACTGATCGACTCAAACAAAATACAACCAATTACTTATCGTGTCATGGCTAAAGGAATAGAAATTTCTATGTTTCACCGCCTTTTCAAACGAACTACATAATTGGTTTAGAACTATGGCGTAAAATAAAGATGGCGTATTCCCTTTGTGATCGACATATAAAATCACTACCGGACACTACAATAACAAGTGAGACCCGGCCCGGTACAGACGTACGAAAATAAGTTCAGCCAGTTCCTAAACAAAAAGAAACTGAAATAAACAAGGTCGGGAATCAACGCCGCCGTCGCCGCCGCCATAAAGACCGACGGCCGTCCTTGAAATTGGGGGGTTCTTACAAATTGGGTTATTACGGTGCGTGGGGGTGTGGGGGCGTCGGCGGGGAGGTATGTGGCACGAGCACGGGTGCGGTGGCGAGGCGCGGGGGGCGGGACGCGTCGCGTGGGCGTACCTCGGCTGCGCCACCCGCTCGCCCGGCACGCCTCTCCAGGAAGACTCCCGTCCCAGACTAGGGTTCCGGCGCCGATCATTATAATTACTCTCCAAGGTGAGCCGGGAGCTGTGCAACCCCACCGGCGGCCTAATCCGGCGAGCGCGCCTCCGCCGGGACCGGCCAGATATCCCCAACATAATATTACGAGCGCCAAACATTAAAAGCACTTAAACATTATCTGCCTATCCGAACGGTGCCAATTATGAAGCAAATTGAAAGCCTCTCCAACAATTTTGAGTGTGGGTACTGAGCTTTATTAAGGTTTTAAATTATACCCGGTTCGTAACTGACGAATGTAGCTTTATCTAAAAATATTCAAGTAAGTTTTCCAATCCTTTGTTCTAATTCGGCGCTTAGAATTTTACTCATTAGCGCTGGTGGCGTTTCAAAAGTTTGAGGACAAATTGTAGGTCGCCTTCATGCAGTACCTAGTTAGATAATGCGCCGTTAACTTCGAAGCTCTGAGGCGAGTGGTAGGGACGTAGATCTTGACGAAGCGACCAGTTTTAGCCTAGCTTTTGTAGGTTTTATTAAATCAAGAATAAAATAAATGGTTACGAACAAAGGTTGGCCTTTTTACATTCCATAAATTTGTAAGTTGGCCTGAAATGATTATGTCAATGTGAAGAAATATTATTACTTTTCTTTTTATTGCGATCACTGACGATCTGCAATAACATTCAAATGAGTATCTTCATACACTATTCATTTACTATTTATCGTAGGTATAAAGTTTAGCAGAGTAATGACAGCCATAACGCGATGGCAATCACTTTAAGTAACCGTTCTCAAGCATTTGCACATATTTGGTTGCACGTGTGACCTTTAGTTAAATTTGTAAAAAGTTGCGTTGAAGCGTGATAAATATTGAACTTTATTTGTTTATAGCAAGATCTACTATTATTTATTTTCAGTGTCATATTAAAGTAAACCATCTGTTACACTATTCATTAATCTATGTCGTATTACTTAAAATCTCGCTGTTTACAAAATGTACTCTAAACGAGATTAATTTACTGCAATTTTTAGCACATAATCATGTAGAACACTTTTCTAGGAAATTAAGAACTAAACCCCTAGAACAGTCTTTACGAAAATTTACCTGTCTTAACAATTCTTATATAAAAGAATTTAGGATGCTCTAAAAAAGTCTTCAATACGTCCTACCTATCATATTTGTAAGTTTCATAGACTATAACGACAGGGAGTCATTATTCAACGGAATATGGTTGATGCCTACCCTTGATTGCCCTTTTAGATACTTTCATTTCAAGGCTACAATGAGGAAGCTATAAAAGAAGTAATTAATATCACTCTAGTTAATCCCAAGACAAATGATCCGAATTCTTCATATCGTAATTACGCTGACGTCTTTCTTATCGTGTTTATCTTGGCTTCATCAATACATGTTCGTGTGGAGATCGTCTGGTGGTCAAATTTCGACCATCATTTTTATTTTCATCATTATCAGTTTTGACGCTATATTTAAATTTGTAACACATATTATTTAACATTTTTAGCTTTCTGCACTTTTTTTATACATAAACTTTACCTAAGTGTGCCTAATTCCACCCTCCTGCGTTTTCGAAATTTTCTCTTCGAAAGAAAGAGAGAAAGAATTCTCTTCACGTATTAATATATCACTACACCACTACATATTATAAAACAAAGTCCCCCGCCGCGTCTGTCTGTCTGTCTGTTCGCGATAAATTCAAATACTACTGAACGGATTTTCATGCGGTTTTCACCAGTAGGTAGAGCGATTCATGACGAAGGTTTATAATTTAAATAAGGTATATAATTTGTTAAGGTTTTGTGTAAATTGGTTGAAATATGATGATGATTGTTGAAGATGTCTCTGCTACCCGTGCGAAACCGGGGCGGATTGCTAATAGATATATAAATTATTATAAGGGGTGTTACAGATAGGTGTAATAAAACTTTAGGAGCGTTATTTGTAGCCGACAAATAGTTTCTTCAGCTTTTTTCTTCGGAATATGCTTTTCTTAGTGTAGATGCAAATTTCTAAACAACATATTAGGAATTTTCATTTACATTCCATCAACATGCTTAGTATTAATGACAGACCTCTCTCATACGAAATATTAGCTCTATCGGCCACTTTTCAAGTTCAATTGGTCAGATACAAAAAAAATATCTGTATTAAAGTAATTTTTAAATTATTTGCGGGGTCTACTATACGACTCTAAAATATGACCACACCTGTCTGTAAAGTAGTAACCGAGTAGGTTAGCACATTTTAAAGTTAAGTAATACTAGCCAGGTCAGTCTAGGATGGGTGACCATTCTTAACACATTGAGCCCCTCCGTGCCTCAGAGAACACGTTAAACCGTCGGTTCCTGGTGATATACAAACATCTGTGTTATTCGTTACGGGTAGTTGGAGCCCTAAAAAGTAAGACAAACTGGTCTAACTACAGAACTTCGATATCGCCTAGTACTTGGGTTGTGGAGGTCTGATGGCAGTCGCTTCACGTAAAATGTCAAAGTTCGTCCGTATCGTAGTTAGAATGAAAGCCAAATCCAACTTAGTTGGGAAAAGGCGCGGAGGATGATGACCTTTCTGCAACACCTACTGTAAACCTGAATCTTTGCAGGAACTTTAAAGAATGGCGGTAGCGTAATAGCTTAAGCGTCGGGCTTGCGAACCTCCTGTTAAGACTTCGAACCCCCTCCCACTATACTGCCGACGCGAACCCACTCCTGACACAAGAATTTGGCTTAACTGGAGGAGTTAACTAGAGTACTAGACGTATGCCAATTCCTACGTATTAGGTCATGAGTACCTAGTCCTTATTTTTATCGTGTGGAACCCCTTACGGGTCATCCCCTCACCTTACCTAACGGTGAAGTGGTGTGTCGGAACCGAACTGACTAAAACCAAATGATGTTCCATCAAGAGTGGGTTTAACACAAGGACCTGGTTATACCCTAAAAAGGAAGCCACCGGGAACCCCTGCAGACCTTGGGCGCCTGATGTCATTAGTAGTCTTTTATTAAAAGAAATAATCAAAACTGATCTCAATACAAGCAGAATAGGATTAAAGAACATCTGGTGTGGCTTGTCTTTTAATAATTGATGCAAGGTCAGTGAACTTTACAAACGTAATAGTCTGTTATTGTTGGGTTAAGCGCTAAACCTTTATCATTAATGTTCGGCCTTGAGAATGCATAAACATTAAGCATTAACATTGTTTTGGTTTGAGTACAATAATACCAAAACAATATTTTTGAAACGTACCAAGAATTTAATCATATTTTTGTCCATTTCATAAAAATAAGCGAATTTTGAAGCGGACGAAGCAAGCTCGTGAAGCGAACTTCATAAATGTCATATTGCAATAAATTGTCCTATGCACACTGTGTTGTGAAAAATATGTTATGAAAATAGTAATACGTTGAACTATCATTACGGAGTGCACGAACTCCACTATTTTTACGCTTTGTCATCATCATCATCATCTTGGGTTGTCGGTCTATTTGTATTCGGTAATAAATGATGATGTTGATATAAACAGTTATTCTGAAAACATCTTATGTTTATTAATTGTGGTATTGAGCAATTGTAAAATAACACAGTGTTTTTTACGAGAATAATTACACGAGCTAACGGTAATATGATAAAGAATTACAATTAAGTCTTAGTTAGAATAAAATAGAAAAGACACTTGTTCGCAGGAATAGAAATTTAACAGATCTGCATTAAAACTTTTTTGCTGCCTTAGTGAGAATCAATAATACTAAACACACTCAACTATCATGAACACTGTTTACACCATTCGATTACAAAGTATGAAGATAATAGATAATTAACCGCCAAGCATTCACTTGAATCCGACCCTCTTTGTAAAACAACATTTATACCAAGTTACGTTGAAATATTTAGCCAGTTATTTTTGTTTTCATAAACCAAACTTCAGGCGGAAAAATTGTAAATTGGCTTTATGCTACCCATGATATCATTAAAGATATTAGGTGCTCTGATGAGAGTCAAAAATTCTAAAAATGTAGGATAGAACTTTGTATAATACGACTTGCGGTCAGGTATCACACTAATATTGTAAAGGCGAAAGTTTGTGAGTGTGTGTGTGTATGTTTGGTACTTCTTCACGTGCAAACGGCTGAACCGATTGCGATAAAACTTGGTATGTACATAGCTGGAGACCTGGATTAACACATAGGCTACTTTTTATCCCAATATTTCCACGGGATCGGGACTTACGCGGGTGAAACCGCGGGGCACTACTAGTATAAAATATAGCTGTACCTACTTGCTAGCAGTTTGTAGTACCGAATTATGTTCTGAGACTGTATCACATTGGTTTAGAGTAGGAGCAGATTTTTGGGGCAAGCCTGGCGAAGAACTTGAAATAAATTGTTGATAAATGTCAGTAAACGTTAACCAAGAAAGAAAGAAAGAATTTACATTTATTCAGAACCCGCAACACACACGCACAAAATAAAATAAAATACAATAAAATCGAAAACGATTTTTGTACAGTGGTGCGAGCCTGAAACGTGCTTCTCAATTAGAAAATGTTCGTGTTGTACAAAAAATAACATTTTATTTCTATTGAAGAAGCTTTGACGGTTAGAAATCTACTATCATTTTACCAAGATTCTACTCCATTCATTACCAACAAAATTATTGACTTACCTAATATTAATTTTATTTAGTACGTCACGAACTACACACCAAACAAATCCACAAATACTACAAGATTAGATATACAGCTGGTAGCTATTATTCTGTCATTTAGAGATTAAAGAAACATATTTCAACGATATTATCACACATTCATACACATGTTTACACACTTTCCAACCAAAAATATCCTCTATATTCACGTCATATATATTTCGTAATTTACTAAATACTTCAATTATTTTATTCAAACATTTATTTATTGGCAACCCTCACGAAAGTTAGGTTAATTACTGTTTTGTGCGGTCTCATTGCTTCAATACAAACAAGGCGTTCTATACATTCTGATGGCACATTGCGATGACGCAATACTGCGACCGGCTGAAGGCCGATTATGCGTGAACATAGCCCTTAGCAACAAAGTGCGTCGCTTCACTACCAGAAACCACCATAACAAGACATCTACCTCTCAAGGTAAATGCACCAAACGTTCCTGCTAATAAGGGCGGCAGCGGGCCAAAGAAGCTCAATTTATACTGGACATGATTTTTAAAGAAGAATTCTGGCTTCAAAAATGGCCATTATTAATTAAATGTGGTTTGATGTTTGTCCCCTGCACAACTTCTACTACTGTCGATAATGTTGAGTTTATTGACCTCGCCATATGTTTAGCCAGTTTTAGTTTAGGTTCACGTGTTGGGTATTTACTGAGCGTCCGCAAGGGGCTTGAATTCATCGGCCTTTGATGCCGCATACGGCTATAATTTAGTTACATATAATAACGTCGTTCAGTAACTAGTTATTGGGTATAACTGTATAATGATTATATACGTTTTCGAATCTATTATTCTATAAATTATATAGTTAGTAAATTTTACCGAGCGCAATGTACTTACTGACTTTGTTAAGGCGTGGTTATAATATAAAAATGTTGCTACTTTTTTTACTGTCAGCTGTTGATTCTGAATGTCCTTGAAATGTCAATTATGAATAAGGTGACATAGGTTGAGAAATCTTCAAGAATTTTAAGGAGAAAGGAAAGGTCTATAGAAGACAGCGGTCAAACATGCATAACTAGTATTTTGTATTTTAACCTAACCTAAAATTTATCAATTATCCATATCACACTATCACACACCCGCTCACTCATGGACATACATCGCACATAAGTGGGACACACATTTTTTTATGAAACCTTTTGGTATCTAAGTTTTTAATATTCTCAATGTTGGAATTACTATTTATACCACTTTGAACAAAAAATGCGTATGCTAAGTATGAACAATACCCATTTACTTAACGAAGAGCCGTGATCGGAAACGTTATATGCCAGATACCAATATTAGACAAATATTGTAAAATAATCAATAAATATATTACTATAATTTTTACTGTTGAGTAGTGTGTGTGTGACAGAGAAGAAGATTCGGATAGGTTGGCGTTTCCACTTTTTTTTAAAAAAAAGTCGATACTGTCATCAATCGGAGGTTATCAACCTCTGATAGTTCATAAGAATGTCCCTTGCGATCTACGTGAACTGTATGTTTGAACTTTACTGTTTATTAAATCTCTGGTAAAAGACATATGTTAGGTGTCACAGATATCAAGACATCCCTTTTCCCTTTATTCTGTTCAAATTTAAATTGAAATATCGCTTATCAGAGCTTTCTTAAATTTCTTTATTTTATCAAAAAGCTAAGTATTATATAATTATGTATAAACGCATTTCTGAATTTAGAACCTACAACTAGACCATACGTTGGTTTATTTTAGGTAAGGATTAGCCATTTTCATATTCTGCAAAATTTTAATAAGTCTAGTAAACATGGTCAAACATATTTTTTGTTCCATTAATGTTTAATGTTTTTGTATGTAACTTTTCCTTTTTTTTATGGTATAGGGGGCAAACGAGCAGACGGCTCACCTGATGGTAAATGACTACCGCCGCCCATTGCCGGCCCAGTGCGTTGCCGGCTTTTAAGATGGGAGTAAGAGAAGAGGGGAAGAGGGAAGGGTTAGGGCCGGTAACTTCACACACTCGGCGAAAGGCAACACAAGCATTGCTTCATTGCTATTTTTCTGTGAGGCCATGGTATCACTCCGGTCGAGCCAGCCCATACGTGCCGAAGCATGGCTCTCCCACGATGAAATAATCCTTTTTCTCTACAACTAGTAATAAACCATTTTATTACATTAACCTTTACATATATTATTATAAATGATTAAGCTTACATACATACAGTCACCCCTGTATCCCCGAAGGGGTAGGCAGAGGCTTATTAAACACCCACATTTCGCCAACTTTAATTTGGTCCCATTCACGTAATAGGGGACAAGCCTATTGCGGGCAATCGGGCACTTTGGGAAAAATTAAAGATGAAAAAATTGGGAGAATTTTGAAAGGGAAAGGTAGGGAATGGAAGGAAAAGGATATTGTTTATACGGACGGAATAGAAATAGCTCGAGAAATTCTGGGCCGCATTCTTGTAAGTCGAACTGGCCAGATAGTCGATCTCTCAAACCATATCAGATATACTAACTTTTAAACTATGGCGTTCCATAAAATATAATTATTTAAACGGGAATTAAAGTAATCAACAGATAATATCCCTTTAAATAATTACATTTTAGATGCAAATCGGGACGGGACTTAATGGGGTAGTATTAAAAGGTAATTTTTTTGGAATATTCTTACACAGCTATATAGAACCAAACTAGGCATTGCTAGTGCTATGGGTTCTAGAACATACTAATACTTAAATACATTTTGTAAATACGAGTACATACATGTAATGTACCTTATATATAAAAATCCAATCAAGTACCTACGAAAGACATTTATGTGATCATGGTTAGACTCCACCCGTGGCCCGTGACCGTGATCGGTGCAAAGTGCAAATGTAAACCGATGAAGTTCCAATTTATACAACATTAATATGACATTACAAAAAATTACAATTATATTTGTATTCGAATCAGCTACTCATTGTAAATGCACTTTTAACCAAACTCTTGTTTAGATTTTTAATATAGATTGTTCCAAAAAAAAACTAACAACTAAGAAACTGTTCTGCAAAAAAGCACGGGTCAAACAATTACCTCAAAATTTAAAAAATGTGTATACAATACCCGTTTCAGGAAAACCGCAGCGGAGACCTTGTAATATGAATCACGTGAATCTTTATAAACTCAAGAGTGTTCTAGGAATGTCTGCTTTACATCACGGGGCAATTTAGTACAATGTATTAGGTAAAAAAATGCTAAGTGAGGGTTCTGGTACCAATTAATGCATGACGTACATTTTGTTTAAATATATATATTTTTTAGTTAATGCGCCATACCATCTACGTTTATTAATTATACAATCTACGGAATAATGTTTTTCTAAACGAATACTTGGCATGCCTAGTGATAAGCAGTCACTAATGACTAGGTATTGTAGTAGTACGTTTATGCCTTCTTACTTAAAGTCTCTTTGTCTTCTGTGTCTTTTTTCTAACATTTTAAATATAATATCTTCTTCTTTTATATATATATTTCTGCTGTGCGTGCGTATATTACTGAACTCCTTCTAAACGGATGGAAAGATTTTAATGAAATTTTTTGTGTGTGTTCAGGTGGATTCGAGAATGGTTTAGATTTACAATTGGACCCGGTGGATGGCGCTGCGATAGGGTTACAGGAAAAATATTTTTCACGTTCCGGCAGGACAACGTTTACCATACCGCTTTTGACATACATAACTGTCAGTCGTTTGACAGTTGGCGCTATTGACAGAATGCGCGCTGCAAATATCGTTTAAAACAGATGCATCGGAACTATGTTTTTGGAATATTTTTTTTTATTAATTATACCAATTCGAATTCAATATATTTTGTTTAGTTGACTAGGCTGTTGGTCTAGTGGTTAGTGACCCTGATGCTTATAGGTCGTTTGTTCGATTCCCACCTTAGTCTCGGTGTTCTTTGTGTCCGTTGTTTGTATGTTTGTAAAGTCCCCCGCGACACAGGAGTAATTCCTAATGCGGGAGTTGTCTTTTTTAAATAAAAAAGAAAAAAATATTTATAGTTAAGACAAGACAATGTCTGTCGTATCAGCTAGTTTATATATAAATATACACCAATAAATAAAATTAAAGTGCCTGTTTGTAATGTCATAATGACAGCTTTTCACTAAATGCATCAGAATGCTACAGTCAGCCACGCCCCTGCTATGACAGGACAGCTGAATCGCTTGTAGCTTTTATTTAAAAATGTAATTTTAAAAATGTTGTAAAAAAGGAACATAAGGCAAGGGACAACAAGTTTGGGACCAGCCCGGTGTGGTTTCTCCGAGGCTTTATTATAAAGTGTATGTCTGTCTATCTGTCATGTGTGTGTCTTTTCTAATTTGTCGTTCCCAATACACGTTTACTTAGAGCTATCCAGATTTTCATTTATCGTGGGCATATATGTGCTTATACAAACACTACAGTATATACAGTTAACGGGCCTGTTGGTCTAGTGACTCTAGTGGGTAGTGATCCTGACCGCTGAACCAGAGGTCGTGGATTCGATTCCCACCCAAAACAAATAAAAGTATGATGAGCACGATCATTTGTTCTGTGTCTGGGTGTAATTTATCTATTATGTGTATGTATTAAGTAATTTATAAGTGTGTTTATCAGCAGTCTAGTTACCATAGTACGGGCTCTGCCTAGTTTGGGATCAGGCGGCCATGTGTGGAGCTCCGGCCCCTCTACTCACCAAAAGAAAGACAGAACTAGGCTAAAGATGATGATTTTTCCACAGTCGACTGAGTCCGATTTGAGAGGAAATCTCTCGTGGTGGTGCTGCTACACCACGTAATAGATAGAGTCCCTGAGAAAAGAACATAGTAATGAATTCTGATTGATGTGTAAAAATCGATTTTGCCATCGTTCAACCACCTGCCAACACGACGAATCTAATCTCACTACTGTACATACCTATCTGTGTATGTTTGTGCTTGTAAAACTCAAAAGCAGTATATTCATTGATTTGTAACTTTTACGCAATTTCTTATCTTGCATTTCAGTTAATAGACACGTTTTTTTGTAGTAAAAAATATATCAATTTAAATAAAATACAAAAAGGTTTAACTAACCCCCGTAGCTCCGCGAATTGGAGCTGGTATTATCTATTTTTTACTGTAAATATTGTGTAAATTGTGTGTAAAAAATTCTTACTACTGACCGTATTTTAAATGAAGTAAAAAGTGATGAAGGTTTAATATTGTGTATTTCTCAGAAACTTATAGCTGAATCATTGTCAGCATTGCTTTACCCCGTTTCAGATTTGAACGGCTGACGTTAATAATATCTAGGCGAATTTGATAAACTGGGTCGTGGCTTCTACAAGTAAATCACTTGATAAAGATTTTATTGAAAGTATTTGAATAATTACGAGTGCTAACAATCGCAAAATGACTGATAAATAAGTTTCTTTCTAAAAATATCAAACGATTACACCACCTATGTATTTCTTCTACTATAGGGTGGGATTTTTTTTTATTTATATGCGACCAGGTTCGAGGTATTGCGTTCATAACAAAGAAAATTATTGAAATAGATAATAGATAGATGTTTTTACAAATATTAGGAAAACTTGTTATTGAATTATGGCTGAAAATACATAAAAAATATATTCACGCGATCGAGAAATTTTTCTTTTGTCGAAAGTCTAAAGCTTCAAATTGAAACACGTTTTTTGTTTTTTTTCAAGCGTTTTTTATTATATTATATTTTCATTGTCATAATTTTTCTTATGATTAAATTTTGTATAGCAAGGGAATTACAAAATTTAATTTCGTATCGATGAACGAAATTATTGTTCGATAATTATTAAGTAGAAAATTGTGAGTGAAATATAGAACATTTTAAGAAAATTTCGCAAATATAGTAACGTGAATCTTGGAATATTTACAGTTTATATATAGAAGACTAGCAACCCGCCCCGGTTTCGCACGGGTAGCAGAGACATCTTCAACGATCATCATTATATTTCAACCAATTTACACAAAACCTTAACAAATTATATACCTATATCTTCCTCATGAATCGCTCTATCTATTGGTGAAAAGCATGAAAATCCGTTCAGTAGTTTTCAGTTCCGAAGTGGAGAAAGCTAAAATTTTTAAACAATACGTCTTACAACCATAAAAATTATTAAAAACGGCTTAATGACATTACACGCGTCCAGTATATGTGATTACCTGTCATGGTAAGTAAGTCTATACAATGACAGCTCAAGTTATACTGGCCAATGAAAAAACCATGGTCGAAATTCGACCACCACGCGATCTCTAGTATAAATTAGGTAATACGTGAAAATAATTATTTGTACCCATTGTTAAAAGCAATTTTGGGCACGGAGGCGTGTGATGTTTGGAATAATATGGATTTATGTGTAGAAGAAGTACAGGAAGTTAATATTTTCAATTTGTGTTAAAAAATGATGCGAAAACGGCTACAGGCGTCCAGTCTATTTGTGGACCCATCATGGTACGGAATGTTTATACAATGACAATTCAATGTATACTGGTCATTGAAATAAAACAAAACATTAAAAACTTAATTAATTATGGTTAAAACACGACCACCATGCGATCACTAGTTTTTTTTTTATGGTATGGGGGCAAACGTGCAGACGGGTCACGTGATGGTAAATGTTACAATGTGTTATAATACAATTTGTTAAAAAAGATACATTATCTTAACCTACTTCTAATTGACACATCGAAATGAAACTTGGTAAATACATGAATGTAGTTTGGGTGACAATACTGTTATTTGGCATTTTGGAGCTGATCTGAATGAGCCCGGATGTGGATAGTAGAATTCTTCAGTGGCTACTAGTAAACTCCTCGAGTTTGGACTCATATGAGTGGTTTTGACCAGCCCAACAGATTGAATTTGGTAACGATGGTCTGGTGAAGAAGCCAGGAGGTGGATATTGGATCTCTTTTTTACTTTTAATTCGGCAAATTAGACAAAAGTCGGCAAATACTACTTATTATAAGTTTCAATTCTATTTAAAATGTCATAACCGACCGTGCCGTTAAAGTAACCCTAATAAAAACAATAACAGTTTAATTTAGGTTACAGTCAGTTATTTAAGGTAACATAATGGTTACTTTCTATGTGATTACGAGAATATTAATATGCTTTTTAAGTTTAAAAACTGAGTCACGCAATGGGTTTTTATTAAACAAAATAATAGGTTTACACTGGATGCAGATCAGAGGGTAACAAACTTGTTCCAAAGTGCTAGGACTGAAATATTGATTTTTATGCTTCGGCACGTATGGGCCGACTCGACTCCGCTCGTTACCACGGCCTCACAGAAAACCGGCTGTGAAGCAATGCTTGCATTGCATTTCGCCGCGTGAGTGAGGTTACCGGAGGCCCTAACCCTTTCCTCTCCCTTATTCCCATCCTTCCCTCTCCCCCCTCTTCCCACTCTTCCCCCCCTCCCCCTCTTCTCCTACTCCCAACCTTAAAGGGCGGCAACGCACTTGTGACTCTCGAGTTGCAAGTGCCCATGGGCGGCGGTAGTCATTTACCATCAGGTCACCTGTCTGCTCGTTTGCCTCCTATACCATAAAAAAAAAATTGAACTTTTTGTAGTAATAAAACTAATCATTATAAATTTTTAAATCAAAGCAGCGTAAATTTGAATGTCTGTCCTCCTGCACTTTCTCCCCTTTTTATCTAATCCAGTCTTAGATTGTCCTCGTCTTTTCTTCTGTTAAAATTTTGCATAACGTGATGTAGTAGTCTGTACTATTATGTATTCTGTGGTACTGGACTACATAGGATTCGAACCCGCAAACGTCATACCACAAGTCCGACGTTTTAACCAAAGAACAACCTCATCCGAGCATGACGCAGTTTTAAAAAAGACAAATGTTGATTTTAATTGCATTTTAAAACGAGTCTTAGCAAGAAGTATGTACATAGGAGAATAGTTTAGTACGTGTGTAACAGATATTAGACATGTGTTCATCTATGAGTGTATGCTATTATTATAAACCCAGTAACTTAGATAATAGAATGGGTGGATAAGAAATATATTTAAAACAATGGCTGTGTATCAGGTGATGGACAATTGACGTAATATTAACTAGATATGTTATAGGTAGAATAGGAATACAAAATAAACTTTTGTATACCAAGAAGATATCAAACAAACTGATTATTTATTATTGTTATTATTATTAGTATTGATGCTTGCAACATCAGGGTTGTCACTCGCGTGTTGCCTTAATTAGTTCACTTAAACTACTTTTCTGTCAAAAAATAACTAACAATCATCTAGTATTGAAATAATTATATTACGGTAGCATAAACATCCTGCCGGCATGACTGAGAACGGTTTGAGAGAGAATTAACCTACGTTTGTTGCCCCGACGACCCTGTAAAAATCTTATGTCAGCTATGGTGGATTTTCGCGCAGCTAATTTATTCTGCATATCAAGCCATTTTAATTATAATAGCTACAGATAATTACTTACAACATTGTTATCCATATCTTAATCAATTTTAATTAAATTTTTGAGTACGTACATTTCCTGATCTATTTTTTACTAAGTCTGTAATTACAACATCTCTTAACAGACATGTCTCAGGTTTCCAAAAATATATATATTTACACTATATACTTAGGTTTTAACTATGACCTTGATATTAGAAGGTCGTCCAGGGACGGTTCTAGTCTAATGGAAGCAGTCAATCACATTTCGCTTAGTATTGTCTTCTCTCTTGTATTATCTAGGGAATTATGTCAATCCCCTAGTGAGCCGAAAGGCATTTAGTATGTGGATTGTGATTTTGAGTTGATTTCCATACATACAAACACACACACACACACACACACAGACACACACATCATAACTCAAGGCCTAAGGGGCCATCCATAAATTACGTCACACGTTAAGGAGGTGGGAGGGGGTCAACGAAGTGTGACAAAGAGTGGGAGGGGTCTGAAGCTTCGTGACGGCACAAAATCTAAAGTATTAAACACAAAACATTACCTGTAAACGAAAGACTACATACGCTACTATACTTGTCCAAAAAAAAAATTTAGAACTGCTCTTTTCAGTTCTGGACGTAAAATTGCAAAATATGTGACGTCACACCAAGGAGAGGGGAGTTCCACAAATGTGACTATCTGTGACAAGGACGGGGGGAGGTTCCAAAAATCATGAAATTCGTGTGACGTAATTAATAGATGGCCCCTAACTCGAACTGGCTGTTGCCGGGAAGTCCGAGCCCTCTAACAGATTGATTTACTTATGTGTATACTAGGAACCCACTCCGGCTTCGCACGGGTAGTAGAGACATCTTTAACAATCATCATCATATTTCAACCAATTTACACAAAACGTTAACAAATTATACACCTAAACCTTCCTCATGAATCACTCTGTCTATTGGTAAAAACCGCATGAAAATCCGTTCATTCGTTTTTCAGACGCGGCGGGTGATTTTTTTTAAATAATATGTAGTGATATGTTTAAACTTCTACAGTTGCGTAAAATATCTTTTGTGAAAAATAGTTTATTGACGAATAAACGGAGTTATATGGTATGTCACATTACGCTACGAACTAAACGACCAATAGCCATTTCAATTATAAGCCGCGGTGTACTGCCAATTTCCCATGTGACTTGGAAGCTTACTAAAAAACCGTTAGTTTCTTCAATAAAGACAGATTATTGTTTTTATAATGGAGTTATTAGCACGTTAAGCTTTAATTTCGTTGAAAAACTAAATAACGCCTTATCCACAATTTAGTAATCTACGTCAGCTGCGCTGAACGCACCGGCCACAACACGAAAATGAAAATAAACCACGAGGAGTTCGTTACCCGGGGCCGTTCTCACGAGCATCTTATGTCACGATATTCGCGCATGCGTACACAATACGGGCATGTATTTCAGTATAAACACTTAATTATACTATAATTAAGCTTTAACAAAAAAATCCTCTTTAGCGTCTAATTTTAACATATTTCTAAAAGTAATAATTAATGCTTTATCTAAAATCTATGTTAATCTGCCGAGTATACTAGTAAAACTTATTCAAACAATTAATTAAAGTAGTAGTATATTTTGAATTACAAAGTCAATGTAAAAATGCAAGGCCAAATAGAATAAAAGGTGGTAAAAAATATTTATTAATAGTGAATGATGACATTTACAAGTTTATGAAATTCGAAAAAATGAAAAACGAAGAAATATGTACCTATACATTTATATATGTATATAGCTAGCGTACAAAGTAAAAGTGGAATTATAATTAATTATTATAATTCTACTTACGGCACAGAATACATAACCAGTGCAGAAGACTGAGTCCGTAAAATCATTTAAATAAAAACTACTCTTGCTCCGACACAATAAAGTGGAATTCAGATCGCACAGAAGTAATTACCTACAGTTATTTTCACCTAAAAGTTGCCTCTCTTTCTATTGCGTAACTCTTATCTCTTCTGACGATGCGCGACGTTAGGGTTGTCTTCTGTTAGAATAATTAATCTCTATTTTTAGTAAGCCTCGAATAACGTATACTGTCTAGATCGGCAGTATACTGAAGAAGGGCCAAGAAAGGTCTGATGACTGCAATAAGGGATGAGAGTCTGTTTATATATGTTTTGTTGTAGTCAGATAATTGTTGAAAGAAAACGATTTTTTTTTGCACTCTTCTTTTTTATTCTCTCAATAAAATATTCATACTTCCGTAATGTGAAAAAACAACATCGGTCCATGCATTAATTGTAATAAAAGTTTTGCAGTGGAAGATTGTGCTGCAGACAACTAATATTTCTGAATTTTCCGTCACTAGTTGCAACTGAGTTTTATCTTTCGATGTCTTGACATGGGCCATGCTTTCTCTACAGGATACTTCTCGTAGCAATCCATAAAAGAAGATAGATGCGCTCGGGTGGGTCATTGCGGGAGGCGTTAAAACAGTGGAAAGTAGAAACAAGAAACAAAAATGTCTATAAAAGTTTCCAGCCACGCGTCAGCCGAATACTTTTGTCGAATAATCAGTTATTCGGCCAAGAAGCCTGCAAAATATTTGGTATTCAGCATGTGCCCGAATACACTATTCGTTGCAAGTCTACTAATTATCTATAAGTAGGCGTGCATTTCTTTACCTTTCGATGTCCTTTAACGAGCGACGCGATACGGCGCGTGAGTGATAATAAATACCCAGCCGGCACGGGCACGGAGCAGCCCACTGAATAATTGGCACGACTAGTCGAGCCTACTACGTCTTTGTAGCTTCATACCTAAACTGTGGAGTGGATCTGGCCTGCTTAATGTTTTAAATAAGATTTATTTAATTGTTTGTAGTATAAGAGTGTGATACAATTATGCTCTCGCGCACCGTGTAGATGCGCTACGGATGCGCTACGGTTGCATCAATGCACCGTAGCAATGCAGCTACGTTTTCCTCTACAGACTGTAGGCATGCTACGAAACTGCATACGTTTAAAAATATTTGCACATGCAATCATTTTTATTGTTTTGTTATGATTTTTTTTATTGTGTTATACTATGCAATTTTTGTTATTTTGTTATGCAATTGAACGCGTTGTCTGAAATGTAATAAATTAAAAAATACAAAACTATATAAAAAATGCTTTATTACATGCAAGGTTCTTGTAATATTTTAGTCAAATACACTTAAATAATACAAATGCTGTTTAATTAAAACGACCTCATAACGCAACGCAATAACCTTGCATTTAAATAAGTAGTTTTAGGTAATCGATCAGCATAGTTTAAATATTGCATATTTTAAATAGGAAATGTGTTTATGTATGTTATACTATTGAAAGAACTTATATTATTTGAAAATACTCCTGCGGTGTTAGAATCAAAACGAGTTAAAGCACGCTTTGTATCCGAAATCATTATTTAAAATTGCTAGAAGTAATATTTTGCAGTGTAAAAGGGAAGCAAATCACGTAAGTACGAAACACATAAGATCTTAGTGAACGAAAATGGCATTATTCCTAAAACGCTTTCAATCAATTGACTAGCCTGTTGGCCTAGTGGTCAGTGACCCTGACTGCTACGCCATAGGTCGTGGGTTCAATTCCCAACCGAGTATGGGTGTTCTTTGTGTCCGTTGTTTGTAAAGTCCCCTGCGACACAGGAGTCATTCCTAATGCGGGAGTTATTTAAAATAAAAGAAAATCCTGAATTGGAACATTGGATAAAAAAAACAATTTTTTAACACTACAGATAATATAGTATGGACATTATACTCTAAAATTGAGATAAATTATTTGAGTAAGGAGTGATTTGACGTCTTCTTGACAGCAACTCTTCTATTCCTATGACGAACTTACGCTAAAAAGTTTTTTTAGTACATTGTAAGATATAAACACAGCCAATAAAGGTATCGCCATTTTTGTTGACACACGTGTAGTCGATAGAGCATAGTTTCCAGCGATGGCTAAACCACCAACCCACAACATTTTCTGGTATCCTTGTCCATTTGGTATGTCCGGCTAGTGGTGTCACTAGAAGAGTCCAAGGAAAATTTGAACTGTCTCGGAATCTGCAACAAATTTATTATTTCTTCTTAACAATTCAATTATTAACAAAATATAATCTACCTTCGACGTTAACGTATTTGATCATTGATTTTTAACTTCAAACAGCCAGAAGTGCGCAATCAGGGATCGTACTTGAACAGCCGGAGTCAGACACCAATAACTAGCCCTCTCGTCTCACTTCGGCCCATTAATTGTTTGTTTATACAGTAATCATAACGCAGGACAATCCCCAAATATCATATCCTCACCAGCTTAATTCACTTAAGAAAAAAAAGCAATGTCAATAAATATATTTAAGAACGTGTTGTTCGTGGGAGAATGGCTCTCCCACGAACAAAACGTTCTTAAATATATTTATTGAAATTACTTAGCAACTTGAAATTACTACGGCCCATACGTACTTTGGAAGCAATGCTTGCATTGCTTTTCGCCGAGTGAGTGAGGTTACCGGAGGCCCTAACCCTTCCCGCTCCCCCCTCTTCTCTTTTTTTTGTGCGTGTGGAAACCTCGGGCCGTCACCCCACCTGTGTGGGTGGGGCGGTGTGTCGGAATCGAACGACTAAAACCACACGGTGTGCCGTACTGCGCTTTACATAGGAGGGATCGGGAGTCGCCTACGGGTGGACCCAGCACCGACCAGCTTTGCCTACCATCAAAGTCTACCACCAGCCGCCTTAGGTACCCTGGCACTCCGCGATCCCCCTCTTCCCCTACTCTAATCTTAAGGGCCGGTAACGCAGTTGTCACTCTTGAGTGGCAGGTGCCCATGGGCGGTGGTAGTCATTTATCATCAGGTGACCCGTCTACTCACTTACCCCCCATACCATAAAAAAACATGATTTTAAAGTCAGATTAATAATGCTTTATGCGCTACTACTTCCTAATAGTGTTTAATCTTGTAATGCAGGAAATAATAAGCATTCTAAACCTGTTACAATCATTAGGCAACATCTCACGTCTACATCAATACGTAAGCATTGAAAAAAACCACAGAACTCGCACTCAAACACCAAGGAATTGGTATGGTGATGGATTGCAGCACCATAGACACCACAAAATCGAAAATCTTATTTTTTGTACTAACTACTTATGACTTGTAGCAGTAATATATAGCATATTAGTGTTACAAGTCAAAATATAACAGAAAAGTACAATTACCACGGTACTCAAGCTTAATACACGAACTGATTCCCAAGAGCCTCGACCGACATTTCAAGAGGTTTGCGTTAGGGAGTCGGGTCAAGGGCCTGATGCAGGAGGCGGTTGTCCTCGACACAGGGCACATATGTTAAGAAGATTCCGGAGCTTGGTCCCTTTAGTCGAGGACAGTGAGACAATATTTTATATGAATATTTAAAACATAATTAAATACATAAAACACAAAAATACAATGATAATGTGGGTCGTATTAAACAAATTACGATATAGACACAAACTAAGCATTATGTAGCGGGTTCTAGAAATCTTGAAAGCTAAGCATGCTTAAGCTTGTATCTAATACATCTTACTTTTGTAAATACATTTTATACACAGAAACACTTAGATTAGTGGGAATAGACATATTCCCGCATAAAAATATTTGTACTCAGCGGGTCATCGGACCAGGGTCCCTCAACGCTGGAATCCAGTGATAGATTGATTAAACGCTGTTGTCCGCGACTTCGTTCGCGTAGAAATTTTAGTGAAATTCAGAAAAACAGATCCGTTCAGCCGTTTTTGCGTGAAAGAGTAACAAACATCCATCCATTCATCATCACAAACTTCCTTTTTAATATTAGTGAGATGTTGACTTTCCTACTTCATCATCTCCAGCTCTATCACTACCACAGTACATCTCTAGCAACAGCATTATTTACTCAGACGACATTAAAGTCACTTATTATAAAACTGAGGTAGATACAAATAAAACGGTATGAAATTCATCCTACGAATCAGGTAGATATTTTTATGATATTTAAAATTCATTCACTAAGTATCATTTAATGTAAATTCCATTTTTTTACTTCTGAAGAAACAGGAAGCGCAGATAACAGGTTAACCTTTAATTCATAAATGTGATACAACGATGCAAACTACATCTAAATGAAACCCATTCACTAACTTACAAAAACATTTTTTTTAAACTAGGCTTTGTCTTTTAAGATTTTACGGTTATTATTGAAGGTACAAGTGACGCAGTGCTGCCAACTTAGACAAATGTAAAAAACTAGAATTAAAATAGCCATTATTATCAGATGGCGGTAGTGTAGTACGACAAATGTCATTATTAACTAAAAATACTTTAAAAAGCGGCGGTAGCGGCGTCGGACTTGCTATCAAATTATTTTGCTCCCGTTTAAGGGTTTTTTTTTCTGGGAGAATAGCCTTTACTGTGTCCCTGGCAACGTGTAAGCAAAATTTCATGTTGATCATGGTCATGAAAATACGAACAAACAAACATTGATTTATATATATAATATTAATAAATTATAGTCGAATTTCGCCCTCTTTCAGTCACTACGTACAATAAAAACCAATACTATTCTAACTTCAAACCAAAACTTCCCATAAATTGCAACGATATACTTTTTCTTAAAAAGCATTTAACCTAAGGAATATTTTTCACTTACGCATAAACTCATTCAAAAGAAGCTATTCAAACAAGAATATAGAATGAGCTCAGTCGACGCATCTTTGATTCGGTGGTGCGCAGGGGCCGCATAGAAAACCTTCCGCGAAACCAAGGCCATCAGAACCAGTTCTGAGACCGGTACGGTGAGGGCCCCATGTTAGAGAAACCTTTTTTGGTTGACGTTGGACCAAAATATGCGTAGAGTTTGTTGCAAGGACCTACAAATATGCAAATACCAACAAACAATAATGTAAATTATCATTATATTTAGAGTTTGCTGTGAAAATCAGCTAAGTGCAGTCAAGTTAGTTTTGAGTTATGGCGTTTAGTAGTCACAAGTTAGGGTATATAATAAAGATTTGAATTTTGTTTGTTTATTTTCACATGATATATATACGATACACTTAGCCGATTTTACCAGCACACTCAAAAAGATAAGAATTTTTAGGTATTTAACTTTTTTTGGCAAAAATGGTAGGTAAACCCTCGATATGGGTACGTTTTTTGAGACAAAAAGCTCCGCTGCTCTAGTAACTTGGTGTAGTGTCACGGACGCCTTCTAAAATTTTATGTAATATTTCCAAAAAATAACTAATAATGACACTTATTGTGATGACCGTTTAGTTTATTTTAATTAATTTACCTACACACTATGCACAGGAAAGGAAATTATGTGTAATAGGAAAATTTTAAACCACAGGTCTACTGCTACGCGGCTAAATGTTCCGATAACTCAACCATATTTTCTTATATTTTAATAAATCTGTAATCTTATCATTAATAATAATAATAATTAGTAATAACTTTTCTGTCTCTGGAAACCTAACCACCGGTAGCTTGGTCCTTGTACCCGATACCGGTGGGACACGATTTTTTATATTTAAAAAATATTTTTAAAATAATCTAAATGTATTTAAAAATGTAATCTATATGTATATTTAGGTGAATAAAGAGAATAATGAGTAATGCATATTACTTTTGAGACTTCAAATAATAATTAAAGGTGTTTTCGTATTAATGTCACAAACTAAAAAAAAAACGTAAAACAAAAAATAATACAGGAAATTACACAAACTATTTTAATGTCATAGAAATAATAACTATTTGTCATAACGTGAAATTATTTAATACTCTTTTATGATATTACGGTTTCGGATAGATTTTTATTTCGGATATCTTACAGTTTCAGTTACGGTTACGAAGCTCCACTACATCCTTGCTACAGATAACCGAGGATAGCTATAATGAGAGGCTTTCTAGAAACTGCTACTTAAAAGCCTTTCTATCTCTTTTACTTTTTAGAAAGGTCTGTCACCTTCAACTAAATAGACCAACGACCTTCGCAAAGGGGTACGAAAACGATAGATAAAAGTGGCAAGTAATCACTGTTTGTGAAAGACTTGGCAGGGGCCTATGTTCAGCACTGGACTTACTATGGCTGAGATGACGAGGATAGTCATCATCCTCCTCGCCTTTTCCCAACCACGTTGGAGTCGGCTTTCAGTCTAACTACGATACAACCGAACATTGATATTTTACGTGACGCTACTGCCATCAGACCTCAACAACCCAAGTACAAGGCGATATCGAAGTTCTGTAGTTAGACCAGGTTGTCGGACTTTTTAGAGCTCCAACTACCTGTAACGAATGCCACACATGTTTGTATGGCACCCGGGACCGACAGTTTAACGTGCTCTCCGAGGCACGGAGGGGTCCGTCACCAATCCTAGACTGACCTGGCTAGTATTACTTAACTGTGTAATGTGCTTACCTACTCGGTTACCACTTAGCCACGAGCCCCACGAGGATAGTTATTTCTTCAAATTCTATTCTATGTATTTTTAATAATAACGAATACATGATTTAATAATCAACCTATCGTAAAACCAATAATTATAGAATAGGAAGAATATTAATCAGTGAATAAAGCAGTTGATGGAGGTTTGTTTCCATATAGCCTATTGAATAATTTGCATCTGATTATCATTATTTTATCTTATCTATTATGGTTACATTTCAATGATAAAAACAACACATTCAAATAGTGGTCTAACCGCAACAGGATATTTATGAATTCAAAATGTTTTATATTACGCGAATAGAATGTATAAATATGTATATAACTTTTTGACAGGCTTAGAACCTGAAATAATATTTAATCTTATATAGGAATAGCTTTTGCCTGTGACTTCGCTTGCGTTAAAATTATTTTTATATTACTTGGAAACATACACGAGGTACCTACGTAAGGTACCTAAATCAGTACGTATTGTAGCAAAATATAAAGCTAGTTAATAATAAAATATAATAATAATATTCTGGCTTAGAAACCAGAAGCTTACAAGCCAGCAGCCTGCTTAGCTAATGCTTAGTTTGGGCGCTGAAAAGTCAGCTCGTTTCTCGCCCGTCTTTAATGGGCCTCAAAGTTTGCAATCGCATTATGTTTACACATATTTTATTGTAATGTATGTAAAATAAATAAATAAGTATTTTATTTAGTCAAATTATATCCCAATGTCGAATAACATTAGGTGAATTTAAATAAATAACTGTTTATATGTCAAGAATCAGTACAATTAAATAGAACGGGAACTTCAGAAATAATACAACTTATAATTCATAAATGGAATAATGTTTTTTGAATTTCTTCTTCTCCTGACAATAACAAACCCAAAAAAAATACTTAGCGAAATCGGTCCAGCCATTCACGCGTGATGCCGTGACCAAGGTAAATAGCGATTCATTTTTAAATACAAAGATTTAAACACTTCTTGCACACACTTGTCTTATGAATTTGGTATTGTTAACCTACCAGTTAACCTTGAGTTTGTGCAGAAATAAAAAAGAAAACTAAGCTAAGCTAGAAAGTTCATTTTGGAGTCTAGAAATTAGACCTTATAAGAGTTTATTATAAAATAAATGCATATTACAATAAATGCCCCTATAAAACAAGGCTGTTCTAGAATGTCGTCAATCTGCTGCTACTACCTGCTTCAGAAAACTTAGACCAGTTTCAATTTATAAATTGCTGATAAGTCTATGGTCCCAATAGGTCGACTGGCCTGTTGGTCTAGTGGTTAGTAATAATAATAATAATAACCATTTATTTCAGGCTGCATAGGCCCATAGATAAATACCTTAATCTAAATATACATACTAAAACATTGTGTTAGTAAATAAAACTTAAAACTAAGTTAGTAACTCTTCACTTGCACTCAGTCTTTGTGCGGTCTGTTGGTACTTGTCCATGGAAGCGACGGAATACCAGCAATGATCCTGAATGCTAAGCCAAAGGTCGTGGGGTGGATTCCCACCCAGGACAAATAATTGTGTGATGAGCACGATAATTTGTTCTGTGTCTGAGTGTAATTTTTGTATAATACACATGTATTTAGAAATATTTAAGTATGTTTATCAGCAGTATGGTTACCATAGTACAGGCTCTGCCTAGTTTGGGATCAGATGGCCGCCCATGTGTGTGTGAGATACGTGAAGATTATTATATATTATATGCCAAATGTAGCCAGCGCCATCCAGCAAGAAGAATCTGAACTACTTCGATTTCTACAAAGTTTTCTCTCATTAATTTATTATACAACATCACACACAACAACTGGCAGCTGCTTTCAATGAGTAAATCATAGGCATCTTCAAGGAAATAATCTTTTTGGAATGTGATTTACGTGATATAGTCATAGCCTGCGATAGTCATAGTCATGATCAGAACGTTCAAAAACTGGCGTATTGTCGAGAGCGATCAGGCTTCGCTCTCGCGAGAGCTTAACCTTTTTCCATTTCATACACCGACCAATCCCGTAAAGTTGTTTAGATATGAACGTGTAATGAACATACTAACTCACACATACGCGCGCACACTAACAAACATTCTAAGATTAGAGTAATACTTCACAAGTAAAACATTTGAGTTTCATGGAGCAAGAAACAAACTCCCGGAAAAGACTTTTAAGGCCAAGAGCGCCACGTGACCATTCAACAATATATAGGTCGCAGATTGCAAAAGTTTTGCACAATTTCCAAAGTCACGGCTGACATGAAAACGCAATGTTTACTTTAAAGTTTTGAAATATAAATTAAACATTTACCAGGCTTCTTCTTGTTAAATGGTAACCAACCTGTTTATATGCGGTTCAACAAGTTTTAAGCTAGTAAGTTCTGAATTCTTTGAATGTTAGCCATATATTAATTCAGTTTTACGTAATGTGTAAATCGACAACAGTGACGTAATAAACTTAAGGAGAAAGGTTGACAGTGTTCTTCTACAAACTACACAAAACGACCAATAATTAGTAGACGGCTTTAGGAAAGTCCACTGATCAAACTATTGAAGTATGTACGTTCGGGGATCATTCTGCACTCTGCTGCACCTGCTCCAGACAAGTGAAGGCAGGAAAAAAATATGAGCGCGTAGAACAATCAATTCTAAGGAAGATAGATGTTTTTTTAGAAATTTTAATGGTGAACCTAACCTAAAAAATTCGCGAAAGTCAATAAAACGATTTTTCGCTAATATAACAAAAAGTTGAGCTCAAATCCGAAAAAGTTAATTTAAAAAGTTGTAAGTATTAAAATTATCTTTCGATTGATGTGTTATGAAATATTGATTAGTGCCTTATACATGGAGAAAAACGTAAAAAACCGTAAAGAAAATCGCAAATTTTCATTTATTTTTAACTTTTTAATAAAGTTTTTAGGTTAGAAACTTTTTACTTGGTAAAAATATTGCTTTTGGCTATCTAAAAATTCATTCTTTTTGGCGCGAAGTTTTTAAATGTAACCGTAAAATTTCGATTTTCATAAAAAAAAGTGTTTTGGTTAAATCGTTTGTGTACAGCTCCCTGACATCGTAGACCATTTTTTCTACTATCACAATGATGACAGGTGTGAAGCACCAGCTTTGAAATCCTCACTCGTTAAACTGGTTAGGTTCACCTTTCTTGGCTTCTTCACTGTAATCTGTCTGTCTCACTGTCACTGTCTTACTTCCATGCCTTTGATGGCGGTGTTTGATGAGGAATAGAAGCACGGCGGAATTCAACCGGAATTATTTTTGTCTAAAGTATGTTACTGAGATTGAGAAAGAAGCAAGTGTGACGTATTATACTGGGAAAGCGTCTAAATTTATTAGTTTTAACCGACTTCAAAAAAGGAGGTTCTATTTCTATTCGTATGCCACCCGATCGAAATGTATTTTTGTATACCCGTGATTTTTGTCAAAAGTAGCTAATAGACCAATTTTCATGATTGTTTTATTCTACATATTTTCAGAAAGGTTTTTATTTCGTTGAAGTTGGTTTCTTTTGTTAAAAAATATGCTTTATTACCTTCTAATTACTTATCCTCATCCAATACGACACCGCTCCGTTCTTTGTATTTTTTAAATTAGAGTACTTAAGACATAAATCCACTAGGGTGGTCGTATGTAGAAAGTTTTCATTTTAAACTAAACTCATTCTTCTCTTTCCTTGACATGTAATATTTCTTTTTTTATATTTAAAATAAAATCGTTTTAAATATAAAAAAGATTTTGAAGTTGAGAAGTTGAGAAATTGTCATTGTCTTTTCTCCGACAGTTAAAATTTCCATAGTTTATTACATGTCGTGCGATAGAGTGTAATAAGTAATAACGGTGGATCCAAAAACTTTTCATATTCGAGTTAATAAAGAACAACTAAATCGATTTTATTTGAATTGAGATAGTGACGTAGTTTCTCACTTCATTAGGTAATAATAAAAAGTAAGCAAGATATAGATTTCCTCGAAGCCTAAATATGTCCAAAAGTGGTCTAAATTAAACTTAACCTAATAAAGGACAGGTAATTCAGTACTCCTGGTAATATTAAAAAAATATTAAAACTAATGGCTGCTGTAAGTTTAAAGAAATTTTCTCAGTTTTAGATGTAACTATCAAACTGTTTTAATAAGTCTTACACTATTTCTATATATTAATGCGTGTGGAGAGTTATTTGATTGCAGTGAAATTTGGTATACTTAAAGATTATATGTAGAAAAAGTGCAGAAAGCCAAAATGTAAAGTTAAATTTATGTAAAAACGGCTACATGAGAGTAAAGGGGTCCAATATAAATTTTGACCTGTCATTACACAAAAGTCTTTACAGTGACAGTTAAAATTATATATTTATAAATAAATTATTTTATTATGGACTCTATCTCGTAATAAAAATAATCAGCGCAGGAATTCCGCCAATGTCAAGTGTTTTATAATTATACAAATTAAATAACAAAAATGTAAAAAATGTATTCGTCCATCTTGAAAAAAAACTCAGTTAAAATTATACTGGTCAACGAAATAAAACAAGAGAAGACAACGGTCGAGATTTGACCGCCAGGCGATATCTAGTTTTGATTAACTTCCCATTGGCATAACGTCACCACAATTTCGACCGTCGTTTTCAACCGAGCTCAGTGGTTTTAATAATTTAATACATAAGGAAGTGGATGACAACCATTATGCATGCGTAACGATCATAACAATGATTCACTTACACGTGCCGACTTTGCACCAAAATAACATTGAATAAATTGCAGTTTAGATTTTTGGCAAGCTCTTTCGTAATTTTTTTTTAGATTGTAAATTAAGTCTAGACAAAATTGAGCTCTGAAATCAGAGATGAAACAATGAGTTAGTGAATAACATGTGTGTAGTAGAATTCATTAACAAATTTGTTGGCTGAACGACGGCGAATGACACTAATTTGAGAAGCTACACTTGGAGGAGTGTGAAACTTAAAAGTATGTAGTTTTGTTAAGCTAGGTAAGATAGCGAGGCCGGACTCGATCTGTCAACCTCAAATCACCATTTATTTAAGCCATAGATATATTTTCGCATTCTCCAGCACCTGACAGTCAGCGGGACATGAAAACAATTTTGTAAAAGTACAGAGTAGGTCTAATCCAGATCCAATCCTCACCCATTAATTTTAAGCGTAAATGTTCAACCAATAGCAGATGCAAGGTTCTTTTAAACAGACCCTGCCCAAAACATACCTATACTTGTACATTTGAAGTGAAGCTAGGAAACGATAATGATTTAAGTACTATGGCTAAGACAAGGCTATCAAAAACTAGTAATTAGACCAATACCAGATTATAATCACAATATATTATGTGAACACATCCAGATCCTTTGTCGTTGTACTGAGGTCCTGGACAATACAAACGTACGCCAATAGTTAACAAAGATAACTAACAAAAGAGTCGCTCTGGATATTCGTGTATTATCTCGCTACCCTCCATTACACACTCGTACTTGTGCTTTTGAACTGACATAACCCGTTTTGTTGAAAGTTTTGGCTCCTGTTACTATGACACGAACTTATTGATTTTTTTAAAGCTTTAAGAAGTAAATATGTAGGTAACTCTGACTGGCGATATGCAGGTATGGTGTGGTGGTGCTACCGGGAAGAGATGCTCTTTGCACTCCTGAAGGTGATGGAGGTAGACGGGGTCACCAGAAACAGTAGCCAAGACCGGAGCGGAGGATGATGGACTACAGGTTGGTATGTAGAGAAATGCCCATTGCGCGCACAACCTATAGAACACCACACACAGCACCCATACTCTTGCGATTTCACGCTTTTTATTTCATTTCGTTCCATACTAATTCCTTCAGTATTCCATAGATTTGTTTAAAGTAATAACTCAAATCATGAAGTGTGACGGTAACAAAGACACGTGTTAAGGTAACGTACAAATGTCACAATAGTGCACAAGATCCCATTTTTTTGTTAATAACAGCATTGTTATATAAGATTAAGTAAACAGTAACTTCTACACAGCTATCTACTACTATCACAGCTTTGTGTGTGTGTGTGTGTGCGTGTGTGTGGGTGTGTGTGCGTGTGTGCGTGCGTGTGTGTGTGTGTGTGTGTGTGTGTGTGTGTGTGTGCGTGTGTGTGTGGTGTGTGTGTGTGTGTGTGTAATATCAAATCCAAATCCTTACTTGAATTAAATTAAATTATAAACACACGTGAGGTGTTTTGAGGACACCCGGTTGAAACGAAGTTAAGTATAAATATATTTAATAGATTGAATAAATTGTACCAAAATATAGTAAACTAGCAACCCGCCCCGGCTTCGCACGGTCAGCAAAGACATCTTCAACAATCATCATCATATTTCAACCAATATATACAAAACCTTAATTATACAGCTAAACCTTCCTCATGAATCGCTCTATCTATCTTGGTGAAAACCGCATGAAAATCCGTTCAGTAGTTTTTGAGTTTATTGCGAACACAGACAGACAGACGCGGCGACAGGCGCGACTTTATTTTATAATATGTAGTGATATTGTAAAAACACGAATGCAAAATTGCGCCATTTGTGAAAGTTGCCCCAACTAATATATGAATAATTAGTATACAACCAATATCAAATTACAGTAGTACCACCCCGAATAAACAGATTGCGTAAATAATAAGAATAAGAACAAAATAAGAAACAAATCATTTCGCGCTCAGCATATTTCGTTACGCTAACACTTTTTTCGTCTCTCCGCCGCTTCCCCATGCGTCTGAAGTTCGTTCCAATAAATGCGAATTTGTTTGTTTGTTTATTATGCTTTCACGCTTTAACTATTCAACCGAACATTATCAAATTATGCACACACGTTGTCAGGGGCACAAAGAAGGACATAGGGTACCAGAATCCAGAATAGAAATATAGGGATAAAACATAACTTTAAGGCAAGTGAAACCGCTGGCGAAAGCTAGTCACAGCCTATTATATTTATTTTAAACTAAAATAGTTTTTGTTTAAAATGATATAGAAAAAAATTGATAATTTTCATATGACCTGCAAACACATTTAGATATTTTTATTAATTACCGCCTCCATCCAAGGCTTTACAATCTATTCGAAATTTAATTATTCCCGTGTAAAATACCGTAAATTTGCATACGAGATGCGTTGTAACTCAAGAAATGTTGGTGGAACACGCCATGATGTACGTATGTACGTACATACTCTGTGCTGCTTCGCATGTACTCGGCATATAAAACCAAAGCTAAATCATCTATACATTAATCAAACCTAATATATAATTAATGCATACAAGAACAATAATTTACAAAAACGATTGGATTCACGACATTACATTGAAATAAAACAGCATTGAACACGCCCTTGGCCTCAACCGTGAATCCAACATTATAGATGGGCAAATAATTCAAGATATTTAAATTTAATCCATTACTTATATAGTGTTGACAGAAATATCAGCAAAAACAAACTGTTAAAGCCTCACTCTATTTAACTCATTTTGAATATCACGTTACTCACACCAATTCCTACAGCCTGATCGTACGATCGTACATATGTGTGTGATTAAAAATTATTCTTAAGCAAAGATGGACGATTTAGATTGGATTTTTTACTATAAATCCTTCCATAAGAAAAACTTAACTTTGTAAAAGAATACTTCACTGTAATGCCGAGGTTTAAATAATAAAAGAAATGTAACGGGATATTATTTTCTCTGTATGTACAAAATAACCAAAGACATTGAAATAATGTTGTTCGATGTTCGATCGATTCGATGAATAACGTCTTTTATCAAAAACTCAATGTTTTTAATAAAAGACGTTTTTGTAAAATATGAATTAGTATTTGCTGCTATACTTATTTGAAAAATATCAAAGTTCGGCCGTATCGTAGTTGGACTGAACACCGACCCCAAAATAGTTGGGAAAAGGCGCGGAGGATGACTTATTTAAAATAATGTGATTGCCCCTTTTTCATAATACAAATCTGAAAGATTGTTTTTTTATTTTAAGTACATCTCTTTATACTAATAACTGCAAAGGCTAGCAATCAAACTTAAATTAATTCACTTTGTTTGTTTTTCTTTAGCAGTAATATAGTATAATAATCAGCGAAAATGAAACTAATTTATTAATTTATCCTTCCTGCAAATTAATTTATTGTAAAACGATTTTAATAATAATTACGTTTGGTACGTACGGTTATAAAATACCCTTTTAGAATATGATATAGTTGGTTTTGACGATAATATATAAGATATATACCCTAAAAGGTCGCTAGTAACTGCTTATGTAACTACGCGCAACAATTCATCCAAACACGTTGCCTATCCACGTGATAACGTGATGGGTCTTCCTAGAGTGCCAATACGTACTCTATTTTTCCTGCTATAGTATACAACATGGAGCGACATTTAGGTACTAAATGTAATAATAATGTAACCACAAATAAATCGTTTACTCCTATGCTTTGTACACACTTCTTCTGTTCATTGTTCTTTTGCTGTCAAGTCTATTTTACTATGGAATGCGCTCCCACTTGAAAATATGATGTCCACAAACCGGGACACGTTTAAAGCGAAGGAATTTTAAAGGAATTAGTTGTCAGAAATATCCTCATGATCTCATAACCTAGATTTATTTTGTATCTGTGTATTGTAATTATTTTTATATATATTTATCTGCATGCGTGTATATTTAAATATATACATATACATATTGTACATTCGTCTATGTATTATTGTGTAGTATTATAATTTGTTTTTGTGTATATTACACTGTTTAATCACCGTACAACAAGTTTTTTTTCCTATGCATCTGCTATCAACTGAATCAACATGAGGTTGACTGGTAGAAAAAGCTATGTTACATTAAGTCCAGCCCGTACAAAGTAAAATGCAGGCAGGATTCAATAAATAAATAATAAGTGCAGTTCAATAAAGCCACACTGTAAACGACCTTGATACCGATACTCTAAAAAAAATGATGTACAGGGGAATGATAAGGTTCGTTAGGGTTTAAAGTCAATACCTTGCAGGTAAAGAGAAAGACCTAGACTAGAGAAAGGACCTATAGGAGAAAACTACAGCGTAGCCAGTCATCCAATAGCAGAGTAAGAGGCTCTATCTTCGACATTCTTTTTGTACGCAAAAGTATGGCATTTGCTAAAATATTTACACTTGTTGTCAAATGGTAACAAAAATATATAACCAGCTGAAAAACATCTTTGAATATTATGGTCTACTAGCTGCGCCCCACAGTTTCACCCGCATAAGCCCCGGTGCCGTGGGAATATCGGGATAAAAAGCCCATGTGTTAATCCAGGTCTCCAGCTATCTACGTACCAATTTTCATCGTAATCGGGTCAGTAGTTTTTGCTTGAAAGAGTAACAAACATCCATACATCCTTACAAACTTTCACGTTTATAATATCAGTAGGATTGCGTCTCTCTTGATGCGCTAAAAGTAACATTATACAGTCCATACACCTTCACTCCTGTATCCTCATCCCCGAAGGAGTTGGCAAAGGCGTGTTACACAATGTGGGTAATTTTGTAAACTATACTTTGGTCCTACACGTGTAATAGGGAGCAAGCCTATTGCCGACAATTGGGCACATAAAAATGGGAAAATTGGGTTTATATTGAAAGGGAAAGGTAGATTAAAAGGGAAAGTATAGAAGGAAAGGGATATTGCTATAAATCTTTTCGTCATGCAAATCAAAGATATATAATACCTATTCAATGCGTGATCGCGTTAATTCCCGGCAACAATTGTATTTTCATTGAACGCGAAAATTTAAAAGTTTGGACATTGCTTATACGGATGAATTGGGGATTGTTAGCAATAGCTCGAGTAAATCCAGGTCATATCCGTAACTCGTAGTTACTGTTGCCAAGAAGTTCGAGCCCTCTCCAACAGAGTATTTTAACTATCACATTTAAATGTTGGCAGTATCATTACCGACCGGTGCAAACAAAAATACATTTTAACTTAGGTCCTCTGTGAGTGTGTGAGTATATGCCATAGTTACTTTGAAGAGCAATAAATGTTTCGTAAGTCTAATATCTGGTCTTATTTATCAGAATTCACAAACTTTCAGTATGACCTAAGTATTTGCATGATGCTCGTGAAAGAGTCTTAAGGAGTTTCTATGATTTTGCATGACCTTCTTCGAACTATCAAGGGCATTTAAAAACACTGAAACGTTACGTAGTCAATTTTTTTAATTTTCTAACTAATCCACCTTATGCCAGATATGTTCACGAGCATCTTAACTTACTAAGTCAACACACAAACAAACAAGACCAAATATTCATTTTCATATTATATCAGATGTCTAACTAAATATTTCGGTATGAAAAGGCAAGCATAGGTAGTTTGTCTATATTTACTTTAAACCCTTTAGTATCAATAGTAATAGATGGGGTGACCTATCCAGACACGTGTTGTTATTCAAATCTAACAATACCGTTGAAGGGCAAAAAGCCTATTAAGTAGATATAGCAGATTGGTCTTTCGAATCATTCATTCACTTCCATTGACCTGTAATGTCATTTGAATTTCGAATACTAGCAACCGTCTTTTGTTTCTTCATCGACATTCTAAAAGATAACCCCGAAAATGTTCTACAAACATCACTCGCACTCTACATTATTTTCGTATAATAAGTTTGCAAAGAAACTGCCCGAGGCTGATTGTAGACAGTTACTGGTAGCTATAAACCGTAATAACCTGCCAATGGTGTTATTTCGTTTGTTGCCAATCTTATACTCCGTCTTTCCTCTGTAATTTAGTGCCTTAAGAGTCCTTTTTCAGAGAATTATGGAATAATTGCCACATACGAGTGAAATGGATACTGGTTGATGACGTAATGAAGACAACATCTGTCTTGCTGACTAAACATGGCTCGCTAATGTAAGTTTAGAGACCTTACTGAATGCAAGCAGTACAATACGAGCAAAGTGTGTAATATACCTTCTAGAAGTCATAGTCAAGGTTCAAGCATTCAAGCCAATGGTTCGTATGATTGCACTGTATCATACGAAGCATTGTAAAAATTGTACGAATTTTTAAATTATCGGAAAATTTTTCAAAAGTAGAAGGCATCTTTTTACACTACCACCCAAAAAAGGAGTGTAATGTTTTCAGAGTTCATGTATGTATGTCTGTACTGCTTGAACAGATTTGAATATATGAAGTATCGTTAAAATTCTTACACCATCCCAAATGACACAGACCCTAAGCTATTTGAAAAAAATAAATATGGCGGCTGTATATTCAAATGTAAAAATGTATAATATAAAAAATATTTCGATTCGTTTTTTGGCAGTACAGCCGTGTGTTTTAGTATTTTATATTAATCATTTGTCAAATAATTAGTATCGAGAAAATATAATCCTAATAAATTTCTATTGTTTTTCAATAATTTGATATTATAACCTAGTATCCTGGAATAGTATTATTTTGACGGGTCCTACGTATACTAGTTTTAAAAAGTCAAAGATAAATCAAAGATTTCTGTTTTATTAGTAGACAGTTACGAGTTTTAGAATATTTGAATCGCTCTCCTGTAAAGTTACAATTTTGCACTGGTACCAGTATACGTAGGAACCGTCGATTTTATAACTATGAAACGAATTCTGACCAAAAACTAATTTAAATATTAGTTATTAATATACACATACGATTTTTGTTTTATTAACTTGAAAAGCCCTCTGCATCACAAGGACGAGCATAGAGATACCTCATAGATTCCTTCTAGCATTTTCTCCTACTAATTATATGTATTAATTCTTCTCTGACCGTTTTAAAGACCCATTGTAGTTCATTTCTCGCTCTAATCGTTTGTAAAGTGTATGAAAGATCTGAACTCCGTAGACTGAACTCGTGACGCCAGGTGTCACGTAAAAGTGAAGACTTGCCAAATTACACAAAATTACCGTTAAATTTGGACAGTTGCCAAAATGTAGTGTCATTGGCTGAATCTAATAGATAGGGTTCTGCAGTGTATCTTTATGCAAATCAGTGCTGGGACCAAGGCTTAAAGGTAAACATTTCTCAGAGCCTGGTGGTAACCGATTACCTAAATCATAGAACTCTGAAGACCCTTCCCACAAGTAAATAAATGTGATATGCCTGGCTGGATACCTTCGTCAAAAAATAATTTCTTCAAACTTTTCCATTAGTTAGTATGCCTATTATTAAAATTCTGAATTGGTGGTTTCTTCGCATCACAAAGATTTGTAAGTTTGGATGTCAGTCGAATTATTCCACAACTGAGAATACCGTTAAGTTTATGATATTACAAGTTTAAAATAGTTGTCAAGTTCTATACTGGTTGTATCTCTGTGAGGCAATTGGCAATTTGTTGCTACATATGCGACTGAGTTAAATATATTCGATAATGTAGTGATAGCATTTTATACATGGTGAACAACTGATCGCTTTCGTTTTAATCTAAATAATAAGAATATTTCATTTGCAGACAGAACTAGATAGTTCTTTATAGCAATTGTTTTTATAATGTGAGATAAATCATCAATAATAAATAAAAACAGAAATGGACAAAGATGGATCCTTGTGGTACCCCAAATTTGACCACTGACCTCAGGGAGTTCTTACGATTAAACCTCTTTCTGCTTTCTGTTGTACATAACGATGTAATTTCCTAACCCACGCCACATAGTCGACATAATCAAGACGGTTAAAGGGTTTGTCAAATCACAAAACCTAACTAAATCGTCTCGAATACTCAAATTAGTATTGTTTACAAGCTGTCGTGGAGTCATCATAAAACCGTATTGAGCAGTAATTAATTTTTGAACAAAAGCATGTGTGTGCGTTTGTGATCTCTTCAGACACGCATTGAAAGTAGGTGTTAGGACATATCCACGTGGCGGACTAAAGAA
This sequence comes from Euplagia quadripunctaria, assembly GCA_963859945.1. Taxonomy (NCBI): domain Eukaryota; kingdom Metazoa; phylum Arthropoda; class Insecta; order Lepidoptera; family Erebidae; genus Euplagia; species Euplagia quadripunctaria. Next base: position 4,146,304 of record OY982563.1, on the reverse strand, counting down.
GACGATTGCTAGTATTCGAAATTCAAATGGTATTGCAGGTCAATGACAGTGAATGAAAATTCGAGAGACCAATCTAGATTGGGACATAGTATCCACGTAGTGGACTATGTCCTGCCCCTCTTTACAGTAGGGAAAATACCGTTTACGGCAGTGAGTAAATACTGTTAACATCATATTAATATTTTGTCGCTTACAGGTGAGTAATCCATATAAATTACAAGTAATAGAGCTAAATTGACACAAAAATTGTAACCTTAAAATATGTATTAAGATAGCCATACATTGTGCATGTATAAAATACCTACGTCGTAGACATAAAAACACTTGATTTTTCTTGTCCTACCGAACTTCTTTTTCTTTCATCTACTTTGGCCTCACCTTATGCCGTTACTTGGTGGCGGCTTTCCCAATCATACGACGCCATATATGTCGGTCTTGTGCGTCGGCTTCGCTAAGGCCCAACTGTTTAGATCCCGCTCAACATTTGTTATGCAGATGGTTTGAGGTCTTCCGAACTGAAAAAAAATAGTAATATGGACACTACCCACACTAGAATAGTCCGCTTTAAATAACTTCTTAAACAACTCTCAACCTTACGTCATGGTAATAACTAACGCTAGCATTATTAATGTGTACATTACCTTGTTAGAAACTAATTTAGTATTAAAACTACTGCTAAATGCTGCCCGATAAACATAAACTAAAAACTTGATATTTATTCAAAATTGTTTACTATAAAATCACTACTTAATAAAATAAGTTCCATAACGTCCGTACTCTCATTCGATTGTGAACGCTAATTGCTCAAATATTCCAGCGAGAAGGCGCCCATGACATGCACGCTATATGTGTCAGCCGTATGCGGCAATAAATTCATTGTGTAATGGCAGAGCGCGCATCGAATTGGGCCGCGTCCCTCCCAAGTGTGCCCCGCGCATCGCCGCCGTTTATCTGTCATACAAAACACAACTATTCAGTTCTGAAACGCATCTCAAAAAATATTTAAACGATTTCAAATGTTACTATCAGCGCCATCTGTGACTTCTGACTAGAACGTCGTCGTAGTTGCTGTCTATGATAAAATATTTGTTGTAAAAATGTGCGTGACAAAATAAAGTTGGTATTCCGGAAACGCTTATATGCATGTAAGGTCATCAAAGCTATTAAAGTGATACTTCTTATTAATCTACACCGATCATAAATTTCTATGAACCAGAATATCTTGTTATTAGGTACCTATTTAAGAAAACAATAATTATTCAAATTAAATACATAATATAGGTATAATGTGTTTGTTACATCCCTATTTTGTAATAACACGTTCAAGTCTATTTCTGTGGGTTATTATAATTGTAAAATAATTTATTTAAACCATACTTAGTTAGGGAAAATTAGGCTTTACATATACTTTTATTAAAAATTGTTTTTTATTGATTGCAATATTCGAACAATATCCAAATATAAGTATATACATGCAATCCTATGATGATAACTACTTGATTGTCTCTTGTAAGGTAACCTTTAAACATTACATTATATACTATTTGCTGTCACTTTAGGTCTTAACCTTAATTGAGTTAAGAAGAACTTGGGTTATTCCATGCTTTGCTTTATGGGGACATTACGGTTACTTCCTAAGCGGCGGACTTGCGATCAAGTGGTTACAGGTTCGAACCCCACCCAGTAAGTACTCTACCGTCGTGAACCCACTCCTAACACAAGCATATTTAACTTAGCTGGAGGGGTTAACAAGAATATTAATAATGTGTGGAAAGATATCATAAGTTAAAAATTTCTAACAATTCTCTGTCGTAGTTGAAGAAACCGCCACACGTCATACATTCTCATGAATCCGTTGAGCATTATCCGAAGCATCAATGTACCAAGCTTCATAAGCCAAGGATTCTCAGTTAGGACTCTGAATATCAAGTAAAAAAAAAACACAAAAACATGTTTTAAAATAACGTAATACAAAATAATCCAATCATTCGAAGATCTAATCTCATTCTAAATAGTAAATGAACAGTATTTTATTTGGCATACCTTGTACTTAATCTATTACTAAGAATTTAAAATAACTAAATGGAAAAACAATTCGTGACGCCCACAATCCTACTACATAATCTCAAACACCCAAATATTTTTACTACTGAAAGAAAAGGTATCAGCATGGAACATAATTCTATGCAAAATAAACGGACGTAGAACAATCTACGTGGCGCACGCAACCAAACTGCGTTATTCATTGCCACTAGTTTGTATGTGTGCGTGCATAACTCAAGGATTATTTTCATTATATGTTTGCGTAAGTCTCTCTTTGTGTGAGTGAGGGTTGCCACCTGTGGTGTAAATGGTTCATCGTATACATTTTACTGCACATTCGTTGGAATACACCCGTTTCAGGAATGAGTTATGGTATATGACTACCTTTAATTAAGTTTTATAGCATATTTTATCGCTGATTTAGTTTAATGGTGTGTTTTAATTAACTAAGCTTGGTATTAAGATATATTTTGAATAGGTATTAATAAGTTGATAGCAAAATTTGTTTGACTGAAATGTATATTCTCTTTCATACTTGAAGAAACCTCTTTCATATTTTTGTGTCAATATAGGAAATGCAGTGACTTTACTTTGGACCATGTATTTTGATGCCTGATTTTCCATACACCCATTTCTCATTCCACACTCTCAATAATCAATATGTATATCTCATTTAATTCTTATAAGTACTTATATCTAACTTCTATAATGTGTCAACCTTAATGCTCAAAACTCTACGTGTGTGTGCGTAGCTGTGGTGCTCACGGACGCCTAACAAAGCGCAGCGTTGGCCATGAAATTGTTTGTACGGCTGCGTAACAGGGCTGTCCCGCAAAAAGATTTATTACAAGCGGTATATTAGACTAAAGAAAAGGCATTTCATAAATTACAAAGCTGAAATAAGTAAACTCTTATACTTTATATTTATATTACTCATATAGATAGAAAGTATAAGGGTTTACTTATTATATATGGTACACATATATTATTAAGAAAAAGTCGCTTCAGATAAAAATCACACACAGCTTAGCGGGAATGTTTGTAATGCATAAGAGTTAGATATAATTTGATAAGACAAAAAAAAATACAACGTAATTAAATATACTTTTCACCCAAAGGTTTTCAGAAGTACTTTTCCTGTATTGTAGGCCCTTTTACAGCGTTAAATATATCAGGCTATTGAAGTGAGATCGTTTGAATAGTGCGGCAACATAAATGCGGTCCAACGGGAACGTTAGTGGTAGTGTCATGAAATTTACTTACTTATATGAGGGCCGTTGTAACGAAAAAAAATTAATGCCCGCCTGACCTCTGCCATTGGAAAACAAGCATGCCAGCTCTCCCATACACACATGTATCGAAGTCGCAATGTACATAATACGACTATTAAATTGAAAATTAATGTATGCTAATAACGCGATTTTATCGACAAAATGTTTAGTTGATATCCTCACACTTATTGGTAACACCATCTGTTTTTTATTCATGTAATTAGCAACGAAATTAATTAAGTACTAGAGAACGCCTGGTGGTCGAAATTTGATCCTAATTTATGTATTTTGGACTTAAAGTTTCCAGTTGAACTCCACTTTGAAGACTTTTCCTACCACGACAGGTCAACATATATACTGGACGCGTGTAGTTTGATGATCGTGTTCACGTAATTTTTTAATTTGGAATGACATTTTGTTCAAAAAAATTGATCTCTCTGAACTTCTTGCAGTTGCTAAATTTTCTTAAAAATGCATACAAAGAATTATCTTCAAGTAATCTGCAAAAAGCTTTAATGTAAAGTAGAAAAAGTCGATGATAAGTCGAAGATGATAAAGTAAGTTATTATTAATACCGTGTGTCAGTATGTGAATTCACTTATAACGTTTATTTAACGTAAATTTAACTCAGATTATTCAGTCGGAGCTCAGACCAAATTGTTAAAACACTAAAATACAATACGCTACGGAGCGAATTCGCAACATAGAAAGATCTTTATGTTGTAAGATATGATTTTATTACGTAGATTTCTACGATGCAACGCCAAATAAGGGTGCTACGGCTCAATGAGAGAAAGAGGCGAGTGAAAGTGCTCTTGGCCTAGGGACGCATGGGGCTGTCACAGCTACCGAGCTTCTTTTGTATCTTTTTGTTATGGAACTAACTTGGAAGAAAATGGCACAGGATCCCACTGATAGTAAGCTTCGTTTACCATAACCAGGGGCGCAACAACCCTCAAAAAGTAGGGGGAGTCCAAATTATTTTTTTGAGGACAAAAAAAAGGTCATCCTAACCTAATGATTTGCTGTTACGATAAACATTATTTTTAGGGTGAAAAACATTTTAGTTACAATTTATTTTGATTCACGTTTTTATTAAAATTTTCCGCAGAGGGGGTGTCCACAAGTTTTTAGGGGGTGTTCGGACACCCTGGACACCCCCCGTTGTTGCGCCCCTGACCAAAACCCATCGACAAGTAAAGTAAGAACCACTTTTAACCCGTTAGTTATCACATAAATAAACTAGGCTTCTTTCTCGAAATACTTTATAAATATTCTATCAATTACACCTGCAGTTTTCTTGGATATCCAGCAGGCATTTGATAGAGTCTGGCACATGGGCTTTCTGTACAAGCTGAAAGATCTATTACCCAAATCATATTACATAGTTCTGAAGTCTTATCTGCAAAACAGAAAATTTCCGATTAAAGTTGGCGAAGAATTATCCCTTCTGTATGACTGTACCACAAAGCTCCGTGCTTGGTCCAACTCCGTGCGAATCAAATGAAGTTTCAGCAACATATTATGCAGATGATACTGCGTTCCTCGCAAGTCGGGTCGGCTTTCAGTCTAACTACGATAGGGCCGAACATCGAAATTTCACGTGAAGCGACTGCCATCAGACCTCCACAACCCGTTGCGATATCGAAGTTCTGTAGTTTGACCAGATTGTCGGACTTCTTAGAGCTCCAACTACCCTTAACGAATGCCACAGATGTTCGTATGGCAATCGGAACCGACGGCTTAACGTACTTTCCGAGGCACGGAGAGGTCTCAATGTGTTAAGAATTGTCACCCATCCTAAGACTGACCTGGCTAGAATTACTTAACCTTGTAATGGGCTAACCTACTCGGTTACCACTTAGCCACGAGTCCCGGTTAACACATCTTTTCCTCGTGGGAGAGCCATGCTTCGGCACATATGGGCCGACTCGACAGGAGTGATACCACGGCCTCACAGAAAATCGGCAGTGAAGCAATGCCTACATTACCGAGTGAGTAAGGATACCGGAGGCCCTAACCCTTCCCTCTCCCCCTCTTCCCCCCTTTCCCTACTCCCACCTTAAAGGCCGGCAACGCACTTGTGACTCTTGAGTTGCAGATGCCAATGGGCGGCGTAGTCACTTACCATCAGGTGACACGTCTGCTCGTTTGCCCCCTATAACATAAAAAAAAATCTGTTTGAATTTGGCAAATAACGTTCACACTCCACAGAGGACACTGCCCAGATGTAACGCTGCGATGGAAACAAAATATAAACATATAATATAGATATGTAGTAGGTACCTACATAGGTATTGAGTATCCGGACCCTATTACTCTATTTGATAATGGCGCCGATAGCTGTTTATAGGAAATAATAAACACTGTATTAGTACGGATAACAAATCAAGTGATGATCGCAAGTTGAATAGAAATCGTATACAATGAGCGCCGCACCGCGCCGGCTCCCGATGAGGTACGAACACGTCCGAACGCATCCGGACTCCGTATGATAAAGAAAGTTGATATTCATACTGTCTCGGTTCCGTCTGTTGACACGGTGATATCGTGATATGATACATCACCGTATGTTTGTGAACATCGTTTGTTTATAATCATTCTCGCGATATCATAAACTGACAAAAATTGTGAAATGCGACCAACTATTTACATACTAACGCATACTTTATAATGTATCGATGTCAAATCTTCAAATTGTAAACGAATCTGTAAAGTTTCATAATCTGTCCGATTTTATCACCCATAAAATTGTGAACCGTCCCGGATTGGTCGGTCTTGGACTCTTGGTTTAGTATCCATAGAGTTGGGAAACAAATATAGGATTCAAATAACGAAAATTTAATAGTCTATAAATTTTATATACTTTTAATACGAAAACAATTTAAAAATCACAAGAACATTTAATTTTGTTTGTTTACGTTCACCGACCAAAGGATAAGAATGACAGGAAAAGATTGTTTCACGTTCTACCGCGCAAGGTGCGTTCCTTCGCTTGCTGATTTCATTTCAGTGCAGTTCACATTTTTTTGTCGGTTTATAATATCGCGAGAAAGATTATAAACTAACGATGTTCAGAATCATACGGTGATGTACATACTAGATCGTTCAATAAGTCCCGAGACTAATTTGGAGATGGCGCATATCTAAAAAAAAATATTTTTAGAAAATACTGGCCATCAAATGATATGTACCAATTTTATTGAAAATCGAGACACATATTTATGTGCCGCTACTTTTGTAATTTCGAAAACAATGGGAAAAAACCAGTGTCGTGTGTTGATAACACATTGTTTTTAATGGGAAAAAACACCGTTCAGGCAGTGGCTTATAAAATGTGTTCCGGAATCTGCTCCGTCTAAACCAACCCTTTGTCGGTGGTATGCCGATTTCAAACCTTTACCTTAACGAAAGCCGCTTAAGTTTTTGTAAGGTATTTTGTACTTGCTAATTACTTGTCCTAGACTTGTGAAGTTAGATGTACCTACGTGAGTCACACTGAAAGTTTTTAAATGGGCTAGTAAAAAAGCAGCCGATGAAAAATTTCTTTAAATTTAGAATTAGGAACTCTTTGGGAATTTGTAGATGTTTAATGATTTCATATTATGTCATTTGTTTTTACAAATTGGCTTCAATTCAAAAAAAAAAGTGTTTGTCGTGCATCGAAATAGATTTGACTAGAGAAAATTTTTGCTCAATTATTTATTACGGATTTAGTTTCGGTCTTACTCAACAACAATGTTACGATAGACTGGGATTGGCATTTCATTACATAGGCCCATCTCGTGCCACTGTTTACAACTGGTTTAATGAGTTTAAACGTGGTCGTCGCAAACTCACTGATGATTTTCGAGAAGGACGTCCTTCTACGGCGACTACTGAAGGTAAGGTGAGTGCTGTGCGGCTAATGATAGAAGCTGATAGAAGGGTGACAGATTCGGGCAGCTTAGGCGTTGGTATGAGTCAAGTACAAAAAGTCTTTCATGAACATTTAAGCGTCAGAAAGCACAGTAGTATTACACAAAACTAGATAGGTGCCTCACAATTTGATGGAAGATCAAAAACGCCGTCGTTTGGATTGGTGCCGCTCAATGCTTGTAAAGTATGACGGAGGTGACTCGAGTACTGTATATGACATCGTCACAGGTGATGAAAGCTGGATATATTGTTACGAAACCAAGAGACAATCTGACAAAAGTAAAAAAGAGCAGAAGTCAAGGGAAAAAGATGATTGCCTCATTCTTTCGCATTTCGCAACAATTATTCTAGAAGTTAAAAGGACTGTTACTGCAGATTGGTATGTAAGTCATTGTCTACCAGTTGTCTTGGAAAATGTTAGATAGCAGCGCCAAAGAAGCAGGATCCTCCTCCACCACGACAACGCTCCAGCTCACTCAGCCAGACGAACTATCGAATATTTTTCTATCGAAGGTGTGGCTAGTGAGTCATCCTCCTTACAGTCCCAACCTGGCACTTTGTTGTGACTTTCATTTATTTGAAAAAATAAAAGATAAACTTAGAGAAATCCGTTTTATGAACCCTGAAGATGCCGTTGCTGCGATTGAAAAAGGCGTGGAAGAGATCCCTAAGGAAGAGTGGGCTCGGCACTGCTTCAGTCAATGGTTCCATCGCATGCGACGGTGCTTAGAAAAGAACGGAGACTTCAAATAGCAATAAAAAAATTTACAGGTTTGTATATCATTCCGTTTTTTATTTTCTAAAAACTTTCAGTGTGACCCCCGTATAAGTTTTAGCTTTTTATTATGCGATTTAAATTAATGTTTATGTGCTATTGTAATGATTGTTTACTTTTCATTGGAAAATGCCGAAAATGATTGTTTCAAAACTGGGGTCATCATAATTTTTTTTTATGGTATAGGGGGCAAACGGGCAGACGGGTCACTTGATGGTAAATGACTACCGCCGCCCAAGGGCACCTGCAACTCGAGAGTCACAAGTGCGTTGCCGGCCTTTAAGGTGGGTGTAGGAAAAGAGGGGGAGGGGGGAAGAGTGGGAAGAGGGGAGAGAGGAGGAGGGGGGAATAAGGGAGAGGGAAGGGTTAGGGCCTCCGGTAACCTCACTCACGCGGCGAAATGCAATGCAAGCATTGCTTAATGGCCGGTTTTCTGTGAGGCCGTGGTAACGAGCGGAGTCGAGCCGGCACATACGTGCCGAAGCATGGCTCTCCCACATAAAATTAATGAATTTGTAATAATGTTGACATATTATTCTTAAATGTTCAATAGGGACCATGTCCAAAATATTCATTGAGAGATTGGTTTGTATGGTACACCTAATTCTTCAATCAATGTTGCTAGATTTGACCAGATTTTTTACAAATGGTAGTATACCGGATTTTTTTTAGATAGTTTATTTTTTCTTAGTACCTATTGAAGGAAATAAGAAACCTTACATGACACTGAATGAAATTTATTGTTGGGTATCAACAATAAATTTCAATATTTACGGACAACTAAAAAGGAATCTACCATTACGAAATTTTAAATTAATATTAAAATAATTTTTGCTTGAAAATTGCTTTTACACACTTGATGAATATTTTAATTATAAAAAACAGCAAAGATAAATAGCCGCTCTTTCTTAGATATATGTATAAAATAAAATTAATCAATATTTGCATGCCTAATATTTAATAATATTTGCGTCTTTTAGACTATGCCATACATAGTCTGAAAGACCTTCATTTGTAACCGTGTTTAAACGCAAATAAATCTATTCTATTCTATTCAACTCACGTTTGACCATAACTTTGACTGTACCAAAATATATTTTTTTCCTACACAATTTTCATGTATCTTATCTTTCAGTATTACATTGTATAGGACCTCCTAACTTTGACCCACTAACCTACTTGTGATCTAAAACGGTAAATAGTAACTTTGAATTGTTTCCTGTTGTCAGTTTACACAATTTGTTTACAGTACCTGGGAGACCGAGCTTCGCTCGGTAGCTTTTTGTAAAATTGTAGTTTTTTTGCGTTTTTACATGAAATACAACTATGCAGTTGAACTTAAAATGCAAAACTGTATCTATACATGAAGTGCTCGTTTAAAGTAATAAGATTAAATCACTAATAGTATACTGCATTGCACGTATGCACCCAAGTTTTCATAACTAAATAACCCCGTAATTTCCTTTAACCAATTTCGCTCATAAGAAAGGCAACAGACTCGTGAAGCACACAACGCTCATTGTATGTTTTATATGAAAACGTGTGACAGCCGAACTCTCCAGCTGTATCTCATTTCACGTCTGATAAAATTCAATATCAAAACTTGACAATAACAAATACAATAAAATTTTACCCAACAACAAAATTTGACATAGATTTTTTTCCGTATTAAAATAATATCAAAGTTCCTGACTTTATCCGTTGATTTTCCAAAAAAATCTTTCATACAAACCTTGTTGCGGCAATTACAGTGTTCCGACCTATGGTTCCGACAAAATTTTTTTGTTATTTTATTTTATAGATGTAGGGCTGGTATTTAACGCCATCTAGCGAAGGTAGCTTAAACTATTTAGATAACATTATTTTCTTCTTAATTTTAATATTAAACCTAAGGTTTCTGATTGCATACATATGTACAGGTTACTATGTTTTGCTTTTCTACATAAGTTAAATATGAGTTAGAATAAAATTAGTAAGGACTATTTTATACTATATTTTGCAATATTGTACTATTTGAAGGATTTTTATTTTTTTTTAAATAATATAATAATTATAACTTAATATGGTAGGAAATGACACATCTAATGATAATGTCATAAACAAATACCGATTTATGAATTTGTTACGTTTTAATCAAAATCGTCGTTCTTCGAAATCCTAACCCTGAACGCTTCGTATTTAAAAATGGAAGGGTAGCCAAGAAAAAATTACATTTTTCGTTTACAAATTATTGACTGAGCTATTAACTCAACATATTGTCTAATTTATTTATATTAGGAAAGTGAAAAGTAAAGTTTAAAGTTATTTTTATTCATCAACTTCATCTATTTAGAATATTGAACATTCTTTCAACTTTCATATTTTGATGAATGTTGTCACTTTACTTGTTTTCTAATCATTCGTTAGAAATCAAACCAAAAATCAAACGTCCATGGGACCTGAAATTAAACAAAATAAAATCATAGCATCAATCATTACGAGTTTGCCATTTCTGAACTGCACAAAACGTCATTAATTCATTGGCAACATCAACTCAAAGCTGACTGCAAGTGTTGTCTGTGACAACCTTTCAACCCGAGCGCTGCGCTTAGCGCAAAACTAAAGTAATTTTGCTGCGCATTTTTACTGTGATACATTATGACTTCGGTAGTGAGGGCTGGGCATTTGGCCCCATATTTCAAGGCGACCTCATCTGTGGTCTCTAATGGCCTCAAGCCTGTCGCAGTGGTGCACGTAACATCTGACAAGGCGATCGCATATCCCCAACGCAAAACGTCGACTGTGCAATCGTTGCATGGATCTCTGCCGATTCAAGGCTTGAAGGCTAGTGTACACGGCCGTGGTGAGTTATTTTCTTGAAGATATTTGTGTATGAACTCTTTATTACAGGAAGTTACGTCGAAAAATCATGTTACATAATCGGTTGTCATTTTCAGGACCAAGTCAAGTTCGGTTCGCTCATACGGATATCGCATATCCTGACTTCTCGGCCTATCGTCGCAAAGAGACCAGTGACCCTACCTCTAAGAACGCTGAGAGTAGCGATGAACGCCAATCCTTCACGTACCTTATTGCTGGAGGTTAGTTGTTTAATCTTAAACAGATTTTTTTATGTTAGTTAAAACTTATAAAGAAACAATAAGAGGTTTAGATTCTATAAAAAAATTGTAAAAAATAATCAAAAATTTAAATTCACACAATAAGGGTAAAATGGATATACCATAATCATATTATATTAGATTGAATTGCTATTAGACTGCAAAAACTTCCAGCTATGGTATTAATGTCTGTAACTTAGTTAATGTCCTGTATTAGCTTGTTATGAAACTTTTTAGTGTAACAACTGTAGTGGGATTTCCTTTTTTTATTATAATTTCACTTGAGTAGGCGCCAAAGAAGACATTCAAATCAATACCAATGGGAAATATATTAAACAATTTATTAATAATGTGGTTATTTATATTCAGACTTCAAAGGTTGATGACAGACTTATAGAGCAAAATAATAATAATAATAGTTATCATTCCAAAATTTTTATATACATACATACACATCCATTATCCCTGAAGGAGTAGGCAGAGGAATATTTGGTGATTCAAATCAATATTTTTTATAGATATAGAACCATTGCCGATATGATATTTATCATAGCAAATAGAAAAATTAAGTATTGAGAATAATATCAGTATTTAATATTTAGGACAAATTAAAAAAAAATGTAATATTATCAAAACAAAAAAAGTGAAAACTTTAAAAAAATACGCAATAACCATCAAAGGCAGTAAAAAAGTCACATTTGTTGTATTCATTGTGGGTCTTGTTGATGGTCATTATTGTTTAACCTTTTGAATGCCAAAAATATGTTGCACTATAACATGAAATAAACACATAAACAATATTACTTTTGTGACAAAACATATTTTTTTTGTTATTCATTTAATTATTGTAATAGTAAAATGTTATTTTCATTCATCAATTACAACAATATAGGAGTGTTATGAAGTAATTTACGTTAAACATCAATCCTTATTAAGCGTAGAAGAGCAAAAGAATGCACCAGTACCCAAGTCCTGTTGCTGCTAGCATGTTTATTAATAGTTCACTATCTTCTGCCTAGGGCTTGGGAACAGTCCTTTTTTTCTGTATAAATCATCCTTTTAGTTTTACAAGTTTTAGTTAATTTTCCAATCTTTATTATTAAAGTGTTAGTATGCTAGATGAAATATCCACATAATACTATCATTGCATACCATATTTGTATTGTATTATTTGAGACATAAATATGCTATGATTTTCTATACTATAATGTATGTATGTTGTTCAATTCCACAGCGGGTGGTATGGTTGGTGCATATGCTGCCAAGTCTGTAGTAACACAGTTTGTCTCCTCCATGGCTGCTGCAGCAGACGTTTTGGCCTTGGCCAAGATTGAGATTAAGCTGTCTGAGATCCCAGAAGGAAAGTCCGTCACCTTCAAATGGCGTGGAAAGCCTTTGTTCATCCGTCACAGGTAATTCCGTGCCTAGTATTAAGATTTAATATGATAGAATAACGAATCTTCAGGTTCCTTTCTTTAATTGTTCTTATTAGGGTTTCAGATAAAGTTTCTGTTTAAACTCGTACCAAGCTGGCTATCACCTCCATAAATAATTCTCCAAAATAAACTTGTGTTGTATTTGACATCTTAGTGGTTCTTATTGACAATAAACCTTAATTTAATCTTACGCCGATTTTATATATATTAGATTAGACTAGCTACACCCCGCGGGTTTACCCGCGGAAGTCCCGATATGTGTTAATCCAGTTCTCCAGCTATCTACGCACCGAGTTTCATTGCAATCGGTTCAGTAGTTTTTGCGTGAAAGGTAACAAACATCCAAACATCCATACATCCAGGACTTAATCCCGATAATATACATAATATAAGTTACAATACCTATTTTGATTTCCCCGACGTTTCGGTCATGGGGGAACATCACAAGATGGTCTAAGCCCAACTGATAAGATTTAATTTATGGCCCTAAGAAGCTGCCATACTTGTCCGCGACAAGCCAATTCTGTATCGATGGTGAACTGTGCCAGTACAAAAAATGCAATCCTTATTATTGAAGCTGGTTACAAAAGTATATATTTTTAACAATATTGTCCTTAAACACAAGTATGTGTGCTGCCCCATGTTAACCATAACAGCATGCCAAGTGTTGCATTCACTATATTATCTCCGTATCTGCTTCTCCAACAGAACCGCAGACGAAATCGCTATCGAGAAGGCTGTCTCCATCGACCAGCTCCGCGACCCTGAAGCCGACGACCAACGTACACAAGACCCCAAATGGCTAGTCGTCATTGGAGTATGCACCCACTTAGGTTGCGTACCCGTTGCAAACGCCGGTGACTTCGGTGGTTACTACTGCCCTTGCCACGGTTCTCACTACGACGCCTCTGGCCGCATCCGTAAAGGACCCGCCCCTCTCAACCTGGAAGTACCCCCTCACCTGTTCGCCGAAGAGGGCGTACTAGTTGTAGGCTAAATATTTATTAGACAATTTATTTATTAAGCTACAGTCTACGTCAATAGAATCACTATCACCAATCAATAAATGTGATAACTGTTATAATTGTTTTATTTATATTATAAAGTGAGATTAATTTGTAACAGCAGTACCATGCTACAGTAAAATTATTACAATATAATGTCATTGAAGTTTAGCTTCTGTTGAATTTGTTGTGATCAAACGATCTAATCAAAAATAAAATCTTAGTTTTATAATTGTTATTTTTATTTCCGATACAGTTCAGTGTGATTTTAACTATTAATAGGGAAGTTCAACTATACCTAAGATTATTATATACTAGCTGCGCCCCGCGGTTTCACCCGCGTAACTTCCGGACCCCTTGGGAATATCGGGATAAAAAGTAACCTATATGTTAATCCAGGTCTCCAGCTATCTACATACCAAGTTTCATCGCAATCGGTTCTGTAGTTTTTGCGTGTGTTTATGATGAACACAAGACTAAATGGATCAATTGATTGATCTTATTATAAATTTTTGTAGATCCTATTTTTTAGATGGCGTTGTGCTATCTTTCTCAATCACGGTATGGTTTCGTTACCGTTATTTACTTAAATCATATTATTTATTTAAATACATGGTCGATTAAGATCGGAATACAGCGCAGTGGTTTTATTTCACAAACCCTACTCTAAGTGTTCTCATTCAGTACACCCACCGGTCGACCGCAGATCACGACACAGCGGCGTGTCGAACAGCGTGAAAAAGTAACAAACCAGCCATCCATCCATACTCACAAACTTTCACGTTTATAATATTAGTAGGATACCTATATATTATATTAGGGTGGGTCAAAAAAATCTTTTTTTTTTGGATCTCACACAAAAACTTGTTGCTAGGCACCTTTAGAACTAAAACTACTCACCCAGTATGGGCTCTTAATATTAATGGGAACATTATCCTCATCATAGTTTTCTATTTTCAATTTAGTTTGATATTAAAATGGTCATATCTCATCACCAATTGCTTGTTAAGCCCGTACCATCGTCAATATTTGTAGGAAATTAAATGCTCTACAAAAATGGTCTCTTACACTTTTTCGATAAATCTTACCATTTAAAAGATATTTAAGGTAAAAAATTGAAGAATTTAAATAAAAATAACTTTTTTTTTCAGAATTCTGTTACTGACTGAGTAATAATTATTATCGAATGAGCTGCATTGATTCTTGTAGGAAATTTAACGCTCTTTTTTTTAATTTGTGTTACATTTTAAATAAGCCTGTTGAGAAATATTGAATTACGATCCTTAATTATGAGAAGAGTAAAATTATGAAAAGAAAATATCGTTAGGGAATTGATTCAAAAGAAATATCTTTCCAAAAAAGGGTAAAATATAACTCGGAAACTGTCATTCTACCAAAATAAACTCAAATTATTATTAATATTGTCAAAATTGATAAATTAAACGTATAAATTAAAAATAATTATCAAAAAATCATGAATATCAGTGCATATTGGAATTCGAATGGGAATATCTTCGAAATAGTTCGATTAATCGAAAAAGTATAGGAGACCATTTTTGTAGAGCATTGTGCTATGTGGAGCCTATGCTCCACATAGCCGATGGGCCATGATGACGAATACTAGCGATCGCAATCGTGTAGAGGGCATAGTCGCAATCTACTCGCCGATCACTCGGTTCTTTACTTTCTTTTGTTCTTGCTACTGTTTCAACGTCTATATCGGACAATACAAATATGTAGATACACTATTGTTTGGCAGCCGCGCAATAATTGTGACAATCATGCCCCATTCTGTGGTTATATTACTTTTGCTTGAACTTGAACACATCTTAAGGCTCATTTTCACTGGTCGTTAACTCAGTCGTTATAAAGCATGCGGGGAGTCCCCGAATATGGGATAACGACTAATGAAAGTGCGCCATCGATATCTCAGTCGATATGCAAGCTACCCGCGTGAGGCCTAACAACCAATGAAATTCATCATTTGTTGTAAAGCATGCGGGGTTTCTGAAAAAAATGATCTTTGACACCACACTCCAAATCTGAATTTAACTAAGTACATACACAATGTTGCTGACGCACGGTGCACCTTTCTATTTTTCAGTAAACTTCTCACTCAAAATATTTTTATTCAACGAAGCCAATAATTTATTATTCAGTAAGTCCTAAACAGATAAAATTGCTCTACACAAAATTAATCGTTGTGTGGAGTTATAACTGCATAAATGTGCGGTGAAGAAAATCAAACATCCCGAATGCGGGCCCCATCGACTAATGAAAACGATTACCGTATGCGGGTCCTATGGCATGCTTAAACTCAAATCTCCCGTATCCCGTATTTGGGCCCCATCGACTAATGAAATTGGTTGCCGCATGCATGTATGGCATGCGATAACAAAAATCTCTCGCACCCCGAATGCGGGATCTAACGACCAATGAAAATCAACCTTAAATGTTACCATCCTCCGCGCCTTTTCCCAACTAAATTGGGGACGGCTTTCAGCCTACTATGATATTTACGTGAAGTGACTGCCATCAAACCTCCACAACCCAAGTAGTAGGCGATATCGAAGTTCTGTAGTTAGACAGGTTGTCGGACTTTTAGGGCTCCAACTACCCGTTACGAATGCCACAGATGTTTGTATGGCACCCGGGACCGACGGTTTAACGTGCTCTCCGAGACACGGAGGATCTCAATGTGTTAAGAATGGTCACCCATCCTAGACTGACCTGGCTAGTGACACCGCTTGCGAGAATCTTGGTAATAGAAATATTGTGTCAAGATAGCAACTAAATGGGTATTATAGGATTTTAAAGTAACATTTTAATAAAAAAAATATCGATTTGTATGTTTATTTAATATGATTTTGTTTTTATCATCGATTATTTCCACTTACGTAAGTACTTAAGTTCGTTAAACAGTTACAGTCTAAGTAACATCTAACAGACTACTAAATTACACATTTACAAGTTTAGTAACTGGGCTTTATACAATGTTCAGGTAAAATTATTGATTTTTTGAATTCAGAATGCATTTAAAAATTTAACCAACTTATGCGAAAAATTGTATAATGTCAAAATAGTTCCAAATATTAGGCCACCTGCAGCATTACGATCGTAATATTTTATTTCTATTTCAATAACTTAAAAATAACTAAATTAACGGAGGGAATGTGAGAGTTAAGGGAAAACCCAGTTTTACATGATTAATTAGTTTGAAAATAGTTCTACTCTTTTATTTAGAACCGCTACTACAATCTAGACATCTATATTTACAAGAGTACTAGGAAGTGGGTACATTTCGTGAAATAATTTAGTTACATCTAAATAAATTTAAGGTCTACGTTTATAACTGTGGCAATAATAAGAAGTAACAATTTGAACTCAATCAATCATCAAAATGTCACTGAATTCATTCACGGTCTTGATACTTACAAAAATATATAAATGGATAGTCGGTAAGTACATGGTTATGTACACAATTAGAATTGAGAAGTGATCTACATTACTTCGGTACTTATATTATCGCCAAGGTTATAATCATTGACTTGGTATGAACATGAATGGAGTAACAAACGTTTCTGCAATCATACATCTTTTACAAACAATCAGACTTAATAAAGCTGGTTGCATACTGTCGACTGAACTGTCAAACGCAATCTTATAAGTATTGAAAATTACTGAAGAACCGCTAAATAAAAAAAATTGATTACAAAATCCTTCATAATTAAACAGTTTTATCAAAAGCACGCAACCGGCCCAGAGGAAATAAATTCAGATTTTTTTTTGTTATTTTTGTGTTTTTACGTAATGAACCAAAAGCATGTTTATGGAAAGTTGATAATTTAACTTACAACAAAATATATAGTCTTGATCTGTACTCACAGGTAGGCACGTAGGATTTTCACACACAATGACGTGACATTTGCGATTAAACGCACATGCGATTAAACGCACATGCGATTAAACGATCTTTAGTCACGAATACAATATTTTTCTCGATTCGTATGGCACTGGAAACTTAACTTATTGAAAACACAATATTGCTCTGAATGTCACTCATAATAAGTATTTAAAAAGGGTTATTTTCATGTCCGATTCACACGTAGATTACTTTGTTCATATCTATAAAATTTCTTAACTAATAAAGTTCACAAAATTTTCACAAAACTGTAAATAATTTATCGCCGACATATATGTCATTAAGCTATTCAAATGAATCCATCGTGTGATACTGACCGCCTTTAGTCTGGGGATTTTTTTTTGCGTCAAGGGACAGCTACGGAGAGTTCAATATCCAAGTTAAACTGTAGAAAACTTGAAAGGTATACATTTTTAGTAACTGGCAGGTTTAATTAGCATTTTAAATACCAGCGTGTATCTACACGTACATACCTTTATTTTCGTACAATTTAACTTTAAAGAAGGTATTTCATGCTTTCATGTTTGTTTGATCATTTTATCATACAGATTCTACAAGATTTTAATAACATTAATACAATATAATTTTGCTTTATACAACAACATTCATAGGGAAGTACATTATATTTTTGAACACACATTTATTTTTAGTTTTCACATTGATATTGTAGACATATTAAAACATTCTATAATTCGGAGAAAAATATAAATATATCTATTTATAAGTGACAAAATATTGTTTAGTAAATTTCTGGAATATATCATTATTTTATATTTAATTTATTAATATACTATAGGTATCTCTGATAATGTAGGATAAATATTTTAATAATTTAATGAATTGTATGATTTTTGTGCGACAAATAATAATAACATAGTGGTAGTAACGTCTGTCAAAGGTCATACAGTATTGTCAAAGTTCATTTTGTCGAAGCAAAATGTATGGTCCACGTACGAAACACAACATAGACTCTACACAACCTCGGAAGCTCGATTTTTGAACCCTTTGTGGTGACTTCTATAAATCACGTGTCGACTTCAATAAATTCATTTGAGTTGACTTCCATAAATTTATTCGTGATAGGAATGAAGTGCACGTGTCAATATATTTTTTAATTATTGACAATTGATATATTTCACTAATTAATGTCAATGAGTATTATTATTTACAAAATGGAAACTAACGTTATTATTATAGAATACACAGAATAAAAGATAATTATTAAGAATTTTTGATTACAGAAATAGAAATATGACGAAGTTAGTAGGTACTTATATGAAAGCTTACATGGTGATGTTAATAATTTATTTAATCGATTGAGATTATTCGGTTGCTAATATTATTATACATAACTAAGTATTTTGAGCTATTACTTGACTAAATCTTGACAGAATTATTTAATTTAAACGTTCATTAAAATTATGCTTATCGAAATAAATACACAAATTGATGGAGGTGAAAATACATTAGATATCGGTTCTTACATCATAGATCTTCCTATCCCCGTTCTATGTTGTGTCGCGGTAGAAATACAAACAGATCAACTTTAGTATCTCCACTGGGTGAACACCACGCATAGTGAACACGATCGTAACTGTTGGTGAACGCAAACACACCCCATCAGGTAAATGCATCAATAATCGACACGTCGACATTATAGCCCGGTCGTAGGGTGAGTACACTAACGATCTGCATTAAAGAGGTTCGCGGTACCGCACACGTTTAAAGTTCAAGACATTGGGTTTTTTTTTGTAAGGTAAACACACTCGTAACTAGTAACACTAGATATACGATATGCCGTTACATTGCAC